>LR999455.1:243181-1460492 GCA_905216605.1 Arabidopsis arenosa | reverse complement strand
ATTGCAACCGTTTATGAAAAGTTATGATAAAAAAAAACGCAACCGTAGAAGATATTTATCTGGATCATATTTTTCTAAAAAAATTCAACCGTAAAATATATATTTTTAATTTTTTAACGATTTATAAAATGAATCAAAAATTACAATTGTTCGTTAAATAAAGTAAATATTGCAATGGTTCAACCAAACTGAACCATCGCAATTGTATATGAGGTGTTACGATTAAAAGATGCAACCGTAGAAACTATTTATTCATATTGCAACTTTTTTTTTAAAAAACAACCATAGAATATATATTTTAGTTAAAAAGCTAAAATTTAAATCTATATAATATGATACGTAACTTTAAATGAATAGATACAACTATGAAGAAACAACCGTAAACTGAAAAGATACGACTGTAATTGAACAAATATAACTATATGAAAAAACCGTAAATATGTTAACGAAGAGATGCGATAAAAAGACACAACCGTAAAAAATAACCGTAAATATTTCAACGAAAAAATGGGATAAAAAGACACAACCGAAAAAAAAAAAAACCGTAAGTATTTAAACGAAAGGTTGCGATAAACAGACGCAACCGTTCAAGGGTGCAAATGGTATTTATTAGATTGCTATTATATATAGATTTTTTTTTTTCATGGAATATGATTTACTAACCTGTAAATGACTTTTGACTTCATCATTGGTTAAGCCATCGACCTTCATTAGCTCTCTTATCTGTTTCGGCGTAGCTACTTCAAATTTTAATTAACAATAAAAATTAGTTTATAGGAATTAATTAACTTCATTGAGCCCTAATAAAAAATTATGACTACTGAAATGTTTAACTAAAATCAAGAAACGCACCATGAGGGCCACCAAGTTGTTTAAGAGCGTTCAAGAAGCTTCTGTGTAACTCTTGCGACCAACACCGCCTATGCTTTCTCTGCCCTCTTCTGCCACCGCCACCACCACCACCGCTAGTAGTCGCCGGTGATTGTATGTTGTTGTTTTTCTCTACTGCTTCATCATTTCTTTTTATCAACTCCACCAGCGTTTCTGTCGTTTCTTGTGAGCGATCCTGAAAACGCAAAATGCTATTACAAACTTAAACTATAAACAATCACAAAATCCTCTTGTTGTACCAATCTTTTTCCTCTACAAAAAAACTTTTAAATTTTTAATCTATTTGTGAAGTATTTTGTAAAGACAAAATTTAAAATTTATTTAGGATTTTCGGATTTTGGCAAATATTGAATCTCTTCTCTTAAAAGTCGAAATTACTATGTTTATGTTGTTCTAAAAGACTATAATGCGTCAGTGTATTTATCAAATAACTTTCAAACTGTAAATGCAAACAAATAAAATAAATCAAGAATAAACCCATAATTAAAATCTTACCTGTCTATTATTAGAAACAACTGCGTCGGGTTGGTTCCAGAGCTGAACAGACTTGAGCCATTCAGATTTCATGTTCTTATCATCGAAATCTATGTTGGTTTCATTAGATTCATGTTCATCATCATCTTCATCATCTTTGTTATCAACCTCCTCTTCAACCTCTTCTACGAAGGTCGAAGAGTGTTTGATTGGTATGAACAGATCCAACACGCGCCCACATTCTCCGGTGGTCTGCTCTGAGCACTCCGATTGTCCGTACACGTTATCCGTCGTCGTCCCTGATATCTCCCTTTTATACCCCTCAATCGCTAAATTCCCCATTCCAAAAAATATTTTTGAAAAAATCTTTAGATCTAACATTAATCCATATATACAAATCTCATTATAATTTAAATGAAATGTAAATAAATGCATAGGTATGTACCTTGTGTTACGAGCTCTAAGCAAAGAGGAAACTCGCGTTGGAACACATTGATCTTGCGGCGTTCTTCTTCAAGGGCTTCGATTAACTCGCAACATCTTTCACGTTTCTGATTGTAATTCTTCATAGTACTTATGTTCTTAATCATGGTGGTTTAAGGGACAAAATACAAATCCAGCTTTGTTTGTTTCTGAATAAATAACTTTAACTATAAAGTTAGTCAAGAAGATTTATATGGGTTATGTCTCTTTATAAAGACAAGATATATATGGCTCTATAGAGTTTCTCAAGGATCATTATTTGAAAGAAAGAAGTCGGGCCGTCGCATTACAAAGCGAATCTTGCTTTGTGTATATAATAAGTATATACCTTCCCAAATTAATATTTTATATGATTGCCAAATTAGAATATGAAGGAGATTTTTTTTTTCCCTTGTTGTGTAGTAGTTAGTATGGATCCAGTGGTGAATATTCGCCGATGTGATTCCAAGTTTTTCTCGTATGAACTTTATAATATTTATTTGGGTATATCCAACCAAGGTTTAATGAAGTGATCCTATAACAATCTTTATAAGTTACAACATGTCAACGAGTCGAATACAACAGAAATCGAATTTTGGAAGACTATGAATTATACATTTTCTAATACTATTTACACACATGCAAACTCCGCTTTATCTATTCTTCTACAAGTTTGATTATAATGTCATTTATAGAATTCAATACGTGGGAAAGAATATGCAAATCCTTAAAACAACTGGCAAAAAGAACTAAACGTGCATGAGCTCTTTTGTTCTGTAAGTATTAATTTCACACACACAAAATCATATATCAAACGTTGAAAATGTATTTTCAATATCCCAATATGAAAAGCCAAATGTCTCTTCGTAGACAGCCGAAAAATGGGAGAAGAAAAGCCATAAAAAAAAAAAAAAACCTGTAATATACTTGTCGATATGTCATAGGACCTTGAGAATTAGTTGAATTCGCTATACCTTATCCATAATTACACATATAAACTATATTAGTTTTTATGTGTATCCACACAATATGAGTTCCTATATCTCTCGTGTGTTTTGACCGGTAATTTTAATTATGTCAAGTAGACGATTACCAAGTACAACAATATATATGCGAATGTATCTTCCCAGTATAATGGCCTGCCAATGAATTTCCCGATCAAAGACATAAACTAATGCTATAAATATCAATTTATATGCTATGCTGTTGTTATATCCATATTATTTGGAATTATATATATAAAATCAAATGTGATTAAGGGCTCTAATAGCTGTCAACTTTAATGATAACAAAAAAAATATGTTGCCTCTATAGAAATTAATGTGTAATGACTAATGAGCTACTATGTTTGGGTGATGTCTAAAATATTAGGAAATTAACCGCAAATTGTTAGAGACCAACATCAAATTATTACTCAAAAAATTTTTAAATATCGATTTATATGTTATGATACTAATAGATCCATCTATTTTTTTTTCTATGAAATTAAATAAAAGACTTAGCTCTTTGCTTTAGTGTAAATTTTGGTCATCTCTAGAAATCAAAATTGTGTTTATCGGGCTTATCTGTTTTGATTAGATTGAAATGTATTTTAAATTAATAAATTAGTTGGCAAATAGAGGAGTTTAGATGTATATTAGTGTTGGATTATAATTGTCCCCTCGGAGTCTCAAAAGGCCATATTCAGTGTTCACCACTGACCGCGGCCGAACAAAAAGACGGCCTTATGTATTGAACCCAACAGGCCAACTTTATGTACGGCCTTATGTATGTTTCCTACTTGGGCTCAATTCCCCAAATTTTGTGTGCTTTCAATATTGATTAGTACGTACTATACCAACAAAAATTATCTATATATAAACTTAAATCTAAAGGATAGAAGAAGAAAAAATCTCAAAATTGGTGTCGTCAACCTATAAATTTTCAATGGTTTAAGATCAAACCAATGAACTCATCATCCTCAAAAAAGATAGAAAACATAAGCAAAGACCGTTTTTATCCTCAAATACTTCGTGATTCGTTTGTCGAAAAACTGTTACAAACGATTAAAAGTTAGGTGATAATACCCAAGTGTCTCGGATCTATCAGACCTTATTTTTCAACTTGTATACTAATCAGGACATGATATATGTTCTATAAAACTCAAATCTTTTTCAATAAAAGGGTCACAACTCCGAATTTTGCATTCTCTCTCTGTTTTCAGTATTACAAAAAGACATAATCTCTTTTTATATATTTGGTAAATAATTCAAAAATTGCAAACCGAGATTTTTTTTTTCGTTCTTTTCTCATTTCTGATCAAATCTTATGGTCAAAATCTGAACTTAAATGTCAGAAAGCTTTCAGAAACCCGACAATAATGTTCCTGACTTCTAGCATATTATTTGCAAAAAAAATATTTGGCTTCCAGTAGATGAACCTACAAATGAAATCTCCCTCCGAAACATATGTTTTGACTGGTAGACACAATAATATCTTTAGACTATATAACAATATTACACGATTCACACGATAAGATGTTAACTTGCGCTACTTTACATTACTTCTCAATTTAATGATAGCCAGCAACAACTAGGTTGTTTTTTTTAGTTTCAAAACCGTAACTAAACAAAAAATATCGTGTTACTTACTAGCATTAACTCCACTACCCTAATTGTGTATATGAGACTATGAGTACCATTTTAAACCATAAGATTAAAGGTTCTAGTTATCAATTTGTTCTGTGAAAATACCAAAAATAATGTAAAACGTTTTACTGTGAAATCGAGTACAACAATTCCACGTTGTAGAAAGACCAGTCGTAATCAATAAAGTCACGTCAAAATAAATACTTTATTCCCTCAACACATCATTAACTAAACTCACACAGCTCATCAAAAGATTCGTTTACAAAACAATTATTAAACGGCCACGAGAAAAACACACAACTAATTTACTTAATTAGTAAAGTTACTAATAACTCCGCTAGGCTCCGTTGCCTTAGCTTCCGGGGCCGGTTTCACATCCTTCGACGGCGTAACCGCAGTTCCAGTTAGCTCCAGCGGCAAATCATTAGCCAACCCTTTAAGGTAAAAAGTGTAGAACAGTTTTGTCGGATACACAAGCTGACGAAGCTTAACCTGTCCGTACGCACCTTCAAAGATTCCTGAACCACCAGTGATAGCGAGAAACGTGTCTTCGTAAGTCAAGTACTGTCCTTGTACAGACAAGTGACCATAGTCTCCGAAGTAGAAGCTGTAGTTAGCTTCGAATCTGTCACCGTTCTTCTCCGGAACGTGTTGGATCAAGACGCAGAGACCTGCGGTGATTCCGACGCGTTTCTTGAGATCACCGGTGTAGAGTTTGTTGGTGAATGGTACAAGATCGCCGAGACAGAGCTCTGTTGGTTTTTTGCCGAGTTTAAGAACTGCTGGACTGTTTCTATCTCCTTCGTTTAGCTCGTACACGTTTAGTTCTTGGACCTTACCTGAATAAAACTCGAATTTATGAATTTGGTATTCAATTTTTAACTTATAGGTCAGTGTTTTACACGAAATTTGATATTGTTTTCTTAAATTTATGTATTTTCAGAAGAATTAATGTCCATTTTTGAGTTTTTTTTTAGCTCTTTTTACAGAGAAATTTAACCTCTGTTTCTTGAATTTATGAATTTTCAAAAGAAGAAAAATGAAAATTTTGAATTAGGAATTTTGTTTTTAAATATCTGAGATTATCTTTAGATAAATCAATTATGTGATTTAAAGATCTAAGATCACTTTTTTTTTTTTTTGATAAAGTCTAAGATCACACTTAGATAATCGATTTTGCTTATGAAGTAAAGCATATTGATTTGTGAGCTAATAAAATGGATTAGTCTTTAACAAGAAATTTTGATGATTAGTTTTAAATCTACGAACAAGATTTGATTAACAGGCGTTGACTTGGTAAGAGTGTACTAAAAGACAAAAGGATCTATAAACTTACTTGGTCTGGAGTTTTCGGTCTTCTTGCCCCAATTCCAGAAGAAAGCTTGAGTAACGTTGAGGTTCTTGGAAGTAGTAGATCTTGATCGGGAGAAGAAATCTGGACCGTTAGATGAGATCCCAAGGTTTTGGAAAGATCTTGAGAAACCAAGAAGAGAGCTTCGATGAAATTGATGATTACGAGAGAGATTGTTGAGAGTTGTCATAGAGATAGATTCGAGAGACATAGCAGCAGAAGAAGAAGCCATTGATCAAGAAGACTTTTGAAACTTTGATATTAAAGAAGAGATTGAGATTTGGTTTTATGGTTGTTGAGTTGAGTAATGAGTCTATTTATATTGGACGATGATGAAGTTACACGTGCGTATATGTCAAAAGATGCTTTGTGTAGTTTCCACTCGGTTTCGATGGTCTAAAAGCGTAAGCTAGAGAATTTTATGTATTTCTTATTTATTGACTTAAAACCGTGTAACATTCATTATTAAGGAGTAATAGATCTCAAAGTACTGGGAAGATACTAAAATAGTCAAAAGATATAAACGTAGCCATGTGGCCCATGTCTTCAAATTCTTGTTGATCAGACTGTTTTAGTGAGAGATATATAACATGATCGGTTGTGTCAATTTTCCGTGTACACACACTAAGTATGACCGTATGACGGTCACTTTACATATGGATTGGAAATTTTCTGTCTTCTCGAGCAGGTCCGGCCCAATGGATGGTGCAACGGTCCATAAATAATCTAAAAAAAACTGGTTCAGTTCAGCTAACTTTTTAGTGTGAATTGTTTTTTTTTGTTTTTTTACTTCTCTCAACTTCTTTTCCTTTCATCCATTTCTCTCCCAATCTCTTAATCTTAGTATCATTTATCGTCTAAGGTAAATAATTATCATTATCAACTTTACTACTATGGTCTTCTTCTACTTTTTATCAGCAACTCCTAATTGGTATTTGATCGAAAAGTCAATCAATGTCAACTATTTGTAAAATGAGGAGTGTGACATGCAAGCCCGTCTCAAAATTATATTGGACATTGTACCTAAATCTAAAAAATTCAAATCTTAGATAAAAATTCAAAAACATGGACCTTTTCTATAGAATTTCTAAAAGTTTAAGGTCTTTTTATCTAAAAAAAACTTAAAAAACAAAAAAAAAGATCCAGTACTTTTGTACCTTGACACATGCTCTAAGCTGGGCTGGTGACATGTAGATCATTAACTTCGCCATCCCATCCATATCTATCAATGTCAACCCTATCCTCCTCCTTGTCATCAAATGGCATCCATATAGTCTAATTATTTTTGTGTTATTTTATTTGAATTTTTTAATGTAATACATGATATCAGTTTTTCTAACTAAACTATTTTAATTTCAAAATAATTGAGATTGAGCAGGGATTGCAAAGACTTTTCATCATATTTTTCTAAAAATAATCTGTTCACAAATTTTCTTGATATTTTATTTAAGAATACAAAAAAAAATACTAATTAAATAATTTTTTTTTTTTCTAATTAAATATATATATTATTCCCCAATGATTCTATTACAAATAAGAGCACAAAACTACAAATCTTTATATCATCACACAGCGACACGAGAAACATTTAGGACTAATTTCATAAATCAATTGGTATAGTTACTTATAACTCCGCTAGGCTCCAGCGCCTTAGCTTCCGGCGCCGGCTCCACGTCTTTAGATGGCGGTACCGGCGTGCCAGTGAGCTCCAACGGCAAATCATTAGCCAACCCTTTAAGGTAAAAAGTGTAGAACAGTTTTGTCGGATACACAAGCTGTTGAAGCTTAACCTGTCCGTACGCACCTTCAAAGATTCCAGCGCCACCAGTGATGGCGAGGAACGAGTCCTCGTAAGTCAAGTATGGTCCTTGTACGGACAAGTGGCCATAGTCTCCGAAGTAGAAGCTGTAAGTAGCTTCAAATCTATCACCGTTCTTCTCAGGGACGTGTTCAATCACGACGCAGAGACCTGCCGTGATGCCCACGCGTTTCTTGAGATCGCCAGTGTAGAGTTTGTTTGTGAATGGGACAAGATCTCCGAGACCGAACATTAAGCTGAAGGCGTTTTTAAGAATCTTGGGGCTGTGTCTATCTAATTCGTTGATTTCGTACACACTCAGTTCTTGAACTTTGCCTGAAAAAAAGAATCACTTTGTGAATTGGGTTCTTGATTTTGAGGTCACGTTTGCAAATTTATGAAATGGGTTTTAGTTTTTAGTCTCTTAAATCATATATTTATTCAAGTTTGAAAATATATAAAAAGACCTATTTTGTTATATATGTGAGTCTTTTACAAGAAGAAGTTTGAAAACAAAAGGATCAATTAACTTACTTGGTCTAGGGTTTTCGATATTCCCGTTCTGGGAGAGAGTAGCTCGAGAAGCAGTGAGGTTCTTCTTGGGAGTGAAACTTAATGGAGAGGAGAAATCTTGACCGTTAGATGAGATACCAAGATTTTGAATGGATTTAGAGAAACCAAGAAGAGAGCTTCGATGAAATTGTTGATTACATGAGAGATTGTTGAGAGTTGTCATAGAGATGGACTGGAGAGACATTGCAGAAGAAGCCATTGCGCAAAACAAAAAGACCAGAGAAGAAACTTTGACTTTATTGGTTCAAGGCTATTTTATGAAGAGATAGGACTTGTACTTTATGTGGTGAGTGATTTGAGTTCTACGAAATGTCTTTGTTTATTTATAGATAGACATATTGAATGAGTGATGATTGATGAAGTAGCACGTGCGTAAATTTCCAAAAGTGGGTCTCTAACTAAAGATGCTTTAGGAGAATTTGGATTTGGTTTCCATGGTCGGAACGTGATCTAAGCTTTGGGTCTTGGATCTAAGTTGAATACTTTTGGCCGGTCCCTAAACTACAAAACATAAAGATAAAAAACGTGCTAAATGTAATGAATCTAACTGTATATTTGGCCCGGATACATATATGTAAAATTGATTAAATTATTTTTTTACCAGTGAAAAGATTTATGCACCAAAATCACATTTAAAAAAAAAAACACCATTACTTAGATTAATTCAACGATGTTTTCAGTATACACTGATAAGATAAGCTTAGCAAGGGAATCTGCCTCAACATTGGATGCTCTTGGAATGAATAACTTGAAAAGTATAGAACATTGATTTTGTTATCTGGTAGGATGCCATAAATTTCAGGCAGACCATGATAAATTGATAGCTTGGACCACGCTTCGATAGTCTGACCAATGCGAAAATGCGGGAGATTCATCTCCATCGCCATCGCGATGCACCAAAATCACATCTAAACTAGGTATTTTCATTATTACTAGAAAATATATCATCTCTCAACTAATATTTGTTAATGTCTGACTTTTACATGTAAAAACATTTTTTTGTTAAACATAAAAGTTCCAGGTAGTACTCAAAGTTAGACTTTAGATACCACAAGTTAAAGAATAGTCTTTTGTACCAAATATATATTAGTACACTAGGCCCACCATCCCTTTTATATGTAAAAGTATCTTTGCAACCTATAAATTGGCTGGAGAAGGAACTCGAAAGTTGGTTGTGTCTGATTTATCCACAATATTCGGGTTAAACTGTTGGTTTTTTTCCAAAGCTTGGTGCCTATCCAGCTTTTTTTAATTTCTTAGTATAATTTTCTTGTTCTTGAGATGAGTGTACATCACCTCCTTGATGAAATCAGGCGAGGATGGAAGCTTTATTTGATCCACCAACATGATCATCTTTCTTCAATCTTAGGTTAAGACCATGGTAAGCCTTTTCTGAGGATGTATTTTCTTGGAATTTGATAATATAAGGTAGCATTCCATGGAATTTGCTTATTGGTAATGTGTATGGACAACACCGAACCCTAACTCCTATAAATGTATTTGTGATGGTGTGTGGAAGGTCTATAAAAATTTAGCAAATTTGGATTAGCAAGGGCTAAAGCGTTTGGTTACTTGGAGAATGTGCCATGTCGCGAGTCACCTCAGGCTTAGATTTGTATATGGATGTTATAAAATGGGTAATCAAGTGTAAATGCAGCTTAGACTTTGAGAACGTTTTCTTTAAATCGGACACACCTGAGGCAGTTCAAGTCTTCTCATAATGACATGACCCTTTATCAAAAAAAAGAGAAAACATGTGACAGGACCTGTTTTCAACCCTAAAGTATTTTTCAACTCAAACATACTGCATTCATAAAGACACTACTACTATCCATACATATTATTCGATTACAAGTATAAGAAGAGTATATAAAAAATTCTTTATGAAAAAAATTATGATACAGGACAAGAGAAAGATAAGACTAATTTTATTCACTAATTTGTAAAGTTGCTTACAACTCCGCTGGGCTCAAGCGCCTTAGCTTCCGGTGCTGGCTCCGCGTCCTTAGACGGCGGTACTGGCGTTCCGGTGAGCTCCAGCGGCAAATCATTAGCCAACCCTTTAAGGTAAAAAGTGTAGAACAATTTTGTCGGATACACAATCTGTTGAAGCTTAACTTGTCCGTACGCACCTTCAAAGATTCCAGCGCCACCAGTGATAGCGAGGAACGAGTCCTCGTAAGTCAAATATGGTCCTTGAACGGACAAGTGGCCATAGTCTCCGAAGTAGAAGCTATAGGTAGCTTCGAATCTTTCACCTTTCTTCGGGACGTGTTCGATGACGACGCAGAGACCTGCCGTGATGCCCACGCGTTTCTTGAGATCGCCGGTGTAGAGTTTGTTTGTGAATGGGACAAGATCTCCGAGACCGAACATAAAGCTGAATGCGTTTTTAAGAATTTTTGGGCTGTGTCGATCTAAATCGTTGATTTCGTACACGCTTAGTTCTTGAACTTTACCTGAAAAAAAGAATCAATTTGTGAATTGGGTTCTTGATTTTGAGATTTAATGAATTTAGCAAATTTTATGAAGTTAGCAAATTTATGAAAATGCGAAATTAATTTTAATCTATGTATAACAAATTTGTAAATATATCAAAATAATTTTTGAAAAAGCTCTGTTAATATGATTGAAAAAAAAATCGAAAAAGCTCTGTTTATATGAGTTTTGACAAAAATGATCAAGAAGAAAATAAACTTACTTGGTCTGGGGTTTTCGGTATTTCCCAAGTTCTGGGAGAGAGCTCGAGTAGGAGTGAGCTTCTTCTTGGGAGTGAAACTTGATCTAGTGGAGGAATCTGGACCATTAGATGAAATACCAAGATTTTGAAAGGATTTAGAGAAACCAAGAAGAGAGCTTTGATGAAATTGTTGATTACATGAGAGATTGTTGAGAGTTGTCATGGAGATAGATTGGAGAGACATTGCAGAAGAAGACATTGCTCAAAAGAAAAAAGAAAAAAGACTAGAGAGAAGATACTTTGAAATGATTGTTTTCAAGAGATGGGACTTTGGTGTTATGTGGTGAGTGATTTGAGTTCTACGAAATGTTTGTGTATATATATAGATATTGGATGAATGATTGATGATGATAAATGGTGAATGGTGATAAAGCTAAATATCCCAAAAATGGGTCACTAACGAAAGATGCTTTGGGGGATTTTGGATTTGGTTTCCATGGACGGCAAGTTTTTTAAGTGTTAGAAAATGTGGGAAATGGTCCAAGTTTTTGGGTCTTAGCTTTGGTCTAAGTTGATGGACTTTTGGCCGGTCCCTAAACTACAAAAAGAGAAATAAAAAACGTGCTAAATGTATCTAACTATATTTTAACTACATATGAAGCTTTGAATTCGTTATTCTAACTACATATTTGGCCCACATTATAAAGAAATAATATTTTAGATAGCCATGTTTTAGATGAAATTAAATAAAATATTTGACATCTTATGTGTGTGTATAAATAGAAGATATAGTTTTGTTAGATGAACATGCCTCTGTAAGACATGATGATTTTATTTTATTTTCTTTCTTTTCTTCTATATGTTATTGTGTGTAATTGACACAAAATTTTAAATCCGAATTAGCTTATTCTATGTTTTATATATATTATGTTTTTCTTTCAATCTAAAATGATGTGTTCGCTTGTAATCATATGGTTGGTTTCTTGTAATGCTTAATATGTATTTTTTTGTAACTTTTAATTTTTTTGGTTTATGATTCGATCTCGTAATCATACCAAAAAACATAAATATTTTTTTGTAGGATCTCGTGAACCATTCTCCAAGACTCTACTAAAACGCATCCACAAAGAAAAACTGTAGACATCTGTAGGATTTTAGTTTCATTAGAACGTTGAAGATCACGAATTTCGACAGACATGGAAAAAGAAACTCAAGAAATCAGACAAAACCAAGAATTAAGGAGCAAAGCTTGACGAGCAAGAAAACATATAAATACTCCAAAACGACATCGTAAGACTGTAAGTCTTAGAAAAGCAACAATTACAACACCGTGAGAAACGACGCGATGTTACTAACCCAAACGCGGCCATTTGATTAAAACGACGTCTTATGTATACTCCCTTTGTTTCACAAAGAGTGTCATTTTATCATTCTTCACACAAATTAAGAAAAGTAAATAAATTTCTTTTCTACCCCTTGTTAATACACTAGATAATTCTCTCTCTCTAATTAATAAGTTGAAAAAGTATGGATAAAAAAGAGAATTAGTCTTAAAAACTGCATTGAAAACATAAAACGATATTTTTTGTGAAACAAGATTAAAACCTTAAAACGACACTCTTTGTGAAACGGAAGAAGTATTAATTACGAAAAAAAAAAAGATAATAAATAATTTCATATATATGAGAAAGATCATTGTGTTTAACCGAGTTTGTAAAAATATTTATTTACTAAAAAAGTCTCTCTCTCTTGACGATTGAAAAGGAGAAAATAAATGTTTCCATTGTTGGCCGCTTCGCTTTTCCGTTTTGCTTTTTAGGGCCGCCGGCAATCGTCGGCGGCTCATGCTTCCCTCTAGTTTTAGTCCTTTCCTCTTTTAATTAAAATCGGTTAGATTGATTGATGAACCCCCGTCAATTGAAACGACGATTTGCGGGATCTTCCGTTCTCACCAGATTCGAAGAACAGATCCATGTAGACGAGTTGTCCTACGTTATCTCCGATGTCTCTGCCATGATCTTCGTCTTCTGTTACATCAATCTCGCCGAAGAGATTTGCAAGGCAACTAAAGAACAAGAGACCCAACAGATGCAACGCTTCTCGTCTATTTCTTTTTCCTTCGTGGCTTTATGTTGGTTTACAGTAACCACTTCTCTTCTCCTACTTGGAGCCTCTTTCCGGTGTCCATCACGGTGGTGTTACCGGTGTTATGTCTCTGAGATCGTTTGGATGTTTTCTTTGATCAAAATCTTCCAATTTGGTCTCAGATTGAAGCAACGTTCTCATCAAATTTCATTACCCACTACCTTATTATGGTTTGGGTATGCAATTTGGATATTTGATCCGGGAATTAGAAGGTTTAAAGTCAACGGAGAGGGTCGAGACGGAATAATGTTCATTTGGGATCACTTCGAGAGAAAATCAAAGTCACCATTTTTTAAAATAACACTGATACGGAGTCATTGGTATCAGATTGTTGCATGTTCAGAGCTATCAACGAAAGCATTGGGTTTTTGTAATACGATGTGCAAATTGGGGTTTTTACAAAGAAAAGATAGTCCCGCACAACTTTCGTATAAGAAGATCGATTACAAAGAAGGAAAATAATGGGTTAAATAATCCGTTAGCGAGTAAGGCTTTAAAGAAAGCATCGTCAAATTCACTTCTTAGTTTATATCATCTTGAGTATATGGCGCATATTTCTGCTTATGTAATAATGTGCTTTCGAAGTTTCTGTAATGACTTTGTAAACTCGTTTTGACATTAATGAATTTGTTTAGCAGAAAAAAAAAAAAAACTGAGTTTGTGTAAATAAATTAGCCGTTTTTAACGGTAACTTAATTTTAAAACGGCTAGATTTTTGATTTCTAATTCTGTAAATAAATACCTCGACCGTTACTATAAATATACTAAAATCTCTTCAACGAAATCAAATTATTTTCATTCTACTTCTCTGGTTTTTTTTTAATTCTTCATCGTTGCATATCAAAATCATCCTCTTGAAAAGAAAATCTCAAGTAAATTCAAAATCTAAATCTTCTTTCTCATATCGCATCTGATTCGTTTTTCTAGTCCCTCAAAATCGAATCTCCTTTCTCATGTATAATACAATTTCAAGACAATTGTTGATTCTTTTGTTTTTCATTAGAATTGTTTATGTTTATTATCTGAAATCCTTATACTGATCTGATTAATTGGTCTGTTATGATTACAGATTTTGGGTTAATCTTCGATTTGTTTTATGCCGGAAACAAAAGTTGAAGCTTTGGAACAGACGATAACGTACGGTGGAAGAAAAAGTTGGAGACTTTTGGAAAATTTCAGACTTTTTTTACAAGTAAGTTTTATAAAATTTGTATTGATGGTGATTGTGATAGTTGTGAGATTCAGTTGTGGTGATGGCCTAGTGGGTCGGAGTAGTGAGATTCGGTGGTGATGTCCGACGATGGAGAGAGATAGTGATATAGAAAAATAAAAAAAATATGGTGGTGAAGAAATCCAACGAGAGGGAGAGAAAGAAAAAGAAAGAGGAGAAAAAATAAGAGAAATCTAATAAGAGAAAAAGAGAGATTTGAGACTTCTCGCCGGCGAGAGGAAAGAAAAAAGAGACAACGAATAACTTATGAGTAATATGAGCCAAAAATTGACAAAAACCATATAGCAAACAGACATTGTTTAGTTAATATTATTTTTCTAATTCTTTTTTAGTCTTAAGTTATTTAGTGCATATTCTCTAATTCTTTATGAATTTGTCTTTTTGTTTTGTTTCTCATATTATCAAGTAAAGTTACATGATGTGGGTATAGACTGTCTCATATTGTCATAATTTTGTTTTCATCTTGCTCACATTGAAATTAGAAAGTGTTATAAACTCTTCCGATGAATGTAAATAATTTATTAAAATTCAATAATACACCTATGAACATTAATTAAATATCATACTGTAACATATAATAAACAAAACTATAAATAGTATTTTATATTACACATTATGCATAATTAATATATATTTAAAAAATAATTAAAATACTACATTTTCTAAAATCAAAATATATTTTAATATAATTTTAGTTAAGTTTACAAAAATAAAAATTAAAAATAACAATTTTGACCGGTAACCCGTGCAACGCACGGATCCATATCTAGTTAAAAATAATTAACAGTTTCAGAGTAAGGGAAGAGAGAACATGTGAAAACAACTCTGAGAAGAAATATCAGTCATCTCCATGATACTACCATCATCAAGCTTGAACACTTTAAGATTTTCGCCATAATAAGATAAGAAGTAGATAGAATTCTTCAAACATCCATGGTACTCAGAGGCAACGACCGTAAAACAACTGTCCCAAGCAACAATGAGTGCCTTGTCTCCCAAGGAACTAACCTCAACCCATTTTGCCAAATCCTCGTCCATCTTATAAACCTTAAAACCAACGGTCCTCCTGATATAATGTTTAGTTACGCTAAGTTGATGAACAATGCATAGATCTCCACAATATTCCACGAGCCTCGTGTCTTTGCAACTATCATAATTATAGTAGTCCAATGGAGTTGAAGGTGTCTGTTGAACAACGCTAAGCTGTGATAAACTAATCCACCAAGTTGCTCCTTTTAAGTCCACGGCATAGATACGTCCCTTGTGAAGTATAATGTCCGAGAAATCTTCGACTTGGTTATTAATCTTTGTCCAACTTCTACTTCCTTCTCTAGTGTTACAGCACCATATTTTCTTATCTCGGTTGATTGCAAAAAACATATTGTCTAGGAAAGCAACTCTAGAGAACACATCTGATGGTGTCTTGTCATACTTCATGTCATAATTAGAGAATATATCTGATGGTATCTTTTCGTCCTTCAATCCATCAAATATATTAATCTTGTAAGATTGGCGAATCTCTGAAATGCCAACCTTCAAAAGGTCTAGGGTTTGGTGGGAATGGATGATGAGCTCGCCAGAGATAGGACTCACGAGAGTAATCTTACGATATTTGGAGGCTTGTGTCGTTCTTATTAGCCACCCTTTGTTAGGACATGAAGAAGGGAGAGTTATACGGAAGAAAGTGGTGGGAAAAAGACAAGCCTTTATCTTCTTGTTGGAGGTAGGAAGGTAGCGTGCAAAGCGAAACTGAAGACGCTCTTTAGACATCGTAATCGTAGAACGCCAGTATTTACAGATGCTACGGATACGGAGGACGTCGATGTTGGAGGAGTAACGGTTTGCAATTAAATCTAGGAGTTCTTCAGGTAAATCAGACCACTCAGTTTTCTCCATCTTTGAATTTATCGTCGAGTTCTCTCTGTGTTGTTATCGCTGCTCAGAAAAACAACTTCAAAACAAAGCTCCGAAGACTGAAACTTGAAAATATATGCAAGATTTCCAACAAACTCATGATATGAGAAACTGACACGTAACATGTTGATATACTTTATCCTATAATAAGATATAGATTAATTAAAAGTTTGTTAATGTCATTATCTTTGAAATGTTAATTGTTTAGATTAAATTGTTGATTACTTTTTGTGACATGCGTCTTTTTCATTTGATCTAATACTATTATTTAGTTTTAAGTTTTTAACGAAAAAGATACCATAATTTAATTTCATTATAGTTAGTTATACATATCATTATTTTTTAAACTATGTCACATACACTTTTATCCTAATTTTCTATCATTTAAAGAAAAAAACAAAATTTAAGTACTTTTCTCTAAAATAAGATATAGAAGATTCTAATGTTCTTTTTTTTTGACGTCTAGATTTATTATTTATTGCAAATTATGAGAACTGTTACATAGACGATTCTACAATGGACAATTCCTTCCGACCCTTATTAGATCCACGACAGACGACACTTCCTTCTCCATGCTCTTGACGGACACCTTCAATGATCCACGACCTGACGACACTTCTCTCTGCGTAGAATCCTGGCGAACGGCTATAATTGTACTTCGCTGGAGATCTCCTGCACACTTGCCTCCTTTAATCTGCAAATTTATTAATAAATCGCAATATCTGGGACTCGAACCCCAGACCTCTTGGTGTAGAAGCATTAATTAACCCTTGGTCAACCAATGGGCCAAGGGGGATTCCACGAAGATTCTAATGTTCATTAAGTTTGTTAATGTCATCTTTTTAAAATGTTAATGGCTTACACTAAATTGTTAATTACTTTTTAGATAATAAAGTAAGGGTTTTTTCGAAAAAAACATTATTAAACCAAACAACACCATTATGTACTTTTGAAACATAGTAAAACTCATAATAAATTAATCAAATGTATATATTTTACTATAAAATTCAACTGTACATGGTATGGTACGGGTTCTTACCTAGTTAATTAATTACAGTAAAACCTCTATAAATTAATAATGTTGGGACCAGGAAATTTTATTAATTTAGAGAGGTATTAATTTATCGATAAATTAATAATTATTAATTTATAGACGATAAATTAATAATTATTAATTTATAGAGAGATTTTACTAATTTGTAATTTTAAAAAAAAAATTCTATCTAAAAATAAATTTTTCTTTATAAACAATATCTTTTAAAAACTAATTACAAGTAGAGAAACAATTATTAAGTTTAAAAAACAACACAAACTTTTTTCAAATAATAGAGTCATATTTTATCAATTTTTTTACATATAATATTTTAAATATATATCATAGTAATTCATATATAACATATATAAATTTATATAATGTATATACATATTGATAAGTTAATACAATTATTAATTTATGATATAGATGGGACCATATATTTTACATGAGATTTTCAAAAAAATTATTATCTTATTAATTTATCGATTTATGTCATATTTTACACTGGTCCCAACTTGGGACCGGGAGAATTTATTAATTTAGAGAGATTATTAATTTATAGAGTATTAATTTATAGAGGTTTTACTGTAATTGAGTTGTATGAAGTATGATGTATTGATGTATAACATGAATTCGGAGAAAGAAAAGAATAATCAGATAAATTACTTTTTTCACTTTTTAAATGGTTAATGATGTAATATAGTTCATGAAATGGTTAAAATTTCTGCACCAGTTGTGGTAATAAGAATTGTATGCTCAAACTGTGCGGCCGGACCACCATCTGCTGTCACAATTGTCCATTTGTCTGGCCACGTTACAAACTCGGTGGTTCCAATGGTAAGAATTGGTTCTGTGCAGAAAGGAACCAATCAATATATAAAAAGAGTGTAATGTATTTCATCAAATTCTATATAGAGAATGCTCACCGAGCGTAAAAGTTTGACCTTCAATCATATATTCAAGTTCATAATCATCTGCACAAAACAGAGTTTTTTCAGAAAAATTCCATCATAAGGAAGAGTTCTTGCAGAAAAACCAGTTCATTACTTACAGTTACTATGAAGATATATAAGAGGTTCCGAGTGTAATACCGTTCCCACACCATGACCGATGAAACGCTCCATATTATAGCCATACTTTGCAGCATGCTCACTGTTGGAAACTGGAAATAATCAAAACTGATCCTCCTAACTTCCCTATATATCTTATTGAATCCGGTTAGTACTATTTACTACCTGATTATCTTCCCGATTTGTTTGAAGCTTGCTCCATCTTTACAAACCGATATACCTTTCTCCAAGCATTCTTCTGTCACCTGTTTAGAACAATAACTACGTCAGCTTTTAATGGTTTCATAAGAGTTGGAAAGTAAGAAGCACAAAGGAAAACACATTAACCTTCACAAGTTGTTTAAGGCTTTCATTGACGTCTCCACATAAGAAAGTCTTTGACGTATCTCCATGATATCCCTGATTGATGTGTTAAACCCCAAACAAGTGTTACATCCAAAACTTATGGTAGATTAGCAAAAGAAGCTCAGAAGACTTACATCCAAGTAAACCGCAACATCGATGTTTATTATATCTCCATTCTGAAAACAAGGATTGGTTAGTGAGATATACAAGAGAATTCTCGTACTTCAAAAAGCTGTTTCATACTACAAACCTGTAACGGACGAGAATCGGGAATCCCGTGAAACATACATTCATTAACCGATGTACACACACTTTTCGGAAACCCACCATAACCAAGAGGTGAAGGATAAGCACCAGACTCAATAACCATCTGATGCACTGCTTTGTCAATTTCATCTGTAGTATCAAACGGCTGCAACAAAACAAACCCATTAAACCAAATTTAGAGACCCACAAGAAAAAATCTAATCTTTCACTTACTCTAACCAAAGTTCCTGCATAGTCTAACACACGAGCCGCGAGCTCGCACGCTTTCTTCATTTTCACAATGCCATTAGAGTCAGGAATCTGTAACTCACTTGATATCATTGGTACTTTGCTAGACTCAAGATATTGAGGCTTTGGTATATGATCAGGAACACGAAGACGAGGCGATACTCTTCCACATACTAGAGGTGGATTTATTCTATCTTCTAATGTACTTTGAAGTTGTTGAATCCTACAAAAATACATCAAATTATGATATAAAAATTTGTTAAAAACTATATATTAAAATTTCACCTTCATGTAAATTCAGTTTTGTTATAATACCTTTTAATTCTCAGAGAAGATGATTTCTTATTGACTGCAATAAAACAAATACATAAACCTTATTCGAATCATGATTCAGAGATTCCCAAAATTTCTCGAATTCAATCAATTTTCTCGAAACCTAAAGATGAATTTGACGAAACAAAAAGAAGCAAGTAGAGAAAAACCTGAGAGAGGGAAAGAGAAGAAGTTGGTCGGAGCTCCGGCGAAGTATCTCGACGGCGTTAATTTATCGCCGTTAAATAAAGAACGAGACTGAGAAATCTTCTGCAACATTTTTCGCTGGTGAATAAAGCAACGGACCAAAGAATATGAGGAAGAAACACTTTAATGGGCCTATAAATACATCAATAAGGCCCATAAAAATTACGAGTAAGGCCCATTAAAAATCACAGTAATTAACTAGCTCATCTATACATGATACATTGCATATTAACACAAAATTTGTTTAACAACACCTAATTAATTTTTTTCCACTTGTTACAACTTGCAACATAAATAATCTCAGCAAGAAGTAAAAAGTTAAAGATAAAATTAAAAATTAAAAAGCTTTTTTTTTTTTACCAAGAAATTACAAAAAGAAAAAAAGAGTTGTTAAAATTGTTATTACAAAACTCGTTGCTTCTTATTACACCTTAACGACGACGACACTAACACCTCCGTTGCTTCCTTCACTACAACGTCGTCGTTTAAGGAAATGTCAACCCCAAACAATCTCACAATCCGACCCGTTTCTAGATCCGACCCGGATCCGGATTTCGATTTCCACCCAATAAACAACTTTTGATCCTGACCGTTAGATCTTTTAAAACTGATCAAATCACCGGCACAAAGTCTCTTCTCTTTAACAAATCTACTCCAACCTTTAGTCAACACATAACTTTGACTACTATTCCAATAAGAGTAACGGAACCTCCACACTTTTCCGTTAACGTCTTCGAAATTCAACAGCATACCTTTAACGGAGACGTTATTATTACCTAACGGTAACGGAAAATGTTTCTCCGCTTGGTGTTTTGGTATAACTAAACGGTTTAGTTTCCCGACGTCACTTGGCGTTACCGTTTTCTCAAACAGTAACTCCGACGTTTTAAACCCCGTTATAACCGCCACGGTAACGGAACCAAACTCCGTCGTCTTGTTTCCGTTACCGTTACGATTACGTTTCCTTTGCTCTAACTCTTCTTTGTAAGTGTGTTTTCTCAACATATCTACGATCTCTGATTTCGAATGTGCGTTTAAGAAATCAACCTCGTCATCGTCGTTACCGTTAACTAACGTCGTTTCTTTGAAATTAGTAACGGCGTCACGGCCACGGAAACGGTGAGCCGCGACGTCGTAAGCACGAGCTGCTTCGTCTTCCTCGTTGAAAGTACCAAGCCATACGCGTTGATGTTTCTCGTAAATTTGAGCTCCCCATCTTCCATTTGGTTGAGGAACAACACCTTTGAATCTTGAAGAAGGAAGCTTTCTTGATTCTGCTTCGACACCGTTCTCTGAATCAAGAACCACGCTTGTTCCGCTTCCCATTCTGTATAGTAAACTCGCCGGAGACGATGACTTTCTCGCCGGAACCGAATCTGTAGTTGTAGAGCTCTCGTCTACGCTACTCATGGTATCCATGTTATGAAACGAAAGAAGAAACTGAGAGAAAATCACAAGAAAATTGTGAAATCTTGAGAGATTAGTAATGTGAAATGTGAATGTATATGTGTGAACGTGTGTGAATGTATGCGTGTGTATATATAGAGAGACAAGAGGGAAATAAGAAAACATCAAGTGTGCATGTATGTTATTAATTTTTTTTATTTACTTCCTTTTTATTATTTGTAGTGTGTTTTAAGGAGATAAGTATAATATATGGGTAGGTGTATGGGAATAATATGGGTTTGTGTGTGTATATGTTGTGGGTCAACTTAAATACAAAGGAAGGTTCATGCAAAAGATAAAGAGTACTTCAAAAAAAAAAAAACTTGAATTCGCATTTCCATATTTTTTTTTTTTTTTTGCTAAGAGAGTAAATATCAATAGATGAAAGTTTTGGTGTTACAAAATATAAGACTTAGAAGCATGAACCTTGCCAAAAAAAGCTAAAAAACAAGGATACATTAAAGAGTACACAATAACAATTAAGGAAAGAAACCGATCCTTAGTTGAGCCATAAGGCCATGAGCTTCCTGAAATTCTTCATCTTTCTCCTGGCTGTAATAGAATTGATGATGAGCCGGTCAATTTCCTTGAAGATATTTAGCGGCGGGATTGCAATTTGGTTGTAGATGAGATTGTTTCTCTGCCGCCATATAGCGTAGACAATCGCCTGAATTAGTAGTAACCGAAGCGTATTTGGCGTCGCATTTGTTCCCCCTTTTGCCCATGCCATTAACCCGGACCAGTCTGCAAAAACCATTGGTGGAAGCCTTAGCTTTGCAAAACCTGAGTCCCAGAGAACCTGTGCAAAAGGGCAGTGAAGAAAGAGGTGGTCTCTTGTTTCCACTGACCCAACGCAGAGACAACAATCTGTGGAGATTTGCAGTCCCCATGAAGCCAGCCTTGATCTGGTGGGCAGCCTATTTAGGTTTGTTACCCACAAGTGGAAAGCATGCTTTGGTGTAGAGCCTTTAAACCAAACCAAAGCAGCCCAGTCTTTCTCTGCCTCTCTAGGTCGAAGAATCTCCCAAGTTTTGCTAGAAGAAAAACCCTGACATAGCTTATCATCAACATACCAATCAAATTGATCATTCACCTGTGAATCGCTTGGTAAGTGGATAGTTGACAAGTATATTTGCAAGCTAAGAGCCTGATCAGATCTTGGAGAAGCAAGACGCCACCCTTCACTATTACAAGCGTCGGAGACTCTTGCATTTCGCGGTATTCTCAGGTTCATGGGACCATTTTCACCCAGATAGTCCAACAGAGGACCAAAAGGAGTCCAATTTTCATGCCAGAACCATGTTTTTGTGCCATTGCCAATGCTGCATTTGATAAAACGTTTTGCCAAGTGTCTCAGCTTTAGGAGGCTTGTCCATAACCAGGAATCAGTAGCTTTTGCCTTAACATCCCAGAAACTAACAGATGCTAACTCATGGTGGTGATGTTGCCAGGCGACCCATAAGGAACCGCTGTTTGAGAAGAGTAGCCATATGAGCCTGAGGCACAAGGTAGTGTTCCAAACAGAGAGTCTGCGTATTCCCAAGCCACCTTCGCTTTTTGGTAAGCAAACATTTGACCAAGCAATTTTGGCCCTGCTGTGATTATAAATATTTCCGGACCAAAGGAACCTCGAACAAAGTGATTCAATTTTCCTGATACATCCTTTTGGAAGCATGAAAGAGGAAACCCAAAAGTTGATAGTGCCATAGATCACAGACTTTAGTAGTTGCGTTCTACCAGCAAAGGAGAGAGATTTAGTTGCCCAGCCCCTAAACTTGTTTGTGATCTTCTCCAAGAGAGGAGAATATTCGTTTATTCTAAGCTTCCTTGACATGAGAGGCAGTCCTAGATAGCGCACTGGGAGAGTGCCAGAGGGGAAGCCATAGTGTGCAATCTCATATTCAGCCCTTGGTGACAGTCTTGCATGGAAAAGTAAGGTCTTTTCTCTATTCATTGTAAGCCCAGACCACCCAGCAAAGTCATCCAAAACCTCATAAATACCCTGCAGAGATGAACTGCTCCCATCGAAAAACACCATTACATCGTCGGCAAACATTAAGTGTGAAATATCCAGAGCAGATGCCTTTGGGTGATAAGAGATGTAACCTGATTCAAAACGTGAGAGGAGCAGTCTTGAGAAGACCTCCATTGCCAAAACAAAGAGGTATGGGGATAGGGGATCACCCTGCCTCAACCCCTTTGTGCTCTTGAAAAACCCATCTGACGAACCGTTTACTGAAATGGAGAAGGATGGGGTGCAAACACATTCTCTAATCCACCCGATAAACTTTTCTGGAATACCCAAAGCTGACAGAGTAGATAAAATGAAATCCCATCTAACTGTGTCAAAAGCTTTCCTGAGGTCAATTTTTAGCATTGCTCTTGGTTCAATGTTCCTCCTATTATAGCCTTGAACAATTTCTGAAGCCAGTAGCACATTTTCGGACAGAAGTCTACCAGGCATGAAAGCTGACTGTGAATGGGAGACTACCGAAGGTAAGATTGATTTCAGCCTAAAAGCCAAGAGCTTAGATATAACCTTGTAGATGGTGTTTAGGCATGAGATTGGTCTGAAATGAGAAACCTTGGATGCATTCTAAATTTTGGGAATAAGCACTAGGCAAGTTGCGTTCCACTGTTTGAGCAGCTTTCCTGAGGAGAAGAATTCAGAAACAGCAGCAGTGACCTCGACACCCACAACGCTCCATCAACTGATGAAGAACTCCGCCGAATACCCATCAGGCCCAGAACACTTATTCCTAGGAAGTGAGAAAAAAGCATCCTTTATCTCCTCCTTGGTGAACATAGCATCAAGACTAACTCTCTGAACATAGGAGCACTCAAAGTTGAGAATGGCTTTAATGTCTTCCTGAACAAACAGACTATGCGGTTCCATATTAGGGGTTCTGTATCAATTATATAGAAAATAAAATAACTCAATCCTTCATTGTATACAAAAACATGATTTAACGTTTAAGAAAATGATTATAATATGTATGATGCATATATTAAATATATAACTAAAAATATTCTCAAAAAATGAATCTAAATTTATTTTATATTTTATGGTTATTAATCAGCAAAACTTGTTTGATTTTAAGTTTTTTTTTTTCTTTTTGTGATTTTATGATTGCTCTATTATACCATTCCTTTGACTATTTGACATACCAATTATCACGAAACTTTGTTAGATAAATTTGTTGTTGTCAACTTTTAGTTAGATGATTTAAAACATGGAAAATATTTAAAAGGAATAATTTTACTGTTAAGTTATTATATTCACGACGAAAAAAGGTGATATGAATATGTTGTGGGCTGCATGGGGAAGTGGGGTCGGCAAGTGGACCGTAATAGATAAAAGAGAGATTCACATGAGAAATAGAATATTATTTTAGTTAAGTTCATTCCCCCTGATGTTATGATTTGCTAATTTACAAGCATGGTGATTAGAAAAAATATAAGGATTAGCAATAGATTAACAAAAGAAAAAGTTGGAGGATGGAAGAATTCTTTCTTTTTTAGATACTATAGAGATGCTAATTAACTGTTACGATATTATTCTCTTCTCACTGAAAATTAATATATTTGTATTCCAAATCTCAATGAATTTTGTTCCGTGAGGATCTTTTTTGCAAGCATGAATCCTTCATGTATATACAAATGCAATGGTTCAACGCTCTTGAGATAATACCTTTTTATTATTCTGTTTTTTTATATATATAGCATCATGTCCGTTCCTACATAAAAGAAAATAAATCTTTGCCTACGTTCAATTTTTTCTAAAAAAAAGTTGGAATAATTTATATATAAATTTCTGTATATAACAAGTACAACTATAAATCCATGCATTCATAAGCTCAATTTTTAGTATTGAAACATGACTCTTTTTAATTTTGGATAATAGAATTTATGGAGTCTTTTACATTTATAATTTACTTAAATTTTTAAAATTGAATTAAACATTAAAACAAAGAAAAAACATTAAAACATTAAAAATTTTAAGAAACTCAGAGCTTTTGTTTAGAACCTCACTTGCCATTTGTCTTAATATAACTGGTTCAACTATTTATTTGTTACTTATAATTTAATTAAATAGAAAATTTACATTTAAATATTAGTGAAATACTCTTAACCTCTTGGAGGTGATCTAACAATATTTCGAGTTTAACTAGGTGGTATTATTATGAACACATTACTAAATATTGTTATGTAGAATATTTTTATATTTGATAGTAAAAATAAGATACGTAAAAATAAATATCTTATTTTTAGTAGTTAAATATCTTGAATTAGCAAAAAAAAAAAATCTTGTATTTAATTAGTAAAGGAAGAATTAACTGTAAACTTTACTTTTTGATCTTTAGTTAAAATATCCATGTTGATATTATTTTTACTTTTTTCAGTAATTATACATGTTGATATAATTTTATTAATCTAGCTTCTTTATTAAAACAGATGATGTCAAAACAAAAACTCAAAAAAAAAATGTTTATTACAGCGCATGGGACAATACAAATATCTAGTTTAGTATTAACTTGTAATAGGTCGAAAAATAAAATCTATTAGGATTTGCTTACGTCATCCGACTTTCCCTATTTAGATCGGTCATCGCTTGTATGTCCAATAGCACACAACAATGATTTTAATATTATTACAGATTATAACGATCATACGTCAATACCTCTCTTTGTTTTTCTTTTTTTCTCAAGTGTAATTTTTTTTTTTTTTGTCATTCGATATGACTAATAACAACAAGGAAAGTAAAGATACATGTTTTTAATACAATAGCCGGCGGAAAAACTAAATATCCCCGGAATAAATGCCCAAAAGATGGAGGCTAAGCCCCAAAAACGGAGAAACTAAACCAATGAAAAATGTACAAACCACAATAGAAACTCACTAAGGAAAAAAAAAGAAGCCAAGGCCCTAAACCGCCCAAATGTTCCAATAGACCTCCTACCAAGATTTCTAAAGAAACAGTTAACGCAGGGTAGCGTCAAACAGACCGGATGTGTCATAGAACGAAAATCAAACCAAAGGCCACACCAACAGGAAACGAAGTCAGGACCCCATCGATACCAAAGAAACCAGAACCACTACAATCACGTCACACCCATCCACACAAGGAGAACGAGACATGATAGGAACAAGAAAAAACACCTTGAGATTCCATTTGAGACAAGCCTAAGAGGACCAACCGTTCTTACACACGGACACTCGTCGACCACAGATTCATCTATCTACAGTCATAAATCTGGAGACGTCCTCGCAAGAGAAGAATTGAAGATCGAATCCATTGCTTGCCTTGAACCCAACTCCAAAGCTCAAACGAGCCACAAAGGAGGATTAGTAGATGGCATAGCAACAAAAACCCATCCGAAAGGTAAGCACAAAGTACGAAACCTAGCCCACTACGAGATCATGAACTGCCAAGAAGATCCAACAGAGAAGAAGAGCAAAGGCCAAAACTAAACCCATAAACAGAAAGCTGAAGCATTGTACAAAACACAAGCACGAAGACAACCTCTGAGCAAGCAAAACCAACAAACCGAGCTAGAAGACTACAAATAAAGAGACATGAGAAATCGAGAAAAAACCGGCGATAGGGAATCCAAGGAAACCGGTGACGAGAGGAGGGACTCCATCCACGAGCGAGCGCACCACCATACTCAGCCTCCAGATCCAAATCCCGTCCAGATCCAACGAAACAAAGCACCGATCTAAGTCACTCATAAAGGTAAAAAGCAATTATAGATCTAGGAATCTCCGCAAGTTTCCACACCTCACAGCCACTATAAAAACGAAGGAAACTAAAACTATGAAGAAAAACAGGAAGACGAGACCGACGCCGACGCTTTGGAAGCCGTCACGCGCCAGCCAAAGCTTGGCAAGACGAAGGTGCTACAGTCGAGAGAGAAAGAGGTCTCTCTGCTCTTCAGAGCACATAGGGTAAAACCAAAGACCAAGTGTAATTTTATTAAACAAGCTAATATCACTCTTTGAAACATAGAAATGAGAAATGTCTATCTTTTCTTTCCCTTATGAGAAAAATAGTATCATAAAAATTATGGATTCGGATTAAGACGGTAATAATACTAAAAACTATTTCCATTAAATGAATTTAGTTTTGTTTTAATTAGTTAATACGTACATTTATAATATTATACTACTCCGTCCCTCTCAAATTATAGCATTTTTTTTTGTTTTACAATATAAGATTTTTTAAAAATTTTATGCATAATTTATGTTTATTTAGTTTGTTTATAATATTTTGAGTTATGTAGTCTTTTTTATTGGTTAAATTTTTACAAAAAAATTAATATATCTTATTTTTTAATTTTTGTGTTTTTAACAAAAACATCTTATAATTTGGGACAGATAAAATATAATTTTATTATTTATCAAAATTGTCAGAACATGAAAGCAAACAATTTCTAGACCACCTTTTTTAACTTCCACATAGAAGTTAGAACATTGGTGAAAATTATCCAGAGGACTAATCAATTCAAATTGTTCTTCGTGTATAATTAATTATAATAATCCACACTTGTGAGTTTTCCCTACAAGTCTACAACTATACAGTCTAATCTCATTACATCAACTTAAGAGTAATTTATATTATCTTCTACGAAACTTGATATAATTGAAACTGATCTAAGGATCGGACAAACAACATAAACGTCAAAGCAATTCTCAGTTTAAATTTACAAAAACAATCAGTTTAATAAAAGAAAAGAGAATGCTGATATTTATTAATCCCCTACGAAATCTGATAATATCATGTGTTTGTCGATCGAGCAACGGCCAAATGATCCTAATAATTCAGTTTAGTTCCAAATTCTGTAGCGTTTTGGTTAGATGTATATATTTAAATATTCTTTTAAATAAGAAAATTAAACTTGCTCAGTTTAAGTCTTTAAGATCAATTATTCAATTATAATCCCAATAATCAATTTAATATAATGACTTTCTATATCTGCGTGAAGTCATACCCCACATCTACTGTCGGCAGGCAGCCGTGTAATATGCTAAATTATTTAATTATATATCTGATTTTGGTATATTAAAATAATATTATTTCTGTTATAGATAAATGTAATATATTTATACTCCCAATTTACACATCTATTTTGTTGGGGATCGATCGTATTCTTAACTCGTTTCATTTTTTTTTTTTTTTTTTTTTTTTTTTTTTTTTTTAACTCGTTTCATTTTTCTCAGATCAAATACGAATATCAAAGGTCGATCTCATTACATATTTACATAGAGTATATATATAAGGTCTTTGTCCTTTGTATATATATGTCGTGTTTTTTAAGTATTTAAGATAAGTTTTTGGATAAGAACTACTAAAAAGATCACCTATAAGGCTATCACCCCTCTTTTTTTCTAGAGTTTAGATAACGATGATTACTATCATTCACAAATGTAGCGTGTTTAATATCTTGAACTTAATTTTTGACATCTGTGTCAAATAATTAAGTAATTAACCTTTTAAAAAGAAAATAAAAATCGATGAAGAGATCGGTACATAAATCGAAAATGAGAAATATGCAACATAGATTATTAGAATATAAAATAAATTATTTTGTATTTGTTACCTTATCTATTTAGTTTTTTTTTTTTTAAATTAAGTACGTTCAATTCTAAGTATGGATCTTACATTGTGAATGTTTATCAAGATAATTCAATCTAATCTAATGAGCTTTCTTGATTAATTTGTTTGGAAGAACTGACCCGGATAGATATTTTACTTGTTTTCACAATCCAATAGAGAGAAGAAGAAAAAATAATCTTGATAAACTTTTTTCTTGGATTAAAATGTTATTCTTTGATATATTAATTAACTAGAATGAGTTTCATAGGTTTAGTTTTGGAAGGTTCAAAGAACAATAAAATGAAAATGTTTTACAATGTTGTGCACGGTGCCAATGTCACCATTCATGTATTATTATAAAAGGTGTGGCAGCGTTAGGTGTAAATATATATAATAATGTTTCTTGTCAGCAAAAGAAATAAATTTAAATATTATCTTTGTGGGAGAGATCTTCTTATCTTTTGTTCACGAGCCAATTAATTTCGTTTCTTATTATTAAAAACAAAAAAAAAAAAACACAAAGGGAAGATATAGTATATTTGGAGAAATGGAAACGTTGTGGCATGTCAATGTCACGCATTTGATTCCCATTTGTGTTTTTGATTAGGCAACTTGTTTCTTCAGGCTCTTCAGTATTCACATGTAAGGATTCTCTCGAAAAATAAGATTTCGTACGCCTGTTTAATTAATATTTTGGATCATAATTACAAACTATTGTCAGGTAATTTCAAATCGTCGTGTACAAGTATGATTTTTTTTTGAAGTATGATTCTTTTATTGTATATTTTTTTGTTGAAAACCCTAGTTTTCTTTCTATTTTAATTATCGCTCATAATTACCGTGAAAAAACTCATCATAAAACTATAAAAGTATAATGGATTATTTTATTTTGAGTGAAAATTATTAAAAGTACCTCCGATAAAAGTATAAGAAATTATATTATTAAATCGGCATAAAAATGAGTTTATCGAAATTTTGATCAATACGAGAGAAACCTGAAACTGC
This sequence comes from Arabidopsis arenosa, assembly GCA_905216605.1. Classification (NCBI taxonomy): domain Eukaryota; kingdom Viridiplantae; phylum Streptophyta; class Magnoliopsida; order Brassicales; family Brassicaceae; genus Arabidopsis; species Arabidopsis arenosa. The sequence goes on along the minus strand of LR999455.1, from coordinate 1,430,833 downwards.
CTAATTTCGTTATTTGTACAACATCAGTTAATTAGGTACTACTTAATGTTGAGTTTAATACCTAAAATTATCAATCAAGTCACGGATTTTGCAAGATTCTATATCAGAGCATGGGCCACTAGTGGACCAGATGTAGTCATACACGTCATTCCAAGTCATCAAATCCAGTCATGGAAAAAAAAACAGTAATTAAAGAATAACTTAATCAATTAATTATTGACTAATTCAGTTCAAGAGCTCGTTATACTTTTAAGTTTTAACTTTAATCAATTAATTAACGACTAGTTCCTCGTGTTATCACTCCAAGTTGCTTTTGTTGACTTAGTTTCAATCCAAAAAGAAAAAGAGAAAAAAGAAGAAGATAATTGGTCGAGCCCATGGGACCAACTACCCCATTCATTTATATTACCATTGGTTGAGAAGCTGATATCAAAAGGAACCACATTATTATCATAAATTAATGAAGTTTCCGTTTCTTTAATATTTATTTATTGATTTGTGTAGATTAATGTCATAAGTTTTAAATATTTACATGATATTTTGAATGTATTTCTACAAAATTATGTAAAATGAATGAATTAAGAACTCATATCATGTAATTTACTAGTTTAATTTATGGTAACTTTGTTATTGCGTAACTATCCCCGATACGAATCCATATAATGTATGTTGTTGACAAGAAAAATATGTTTTTATTATTTGAATCATATTTACTCATGTGGTCTAAAATTTTACTTTTCAAAATGGTATATATTACCTTCAAAAGATAAGAAAAAAAAAACACATCAAATAAAATGTTATTTTGATCTATATAGAATGACATATATTCATATATTCCAGTATAAAATGAAATGTTATTTTCTTTAACACAATTTTCCAGTATGTCATGATTGAAATTAAGCTTAGTGTATTTAAACCAGTAAACTTATATGATTGTTTTTTAATTAAATATGTTTTTTGGTTAATAGACCTAATTTCCCTGAAATAAGATTTGGAAAAGAATATATAATGTCTTATACAAACAAAATTTTGATTAATACTGTATTTGACTATTATAAGTAGAATCACGTTGCCGACATGACACCCATGAATGAAATATAGCCAACTAGCTAGTACTATAACTTAGCAAATTAAACACTTTCTTTCTTTTGATTTAACTTAGCAACTTGCATATTATTACTTTTTTAGATATTTCTTTAGGGAATTTTTTCTGTTGTAAACAAGCTCATCAAAAACCTGTACTCCCACTAACATGTAGCTATTATTTTACTTATCTATGTTCTAATCGATAAATAATGACGAACGCAGTGGCGTCACCACATGATAAACTAAAGTTCAAGGTCAACCACGTCAACGAGCTCTGTATATATTAATAGGTCTCTATACATATTTACCAAATATGAACATTATGTACGTAACACAGTACAAATGGACCGACATGTTTAAGACATCACAGTGTGTTACGCCATTGACTTTCTTTAAGCTCTCAAAAACGTATTGTTTACAATGCTACATATCGCGAACAAAAACCAGACTTACAAGTCTCTATGCGTTAATTAGTAGTGTAATGTATTGACTACTACTACTCTTTCCGGTCGTAAACTCATTAGCCTAAATGAGCTGGTGCACAATGTAAAAATGTAAAAAAGAAAGAAAAAAAAAAAAAAAACTCGTGATCTTCTTTCTATACATCCACACTAAATAAAGAGACAATTCGATCTTTACAAAAATTAAAAAATTGACCAAAATTTGTCTTGCCACAAAAACTAGAATCTGAAAGATTTCAATTCCGCTTGAATTCAAGTATTTTAGAATAGTATTTTCTAAAATCCCATCATTTTATTCTAACAGTATTTTTCAAACTGAAGTCTAGACTAAACACACAACATATCGATTCTTTGCACTCGTTGCCTGCTATATCTCTAAAACACTCTCATCTTAGTTCTCATGTTGCAAGCCACATTTGGTCCATATAAACACATGCATGTATATATAATAATAATACATGTATATCTTTTTTGTGTGTGTGTGTATTATACTATTATGTATATATAATAATAATAATACATGTATATCTTTTTTTGTGTGTGTATTATACTATTATATGTATATCAACAAACCGTAAGATATTTTCAAGCCACCATCAGTCCATCATCATATAAGAATTTGTAAGCTGCAAGTAAATTTAGGCTGACTAAATGGGCTAAGCGGTGTTAATGGGCCTGATTTTACTTTATATCTAAAAAGTCCAAAACTGTGAAGTGCTTTTTGCGAGTTTTGAAATCTACCATTAATTCCTACCATTTAAGGGAGTGAGTTTAAAATTTAGAGCAATTTGAAACGTTATAAAGTGATGTGAAGTGATTACTATGATGGATACCATCATGTAGAGCTATAAACATTTTATTTGTTGGCGGTTGCGGGAAAACTAATCAATCCGTTACTAAATGAAGAAAGAATTACTACCATCATATAAAAAAAAAAAAAAAAAAAGAATTACTACCATCATGTAGAGCTATAAACATTTTATTTGTAGGCGGTTGCGGGAAAACTAATCAATCCGTCACTAAATGAAGAAAGTTACTACCCTTCTTAGACCATCAACGGACAACGTAGGCCATATTTTGCTATGTTTAAACCAATTTAAACTTGTCACTTGCCATGTATATCCCACAATGAACGTTCAAAGTTGAACAACTAATGGGCTGGAAAATGAAAGGCCCAAATGTGTTACTGGATTTGAATTCTTTGAGAAACATGGCTGTGTCAACAATCTGCCAGACGCAATTATTTGCCATTTTTTTGTTTGTGATTTCTTCCCTCAAAGTTAGCTGCTACCACTTCAGTTCTCTCGAGAAGATGACGAAAACTGGAAACTCTTGTTTTCAAAGTACAAACAAAACCCGTTTAAAGCACCATGTAACAAACAACCACACAAGAGTTAATACAACTAAACTTATATGAAACTTTACTCTCTCTCTTTTTTTTTTTTTTTAATGTTTCAGGGACTCCACAAATGCAGAGAAATGTGTGTGTGCAAGTCAGACACTCTTACTTGCTTGCTTGTCAACAAGTCCTGTGAAGGTGGTGAAAATATCAATTAATGAAAAAAACTCGCAAAAACGGCTTTCAAATGTATATTGAACTTCATATAAACCTATATTAATTTGGTCTAAAGTATAAACACTCACGATAAAGAGATACAATGTGAAAAATGTTTAGAATCAAAATACGGAAGAAATAACAGAGTTACAATTTACAATTTAATAAGTAGTAACATCCACTTTGTGCTTTAGTTAGTATCTACGAACCATATGTCATCTTATTAGAATACCATCATTGCCACGTCGTCAATGCACCATATGTTTTTGAACTCAAATGGAAGGTCTAACTGTACTGTTGACAAAAAAAAAAAAAAAAAAAAAAAAAGGAAGGTCTAACTGTACTGACGTGGATCCAACACACAAACAAAAGTATTATTCATAAACTATATTCTTAAATTAAAGGCTCAATTATTTCATACTAAGGTACAAAAATGATACAATATTGAATCTATATTTTCAAAATAATCGAAATATACATATTTATTACATTAATCACAGTTTTAGTTGAATACTAATATTTTGTTTATAATTCAACGAAGTTTTGATACATGATCTTAAATCGAATAAATATGATATTTTAATTTAAGAGCTTTAAAAATTTTTATCCTTGCAATCTATTATAATTAAAGGTCTCAAAAAAATTTGGTGGAAAATAAAAGAGGGAACAAAGAGGGGCATATATGTTCGTGGTTTGTGACCGTATAAAAAATGAAAACGATTGGCTTATAGATATTTCACACTCATCAGATTCATGTTCAAACAAAACGTAGATAAGTATCCATTCTGATTCACAATACTGCATAAAAATTAACATTTCCAAAAAAATCATTATACAATAATTTGTTTTTTTTTACCGAAACTGTAGAACCATCAAAACATGTAAAATGAAAGAATGAAAATAGCAAAATATCGGAACAAAAACATTTTTAAAAAAATAATTATCTAATCGTACAATACTTCATTATAATAATGTCCTTTTTTGGACAACCAATAAGAACTTTGATATCTTGATTCTTGAAACTGGAGATTTTTAGTTCACAAATCACACGTGCATTTTTACCGGATTTAAATTCTACTAATAATATTTATGTGTTGTGGAGCATAAGGTTTTGCCGTTTTGGTGTGAGGTAAAGACGTGAGAATAGATTTCATGTTGATTAACATGTATTTGTTTATCCTAAACTTTTCTCATTTATTTACTATTGAGTGCCTAATTCGTTTGTTATACGGTGAAAATGATATGAAAAAAAAAAATTGTGAACCTCAAATAATTTATGTAACTCTCACATTTTAAAATTGTGAAAATAGTATTTATTTTAAAAATCAGTTTTGCAATTCAAATCCTAACATAAATGAGATATATGACGGTAACACGAATACAAACCACCCAATTATAATCATCTATCTCAAAACATTGAAAATGATATGTGACATTTAACACAAGTGGATGGTGAGAGACAGTGTCGGGTGGGTTGGGGTGCACTTCCACGCGCGACTTCGACTTCTTTGTCCCTACACAACTCTCTTCTTCTTCTATAAAAGACATTTCTTTGTTCATCTCAATTAATCACTTTCTCTTATATCTTCTTCGCAACTAAAACTCAAAACAATCAAAGAAAAACCCTAAAAGAAAATCTCTATATCGAAGATGGGAGTTTTGAAGAGAAGAGTATCGAGTAGCAGAGGTCTTGGTGGTGTTCTTAGAGAGCAAAGAGCTAAGCTTTACATCATCAAACGATGTGTTGTGATGCTCCTATGTTGGCAAGATTGATCTTGGTTGATTCAAGTGGTGATACTTTGAAGCTTAACCGGATCAAACCGATGATTGCAAGAATATACGAAGGAGGAAACCGGTTTGGGTTTTGCTTGCAAGAAGATATGAAAGAGGAAACCGGTTTGGGTTTTGCAAGAAGATAGTCAATTTTAGGGGGATGAAAGCTGAACACTTTCGATATGGATATATGTTTTTAGTTTTTGGAGGGTATATTTGTAAATATACGAATAAAAGTTTGGGATAAATTTTGTAATGGCTTTTGCCTTAGTTCCATTTCCATAGTTCCCCTGTGTACATTCAACTATATATCTCACACATAATCTAACCAAAATCAGTTCCTGTGATTAGCGTTTGCTTTATTTGAAATTTTTATTTTCGAATATATGAAATCGTATTAATCCAAACAAAATGTTATATATTGAAAATATATAAGAAAATGGTAACATATCTAACTGTTGTAAAATCGACAAAAAACTTCCAGAAGTTTTCTACATCTTAAGAAATCGAAATACACAATAACTAGTCCAACAACTAGAGCACGATGTTAAACTTAAATTTCTTTCTTGTGGAAGAAGGTAATCTATCTCATAAATTTTATGAATGCATAGAATTTTCATCGCCATTAATAATAAGTTTCCAAACTTAGTTGTTGTTCCTTTTAGTTTGGTAAGTTTGGTTTCTGGTCTGGTTTCTTGCTCGTGAGAACTGTGTATTTGTATTTGTCTTTGTTTAGTGGAATTATTATTATTTTTTTTATTTTCGGTTCATAAAGTGATAAAACCCAATTACATGTGAGAGGTACAAGTTTGCATAACACTGCTTTTCATGCATTCATGAACAAAACTCCCATTTTTTTAGTCAAACCAACTAACCTCTTCCTAGTTCAAATGATTAGCTAATTGATTTGAAGATAATATAAAAATTGAAATTAAATATTCTTTGGTTACTTGTCTAATCACATATGTAATGTTGGTGCTCCACGTATGGGATAACTCTACTTTAATTTAGTTCTTTGGACTCACATTAAGACTTCTATAATTATGATGATGTATGTTTGCTTAGTTCTTATTATATTATCAAATTAAACTAATCAAGTTTCAATGACTATAGATATAAATCAAGAGACACAATGTCGAAATTATTGTTCGGTCCCTCTGACGTGACCATTAGGTGCCAAATTAATTTATGATGGAAAGACATGGATGATATCACGTCAAATTTATTCTATTGATTAGCAAAAAAAAAAAAAAAAAAAAATTTATTCTATTCAAAATAAATAAAAGTGAATTTTAATTCCTTTTTCTTCTTTTTAATTGCGTCAATATCATCTGAAGACTAAAACTGATTAAAAACCATGTACTTAGCTAATGGGCCCATATTAAGGCCTATCAATGTTCAATTTTTTTTGCCAATCAATCTCAAATCAACTTGTAACAATTCGAATTTAAAATTAACAAGAATAATTTTCTTAATTGAAGTATCAAAGGTTTTTGAATGAGAGATGCAGTTGAAAATGGTAAATTATCATGGACCGTCTCAACCGATCCAAGCCTCCAACCACAAAATATCCTCATTATAGCACTAAATTAATTGCTGAAATTTATTAATAATTGAACACTTTTTATCAGAAATAAATAATAATAATTGATCACTAAATTTATTATTTCACGAAAATTATCGATAAAGAAAGTAGGAAAATGGGGTCGAAGTGTCAGGTGGGAAGAAACTGAATCTGCATCATTGTCTCATTGAAATTCTGTTGTCGGCCAACTTTAACTATGTAGCCCATATGTTTTATGTACGCATCTACACTACACCTATAATTTATTTTGTCATGTTTTTGAATAATCTTCTTTTTTAGATGAAATGAATGATAAAGTTTCATAGCTTAAAGCCTTAAACCACACATATTTTTAGATATTTTATAAGACTGATAAAATATTTCATCTAAATAAAGAGATTGTTTGGTAGAAAATATGAATATATGAATGTTATACCCCGATACATCATAACTATAATTGTACATCCATCTATTAATCGTTAGAGAGTTATAAAGTCTATGTGCAGTGAGAAAAAATCTATGTGCAGTGAGAAAATCTTGACGCACAAAGTTATTGAGGAGGAAGAGACAAAAGAAGTTGAACAGTCAAAAAGACAAGAGGATAGGCTCGATCACGTGCGGCGGGCCAACACGGCGGTCCTACCACCGTCGCCGTCGTGACCAGAACCATCGTCCTCTTCTCTTGTCACTTTCTCACATCTGGGTCCAAATTTTATTTATTGATGTTCACATCATGGAGTTTCCGATATAATGGTTTATTTTACATTACCCAATTGAACTAAACATTCCCACGTAACATTTGTGAACTATTTCTTATTTCCATTTTTAGTTTTATTTCAAGAACTCAATATTGATTCTAAAACATATACTGTATATGTATATATATTCAATATTTTCACTAATCATAAGAGTTCATGATTCACAATGATTCCATAATTTTTACTAGTCATTAATTTTTTGGAATCGTGATTTTATAGTATATATTAAGTTATTTTGCAAGGCTAATGAAAAATCTTATAAAAGAAAATTAAGTTAATTCGTTTAGTTCCATTAATGATTCCGCTAATTCATACCAGTGTATATTTGTTTGGCATGATGTGTTTTTGAACCAAGTTCATTGTTCCGAATTATGAACATAATTCTTATGGTGTCTGTCTCCAACTAATCACAAATTCCAACGAGGTAGAGTTTTTTTGGTCTGCATGTAAAAATACATGCTTTTGTCTTCGGTCTCATGCAATGTTTTAGATACTATTATTATATACTATTTGTTTTAAAAAGATTCAACATTATTGGTCCACATACTTATATATTCACTTCCTTGTACTTCAACACTTGGTGCTTCTCTCCAGGTGCATTCATATTTGTGTTCTTCTAATCTGTACATAGCACATGATTTTATTTTATCAATTTATTATATAATACAATATATGTGTATATATATAGACATCATTTGGAAATTTTTCTTGTTTCATGTGAACTGTTTTAACAAAATCATCGTCGATCTGTTTGATTATCTTCTATTGCTAACCCTCACAAGTTCTTATACTACACTCTATGTACTTAATATTTGAAATGAAGATACATAACAGATTGGCCTATTAGCTCAGTTGGTTAGAGCGTCGTGCTAATAACGCGAAGGTCACAGGTTCGATCCCTGTATAGGCCATTTTTTAACGGTTTTCCTTATTGGGCCTCAACATTAGCCATGGCTCAAAAAGATATCATCACCCACCGGCCTACACTTTTTTCTTAGAAACAGAAAGTACATATCGAAATATACTGAAATGTTTGGGCCTAGAAAATACTCATTTGGCCCTTTAACTCGTAATTCTTAATTGCAAGTCTTTACTTTATTTTTGTCATTATTTTCCTTTAGTTTTTTTTTTTTTTTTTTTTTTTTCATTTTCCTGTTAGATTAGTAGAATAGATATTGCAGATATTTTATATATCTAATGGAAATTTTCCTCAGTATATAAACTTTGTCTAAAGCTGTCCAAGTAAGGACTCAAGAAACACCATTTTTGGAAAATTTTAGAAAACCAAGAACCATTGTGCTAATTATCCTTTGTCAAAATTGTAAAACCCCGGTCTATAACAGCTAAAATCTGGAAAACTAATAAGCCTTCTTTTGTTCGACGTTGAATTTTGGACTAAAGGAAAAACCAATAGATACAAAAGTGACGAGATCATGAGGTAATGTGCTTGTGGTATCAACTGTCTCTGTAATAATGTAATAAATAACGTAAGTCAGTAACGGCGAAAGAGACAATATTATCAGAGATCCCAAAACTAAGTTTCTATAAATAGAACAAAGATCTAAGTTTTCACTTCTCACGAAAAAGATTCGATCTACTCCTCTCGATTTCACTTGATATAACTTACAAATCTTCCATCACATTACTCTCTACATCAATCTAATTTAGGACATATCGCATTTATTATATATCGGATATGAAGAAAAAATGAGGTTTTTATGAGTGTATATATTCCCATGCACATTTAAAAACTGATTTCGACATTGTTGTAGATTGTCAGAAGATTAACAATGGATATGTGTAAGAGATTTGTTTCTGTCATTAAAGATAGAGATAAATATATAAACGATTACTCTTTTTTTTGGTGAAGTACAGGGGCGGAGGTAGTGAAGAGGGAGGGGGGTCAATTGACCCCCTAACATTTATGATTTTTGTTTTTTAAGGTAAGTTTCATGATAATTTATGGATATTTTGGTTTAAAGTTTTCATAATGACCCCCATGCAATCAATTGATTCCTTAATTTGACCCCTCACATATTTAGTTTTCATTTAGCATTAATTCATTTTCTATGTATGTTTTGTGTATTTTTTTAAAAAATGGCTATAACTCTCTAAAATCATGGTCATATTAATTTTTTTTAGTCGTATTCTATTTTTTTTCCAAACCTATTTTTCAAACTTGCTCTTAGACATATTTTATTTAGTTTAAAATAAGTTATTAATATTAATATATAATTAAATAAAAATAATTAATTATATATGACCCCTATAAACTAAAATTCTAGCTCCGCCACTGGTGAAGTATAAACGATTACTCTTATAGTATCAGTCATATATAGTAGAAAATAAATTGACCAGCTGCAGGAGAAAAATATACTATGAACATTAGTTGCATACAAGAAAAGATTAATTAGTTGCACTTAATGATTATGATATAAAAAAAAAAACCTTCTTGATTAATTAATACAAACCCAAGCTCTTTACATTTCCTATATTAATTAAGACTATAAAATGTCTTAACTATATAAACCAAACCCATCACTATAAAACCCTAAACAGAGGGTTCTTCATAGATTAAAAAAAAAACATAGAAGAAGAAACCCAATCCCAATTATAAATAAAATAAAAACCATACGGATACTAAATATTAATATCACCATTCACCAACCCATAATCAATACCATTTTGCAAGTCTAATTAACTAACCCTAATTAATAAAGACTTGACTTAATTAACTAATTATAACATCGATTCACCATCTTACTAGTCCTTTGCCTCTTAATACTCCCTGAAGATGATTTCTCCAAGTTATTGTTATCATTGCTCTCATCATTATTATGAACACACTTCTCTATAACCGCCTTTAACGCTTCTTCTATCACACTCACACGATTATTCATCATCCTCTCTTCATCATAAGCCTCCACGTCATCACCATCGAAGTTTCTATGATATGAATCATGATCTTCTTCATCATCGTATTCTCGGCTCAAGAACAAGATGTTCTTGACTCGACCACCAACGGTTGCGATCTCAGCTTTGAGAGTTCGAAGACGAAGAGACTTTAAGGCATTGATGACGTCATGCATGAGATCAGTCCTGTCTTGGCAGCAAAAGGATGCCCTTATCACCAAGTTTCCTTCTTCGTCGTTGTAAGACGATTCGACGGTCAGATCATCGCACTCTGTTGGGACTTGACACGTGTCGGTGATCTGTGATGTTTGTCGTTTTAGCTCCTTCATGTGTTGGATCACTTCAGCTAGCAAAGAAGCTTTGTCCGTCTATATATATAAAACAAAAACGAATCATAAATATTTAATCCTTTTATTCTCCATAATAATAACTAGCTAGTACAAAAATGCCACATCTGTGAACTATAATTACATACCAAAAATATCGATTTGATGCATTTATTTTTTAAAAATTTGGAAATTTACAACTACTAAACGATCATAGTTGAGCAAAAAGATAAATAAAAATGATAAAATTGCAATATATATATATGATCTATAACCACACACCAGACATATTTTTGAGGCACTTATCATTTTTGAAAATTGAACAATTACTACTAGCTACTAGATCCTCTTTATCAAAACTTCACCTAAAAAAGATCCTCTTTATCGAAAAAAAAAAAACAATTACTACTACTCTAACCAAGAATAGCTGAATAAAGAGAAATTTTGAAGAATCATTAATTAATTAAAAAATTTCCATAGGGTTTTCAAAATCGTAAATTAGTTTTTGATGTTTCAAACGACTTACTTTGGTTGTGTTTGGTAATATACTACGCAACTTAGCAAGATGAGTGTTGATTCTCTCTCGTCTTCTTCTCTCAGCTTCACTATGACTCTTTGAAGCAGCTAAAGCCTTAGCATCCATGACTTCTTGTGCACTCAATTTTCCCATGATCTCACCATCGAACCCAAAGGACGAGCCACGACGCATGATGGGTCCGAGAGCTTCGGATAAAATCCTTAGATGGTTCTGATGATTATCCATGGAAGGAGGAGGAGAGACAAAACCGTCGTTATAGTCAAAGGAAGATGAGGAAGAAGCTCTTCTGTTGAAGTAGTGGACCGGATCAGAATAACGGGTCGGGTTAGATGGGAAATGGGTCGGGTCAAAAGAAGGTAAAGATGCCGACGACCAAGGGAGGATTTGTGGATGGTGATGAAGAAGAAACTGGTCTTGATAGTCTTGTAAGTTGTGAAACGTTTGAAGACAGTCTTCTTCTTTCATTGCATACATTTTTTAGTTTTTGGAAGGAGAAAGAGAATTAGAGAAGAAGAGACAAAAGGTCACAAACATCCCATTTGATAATGCATACACATGTATATATAGTGCTATATCATGTGTCCTCGGTAAAATTAAAACAAATAAAATCATTTTAATATTAAAGATTTCTTTCCAAATAAATAAATTCTTAAAAAAAAAAAAACTTTTTCACCGGTTTGTAGTTTGTACAACCAGACCGCCATTATCTTTGATAAATACACATTAAGGAGAATCCTGTTTGTGAGAAATACAAGTTATATAGTATGATTTAGTTCCATATAATAGTAGAATAGTATATAGTGATTACGCAAAATTATATGTAACCTTAATTTATTTTCAACTATAATGTACTGTTAATGGTTTTTTTTTGTTGTTAGTTTTTAAATTTGTAATTAAACTAGTGGGTTTTTTTTTCTGTTTAAGAATTTTAATATTAATTTTGAGATTTCTTTCATTTTCTTTGATTTACATGTTATCTATTATAGTTTTTTTTTTCTTTTCTATGGGACCACTATTTTTTTATCAAAACAAATGAAACTGCAAGTGCTGCACATCTTCTTTGCTTTTCTTTTACGACTTCTAAATGGGGAGCTGTCATCATCTTGTGGATTTCTCTGATGGATTTGGCTTCCTATGAACAGTTATTATTTATTTATGTTCTTAAAATTGATTTCATGTTAATGAATATATATGTGCACCTTTTCTACTTGTTAATAGAAGAATTTTTGTTCCCTTTTCCACTTAATTTAATCATGTTTAGAGAGTAAAAGTTTTTGCGATTTGAAAACGAGGAATACCACGTCATCACCTTTCTGCTAAGTGCTAAGTGCTAAGTGCTAACTATATCAAAATATTACGATATGGTTATATAATCGTGACAGTTGAGAAGATATACAATTTTTTCTTATATATATTATGATCTGTGAAATGCGATCAAGAATATTATGCAATAGTAGAAAATTTGTCATGCGGCATTGACTATAAACTGCTAGAATAAGAATATGGTTATAATGATTTTAGCAAGATGATTCTGGTCAGCACCTTCGGAGACAAAAATAATAGTTGACAAAATTATTTCATTTGAAACTTTTCTAGAAGTTAGAATGGTCAAATAGACACAATCATGTTTACTTATACTATTTTTTTGGCATTTGAGCATGATCAGGACCCAAAATATATAGAGAAATCTATTCACAAAAAAAAACTCTCAGATGCTAACTGTGAAAATAGAAGTTGATGTCTAAAAAAGTAAAAATTCTTCAACATAAAAAGGGTTCAAAATTTTAATTAAATTTTTCCCCTTGGGTTAAACCTAATCTAACATGGTAAGCAAGACAAGAACTTTTCCTCTGCTTAGGTTCTATAAATAAAACAAGAAGTTTTCGAGTTTATGCCACGACTCTACAAAGAAGAGAAGACTAAAGTAAATTTATATAAGCAAATACAATTTGACATGCATTTAAAGGGGAAGAAGAAAGAGGTCATGATTATTGTTTTTCATCAGGTTCTGAAACAACGCGTTAAAAGAATTTCATTTGGCTGCTTAATGTTTTGTTTTTTCAGTGGAAAGCATAATAATATAAAAAAAACTCGAAAATTAACCAAAAGAATAAAAAACAAACACTGACCACAGGACACACGGATTGTCGACCGACCAGAGACCAAAAAGACTTTTACTTTTAATCATTAATAATCCCACTCGTTTCTTATAGCCAAACCCACTTTCTTGTTTTTCTTTCCTTCTTTAATCTAGTTTTTAATCTAATCAAGATTTTCTATGGTATAGATTTGTCTCAAGTGCACTGAAGAGATTCTCTCTTTTATTTAATCTACTCATACATATCCAACGAATATCTTTGATTATGATCTGAATATATCTTTGATTGTATTAGCTAATATAATCATACTAAAGATGATTCAAATCCTAAAATAATTAGTAAAAATTCTCTAACCTAACTCAAGTTTACCATCCGCCAGTTTTTCAAGTAGATGTGCAGATACTCATTTTTAATGGAAAAAGAGGTAAAAAGACTGATATGATAATATATGGAAAAAAACTATGTAATAGGATACTAAAATGCTACCGGATTCGAGTACTATTTTTGTGAAAGATGAACTTTTTTTTTTTTTTTTTGCTAAAAGATGAACTATTTTTGTGAATCTGTCACATGTTTTATCAAAAACTGATCTCAGACATAAACAGATAATAATTTATAGATCCGAAAATTCTTCATTAAATATATACTCCTATATGAATAGTGATAATAATAGAAGAAAATGAGAAAATTTTGAGTATAAATTATAGGATAGGGTATGAACTAGGGTTTTGGGGTGGTGGTGCAGAGTGAAGCCCACACGACGTTCAACATTCTGGGCTCTTTCTCCACGCTGTCTTCTTCTTTTTCCTTCTCCAAGAATTCTAAATCATTTTGTCTTTGAATTTACTTCTCTTCTTGTTTGTTTCCAATAATACTTCTATATTATCAGTACTTGATTGATTTATATACATGATTCTTTTCTGTTTTTTCTTGTTGAAACTTGAAACAAGCCTCACTATAATTCTTCTCTCGAAAACTTTTTACATAGGTCCTAATGAAAAGACATTTGAACAATCGATCTTACATTTCATATATATGTATTTTGCTGAAATTTTTACAGTTAATTTACTTTAATCTACTTATGAATTTTATTGTAGTATCTTTAATCATAATTGGTCATAAGTTAAACTTGTAAACCTATTAATATATATATGTTCATACATATATAATTATATGTGTTAATATATATATATATTACTATTTTTTATTCGTTATGTTTGAGTTAAAGCATACCTAATTATTAAATTTTCTCTGTTTTGTTTAAAGCATACTATTTGTTTTTTATGTTTTAGATATATATATATATATATTTGAAGTTTTACTATTTTTTTATTCGTTATGTTTGAGTTAAAGCATACTTAATTATTAAATTTTCTTTGTTTTGTTTAAAGCATACTATTTGTTTTTTATGTTTTAGATATCCAAAATTTTTGTATAGAAGCAGATCATATCTAGATGTTATAAAATATTATTTTTCCGACCCTTAAAAAAGAAATCACTCAACTAATTAAGGACTTGATCATCCATGATTTTTTTTCATGAGATGCTTTAATTTGGTTGATTTCTTAAAAAGAGATTATTAATTAAAACACAAGACGGATATTGCTCCGTCTAAATACACCAATAAAACATGTTTAGCCACTTAAATAAAACACAAATGGTTCAAAATTAACAATTTAACTACTATAAAGCGTACTAGATTTAACTAACTTACCTAGAAGACTTAACTTAACTAAATTGATATTTACGAAAAGAATGAACATTGCATCAAAATCAAGTATATGAAAGGTACATATATCACGAAGCCATATTTTATACACTGAAAAAAGTGATAAACATCATATCAAAAGCAGCAATAATAATACTAGTTTCTAACTTTCTAATGACTATGGACATAACCTGATAATGTTTCACGGTGCCCAATACTATATACAAAAATACATTTTTTTGGTATATATTATTGTCACGAGACCATGCCCTTCAGCGAGTACGTGCTTAACTGTTGGTCCATAAAATGTAATAATTTTATGGTGAAGAATTATATGATAGGAAACCATTGTTGGAAGAAACCTATAATCATTACCTTTAAAATAAAGTCAGTGTTCATGTTCAAAAGGCCTTTGAAAAAGCTAAAATCATTTTCATCTTGACAAGCATGGCTTTTTTAAAACCAAATCAGTTCGTTACTTTGGCTTTAACTAGTGTGATAAAAATAAATTATCTGATAAAAAAATTCAGCAAAACTGAATAATATAGTAAAATCAGTGAAAAAAAAATCCTGAAGTGAAATGAACTCTTATAGAACTAGAAACCATTGTATATTATCTTTTTGAAATTCTTTTTGAAATAAATAACTCAAATATGCATGCTTTACCTTTATTCTGTAACTTTTTGAAATTGGATAAATTACTTAAATAGCAAAGTTGGTAAAAAAATATCATGAAGTAAATGAAATGTATTATAAAACTTGTGATCTTTCTTTCATATTACTTGCAAATTGCAATAACCAATGAAAATTAAAATTGGTTTTGTATTGATATTTTGAATCCAACAAGATCGGCTGAAATTTATTAATTTATAGGTTATAAAGTATAAACTCACTAGAATTCATAAGTATACTCTTATTATCGACCGGTTTGCGTGGAAATTAAAACATAAACATAAATTATATATATATATATATATATAGAGTTAGGAAATTTGGGACCATTAGACATTAATTAATCTGTATAATATATGCCATGCACCATACTAATGGTAGTGACCAATGGACCTCGAATTCATTTTTTTTTTTTAGAGTTCAGGAGTGTGGCGATATGAATTCGAATATTTATTTCTTACCAATTTTCTACGATTTTGGCTGTAGGAAAACGCTGCATTTCTTGTAATGTTCCTATCGGTGGTTATAAATAATAAATTAATATACAGTATGCATGTACGTATGACGATTATATATGTGTATATAACCAGAAGTTGTCCTTCTACACGTGAATATGTGACTACACACAACAGATTTGTGCAAAGGTCTTTACGACCACATCATTACATGTGTATGTGTAAATACATACACATATATGTGCAAGGTTCACTAACGTGTGAGCATTAGATAATGATTCAAAACAAAAGTGTTCTTCCATTTTTAGGTTTCATGGAATTTTGTGTGTGTGTCTCCACTGCCTAATATTTGTATGCCATGATTGGAAGTAAGTCGAACTCTTCTTCCAGAGGAAGCCACAAGAGTAGGAGGCTTTAATTTTGGCGAGATTTATGTAATTTAAGCACAAAACTAACTATATAAGAGACCAAAGGGATGGTGGCCTATTGGTATAGTAAAAAGGGGTTGGTTTTCTTGTGCGATCTCTGGTTCAACTCTCCTTAAACAAGCAGTATAAGAAAAAACAATGTATCCACCTTTTTATTGTTATAATTTTTTAATCAAAATAAGACCAGAGTTCAAAGTTTAGTAGATTATATTTTAGCAAAAAAAAAATAGGAGATTATCAAACTCTCTTATTTTGATCTGGTAAAACTAGCTAGTAGATTATCATTACTTGATTTATTACTTGTTATAAAATTAATTAAACGCATAGTTTGAAATAGAAATAACAAATATCAAAGATTTTTTTTTATCAAAAAAAGAAGAAGATTATTTTTCACTAAATTTTAGAAATATATGACTGAACTTCTCGCGTATGAAAACCTAATCTCAGTGAAGTGGCATACAACATCATGAACTGTGAATTAATGTAGAAATGTATGTATAACATGCCCCACTATGCTGCTTTTTATTTATAATCGTATGATATTTAATCGAGTATGACTAATTACACATTCACTAGCTTATCATCCATTATCATGATCATGTTTAAATCAAACAAAACCAAACGGTTAGCAATAATACTAGTTCAATCAGTTGTTATGTGAGAAGAAGCTTAATTACCGATTTGAGTAGGGTAGAGTAAACTATCATATGATTGAAGATTTTTGGAAAATATTACATAACAAGTCATATATTACCTTTAACTGTATTTAATTAGAAATATCAATTATCAATGAATATTCTTAAAAATACCAATGTGTTATTTATGCCTAAACTTTTTAAAAGTAGATCAAAACATGTAGCATAATGGTTTGTATATCAATATCTAAATTTAAAAGGTTAAAATGCATATTGTTGACAAAAGAACATAAAACTATCAACCATCAATGAAAAAAGCCTCTTATTCAATTCAATCTTAGAAAGCTAGCATTATATATTCCTTTTTTTTTTTGTTAAATAGCATTATTTCCTGGATTTTTCAAAGTTTTTATTTATGTCTTCTCCTTTAATAATTAAAAAAATATATAACGTGAGATTAGTTTACCATGCTCTACGTTATGGTGCAAGTCATAATTGGGTCAATAATGTTACATAGTATCGATATATACGAGTAAACTTCACAGTCACTAACTAACATTCATTTATATATATCATGTTGAATATGATATAAATAAAGATAATATTAATTAATCGGTAAACTCAGTTCGACCATAACTTAATTAATCATTAGAAGTTTACCCAGTCAGAATCAAACACCATATAAATATTTCACTCAACATCCATAAGATAAGAGTAAAGCATGCACATACTTGTGTTTAGTCTATCATCCGAAGAAATGTAGATAATTCAAACATTAGTGCACGAAATGTTGGAAAGGTTGTTTTCCAAGACCAACGATGCAATATTGCAAATATGAAACGGTGACGTGTGATGAGGTAGGTCTTATGGAAGCAAATATGAAATATAGTATAAATAAGTTTTCTTGTATATGGAAGTGCTTGCCCATGTGTGTGTATGTGATCTTTATGCATATATATTATGGATTTTTTGGATTATGAATAAACAAATGTGTAAACATATAGAAATAAGTAAGCATCACTTTGTGGTCACACGCATGGGTTGTCTCTGGTCCCTTTGCGTTTCTTTTTTTCACATTTGTGGCCATTTGTAGTCTTCTTATGTCACCCTTTTACATCTATATTAAACACACACATATATGAGTGTGTTTGCACTTTCTTAATATTTTAAGGTTTTTTAAAGTGAATATAAATTCTTTAATAGAAAAAAGTTTGGTTACGATTTGTGAACATTATCCCGGGTGGTGGGTGCTCTTTTAGGGCTTTGATCATCATGACGCCATGCTTACTCCATTCATTTTACCTCTTAGCATTACATATCATACTCATTATAAAACTTAACATGTTGCACTTAATAGTCTTGTTCACAAACAAAAATAATTGTAAATAGGCAAGTTAACTCGAATCACAACAGAAACTTAATTTATAACACTTTTAGATGCTTTCGAATTAATAACTTGTATTCATAATCTACAAATGTTTGTACATAATTAATTAAGTTTAAACTCTTAATCTTGTGTAAAAGCAATAAATTTCTTGACCAAAGGTACGTCTTCAAATCTCGGTTCATTCTATATGGTGAGAAATGAATCGGCGAAGGCATGGAAATTGCAACCTCACCAACACTACTCACTGTACCCAAGTCATTGACTGCATAGTTCGAAATCATCTCTCAACTTAAAAAGATCCGGGTTCAAACAAACTAGGAGAGGAGTTGCATCTATGGTTTGGATCAAAAAGTTAGTAGCCATTAGCTCAGTTTCAAAACAACTTCTTTCAAATAATCTTTGATTAGGGGTTGCATATAATGTAAAAACGACAATTTTTTTGTTGAATAAATTTTGCATTCATTAAAAAAAACCCTACCATTACACCAAATTTCTTAATAGGAAATATTCATGGTAACTAGAAATTGCATAAAAAATGCTACGATTTCTAACCCTAGTCCGCGCGTATCAACCTTAAACAATATATCATAATATATAGATATTATACTGTAATGCTCTAAATATATACCATTTAAGACCATCGGCCAAATTTAACAAAAAAAAAAAAACGAAATAGGAGAGAATTTAGGCTTACTAGATGCTAATATTATGAGTCTTCAATTTTAAACTAATATGCCACCAAAAAAATGGATAGAGTGATCTATGTCTTTTATATATTACTTTTAAATCTTGAGTGGAGAGAATTTTCAAATTTCACATGTTTTATAAGGCTTTTAGTTGGACTTAACGTCGTCCCTTGACCCTTGTGGTCGTGGATTTGTAAATAGATAAAAGTGATTTTAGGCAGTTTGGGCCAATAAATTATTTTGGGCTACGTAGTCATTTTAGGCTTTGTCATATTCGGCTTGTCACTGCTTTCTTTTACTAGTACATTTTCAAGAATCCATTGACTCACAGAGATTCTTCCTCTTTCTCATTCAAACCTGTTTAGCATCTCTATAAACGATTTATAAATAGAACAAAGTCTATTCTTCTTATTTGATCTCTAGGATATTGGACCAAGTTAGTTTTCTAGTTATGTAACCTCTCAAAATCCATGAGAAAGCACATTCCAACTTCTCAAGTAAGAAGAAAAAAAAACTAATCACCAAGATTTATGTCGAAAGAAAATCCAAATAACTTAGTTAAGTTACTGAATAATGATGATGCCTTTTGCTTTCTTGCATTTGAATGTCAAATTAACTTATTATTTTCTTATTATTTTCTTGCATTCACAAATTTATCCTTATAATTTTCACTTATTATTTCCTACATCAATTATAAACGTAGGGGTGATTCAATTATAGATTATAGAAAAATTAAAATCCAACCATTTAATAAAAACATCATATAGAATTAAGTTAAAATGTATAAAAGAAATTTAAATATAGGTAACCTTAATAATATTTTAATTTTAATTGAAATTATACAAACTCCAAAAAGATTATTTTATTTCTATTTTCGGGAACAGTGAACCGTCACCCAAATTCCGTACTTCCAAGAGAAAAGAAAAAATGGCAAAAAAAAACAATAAAAAAGAATCTTTAAGCGAATCGAAACGGAATATTCCGGTGACAAAATCCATCACGGTAAAGCACAACCACGGCGAGAAAAACCTAACCGTGATCTATCTCTATCGAATTCAAACAAGAAACCTTGTTGCATCAAATTCCCGATCACCGAGAATCCAACTTTCGGATTCACCGATTGAATCGCCAAACACTGAATCTGCTCCTCCGTCTCAATAAAGTAATTCCTCGGCGGCGGAACAAACACAGCACCACCGGAGAATTCGAATTTCAACCTCGGCAAGATCTTTTCCGGTTTCGTAACGCCGGAGACGTTAACGCATAAATCAAACCCCGGAGTCAGCTCATCGGCGTTCGGGAGCTTCATCCGTTGTTTCACGGCGGCGATAACCAAACGATAAGCCGGATCAGCTAAAAACGCTAAGGTTGTACCGGAATCCACGACGGTTCCGCCGTTACCTGAATCGTCGATTTCCCAAATTGAAGGATCGATCCGTAATTTCGCACCGTTAACGAAGACAGATTTCAATTTAACGTAGTAAAAAGTCGGCGATAACGGATTCGTGAGCAACGGAGTGAAGAAAAGCTTTGAAACTGAAACGGCGTCGCCGCCGTCTCCGATGATGAGATAACTCGTCGGCGGCGGAGAGAGAGTGTAATCCATTAAGCAATAAGAAAACTTGTTACCAAAACGACGGCCCAACTGAGAAGCAAAAGAAATAGGCCCACGGCCCAAGCCCATTACTCCATTGGCTCCATTAAAACTCGTACCCGATACGGATTGACCCGAGATCCGAAACCCGCATCCGAAAGCAACGCTTTTTAACTTGGCTTCTTTACCAGAGCTTGTTTTCAACGACGTCGTTTCTCTAGCGAATAAACCGGAAGTTAATGAACCGTCTGCGTAACCATACTCGTAATGACACGTGGAATGGATCCGGGTATGGTTACATTTTGGAGCCCGACCCGGTTTAGGTACTAAACGACAAACCGGGTCGTAGCAATGAGCGGGAGAGAATGTTGAGGAGTGGCGTGGGAAGAAGACGGTGGCCGGAGAATGATGAGAACAGTTCCGGCAAGCTGAACATTTTACCCAAACGAGATCACTTCCTGTGTCGGCGATTAGAAGTAACGATTGAGGCGGTTGTCCGATTCGAAGATCCACAAAGTATTGACCCGACCCGGAAGATGCGCCGGAGACAACCGGAGATTTGACGAATGGGATGGGTTTTCGACGGAGAGAGAGAAAATGGAGACGGCGAGTGTCTAGTGCTAGAGCTTGTGTTGGAGAAGGAAACGGAGATTTGCGTAGTAATGGAAGCTTTAGGTACTTTCTGTCGTTACTCACGGCGGCGAGATTCGCCGGTGGGAGGAGGAAGAGAGAGAGGAAAGAACAGAAATAAATAAGAGGAAACATTGAGAGAGAGTGAGAAGGGTTTTGTGTTATTTGTGTCTGTGTGTTTTAAGAGATGAAGAAGAAGAAGAGTGTATAAAAATACGGTATTTTATACGTTTATGTATTCGAGTTTTTGTCAGTATGTGGTCGAAATGTGAGTACATTGCAACGTGAAGACTGAAAGATATCTGTTTTGGGGGGGGGGGGTATCAAAAATAAAGCTTTGGCGTTTGCAATAAAACTCTTAGCTGTCTAAATGTGTTTTTGTTTTGTTTCTTTGTTCTTTTACTTTTAACTTTATTTGATTTTTTAATCATTGATTAGATTGATAATTTTCAGACATAAATATTAGTAATTGTGTAGTGTTTTACGTTTGTCTTCATATAATCTATTTAGTTTTTAGAGAAGTGTGATATAATGCCAACAATGTTATATATATGTGGACTATGGTTGTTTTTAGTGAATGTAATCTTAGTCTTAGATCCGTGAATTATTTCATTTATTAGAAGAGGGTCGGATGATATAAATTATTATTATGATGATGATAATGATTCATAGTTATACGAATACAATAATTATAATAAATGTAGATCTTGTTTGGACGTGAAAAGTACTATACCCAAGAAATGGACCCTGTTTGTTAGGTGGTGGCAGAAATACTTTTTTTTTTTTTTTTTTTTTTTTTTTTTTTTTTTTTTTTTTTTTTTTTTTTTTTTTAACCCAAAAAGGGCATGGGCCAAGGCCTAACAACGAAAATAAGCCCAGTTACAAAAAGGAATCGCCGGAGACTCGCCGGAAAAAACCAGACCGACTCGGCCCCTGTTGATCTCCGTTCGCAGTGACCCCAAACCTTAGATCTGGCGAAATCAAGGCCCACAACTTCGTGGCCACATTAGAGGATTAAAATTGCCGGTGGAAGATTTCGGTTTCCGACAGCCATCCTTTTCCTCCGACGAACCAACCCGCCACAAACCTCCCAGAAAGTTAGAGTCACCGACGAGACGGATCGACGACGACGAGTCCCAACCTAGCAACCCGTCGCGCTTGGGGCTATCCTCGCTCTTCCATCTCCGTGAAAATCCGGGATCCCTAAGACGTCGAGCCTCGATCCGGACAGTCGGCACACCCGATCCGGCGGATATAAAGGACGGAGGCTCAACCGGAGCCTTTAAATCCGACCCCCGCATCAGCCATCAAGGATCAAAGATCCTCCGCTAGCCACCTGTCAACACAACACAAAACCCACCTTACCCCCGCCAACTTCCGCCGTGGACGCAGCCTATGGGCCGGCGGTTGAGCCTGAGGAGCACCGACACAACTCCCAGCGTCCCCAACCGAGAGGCAACTGCATCAACGCTCCTCCTCCGCCCTTCCAGAGCCACATCCACATCAGCAGGAGACACCACGCCATTGTTGTCAGAGAGACAAGACGACTCACTCCTGGACTACCTTCGAAAGACCTTCACCTTCAATTAAACCAGGTTCACCGGAGCACTAGATCGAGATCTATAAAATCGCCTTCAAGAGAGAGAGGAAGCTCGTGTATCGAGGCAACGATTGTGCCCACTCGTTTTATACTTATCGAGGTGGCAGAAATACTTAATTTCCAAAAATAAAAAACATGATTATTATTTCTTTTATACATACGATTGCATAAAATTACAAAAGAAAAAATAGAACTAGTCCTTGTTGTTATATGCTGTAAAATCTAATGAACCATTATTGTTTTTATTTTGTACTTTACTCAACATGAAAAAAAAAACTGTAACCAAAAAAATATTGTGATACATTTAAATGATAAAACTTATAAAAATACTGTAAAACATTAAAGAGTGAAGAAGATTCGCGCGATACTTTGCATGGCTGCACATGATATGAAACATGTGACTTTTAAGACAAACCACACTTATTTTATCTTTTTTTTTCAGTAGTTTGGGAGATTACAAATTTATTGCGAATTTATTATCTAAAATATAGTAAACAAATAACAAAATATAAATAATTGCAAACCTACACAAAAAATGTATTTCTTTTTACAATAGTCTATAAATTCACTGTACTATAAATCAAGTATGTGTTACAAATGATACATAGAAGAAAAACGAAAGTAATAAACTCAGTTTACAGATTCTTCTTCATTGTTATTATTACTATTATTGTCTCCTCCACTTTCAGTTTTGGCTCTGCTTCTAAGTTCTTCAAATGCTTTCATGCTCTCTGCATCAAACCCTCCAGCAAACTGTACATAACAAGACAAACATTTTCACTTACATATCCAAACAATTGAGAAATTTGGTCATTTAGATTTCTTATGTTCTTGTTTTTTTTTACCTGATGGACTCTAAACGCGAAGCGAACACCTTGGAGAAGCAAGAACTCTCTGTTAGGATCTTTATCAGAGCCACTCACTGAATCAAGCTCATAAGCTACTCGTTTCATGTACTTCTTCGCGAGCTGGACTGAGGAAAGCTTGATCTGTGTTTTGATGAAAATGAAACAAAAACCAAACAGAGCATTTTCAAGATTGTTTTACAAAAACAAAGACAAATGGAAGGGAAAGAAAGAACAAATGTTTTACCTTCCCTACGACGCCGGTATCAGATAACCAATCAACTGGAATCCCGAATTCTTTATATCGTGAAATCGCCATGTCTCTTGTACGTAAAAGCGCGTATACACTTTGTTCAACCCTGTGGAAAAAGCAGAAACCAAACATTAGTAAATAAAGATTTGGTGTGAATTACTTTGTTTTCGAGTTGACAGATAACTTACTTCTCTAGCAACTTGTACATCTTCTTCAAAGCAGGTTCACAAGGGAGATTAGGATCATCGACAAAAGAAGTAACTTGCTTCTCCAGTTTCATGAGATCTTGATATTCAAAAGCTGCTTCTCGTAGCGCATCAGCTTTACCTTCTGGCCAATCAAAGTGTTTAAGAACTGCCCTTTCATCAACCTAAACAAAAAGACAGCGAATGATCTGTGAGTTAAAAAGAACCGAATAGCCGTTAGAAAGTAATGTTGAAAAGAGGAGTTAATGACCAAAAAGGAGAGCTCTTCATCTAGCCAGCTAACGAACGCCAAGAGATCTTCTATGTCGGTGAAAGAAGCAGCTCGGACTTCAGTTGCTAACGACTGTACAAAGTCCCCTTGTGTCTCCACATCCGCTTTTACCTGTAATCAAGTTTAAACAATTGAATTCTTTGTTTGAAATCCAATTGCATTAAACATTATATTGAAAGTGTGAACTTACTGCTAAGAGGAATGTTGATCGGTTCTCGATTTCCCCAATCATATTGTTCCTAGCTGCTGATGAATTACCAGTTCCTGAAGAGATCAAAGAAGGTGCACCTTCTTTCTTCGATTCACGTTTCATCAATGATTGATAAAACTCAACAAGCTCAGGAGCTCGGTGAACTTTGTTGCCGCCTCCCGCTCCTCTTCCAAGTGCTCCAGGAGGCGGTGGTGGTGGCGGCGGCCCACCACCAGGTGGAGGAGGAGGCCCACCGCCAGGTGGTGGAGGAGGTGGTGGTGGACCTCCACCAGGTAAGGGAGGTCTTGCTGAAGGCAAATTGGTACTTTTACCAGCTCCAGATGATCTTGGAGGCGGGCGAGGTACTCTAGGAGGTCGTTTCTCAATGTCTACAAGCTTCATTTTGGTTACAGTTGCAGCGTTTTCGCTGGCTTTACCTTCGTTAGACTCATTTGACTCGTTAGACTGATCACCTGTGGCTGTGATCACGGAGGGAACCACAACCCTTTTCTCCTTTAGTTGAGCAAGTTTAGGAGGCAAAGCCACATTACCGCCAAATCTCTCTGCTCTTGCTTGATCTGCTTTATGCTTAATGTGCTTCTCTCTTTCAACTGCCAACTTATGCCTGTCTTTGTACGCAGGATACTTCTCATCCAAAACATTGTCAACCGATTTAGACATCACGTGGAACGATGCTGCAACGGAATTCAAACCCTCACCCGGAGAAGAAGCTTGTTGTTGTGTTCGGATTCTAGGAAGATTCGGTGTTTCAGGGGTACTAGGAGATTCTTGATCCACTTGACCAAATGTTGTTATGGCTACGGATTCACCGGCGTTTCTAATCATCAAAGATTCTAAAGGACCTCTCTGTTTATTCATGCTCGAGCTAAGTCTTCCCGGTGATCCTCCATAGAATGATCTTGAAGGCGATGATTGAACGCTCGAATCATCCTTGCTTTTGCCCCATCTCTTGAGTTTCTGAATCAATCCTGGTTTCTTGCTAAAACTACTCAACCTACTAGTGGAACTATCCATCGAAGCATTATCGAAATCATCGCTTCCCGGAGATGAAGGTTGAGAGTAGTTGCTTTCTAAGTCGGTATCTCCTTGGCCACGCTCTGAACCAGCATACTCTAGCATTAACCGTTTTGCTTTTGCTTGGGACTTGGGGCTTAGGTTCTTGCTTAAGTCACGAGCTGAGATTTTACCAGCTGGTGTCTGGTAGTTTCTTAACTCATACCGTAAACATGCATTGACCCAACGGAGATAAACCAATTCCTCAACTTCACTGAACCTATTCATTTGAAGCCCTTCCACTTGCTTTAATAAATCCTCATTGTTATGCTTCAAATTGTTAACCTCTTCTCTAACTTTCGCCACTTTATCGCTCTACATAAAAGACAGAAACTCTTAATCTATGAAAGAAAGGAACTTTGATTTAAAAATGATTACACTTACCTCGGTCATGTTTGAAAGAGTTGCAATTCTTGCTTCCGCTGAATCGAGTTTAATGGATAACTCTCTCTTCTCATGTTGAAGCTCTCTGTTTTTTCTCTTGAGTTCCATAACTTCCACTTCCAAATCCTGTACAGCTTTAAGCTTCCTCTCTACTTCGGTATCTTTATTCATAGCTTCTTCTTCTTTCATTTGAAGACTTGATACATGCTGCTTAAGCAACAGTAACTGTCCTTTCGTCTGATTAGCATCGAGTTGGATTTGCCTCTGCAACTCTTTGATCTTGTTTCTCGCCACTTCAAGCTCCTTTCTTACTATACCGTTTTGTGAGAGCTCTTCTTGAAGCTTTTTCCTCTCAGCTTGCAGAGAATTAATAGTGATGTTTAACATATCGATCTCAACAGTCTTGATCTTGAGCTGTCTTTGTAACTCAACGATATCCGATTCTTGCTCTTTAAGTCCATAATACTCGAGCAATTCACCTTCGAGTTTCACTTCTCTTTCTTCTAGCTCCTTAACTAACTGTTTCAACCTTTCGAGCTCACCATCGTTATACGCCATTTCGACTTCATATTTCCTCTCTTTCTCAGCTTTCTCCAAGTTATTATCATCATCAGGCAATGGATACTCAATCTCACCAGATAAAAGATCTTCAAACTCGGGTAAAATATCATCATCTAAATAGTCCGAGAAACTTCCACGAGTCTGATTGATTACGCTGTTGATTAGTTTCACCTCTTCTTCTTCTTCTTCCTCCTCTTGCACCTGAAAATATTATCCAATTTGTCAAAAACATGTCAATCAAACACATGAAAGAACACAACTTTCCAAAGTACACTTACATTCTTGTCATTGAGATTGTTGTTGGGATCCACAGACTGTTCTTTATCGCCTCCTTTGCCATTATCTTAGAGCAAAATGCAGAAAACAAAACAAAGTCAGATGCTATATAAGGTGTTAAATACAATTAGTGCTTGGTTAAGAAAAAACAGTACCTGATGGTTTGCTCGGTTTGGAGGGTTTAACGTTGAGCCGCTTAACAGTAACTGCTGCAATGGAAGCAGCAACAACAAACCCTATCCGGACAAACATATATTAAAATCTTGAAATGGGAATAAATTCCCTTCCCCGTCTCATCTACAGAACCGGAAAGTCTCCTTAAAAATATCACTCTACGGATACTAACTCAACCCATCGTTCCTTCAAGAAAAATCTCTAGTCCAAATCTTGTTCATGAACCTTATGACAAATGGATATACACACTTGCTTCTGTAAGAGAAACTTCCAGGTACTGACAAAACTTTACAGAACTATGTCCACCCAAGAAAAGAAGGAAAAAAATAAGACACTTATCATCACAAAATTCGATCTTATCAGCTTTATGGACCTCTCAAGTCTCATGCATCAGGGGCCAAAAATCTCATCATTTAATAAAATGAAAACAACCAATAATAGTCGCTGTTTTAGCTCAAGACAGATGAGGAAATAGACATGTATGGTAATAGATGGGGTCTTAAGCCATGACCAAAAAGGCAGCCGTAAACAAAAAAACTCAATAAAATTATCCTTTTTTGTCAATAAGGGTCAAAGCAAAAGATTAAGAATTCTGTCTCTTGTGTCATACCAAACTAGACGGTGAACTAAACACATAAGATAAGACCAATCTACTCAATATAAAGATTAGTGATCTCAAAATTTGGTAAAGGTCATTCAAGAAATAAGTTTGGTCCATTGCATAAGAAAAATGTGAGATTTAGCTTATGTTGAGGTGTTTGGGGACCAGGTACAAGTAGAGGTGTGTTGCCACGCTACGTAACAACAACCAAATACAAGAAAACAGAAAGATTGAAATTTATTTCTAATTGTCAATAATTTTAGTTAAATGGTAAACCAAATATGAAAACCAAGAATGGCCTTTTCATTATCTTATCAAAACGCTTTTTTATCAGCCATAGATTTCATATGTTTGCCTTTTTAGCCTTATCTAAGAAACAAGTGTGTGAATAAGAAGAGATAACAAAAGAGAACATGTTCTTGTAAAAGATGTAAGAATCTTACATGATATGGTGTGAAAACTCATATTTAGACCCTTCACTGGATTCTGATTCTTTTTTACCAATCTGCACAAAACAGTTAAAGATTCAGATACAAGTGGAGCCTAACGAATTTATCTATCTACTGTATTATTGTATGGCAGAGGAATTTTCTGGTGTGAACAAGTCAGAGAGGATATCTCTCTCGCAGAACATACACTTGCAAAGCAAAAAGACAAGAACAGCTTTAATTGTTTCTTGTCTGAGAAACAACATTGGAATTCATCAAAGATACACTAAGAATTGAGAAACTTTCTTTTGTAAAACAAAACACGTAACTCTAAATAATGACCCAGTTTTGGTTTGACTGGTACACTGTAACTATTAAACTACGAAACCCTAAGAAACTGAATGTCTAAAGGAAGAAGAAGAAGCGAATTCAATCACAAAGTTTCGATTTTTAAGCAAACCCAGTTCGTGAAATGGGAGTAGAATCGTACCAGACTTCAAATTAGCGAGCACGATTAGTTTCCGTCTTGCTTTCAGTTTCTTGATTTGTTCTTCTTCCGTTGCTGGGACTTTGACAGTAGCGTAAAGATTTCATTTTTATTTAACGGTTTTTGTAAATCGCTCTTCAAAATTTGAAATTTCATTGCTAAAGTGTGAGAATAAGTTCGAAGCCAATGATTAGATTCTTGATAAACTATTCTCACTTTTTTTTTTGGTATTTTGAAAATTATGAATGTGAAAGTTTCGTTTCCAATTAAACCAAGATTCGTTAATTAATTGTCTTAAACCAACAAAACCAAAGTTTCTGGATTTGCTTAATTTCAGATTTTCAACACTCATAATATAACAAACAATGATCACTCAACAAATTTTTGTACAATCTGAAGAAAGATTCAAGCATTATCGTTCCATTTCCATCTTCGTCCCGCATCCTCGAGAACCTTAGCTCTGGCTTGGCTTGCCTTAGCTTCATCCTCTATCCAAGATCTGCATTTTCATTCACTCATATTTGGTTAAAACTTTTCCAAAAGATCAAAACTTTGCTACAATAATAATTACCATTACCTTAGAATCCGAAGAGCTTCGACTTCAGCTTCGAGGATAGATCTTTTGTCGATAAGCGACTCAAGTTTAGATTGTATGTCACTTAGCATCTCTTGTAACTTGCTGTGCTCAGTCAGATAAACGGATTTATCGGATATTAGCCTCTGAGACATCTCATCAATTTCCTCACTCAAGCTATTAAGCAACTGTTTCTGACAATCTGTGGCTGCTTTCTCTTTCAAACGCTCTGCAAACCACTTCTGCTGAGCGATTTTCTCTTCTTCTAATTCACCAACTCTGGAGAGATACAGCTCTTCCATCTCAAGTCCTCGGGATCTCTCTGCCTGAATCTTCTCATCCCAAAATTGCCTTATTTCACCTTTTTCTAGCAATTCCGATCTGATTTCTTCCGTCTCAGCTTTCTGCGAGAGGGAATCTGCTTCTAACCTTGATAGCTCTGCTGAAATAGCTTCCACCATTTTACCGCTTGTTAATGCTACAGCTGCTTGTGCTTTTGTAACAGGTCTATTTGGCTGAAACCGCTTGATCCTACCTGTAAATATTAAATCCTCATTTGTTTTTCGATAAAGCTTTATTCAACTGTAATGTATACCGACATCAACAATACAACAAAGAAAGACAAGATCAGAGTTAGAGGTAGAAGAATACCAAAAACGTTTCTGATCGTACTCTTGTCACCCATCAAGAAGTCCAAGAAGAATCCGAGAGCCATATCAGGATTGATATTCTTCGTGTCTATATAGTCTACCTTTGTCCTTGATATCTGGACTGTAAACAAGTCAGGCTTTTTAAGAGATAAAAAGTATTTGATAAGCATTGCCAATATCCTCAAATGTTACAACTTTATCACACCTCTTCCATAATTTCTGGATGGAAACCACACTCCAATTGAGCTTTCCAGTTAACCAAATCGAGTCGGGAAACAAAACTGCAGCCACGATATATGTTAAAACAATTAGAGATCAATGAACAAAGAAACAATTACAAAGCGGATGAAGAAAGCTAATCGCTTCTATACCTCTCAGGGTAGAAATTATTGTTTCCCGAATCATTTTGAGAATCTTTTACGGATAGCTTGCTTGAAGTAATGCCTGCCTCTGCCAGGGCTGAATGAAAACTCGAAAAATAAAAATCAATTACAGAAGTTCTGATAAACTACTAAACCAAAACAGAAATGTCTCTTATCGATTGTACCTTGAATGTACTCGAAGTCAGGGTCAGCTATATTTATATCGTCAAATGCAGGAATTGAAGAGCCAGCTAAAGCTACTGCTGGCACAATCCTGTGCATTGGATTTCTAAAGGCAAGAGAAACACATTGTGTCAGTTCACCACAAACGCTAAGAGACTTATCAAGTTCAGAAAAAATGTGCTCCAAGTATCATTACCTCTCTAATAACAAATTAGAACGAACCAGCCATCTAGCATACTCTCGTCTAGTACACAACTCGTCTGCCACTACATCATCTTCAATTATCTGAACAACTTAATTACAAGTGACATGTTCATGATCAGAGCTGGAAAACTAAGGCTCAATTCAAGTTGTTGTACGAGAGCAAGTTTCTCGAAATAAACCTTTAGTTTCTTTAAAACTGCTATTGCTTCTTGTTGAGCAACATCCACAGCAACCGGAGTGGTGACACGGTGAGTTTTTCCGGTTGATGCTAAAGTAAACAGCAGAAAACACGAATTAAGTCTTATTAAAGCAGTTATAACTACAAGCTATAGATTCTTTCAAACTCACAAATTAACCAAGATGAGAACTTACTAGTGTCTGAAACATAGTCAATGCTTTCAGAGTTAGCCTCAGAAACAGAATTGTTCTCATCAGTGAACAGAGTTTCACTTTCTTCATTATCATTCTGATCCAATTCCACATTTTGATAATGCAATGGATTACTAAAGCAAAACCTAAAACCTGTCAAAAGATACACAAACCCCCAAGAATCTCAGATTAAAACCATCCTACAAATTCATCATCACTGGCAAAAACAAAAGAGTTAAGAAAAATGTTTTTGAACCTTTTCTGGAGATTGAGAAGTAAGCAATAGTAGCTAATACAACAGCAAGTGACGATCCAATACCAGTGATAACAACATTTCTCCACTCTAAACCCCAAAACAAAACACATTCAAATCAAATTACAAACACAAAGCTAAGAACTTTATTCAACTTTTCTTCAAAGGTACTAACTTTTTTTAGTTTTCGAATGAGGAGAAGGAGCTTCATCTTCAACAAGAGCCCAACCACCAAATTTGTCTTTAGAAGCTTGAGAGACCCATGAAGTACCAGAGAGAGAAGCAACGATGCGGAATCTTGGTGGTTTGTGAGGAGGAACGAGTAATGGGAGAGTGAGACGATGTCGTATAAGTAAAGGTGTGATTTTTGGGAAGAGGAAGGATGAAGTTGGAGACTTTTTAACGGAGAAAGAGCTCATTTCTTGTCTGGAGGATTAGGGTTTTTCTGGGTGGATGCTTCAATGATCGAAGAAAAGCAGCTAGAGAAGATGGGGAAGAGCTGTTGTGATACAGCAAAATTATCCTTCGAAATGAATCCGAGGGTTTTGGTTTATGTTTATTCTCCGGTTTAGTCTCGGTTCAATCATTATCCTCCCAAAATCGTTAAAATGCGGTTTGTACTTTGTACTATGCAATTTTAAATTCGAAAGAGCTTGATTATAGTTAAGACTTTTAATTAGGGATGTGCCTTTAGTCAAGTGATTAAATCCATTTAACTCCGCCTTCCCCACCGGAGTTCGACTCCACTAAGTCGCGTTACCCCGCGTAATAGGGATTGGCTATGGATCGGGCCTTATCGATCCAAAGATGTCAAAAAAAAAAAAAGTTAAGACTTTTAATTATTACTAGATTTTAACCCACGGTACACCGCGGGATGATTTATTTCTAAAGTTAGTATAAAAATATTTTGTAAATTGTATCTCCTTAGTTTACAATTGTTATTAAGTAACGGTATACCACGAGTCCACGAGATAATTGTTAATAAATTGAGGATTTAACCCGTATGAAAGCGGCATGTTAATGATATTTATAAATATTGATTCAAATTCTTTCGCCATATAAACCCGTTCCGAAATATAATCCGTTCCGTAATTTCTTAACACGTCCCGTGATTTGTTTTTATTTTAAAATTTAATGATTATTTATTATATATAAAAGTTTACAAATCATATCATTCTCTAAGTCATTTATATTTTAATAAACTGAAGATTTAATCTGTATTAAAACGGCATGTTAATGATATTTTAAAATTTTATAAATATTGATTCAAACTCGTCCACCATATAACTTCGTTCCGAAATATAACATGTCCTGTAACTTCTTAACCCGTTCCGTGATTTGTTTACGAAAAGTAGTAATTTTTAAAATTTAACGATTATTTATTATATATAAAATTTTACAAATTGTATTATTTTCTAAGATATTTATATTTTATAGTTTACAATTGTTATTAAGTAACATTTTATCACGGGACAATTTTTGGTTTTATACAATCTTTTTTAAATGAGATTCATTTAATATGTCTAATATTGGTGGTATTAAAAAAATTAAGGATTTAATCCGTATTGAAGCGGCGGATTAATGATATTTTAATCTTTTTATTATTGTTGATTCAAAAACCCGTCCCGCAAAATCCGTCTGGCCAAAAAACTCATTTAGTTTATTAATGTTGATCTTATAAAGGGATATGATTTTGAATCATTGTCTAAATATTTTAATCGATGTAGAACGTTGAACACACATTTTCGTCAATTGGATAATATATGTCCGTTTTAAAAATTTTGAATCATAGTATATGCAGAAAAAAATAATTTTTTTTTACTTTATGTATTATATGATGATTCAAAACAGTTAAAAACAAATCAAACAAAGATGATAGGAGAATCATAATTCTAAATCTTAATCAAATCTTCTAAATATCTAAATTATTAAATATGAAATATCCGGTGTATGAGTTGGGTTAAATATAACCCGACCCAACAAACTTTTTATGACCAAAATTTGTAAACGGGTCGGGTATCCAAAGTATCCGTGAACAATTTTATCCACCTGACTCAAAAGTGACTGCAAAAATACTAGTATAGATTTTTAAGTATGTAGGTTGTTTTACTTTTATACTCCCTCTCTTCTTCTTTTTTTGATGTTTTAGAAAAAAAATTTTGTTTGAAAATAGATGATGTTTTCAATTTTTTATGCAATATTAATTAAGTTTTATTGGTTTTGACGATTTATATTATTTATATTATTTTTTTATTGGTTGCATTGTGCTTAAATAGACAATAAATAATGTTTTAGTTTAGAAATAAACAAAATTAATTATATGATTTCTTAATCGGTGTGCAACAACCTTAAAAATCAAATATTCTATACTATTATTTGGGAAGTTGGTTAATGTCTTTTATTTTTCTTTTCAAAATCGTTTGAACTTTTTGATACTTTAATAAATTCCTTGTTTTTGTAATGTTTTGTACTAGGATATGACCCGCGGTATACCGCGGGTTAATTATTTGATTTTTTTTTATATTTTTTTATAAACTGATGAATTTGTTGTGTATGATATTTTTTTGTTGTACACCGCGGGTCACATGCGTTGTATATAAAAAATAAAAAATTTAAGTTGTATTTGTTTTGTTTACTGTTTAAGATTGTATAATTAAATTTTGATTTGTTAATTCTAGGATTTCACCCGTGGTATATTGTCCCGTATTAATTTTGACCCAAACCCGTCCCACCATATACTCCTGTCCTGTGGAATTAGACATTATTTTGTTATTTTTTTTAATAACACTTTTATTTAAAAGATATATAATTCGAGTCAATTTAAAAGTTTACCTTTCAAATGGTTTCCATAATATATATATTTTAAAATTAGTATGTGTTTTTGAACCAACCCGTAAATTTTTTTTATAATTGTATCTTAAAATACTAAATAATTATATTTTGATTTGTTAATTTTAGGATCTCATCCGTGGTATAGTGTCCCGTTTTAGATAATTGTAGAAATTAAGAAAGATCTGAATGACTCAATTTCGGGTCAGAATAAAAAAACGATTTGATTAAATGTGCAATTTGTTCTTAAAAAAATATTAATATAGATTACGCACATTTTTTTTCTTCATCGATTGAGTAATATATGTCTGTTTTAAAAAATTTGAATCATAACATATGTAGAAAAAAAAACTAAAATTTATTAACTATATATATTTTATAATAATTCAAAATAATATAAGTATAAGATCAAATAAAAGTGAAATGAGAATCATATATTTATGTTTAAATTAGGTAGAGAGGTTTTAGGAAATTAGCTCAAATTTGTTATATTATCATTAAATTATCATATTTGATTTCCTAATCTATAAAAATTGTAATGAATATACCATAAATAAATAGTTTAGATATAGTAATTAGTTGAGAAAATATATATAATTTAGATTTTATTAGGTATTTTCGTTTTAAAATTTTGCCATAATTTAAGGAAAGATCCGATTGAAGATTTCCGGGTCAAAATCAGAAAATAACCCGACCCGATTAGAGGAGCAAATTTGTACTTCAAAAATGTTAAGTAGATATCATTAAATTATCATATTTGATTTCCTAATCTATAAAAATTGTAATGAATATACCATAAATAAATAGTTTAGATATAGTAATTAGTTGAGAAAATATATATAATTTAGATTTTATTAGGTATTTTCGTTTTAAAATTTTGCCATAATTTAAGGAAAGATCCGATTGAAGATTTCCGGGTCAAAATCAGAAAATAACCCGACCCGATTAGAGGAGCAAATTTGTACTTCAAAAATGTTAAGTAGATGTTTAATCAACTTTAACTACTTTATGAATTTTTAAAAAACTTTTTATGTATGATATTAATGAATTAAGAATTTTAAAATTTTATTTATTTTTAACGAATATCCGGATACCGGATATCCGGAATTTCTAAATACGGATACATATACTAAGTTGGCAGATAATACGGATACAAATACAGATACAGATATCCTAAAATGTCGGATATTCGCTCCGTTTATAGGCCTACCGCTAGATCTACTTGATCTGCTTTTGTTCTGCTTGATACATTTGATTTGCTCCGTATGATACGTTTTCTGTATTCAGAGCCATTAAATTTTAATTGCTTTATTGATTCTTGTGCTTCTTCATCCTATTTTCCAGCCCTCTTAAAAATAGAAAAATAGAAAGTTGAAGAAGTAAATACGTGTATATTAACATGTATGTGATATGGGAACAAATGCCACATTTACTATTATGTGACAGAGACAACAACATATAACCAAATGTCTTTCTCGTTACAGTCCCTCGATTTCATTTTTCATTTTTCATTTTTATCTTTTATTTAATTTTCCCCTTCTTGTAACGTTTTTGAGCTATAATAATAATGAGAAATCCATTGACTCCCCCAACGACCTCTCGCTCTCTCTTCAATAAATATTATTAACACCAATAGATAAAGAAACCCAGAGATAACCTCAAACCAAAATCCACAAACTTTGTTTTATCTATCTCATTCCCTCTGTTTTCCCACAATGTCTTGGATTCACTCTGTTTTGTTCCTTTCTCTAACTTTCCAGTGGTGCGTTACCGGAGAATCATCACCGGAAGTCACTGATGATGGAGCTCCGATGGAGAAAACAGAACAAGAAGCTCTTTACTCAACTATTCAAGGATTTGTTGGTGATTCTTGGAATGGTTCTGATCTTTACCCTGACCCTTGTGGTTGGACTCCTATTCAGGTTCTTGTTTTACTTTCTTACAAATCTTTGATTTATTCTTTTCTAGCTTCTTGAGATTTCTTGAAAACTTTTAGTTTATGTTTAAGAATTTTGGAAAGAATTTGTTCTGTAGTTGTCTGAATAATTCTGTCCCCTTTGAAATTTCCATAACCAGTAAGTGAAACTTTTAAGCTTCAACACATCAAAGTGTATACCTATTTACATATAAGATCTCATTTTTATTTCTTTAAATGTTTTTTGGCCCACAACTAACAAAATTCCTTTTTTTTTATTATTGTTCAATAATTTGAAACTTTTTTTTTTTTGGATTTTCAGGGTGTTTCTTGTGATCTCTATGGTGACTTGTGGTATGTCACGGATCTAACCCTAGGTCTTGTACACGAAAACTCGCTTTCTTGCGCCACAAGTTTGAAGATAAAGCCACAGTTGTTCAAGCTCAAGCACTTGAAATCTCTCACGTTCTTCAACTGCTTCACGTTGCCGATAACAATACCTAAAGAGGAGTGGATTAACTTGGGAAGTAACTTAGAATCTCTCGAGTTTAGATCCAATCCTGGTTTGATTGGTGAACTTCCTGAAACAATTGGAAGTCTCACAAAGCTGAAGTCTTTGGTGGTTCTTGAAAACGGGTTTAACGAGAAGTTACCTACGAGTCTCTGCAATTTAACTAGGTTAAAACGGTTGGTTCTGGCGGGAAATTCGTTCACGGGAACGATACCGGATTGTTTCAATGGGTTTAAGGAGCTACTGATCTTGGATATGAGTCGGAACTCATTCTCAGGGACATTGCCTTCTTCTATTGGAGAGATGGTTTCATTGCTTAAGCTTGACCTAAGTAATAACCACTTAGAAGGCAAGTTACCTCAAGAAATCGGGTTTTTGAAGAATCTGACACTTTTGGATCTAAGGAACAACAGAATCTCTGGAGGGTTATTCGAAAACGTCGTAAAGATTCGATCTTTAACGGATCTTGTTTTATCAGGGAACTCAATGGACAGTGACGACATGATGGGAATAAAGTGGGAGAATATGGGCAATTTGGTCATTTTGGATCTGTCAAAGATGGGTTTAAGAGGTGAGATTCCTTTAGGTTTAACAAGTTTGAAAAGATTGAGGTTTCTTGGTCTCAACGACAACAATTTGACCGGCACTGTCCCATCAAAAGAGCTCGAGACATTGCCTTGTCTTGGTGCTCTCTACATCAGTGGAAACAATCTATCAGGAGAGCTTGAATTCTCAAGAAAGTTCTATGAGAAGATGGGAACAAGATTTAAGGCTTCAAAGAATCCAAATCTTTGTCAGCATGTCGTGTCAGAAGCTCAGCAATATGTTGTTGGATTGAAGTCTTGCATGATGGAGAAGACAGAGGGTAGTTTGGTAATTAAACAAACGTGGAGCAACCTTAAGAAGGAGGATGAGTCAAGTTCATCAATGGGTGTGATGGTTACTAGACATGTGTTGTTGTCAAATGGGTTCATGTGGGATTTGCTTTTGGAGCTTTCTATTATATTATTATTGAATTTGTTAGTTTGTTAACTTTTTGTTTGATGGTTAATAGTATTGATAGATTTTGATGTCGGTGTTTGCTTAAAGAGAAGAAAATTAAATCCTTTTGGATGTAACAAGTCTAGTTTCTTTTCCATCTGTCTTAATCTAAATATTTGTATATGTTTGTAATGTAATTTCCTTTTATAACTAACATATTTCGGACAGAGAGAAACAAACAAATTTTAGGAACTCCAATGATTTTTCTTGTTAGTTTGTTTAGTATTTTTTTAAAGTTTTTTTTTGTTCAACCACCAAACTTATAGTAATTAACAAGTATAGATATTACGTTACATGACCACGATAAATTGTGCTAAATGTTTTCACGATCCTAAATTGGCATTTTAATCGTATAAAGTGTAAACTAAACTCTATAGACAATATAAGTTTAGGTTTTAAACATATGGTTGTGACTATATTGGAGGAACCGGAGATCGACCGAGATCGACGGTCGAGATGATCGCCCAAGATTATGGAAATCATGAAGATCATGAAGGATCTAGAAGTTATCTTATCTTAAGTTTAGGAAGTTTAACATTATCTTTAAATATATTATTTACATTTATATTTATCTTAGATTAGGAAATCTCATCTCTATATAAGAGAATGTAATTTATAACTTTATTCTTATGAGAGTCTATTATAATTCTTCCTAAACACCTTTGTGTTCTTACTCTCATCAATTTATCATGGTATCAGAGACAAGATCCTTTCTGTGGATTTTGGATCCGTTACGTTAGCTTCCGCAAAGAAAAAAAAAAGAAAAAAAATCAGTTTTGGGAACAGTGATGTTTTCTCGCCCTCGCGAGTTTAACTTCTCCTTTTGATTAAACTACTCGCCCTCGTGAGTTATTTTTTTTTTTTTAGTCTCGCCATCGCGAGCTACATCCGAACCTCGCATTCACGCGAGTGACTTCCAAACCTCGCAATCGCGGGTATTATTTTCTATTACTTGAACCCTACGATCGGGTATAAACGTCGATGACCCAACGGCTGAGTTTTGTAGCCGCTTTGAACCCTACGATCGGGTATAAACGTCGATGACCTAACGGCTGGGTATTGTAGCCGCTTTGAACCCTACGATCGGGTATAAACGTCGATGATGACCCGACGGCCGGGTATAAAGCCGTTATTCTGAAGATGTGTCCAATCTCACACGTGTTACCACGTATGAGCTTGCCGGGGGGTATTGGAGGAACCGGAGATCGACCGAGATCGACGGTCGAGATGATCGCCCAAGATTATGGAAATCATGAAGATCATGAAGGATCTAGAAGTTATCTTATCTTAAGTTTAGGAAGTTTAACATTATCTTTAAATATATTATTTACATTTATATTTATCTTAGATTAGGAAATCTCATCTCTATATAAGAGAATGTAATTTATAACTTTATTCTTATGAGAGTCTATTCTAATTCTTCCTAAACACCTTTGTGTTCTTACTCTCATCAATTTATCAGACTATAAATGTGAAATGCTTTATATAAACATGCAAAGCATTTAAGCATATATCCAAAGATAGCTAACTTTGGTGTCTCAGGCTCTGTCATTGGTTTCAAACAGACAATACAAACCAAACCAAACAAAGCCTTGTACTGCCTGGAATTTTCTGACTTCGT
This sequence comes from Arabidopsis arenosa, assembly GCA_905216605.1. Taxonomy (NCBI): domain Eukaryota; kingdom Viridiplantae; phylum Streptophyta; class Magnoliopsida; order Brassicales; family Brassicaceae; genus Arabidopsis; species Arabidopsis arenosa. Next base: position 1,391,703 of record LR999455.1, on the reverse strand, counting down.
ATAGAGAATTTAATGACTCTTTTATTTTTTTCAATTTCTTTTTATAAATAATTTTTGTTTAATGAATTTTAAAAGTAGATACTGATGTTCAATTAAAGATGAGACAGTTAGGGGTTTTTACTTTTTAGTATAGACTGAAAAAATCTTCTTTTTTTTACTTTTTTTTTTTTTTTTTAACTTTGCAGTTAGCTTTTTACGATCATTTATAGCTATTTTTACTCTTTCTTTTGTTGCTTTCATAGGCTCTGTCTCCATAACTCCATAAGTCATTATTAGATGTTCATAGGTGACGGCTTATGTACTTTTCACTGTATTTACTACTAAGACAAAAGCAAAAAAATGTAATTGTTATGTAAAAGATTATAGCGACATTAGATATCGAATTTTGTTTGTAGACAAAACAAATGTCGAATTCGTGTCTGAATTATGTTTGACAAGTTTTTTCTTTTTCCAATTAGTAATCTTTTACGGAGTTATATTGAGTTGAGTTAAATACTAAAGAAAATCAATTCTCCAAAACTCTCTTTTTCTCTATGTTAAATAGGAATAACAGAATAAATACAAGCTTTTCTTCAAAATTTTACTCCCCGTTTTAATTTATTTGTCGTTTTAACACTTAAATTTTGTTACATAATAGTTGTCGTTTTAAATTTTCAATGCAGATGTTTGGTAAAAATTCAAATTTTATCATCATTGTTATAATGTCTTTACCAATAAAAAAAATTAGAGAATAAATTAAACAAAGGTAACGTAGAAAATTTTACTGTTTTCTTAGTTCTTGTGCAAACACCTTAAATTAAACGACAAGTAATTTAAAACGGAGAAAGTATTAACTACAGAATTATGAAAATTGTAATTGATGTCTATGATATCCTTCTAAAAACTGAATATATAAATATTTTCATTTTATCATATATCTTATAGTTTCTTACTATCTTTTATTCTTTTCATCTTTTTTTACTATCTTATCCACAAACTTGTGAATCAACATTAAAAAGAAACTTATATTTTTCTTCTAAATGAATTAAATGCAAAGAGGTTTTCTTGGAATTCAAAACAATGATGATATTTAGTAAATGATTCTTGCAAGTTACAATGAGCCGTACGGATTAAATAGTAAAGTTAGTAATGAGTTTGGTTTTCTTGAACAATTTATTAACTCAACCCTCTGGCCAAGAGTTGAATGTTCCTGCAGTCCTTATTTCTTGGCTCTTTTTTTTTTCACTTTTTTTCTTCACTTTTTTTCCCGTAAAGTAATTTATATATAGTCAATGTCCCTGTAATTATTAATTTCCGTACAAGTTTTTGACACTTTATCGGCTTGATTTGATTGATTTTGTTTATTTACTCAATTTGCAAATTATTATATCGAGCTCTTTTGTTTAGTGTCGTATCCTTAATACATGTCTAATGACTAATACATGTCTAAAAACATGTCAACAAAGGAAAGTACAAATAACCAATGATGATAAATTTTGACATAAGTTCGTCATATTTTAAAATATTTTTCAATTTTTACGTCATACGAATAACATTGACGGGCTAGTTCGATCAAGAGCATTGCAAAGAGTATGGTGCTCTTCGATTGGCCTGCGACTAATCGCGCTATCAATCGCTGTCACTTGCGACTGATTTTTTTAATCGTAGGAAAAATTAGCGATGCGACTTTTTAAATAACGATTAGTCGCAGCGACCAGTCGCGCGATTGCTAAACGAACAACATCCTGCGATTCAAAATCGCAGCCGGTATACAGTATATCAAAGATTTATAAACTTATAACACACTTTGTTCTACACCATCGCAACCTTAACTTTTATTGGGCTTTAACGGTAAAAAAAACTTTTGTTGGGCTTTAATCTATATACCCATTTAATTTCGGCCCACTAATAAATCCTCTCTCCATTTTTTTGAACAGATTAGTAACTAAACACTGAAAAAAGTCTTATCCTCTCTCCTTCCTCGCCGCAAATTTTCGCCGCCGAAACATTTTCTCCGGCGTTACACCGGAGAATTCACCCTTCTTTAACTTATAACTCCAGTACCCAATTTTAATTTTGAACTCAGTATCTCCCCAATTTGATGATTCAGTGATTCAAAATCAAAACTTTGATTTGTGTGAAGCAATGTTATCGACATTGCAACCGCCGCGTTCTCTATCTCTCCTCCCTCTCCGCCGACTCCGAAACTCCAAAACCATTGTATCTGCAGCTTCTTCGACGACCTCCGTTATCTCTCCTCCACAATCTCAGATTCTCACCACTCGTCGTTCTCTCCTCTCCGGCGAAACCACAGCTGTCGAAATCGCAAAATCTTACCTTTCTCGTATCCGTCTCACTGAACCTCAGCTGAAATGCTTCCTTCACGTATCTGAGAATGTTCTCAAAGATGCTCAAGAGATTGATCAACGAATTGCTAAAGGTGAAGAATTGGGTCCTCTCGCCGGAGTTTTGATCGGCGTTAAGGATAATATTTGTACTCAAGGTATGCCTTCTACTGCTGCTTCGAGAATCTTGGAGCATTATCGTCCTCCGTTCGATGCGACGGCGGTTAAGAAGATTAAAGAGTTGGGTGGGATTGTTGTTGGTAAGACTAATATGGATGAATTTGGAATGGGAAGTACTACTGAAGCTTCTGCTTTTCAGGTTTGTCTTATGAATCTTGTGATGATTGTTTACAAAGTTGGAGACTTATGTTTAGATAGATGAATATGGTGTTGTTAGGGAAGCTTGTGATGGTTTAGGATTGAATGATTCAGGAATGTTGATAAAGTTGGAGCCTTTATGTTTAGATAGATGAATATGGTGTTGTTAGGGAGACTTGTGATGGTTTAGGATTGAATCTTGGGGTTGGTTTTGGTTTAAAGGTAACTGCGAATCCGTGGGATTTGAGTCGTGTACCGGGAGGTTCATCGGGAGGATCAGCAGCAGCTGTTGCAGCAAGACAGTGTATGGTGTCACTTGGTAGTGATACTGGTGGAAGTGTGAGACAGCCAGCTTCGTTTTGTGGTGTTGTTGGTTTTAAGCCAACTTATGGGCGTGTTTCTAGGTTTGGACTTATGGCTTATGCATCGTCATTGGATGTGATTGGGTGTTTTGGTTCTACGGTTGCTGATGCTGGGATGCTTCTTCATGCTATTTCTGGGTATGATAGGTTTGACTCCACGAGTAGCAAACAAGTAAGGTCTCTTGTTGTAGTTGGTTTCCTGCATTGTAATGAACGAAAGATCTTTTCTTTGAAAACAGAAACATATTTTCTTTGTTCAGGATGTGCCTGAGTTCCAATCTCAGTTTCTATCTATGGATCATTTTGAGTCTAAACCATTGAATGGAGTGAAAGTTGGTATAATTCGCGAGACACTCGAAGACGGTGTTGATTCTGGAGTGAGATCTGCTACTCAGGAAGCTGCGTCTCACTTAGAAGCATTGGGTTGTGTATTGACAGAGGTTTTTTTTCATTAATTCCTTTGTCTCGGTTTTTCTTTTTCGTTTTGTGTGTTCTTTTAGTTTCTGAGATTTGTTGTCAAAATTTACAGGTCTCCCTTCCTTCATTCTCTCTTGGACTACCAGCTTACTACGTTATTGCCTCATCGGAGTCATCTTCGAATTTATCACGTTATGATGGTGTCAGGTAATCTCGGTATTACGACTTGACTCACAATATGATTGCATCAGGCATGTATAAAATGATATTGTTTCTTGTATTGGAAATGAAGATATGGAAATCAAGTTATGGCTGAAGAACTCAATAAGCTGTATGAATGTTCCCGTGGAGAAGGATTTGGAGGAGAGGTATGATTTCAGAAATTACTCCATCTGATTTAATCAACAAGTGTTTGATTATGATCAGAGAGAATTTTGATTTCTTAAGGTGAAAATGAGAATTTTAATGGGGACATATGCACTCTCTGCGGGTTACTACGATGCTTACTACAAGCGAGCTCAACAGGTAAGCCGCATCTTCAAATGCAGTCACTAGAAATTATAACCGATCTTGATCGATAGATATATACTTCTCTTTTGTTTGTCATATAGGTGAGAACACTAATTCGAAAAGACTTCAAAGCAGCGTTAGAACAGAACGATATCCTTATTTCTCCGGCAGCTCCATCTGCTGCATACAAGATTGGTGAAAAGAAAGATGATCCACTGGCAATGTATGCTGGAGACATTATGACGGTATAAATGTTTCTTAGTTTCATTCTCTCTATAATCGTCGTTACACGAAACAAATTGTTTGTATCATATGAGGTTTGTTGCAGGTCAATGTGAATCTTGCAGGACTTCCTGCAATGGTATTACCATGTGGATTAGTCGAAGGCGGTCCCTCGGGTCTTCCTGTTGGTCTTCAAATGATCGGTGCAGCGTTTGATGAGGTTTGTTATAAACTCTGTCTCTTTGCTTACTCTAAAGATTAGATTAAACTTCAAATGATGATTTGTTAATTGTTTTTAGGAGAAATTGCTGAAAGTGGGTCACATATTTGAGCAGACTCTTAAAGGTTCAAGCTTTGTTCCTCCATCGTTAGCCAATGTACCCTAACCATACCAGGGCTCTTTTTTGTGTTTATTTTCATGCTTGGTTTTGAAGTAATGAATTATCAATATTGTAATTTTACTCCAATTCTTTTATAATATAAATGTAGATGCTCAATATAGTTTAGCAGTTTATATATTTATGTTCTTGCAATATTATAACCCAACCGCTACAGCCTACAAGTAGAACAAAGCATTAACCATCCCATGGGGACACGTACGTACGTACTCTTCTTCTTCTTCTTGGTCTCTATATGCTCATTTGGTACTCCTCTTCTTCAACTTCTTCAACTTCTTCTTCGTCTTCTTCATCTTTTTCTTCAGTTTATTAGCATCAACCAAAGTCTTATGAGCATTCAACATAAGCATAAGTAGTATAAGCCAAACCCAACCGCTACAAGTAGAACAAATAATTTACCATATGAAAGAGAAGAACTTAAACTTCTTCTTGGTACTCGTCATCTTCAACTTCCTCTTCCTCTTCAACTTCTTCAACCTATTCTTCGCTTTTTTGGAATCAGCCAAAGTCTTTGGTTGCTCCTTCACCCAAACAGCTCGGCCTCGAATTATCTTCATGCCTTTGGGTAAACCCACAGAAACATTATCTAACTCCTGCTTGAGACCAGTGGGCAAAGGATAACATGGGGTCAAATTTGGTATCGACAAGAGGCTGTTGAATCAAATGGACAGATGTATTGATATAAGAAGAGAGGATGCTTACTTCCTGTGCATGTTCTTCACTAGAGAGATGAGCAGTGAAACTTTCAACGCTTTTGCCGGAAAAATAGCATAGTAAGCAAAAAAAACAGGCAGATTCATCCTTTGTTTCACTCGTTTCACTGCACTTGTCCAGGAGAAACTGTCTTCTTGTCTCCGGTTTATTATCCACAGATCCCGAAAGTACCTTTCCCCAGTATAACCCTAAAGGGCCTGAAACAGTGCAAGTGGCAATAGGGTGAGCATATACCTTGACAAAGGTGTACCCTTCCTTATTTAACGATTGGAGACTGCGATCCATGTAAGCTAAATCTTGGTAATGGGCAATGATCATTACTGTAGCCGGAGCTGGATTATCTATTGTCCAAGATAGAAAGTACGTAAAAAGGTCTTTGGGACCTGTTCAAGAAAAATGAAGCAACTCAATATAGCAAAACCCTAACTTGTACTACAATTATGGAAAGATATATAACTCAATAGCAAAAACCCTAACTTGTACTACAATTATAGAAAAGAGAGAAGAAGATTTAACTAACCGTTGCCGACGTTTTTAATAATGATTCCAGAGGAAGAGAGAGCTCGCAGGACGTGTTCAGGGGTACCTCTAAAGTCGCCAGTGGCAGTGATGGTGACTGGACCAATATGGCCTAAATCCACTAACATCTTTTTGATACACGGACCGACCCGACCAGCATCATACCCATCTGGAACTGGAGAGCTGTTCACGTCCCACCACACCGACGTTATTTCGTTGGTGTAGTACATCGTTTACTGTCGATGGGGGCTATCAGCCGGCGGAGAGAAGGGACCTTGAAAAATTTAGGGCATAAAGCTGTAGGCTAACTACTTTACTAATTTGCCAATTTTGTCTCGTTATCTAAAATAGTTTGTATAAATTTTATTATTACCCGAATTATCCGTTTCTGTTCCGTATCGTTATTTTCCCGTCTTGATATCCATAATATAATAGACTAGTTTAGCTTAGGACATAATGGTGTGATGCGTATATTTTTTAAACACTTTTTTTTAAATATAACAATTTAATTAGGAGTGTCAAATCTGTTTTAGTTTGGTTGTTTTGGAGTATCATATGTAACATAGCAGATTGATATAGTATAGTCGAATAACGATATTAGGTCCGTTGTTTTGGTATACTTATTTTTTATTCATCGATTGAGTAATTTATATCTGTTTTTAATAATTTAAATCATAGTATGTGTGAAAGAAATTTTAAAATTTTAATTAATATATTGATTATGGAATGATTTAAATGTTTATAAAAGTAGGATTAAACAAAGGTGATCAGATGAGAAATCTTAACAATATCTAGTATCAAAATAGTTAATGTAAATATATTAGGTTAGAGTTATCGTTTTTGAATTAAAGTTATAAAAAAAATTGTTTAATGAGATTTTTAGATCAAATGGAAATTAGAAGATCCGAGTGCATATGTATGGGTCAATTTAATTTGCACCAACTCGTTTCTCTTTGACTAATTTTAACCCTAATCTACCCTTAATGAAATAATTAGTACTAATTTCCTCAAAATGGCATTTGAAGTAATTACTACGAAAAACTGAAGGTCAATTTTCTCATGTGTACTTCTCTTTTGCTAATATAGAGATATCATGATTGATTAACACATTTTTAATAATGATACCACCACTAAATGAGCATGGTTTTTTTTTTTTTTTTTAATGCAAAATCGCTGGATGCTATTTTGGTAAATATTCTTATTCATATTCGTTTGTGATTTTTCAAAATAGTGTAGATTTATACGTGATTTTGAAATATTTTATGTTATTTTATTCTTTGACACACTCTTTAGAAAAAATCATGCGTAATAAAATAAAAAACCTTTTATATACGAAAATGTCACTGTATTTTTTCGGTAAATTAATTATATACAGCAAATTACTCATTTTGTATTGTGTATATTTTTGGTTATATAAATCTGGAGAAAATCAACTGAAAAGAAGTCCTTGCCATTGCATTCATGCACTTGATTATTGTTGAATATTATGGTTGTATCATGATTGATTAACACAATTTTTAAATATGTATATTCTTGTTATAAATCTTGAGTAAATAAACTAAAAAATTGTCCACTTGAACTAACACAAATCTTAATAAATGGTCAAAAGCATTACACGTTTCAAATAGATTATTGGCACTTTTAAAAAAGGAGCTGGAGTATAAGTATAGACCACTTTAAATTTTCTAGAATAATTCTGAAGAAATCATATGCTATTACCTATAATTATGCAAACATATTAAAATCTCGTAATCTAGTGGTCCAGACGAATATCTGTCTCGAGTCGACGATCAATATCCAACGTATCATGCGTGTGCAAAGTTTGACATTTTCGTCTACTACGTGAAAGTTGTCACCTGTCATATATATACTCATATTAATGTATACTAATACAATTATGTACACTAACCTATGAAAAAAGCACTTTTGTTGGACGAAATGTTAGTTGTTATAACAGAACAAAATTATGTGCTGATAAATAATTTAAATATTAGGTGCCACAAATAATTTGCAGGTGAATAATTTAATTAATATGATAAATTAATTGTTTGGTGACCCCTAATAACGGAAATAATATATTTAAAAAAACTTGTAACAGTTTGTGGCCTATGGTGATTAACTTAAAACTATTTACGTAAGCCTTTCTCAAGAGATCATTACAAAGCTTGTATACAAGAAATTAAGAAAGGAAAATAGAATTTACTTTTCTTTCAAAATCGAAGACGCAAATGATTTGGTAGTCATTGGCATCTAACTTTGGACTAAACAAAAACAATCACGTATTGTTCTTTTGTTAACACATTATAATGTGTATACAATATACAAAGTCTACATATAACAACGTGATTCTCTTACAAAAATATGGATTTTACACATATAATTGATAATTAAATGATATTTTACACAATATAATAATAATAATGTTTGATGATTAAATTTTGACAGACAACTAGTGATAATCACACGTACACCATCGTCCCACGTAAAGTCCAACGCGGCATTTCAAGTTTAATAAAAATTAATTTGTTGTTTTTTTATTCACTATATCGTAGTATCGTTGACCTTAAATATTATCAAAAAAATACTAAAATTCCATTACTTGCGCTTCACTTGTCTATTTTTCTTTTGCTTTTCTTGTTTGACCAATTTACTCATACAAGAATGTGCATACTATCATACATGATACCTAAATCATTTACATAAATATATATATATAGGTCTATATATACGCATATATATACATCTCAAAACTTAAACCGCCTTCTTAAAATCCAAAATTTATAAAAACCCTAGCTAGTAGCTAAATTATTGTCTCCTCCTCCTTATTCTTCTTATTTCTCCGAACATTATATGAATCTTTCTCATAAAACCATGTTTATGACTCTTTATATTGTTTTCCTCTTGGTTTTTGGTTCATACAACGCCACGGCAAGGATCGGACCGATTAAGCTTTCTGAAACGGATAAAGTTCAAACAAGATCAAGACAAGAAGAGATCATTGGGGGTTTTAGATTCAAAGGTCGTGTGTTCCATTCATTTTCTAAAAGAGTACTTGTACCACCTTCGGGACCTTCCATGAGGCATAATTCTGTGGTGAATAATCTCAAACACTAACTGAATTTTATCTTTTGGTTTCATTTCAATCTCTTAGAATTTGCTTTGATTTTTTTTGACAATCATGAAATTGTATTTAGAAAGATTCTTGAAGTTGTATTTAATGAGGTTTTGGTTTTTTTTTTTTTTTTTTAATATGCCTGTATTGAGTTCATTCACATTTGTAATATCTCGGTTGGAAAGTTATACGTATATATATATATATATATAAATATATATAGTATATATATAAATATATATAGTAATATCTTTCATTATTTGTTATGGGAACAAAAAATTCAAATTGATAATGAACAAGACAATTTCTATTCGCAAGCTCTAAGCAGTAATATACTAGAGTTTTAAAAAAAAATGTAAATAACACTGATTTGTTATCCACCGTATTAAGCTGGTTCGATCAGACAAATTCGATCACTTATTGGGCTTGGTTTAGTTCGGACCAATATAATATTGTAGTAAAGCAAAATGGCGTCGTTTGGAGTCATCATCAGCTCCTACCTCACCTAATAAAACGAGATTCAAATCTTCACCAGTTTGTTAGGCTTTGTATTTGTCTCTTGGCTCCAATGACGAGTCCGTCACTTTCACCGTATAAATATCTCCGCCGTTTTCTCTCTCTCTCTAAAATGGTTTGGTTTAGATTGGACCAGTTTGTTTGGTCTTTGCCGGTCATGGGATCAACAATCGAACTTGTACCAATGATTGTTGATTTTGTTGTCCCAGACGAGAGGTCCTTCTGGGAACCACAATGCAATCTCCTTGTTTGCAATCTCGACAGAGTAACTCCCATGGATCACGTTCCTGATCTTGTCAATACCAAATTCCCGACGGATGGTTGCAGACTCGCAGTCTGATGGTCTTGTGGGTCCAATCATCTCTTTCACTGTCTCCACAACATTCTCACCCTCCCATATCATTGCAACAACAGGACCGGACGACACAATGTAATCAACCAGACGCCCGAATACGTGCTTGCCAGACAGCTCCTCGTAGTGCTTCTCTGCCAAATCTCTCTCAACACTCATCATCTTCATGCCTGTACATCCCCACTCATACCACTCAGTTGACTCAATTAAATCACTGCTTAAGTTTGGAATCAATTATACCCTTCAAAGTGAAACGCTTCTCTTCAAACCTTCTGATGATTTCAGGCATCTGAAACATATATGTAATCTTTGTCAACCAAAGCAAAGAACAACGCAAAATAACTGAAACACATGAGGACCAATAGGAAACGTACTAGTCGCCTCTGGACACCATCGGGCTTGATCATGACGAAAGTTTTCTCCATTTTCGATTCTTTCCTTCTTCTTTTTTTTTCGGCATTATCGATGCTTTCCTTCTTCTTCTTTTTTTCAGGCATTTTCCGGCGGCCAAATAGATTTAGATCCGCTTTTAGGGTTTTGTTTCTTTCTCTCTTTTTTTCAGATTAGCTGATCTGAAACTGGATCACATTGTTTGCCTAATCCCAGTAAAAATTAGATCCAATTGCTTAAATCCTAATCCACTGGGATATGATAAGTGAATTGTACGGCCTGATTCCATTCGTGTAAGTTGGGCTACTTTGAGTTTGGCCCAATAATAAAAGTATTCCTGACATTTTTCATCATTGTGTCACTTTTTTCTTTAGGAACATAATCTAGTATTATACTATTATCAAAGTTAAAGAAATATGGATTTATCATAATACATTGCTTCTAAATAACGATTTCATCACCTTTTGTCACTAATCTTTTGGAACATCATTAAGATAATTCCAATAGTACACGTTGAACATCATTTAAACAAAAGCCAAAAATCAAAACACATTCTTAAAATGGTCAATTAATACCTTCTTAATCATATACTAATCTTATCATTTTTCCACTTAAACCCTTAGAAAATACACACTAAGCTCAGGTCCACCACTTGACACATCAGGATTCATCATATAAAACGCCTCCGAGTCTCTCGACCCGATAACCCGCTCGAACCGGGCTCTCATGTACATGAGCTCACCTTTTTCGGACCCAACCGCTCCATTCCCTTCTTCATCCACTGTCGTCGTCGCCGGTAAAACTCCAGCACCCATTGTTATGGGCCCAACCGCCTTCAACACCTTCCACTCCGCTTCTCCACACTCTTTCCTCGCCGCGTAACCACATTTTTTACCGTTACAATACGTTCTCCACGTGGACTCTTCTAAAAGCTTCTTCTTCGAATCCGTCTTATACGCCGCCGTTTCGAGCGCGATTCTCACTAGCCCCGAAGCCATCTCACGGACAAGAACGCTCGTTGGAGTTGGTAACTGGATCAACACCGCGGGTAAACGGGTCGGGTCATCTTGTACGGCGAAGTACACGTGTCCACGACGGTTACCGAATAAAGTACCCACGACCCGGAAACCCAGACCCGAGTTAGAGAACCCGAGAGCGTAACGGATCTTTTCAATAGTCTTTTTCTTTTTTTTCTTCATTATGTGTTGAGTATTGAATTGATCCGGTCGGGTCGGGTCAGAGGAGAAATTGAAACGGGTCAAGATTTTCTCTTCGTTGTTGTTGTAATCGTCTTCTTCTTCTTCCTCTTCCTCGTCGTCGTCTTCTTGAACTTTCTTCTTCTTCCAATTGAAGTAACGTTTTGAGAGAGAGAATGAAGAATCGAGAGAAGTGTTGGCTAAGATTGACTTCATCTCCTTAAATGAATATACAAAATCTTTGTTTATATTCTTGGAACTGAGACTTGAATTGAATGAAGTTTGGACTCTCATGTACTCTCTCTTATATTGGTCTTTAATAGAGTTTTTTTAATGTATTTGTGGGGACTGATTTGATTTACCTAATTTAATTTTAAATTACAATTTTGACAACTTTAATTTGTTTTTTTTGAAATTATATTAGACCTTTTGTTTTTAATCTCTCTGTCCTTTCTACAATTTTTTAAAAAAACTTTTTGTTTACTGATTTCAGGTAAGATTATTGTTTTGAAATTACATATTTCTCGTATGAGCTCTTATTTAATAAATTAACTAAATTAATTTATATTACATTTCTTAATTTTTTTTTTATAGTTGACCTTTTGTATGATTTTATTTGCCTCTGTTCTTTCTACTGTGTTTTTGGTCTTCTACTGTGTTTTTGGTCTTAGTTTTAGTATCTCCACTAAATTCAAGTATGATTATGTTAATATATTTTTCTATCATAGTTATATAATTTCACACGTATGAATTCTTATATGTTAAACACTTAATATGAAAACGATAGTATGTGAAATTAATATTTATTATCTAGAGTTATGTATAAATTCTAACATGCTAAACAATATAATGTAAGTATATGGCACTTGACTAGTTTATGAATCATCCAATTAGATAGTAACCAAACTAAAGATAATTGGTCTGGTCTTCTTGGACTCTACTAATTTTTTTAGATTATCATAATAAACTAGATCAGTTAGAACTATTGGTCTGTCGATCAAAGTATATATTTCTGAAAAAAAAAAAACAGATGTGCGAGATAGTCTTAATTAAAGAGAAAGATGGATGTGAAAGAAGATAGAAAAAGAAAAGGAATAGAGGAAGGTGAGCAGCCACCACCTAACCCTAGATTAAGGACTGTCTTCATTGAGACTTATGAATAAGACATATCATACACCAAATCAACATTTACATTTTGTCTTTTATACACACACCTACATGTGTATATATATGGTTTAATTTATTCTTTAGTTAAATATTAAAATATCTGATTAGTCGTGTCGGTTGGAGTAAAAACAAATGGTGGATAAAAATTTGAATCAATTATGGATTTGCCATTTTTTGGGATGGCATTTGTGGATTTTGCCATTTTTTGAATAGTTTATGGATTTTGCCTTTTTTCATGCTACGGAAATATGATTTAACATGCGTTTTATTCGTTATGATTGGGTTTAGTCGGTTGTGGTTGTTCTTAGGGTTTAGTATTTTGTATAAACTACGTATTTTTACCAAAAAAAATCCGAAATACGTACATTTTTAAGTGTAAAAAAATGGCAAATCCGTAAGATTTTAATGAAAATGGCATTTTCAAAAGATTTTGATAAAAAAGGGCAAAATTAACAATAATCCCTAAAAATTTTCAGTAAAAAAAAAGTATGTAAGAGGAAAAAAATAGGAGATTTTTATTAACTCAATATACAAGTACAAAGAACTTCTTAGTTTTACTCTATTTATCACCTTTTTTCCCTCTCAATCACTCTATAGATAGATGTTCACTAATCGATTGCACCCTAAAGTTTGAAAACCGTAACAGCAAAAAAAAGGTGACACTAAAAGAATTGTTACAAATATGATGGGGCAAAGGGGCAAGTAATTTGCAAGTAAATTTTTTTATAGCAAATACAGAAAATTACGAGTACTTGTATATAACAAGCCAAGTAGGGTTTATAACAAATACATAAAATTTTATAACATAATTTTTACTATTTGTACAAAGCAGGTCAAGTGTCAATTAAATCAATTATCACTAAAATAACGAATATTTGTCTTGTGTCCACTCATAGTATTTCTGATAACTATTGTGTCTAAAATCAAACCTAGAAATTTAAAACATTCTAAAAAGTTTTTGCTTAAACTTAATCCAAACAAGTCTTATATCAAGTAACACTGGAATAATAAAAAAAATACACTGGAATAATTAATTATATAAGAGTATAATAAGAGTACAACACCAAAAACTCCCAAAAATCAAACAGAAATCGAGAGTCGTCCTCCCTATAAAAGAATTTACATTTACATCAAGTAAATAGTTAATACTGTTTACATATAGATTTTAAGGAGACAAGAAGGTGTGTGATGGATCTCAATCAATGTCTCATCTGTAGTGGGGCTACAGAGTTGACAATTTAGTCTACTCTATTTCATTCGAACACATATTAATTTGTTATAAAATCTTACCATAAACGCAATGTTTCTGGTTCTGTTAATTTAAACGCAATTTTTCTTGTTATAGTATATTTGAGGTCCTCCAAGAATAGAAACTAGAAACCATGTCATTTATGTATGACAAAGTTTTATAATGAATGATATACTGTATCTGATTTTAAATTCATTATTTTGGATGTGGAGAATTCAAAATCCATACGAATTATTGGAGTTGTGATCTAATTACTTTAAGTGGTTAGAGGTCTTACTTCTACTGTATAGGTTAATGTTGATCACCAAATATTCGTGTTTCTTTTCAAAATTAAAATCAAAACCAGCGATGCAATTAAGAAAATTTACATTAAACACACCATTGTCACATCTTAAGAGAAAAAAGGATGGGACATATTACGGCCAACATCGAACCAATCAAGCGATGTCTATGTGTTGTTTTTTCCACACACCTACACTACACCAACAAGCATGCTTTTCTTTCCATCATATTGATATAAAAATAAAAAATTTAATGTCTAAACCTTGACTTTGTGAGAATAATATGATGGAATTTGGTGTACCATTTTTCTTGTTGGTGTTACTTATGACTTAACTAAGAGAAAGCATGCGCGCCAGCCTATGAAATTATGAATAAAGGATTTTATATATAAATTGCGCTCTACGACTTTGGTAGGAAAATTCAATTTATGTGGGAAATAAATATTATAACCCATGTTGAAATATACATTACAGTTTTTTTTTTTTTTTGACAGTAATATACATTACACTCTATGGGAACAAAACTTCAAGTAGTCACATTGATTTTTCCTGACTTGGTTATGAATATTGTAATGAACTATTGGTTTTATATTTTTATACTATTTTCATTCATTGTGTTTCAACTTTCAATAAGAGCAAAAAATTTTATCACTAAAAAATAAAAGTTAATATTTTGACTTATTTACATTTTATTGAATATTTCAGGAAAATGTATAAAATATTGTTCTTAATTTTCACTCTTATCAAACTATTTTATTAGAAATAATGTAAATACAAAATGACCTGTGATTTAAATTTTGCCGCACAAGAGTTATTTATTAATATATAATGAAAACAATATTGCAAATTTGGATTCTTATTCTATTTAAACTGTTAAACAATAGATTAAATTAGAAGCATATATCCTTTTTAAGGAAATGAAAAAAGTTGTCTTTTGTAAGTAATCCTCTTCATACATTACATTACAATATGTTTTTTGGAATAACTATTAAAACAAATATCAGCATAATAATTATATATAGCATAGATCAAATTCTAAATCTGTTTTCTAGATCATATGGTTGATCTTCCACTAAAAGCATAATTTTATTTGTTTCTCTAATATAGTAAGAGGTTTGGTACACTGTTGATGAGTGCAATAGTTGGTCGGCTCGCTCTGCCGTCTATAACTCCACAGCATTATTTTTTTGGGTATATTATAAATGACACGGAAAAAATTACATAAATAATGACTTTTGTTACCTTTAATTTTTTTTAATAATTTTTTCTTGTTACAGCTAATTCTTGAAACTGGGACCGACCAAACATCATAAATCAACTAACTGTTGAACTAGTGCAAACAAAACTAACCAAATACGACGACTTTTATGATAACCAAAGTGATGTTACCTTATAGGTTTGTTACTCCGTTCTCTAGCAACCAAGTAGTAAACATACAAACCTAGAAAATGAAAAATTTAATATAAGAAAACATGATTGGAGATCCTTACACGTTCGTTAGATTTGGGTATAACAGACAACTGTTAGGCTTAACGATAACATCGAATGTTGTTCATTGGCAAAAAAAAAAAAGTAGTCATTAGTCAACAAATCTGTGGCAACGTGGAATGCGATGTGTTTTGTGCATGACCGAAAAAACAAATGTTTGTGCCAAAAAAAAAAGAAGTTAAATCGTATACTTTGTGAATTAATAGGAAACCAAGTACAATGCACAAATGAGCCATTAAAAGCCCAAATGAGTGTTTTTTTTCTCTCAATTGTTTGTGTTAAAACTTAAAAACACTTCAAACGAAATTGGTAACTATCTTTCACAAATGACAAATATTATTAAAATGTAAATTGAATTCGTTACAAAAGAAAAACTGTAATTAATAATATGAAAAGTTAAAAACATTATCATGAAAACATGGAATACACCCAATCATTTGATGATAATAACAATTTTGCTACGATTGATATATTTTAAACTATTGCCTCGTAACCTATATTAGAAACATAAATCTTAAAAAGTAATATGAACATGTGCATCGAGTGCTAACCTTTCCATGACATTGGTAACAATTTATCAATTCTAAACAGAAAATTTTGAATAAAATCAAAATTCTTTTAGAAAATGTCATACATTGTAAACGCCAATTACTATAATATAGACACCAAATGCATGAAAATTCTTACCTAACTAGTACCTCATTGACAGATCTGCACATTGCTTATCTTATGAGGAACTTTCATATGGTTCACATGAGAGAAAACAGTAGTACACCTGATTTGTTTTTTTCTGTGTTGGCCCAAGCCATTATTAAGCCCAGTTTCGATTCAAACATTTGGGTTTATGTACCCATTTTGAGTTCGAGTTTAGTTTTAGTTTGAATTTTGTTTGGTCGCTTTATGTTTTCATTATGTTAGGTTTTGTATTGTCCATTCCAAGAACCTAAAAGTAAAAAATGCACTGCAAATTTGCATCTAATGACCTAAACATTAATGCAAAATAATGGAAAATTAAGGGAAATGAAGCGATAAAGTCAACAAAAATACAAGATATCAGTACGCAAAGGATCTTAAAGACAACTACAAGAAAGACAAAGACAAAAACAAAGGGGCTATGTCAGGCATCATAATAATTTCAAATGACCCGCTTTTTTTCAATTCCTGCCGATGATTTGGAGAAAAAGAAAAGAAGATTCAAGATTTTTTAGGAGAGTACCTTGTAACAGCCCAATCTGTCCACTGATATACAAAGGAGTATGGGCTGAGCCTGAGAGGTTACCTACCAACACTTAGACATTTCTAAGCATTCTTTAGTTGTACTTTTTCCAGATTGTTTTAGAAGGATCCAGAGCCTTGGAGAAGAATTAGGAAAGTATTGGAGAAAAAGTAGAGGATCTAAAATGATCTAGAGAATCGATCTACACCGTTAGATAAGCAAAAACTTAACAATTCACATATGTATCTTGATGAGATCCCATTCGTTACTTTTCTGATCTCATACATTAACAATTAACATATGTCTCCGAACTTAACGTATTACATTCAGAGCAATGTGGTATCCACTGTATTAGAATTCGACTCTTCAGTTAAAAACTTAAAATAGCTAAGGTAGAGTAGTTGCCCCCCGCGACAAAAAGAAATCTTATAAACTATAATAATTGGTTCATGTTTGTTGTGTTGTCGAATGGAATAACATATGAGTATGTCTTTAAAGTTGCATTTGTATGCGACAATAATTGGTTCATGTTTTGTTTTTGCTTTTTTCTTTCATTAGGTTAGGTTATCAAGAACTAGAGTATTAAACTTTAAAAGAATTAATTACGGATTTTGCCCTTTTTTATAATGGCATTTGTGGATTTTGTCATTTTTTGAATAGTTTATGGATTTTGCCCTTTTTCAGGCTCCAAAAATATGATTTAACATGCGTTTCACTCGTTATGTTTGGGTTTAGTCGGTTCCATTTGTTCCTAGGGTTTAGTATTTGATATAAAGTACGTATTTTTGCAAAAAAGAAATCATAAATACGTACATTTTTAAATGTTAAAAAGGGCAAAATCCGTAAACTATTCAAAAAATGGCATTTTCGTAAGTTTTTCCAAAAAAATGGCATTTTAGACAATAATCCCAATTTAAAATGCATTATAACTTTGATGTCAATATGTTTATCGAAGTAACTAACATAAAAGCTAAAATGAGAGTGGGATTTCTTCTTGTGGCATGTCGGTGCATGAATTATGTCAACATAAGTTAATGTTTTTATTTATATTGATAATCATAGGTTCTAGCTGTTGACGATAAAAACACAGAAGCCTACCTAAAAAGTCGATAAATTCTCTAATCTGTATGGAATATTAGTACTGTACGAGGATTTGATTTTATTCGACTTCATAAACTTTCCCGCATCTACGCGTTCTTACCTAACTCATATATCAAAATAAAATATGATATTTTCAAGTTAAAAATTATTTTAAAAACGTTTTATTTGGGCACAAAATGTTGAAGATTGTGGAGAACAAAGAAATAAGGAGGTAAATAAGTGGTTTTATTTGTTCTTGAACCGATAAAAAGAATCAGATATTTAGGATTTCCTTAACTAAGTGATTTGTGAATTGTTTTTTTTTTTAAGCTAAAGCATCAGTGGTTCTTAGTTTATATCATATAGGAGATCTTGTTGGTTTCTTTCTTTTGAAATTATTAAAAAAAAAAAACTAACACAAGAACTTTCCGAGATGTCACTCATCCTAGTATTTCGCTTAAACACACTTAACTGTGGAGTTCTGAAAGGATCCAATATTTTAGTGCTGGTATGATTGCATCACAATTTTGTTGGTTTTTGAAGACAACGCACTCGAAAAGAGTAAAACTATGTTAGCATCACATTATTTGCGGTATCATTATCAAACATATCAGGATATCCATGGTCATGTGTGTTGAGTTGAGACCATCGGTGATAGACTTTTGAAACCTCATTTTAAAAGTAACTAAAAATTTTTCTATCTTTTGAAACCTCATTATTTGTATATTATCTAGATTTTATGATCCTATTTTGGTGAAGACTTTTAAGGTTTCTACATTAAGTATATTCAAAAATTCTCAGAAGGCTATTTATCTTAGTTATCCTATATTTTCAAATGTATCACTACTTTGTCTTTAAAAATTTTCCGCTACGTTAATTTTAAATATATGCCACTAAGATCAGTTGGTCAAATTATATAATCAATTGAGTTTCGACCAAGGATCTAGTTTGGTTATAAAAATAAAAAGTATTAAGCTTTAGTATGTTTATGTATTTGTGTCAGCATCGTTTAAAAAAATATGCATGACGTGCACTGCCTCCTCTTAATATCTTCTTCTTACTCATCTCGTACGGAATATGGATAAAGTAAATTAACCCTAGATAGTGGAAACTGAAACAAAAAGTTGTCAAATGCATTATCATTCGTGAAGGAACGAGTTAATTTCACAAATAAAGTTATAAATTTGTAAAACTAGAAAACTAGAAAAGCTACTGAATTGTCCAAAAAAAAAGGAAAAAAAAAAGCTATTAAATGTTAGTAAAGAACTGGAAGGTACTTGCTTATTAATTTCACAAATATGTTTGTCAACATAGATACGATGGAGGTTTTTACTATAACAACGTACACTTTTTATGGTGACATGGTGTGGTTGTTATAATTTTTCTCGTGCATCTTATTTCACCATAATAATAAAGAAAAGTAAAATCATGCTATTTACACAAAATTATATCATATCTGTGAGTGGTACTCTTCTTATGCGTCGCCTCTTTTGGTTACAAAATATGTAACGATATACAATAATGATATGTAGTCATCATTTCTTGGACCCTAATTACTACGATCGTGAAGAACAATGTATGAAAACAACCATTATTCGTTTTGTGTATGTTTAAGTGTAAACTGAGAAAATGACAAATAATTGCAAATTGGAGTAGTGAACCAAACTTATGGTGGGACGACATTCGTACCGACCGAAGATGCTCTAGAATCTATCTACACTTTCTTTTGTCAACAATATATCTGCACTTGTATATGCTAGTGTTATGTGTGTGTCAGTGTGTGTAAATATACATATTCATTGTTGTCGACAGAAAATAAAGCATTCGGAGTTTTATTAACAAAATAACAGTGTCTAGGTAAATAAGCATTTTAGTGGTAGCATTAGAACTGAACACAAAGTGAAAAAGTTAATATCAGTAATTATTTTGTTCCAAAACTACTAGATAAGTAATTAACAAAAAGAAAAAAAAATTACTAGATAACTAATTAATTTTCCAGTCCGCTTCATTAAAAAAATATCAGATAATTTTGTTTGAATATACACATGATATCTGATATACTAAAATATTTTAAGTTAAAAGTTTGAAATTTTAAATTAAAATATACGTACTGTTTGTAAACTAACAAGTGAATAAGATATGATATTACCTAATTTTCACGAAAAATGAAAAAAAAATAGACTTAAAAAAGTGAAGAAAAAAACTGTGTTTCTTACCAAAAAAAAAAAAAACTTCATTTAAAACTCTAAAATTAAAATTTATATTTTTCTTAGTAATGTAAATTAAGTTTGTAAATATAATTTTACTATGTATATTGTTACTAGTTTAAAACTCTTGCTATGGATTTTAAAGTACACAAAATACACATAAAACTATAAATTCATGATAGATTAAAACATGTATATATATACATAATGGATATCTAGATGTTCTAAAATTACTATTTGTGATCTTACTTTGTTTTTTCAATGGATGCTATACTTTTTTGTTTCCTTCATTTGGATCATTATAAATATCTTGAATTTCAGACCTATAAATACCTAATCGAAGCGGATCTAAAAGATAATATGCCTTTGATAGCATTGATGGCCATAGCATTGTAAGCGGATGCTTCACTTTACTAAAACATTTGCATATGATTATGAGCATTCAATTGATACTTTTGTTGTTATATGTACTATAGACTCTCGAGCTTTTTGAATCTTGTTTACTATCAAACAAATTATTGTTCTGCATTATCACTTCGTGAATGTGTTATCTCCTTTAAGTTGAGTAAAAACTGAATTTGATTTTTTTCTCATACAGGGTACGGTCTGTTTTTTTTTAAATGTTGATGAATAAATATGAAGAGCTTTGCAGATATATCTAGTACTATCTCGAGCTTTTGGAGTCTTTGCTTTGAGGAACATGCAAAAGTTTTTAACCTTAATAATGCATGGTCTTTTATAGAACATGCAAAAAGGTAATAACGTATATATTGTTTTGACAACACTATTAGTTACAACTTTATGTGCTCATTTAGTTTGGTCCATTGAAATATAAGCTCATAAAAAACTTTGAAACTTCACAATTTAATAATTAAAAAAAAATATGCGAATTAAGTGAATTACTTTTTGAGAAAAAAAAATCAGCATCATTTATCTTCTTTTTTTTTTGAATCTAATGTTAAATTATATTCAAAAGAAAAATAAACGTTCTTTACATTTGAATGCAAACTTTTTCAAAACAAATTCATAGTGATCTCAATGTTGTTGTCTTGCAAACCACACTTGAAGTTCACTCGGATATGCTGCCTCCCACTTTCTCCTTATTGTGCTTAATCGGTTTCGAAGGTTCTTATCGATTAGCTTCACCATCATCTCTGTCGTAGTTGGCTCTTCCCCGTGCCTCCTACCGTTTCTCTCTCTCCAAATAGAGTGGATTGTGTTTTGGAACACATACTTGAGTATAAATCCTTTGGTTTTGTCAATGTCTTTTCCCGCAAGTATCTTCATGATCTCTAGCCATTTGTCGGAGAAAGAGTCTGTGAACAGTCCACTGACCAGCGCCTCCCACACCTTTCTTGAGAACGGGCATTCGAAGAATAGGTGATCTCTTGTTTCCAGCGGGTGTTTGCAGAAAATACAGCTCGCATCCACGTTCTGGTTCCATTTAATCATTCTATCCCCTGTTGCTACTCTGTTTTTCACAACTAGCCAAGTTAGGAAAGCGTACTTTGGGGTAGCATTCGCAAACCAGAGCTCTTTGTATCCTTGCATCATAGGTTTTGGTGTGCGTATCTGTGACAATGTCTCTTTTGAATTGAACTGTTTCCTGTAACAGTCCTTCTTTCCCTTCCATAACGCAATGTCAGATTCAGTTTCAGACCGGCTTTGTTTCTTCTTCATAATTTCCTCCTCAATGAGATTCAGAGTTCTCTGCCTATGCTTTCTTCTCCGATCTCTGCTCATCACCTCCCCAAGCGTGCTGGAAATCGGAATGCCCATATCAATGCAGCCTCTTTCTCCTAGTTTCTCTTGAAGACAACCCAAGTAGCTCCATGGATCAAACCAAAAAGAAGTGGTTTCACCATTTTTTGCTTCCACCCGATAGAACTGTTTTGCTGTTTCTCTATATTTCAATATCTTCTTCCACATCCATGAACCACATGATGTGTTTTCTTTCACAGCCCAAATAGATCCTCTCCTTATGAGATGTCTTTTAATCCAATCCACCCAAAGAGATCCTTTTGTAGACAGAATTCTCCATATTAGTTTTAATACACAAACTTTGTTCGCTTCTTGTATTGATCTCAGCCCTAAACCACCCTCACTTTTTGGCGTGCATACCTCCGACCATGCAACCTTCGCTTTCTTCGGATTCAAAGAAGGACCAGACCATAAGAACGCAGCACACATCTTATCTATCTCCTTTATGCATGCTTTTGGAAGTCTAAAAGCTGTGATCCAAAAATTTATCAGACTGAAAAGTACAGAGCTGATCAACTGAAGCCTTCCCGCAAAAGAAAGTGTTCTAGCTGTCCACGAAGTTATCTGAGATCGTATCTTCTCCAAGAGAGGCAGATAGTCGGCCTGTGTCATCTTCTTTGTCATTAATGGCAATCCTAAATATCGAACCGGTAGTGATCCTTGTTCGAATGGGAATTGTTGCAAAATGTCCTCCTTATTTCTAGTGGCTACACCTGCCATGAACAAAGTAGACTTCTCCAGACTTATTTTTAAACCGGAGTGAACTGCAAAGTCGTCAAAAACCTCCAGAACTCCCTCAATTGATCTCTTGTTTCCATCGACAAAAACCATCAAGTCATCTGCAAAGCATAGATGAGTGAGTTTCATTTGCTTATAGTTAGGGTGGTAGCCTATTTTTTTGTCACTTGCAGCCTTGTCTATCTTGCGAGAGAGCACGTTCATGCATATGACAAATAGGTATGGACTCAGTGAACAACCCTGACGAAGTCCTCTTTCACTATTAAAATACCCTGCAAGTTCTCCATTCACTTGCACCGAAAAGGAGGCTGTGGTGACACAGGTTTGAATCCAGCTAACGAACTGCTCTGGGAAGTCGAGTGCTCGCAGTGTATTGAGTAAGAAACCCCACTGTACTGAATCAAAAGCTTTTGATATATCGATTTTCATTGCGCAACGTGGAGAAACGGATTCTTTATGGTAATCTTTGATGATTTCTGTAGCAAGTAACAAATTTTCCATGAGCAATCTGTCTTTGATGAAGGCTGATTGGTTTGGAGAGATAAACTTAGGGAGAATTATTTTGAGTCGATTTGCGAGGATCTTCGAGATGATCTTATAGAGCACGTTGCAGCAGGATATTGGCCTATAATCCTTCATTACTCTTGCTTCTGACTTTTTCGGTATCAAAGCCAAGATAGTTGAGTTAACTCCTTTTGGTAGAAAGCCTGTCTTAAAAAAAGATTGGATAGCCACCACAAAGTCTTTGCCTACTACTGACCAAGATTCCTTAAAAAATTCACATGTGAAACCATCTGGACCTGGGGACTTATTCACTGGCATTGCGAACAGAATTCTCCTTACCTCCTCCTCCGAGACCTCATTTGTCAGCATTAACTTATCATTTGCATCACATTTAAAGTTCAGAATGCTTTCAAGCTCCTCCTTTGACCATTCTACATAGTCCGCTGGTTTCATAGACAAGAAATCCTTAAAATATCGCTCAGCTTCAGTTTTGATGCTTTCTTGGTTCTCTGCAATTGTACCATCCTCACACTGAATTTCCTTTATGTTATTTCTGATTTCTCTTAGTTTTGCAGCTGCATAGAATGTTTTATTATTCTGGTCCCCAGTTTTCATCCAGTGAAGTTTTGCTTTCTGCTTCAAATAAGTTTCCTCGATGTCCGATAGCCTCTTCCATTTTTCATACGCATCAGCCTCCTCAATGACTGCCTGTGTAGATGGATTGGCCATTGTCGCTTCCTGTAAGTCACATAGTGTCTTATAGGCTTCCTTAGTGCGGATTGATATGGTACCTACCATCTGTTTTCCCATCTTCCGCAGGTGCGGTTTCAGCGCTTTCAGCTTCTTTGACAGCCTGTGAATTGCAGAGGTTGAATGGAACAGTGGAGAGGAGAGTCTCCATTGCTCTTCAAGCTCTTTGTGGTAGCCTGCATAATTCGTAATCGCATTAACAAATTTAAAAGGTCGCTTGACCCTTTGTATCGCCTCTGTGATATGAATTCTGCATCTCATGTGATCAGAGCAGCCCCCTGGCTCAAACACTGAATATGATTGACCATACTGCTGGATCCATTCCTTGCTTACTAAAACTCTGTCTAGTTTCTTACAAATTATTCCCTCCTTTCTCTTGTTACACCATGTGAATCTCTGGCCTTGATAGCTAAGATCAGTGAGTTCACAATGTCTCACCAAATCCTGAAAATCCCTCATCCCTGGTGGAATAAATGGAGAAAGATCGAATAGAGAATGATCATCACCTTCTAGTACTTCATTAAAATCCCCACATATGAACCATGCTTTGTCTTTAAACAGAGGAGAATCATAGTGGTGTTTTAAATCACTCCATAGCGTTTTCCTTTCAGCCACAAAGTTTGATGCATAGATAAATGAGGCAAAAAATTCTTCTTTTTTTCCTTCAATGTATATTGAGCAAGTAATGAGCTGTGAGGTTTTATAAAGTGGAGTGACCCTTACATTATTCCTCCACACTAGCCATATCCTGCCTAAACGATGATCTTCATAATTTGATATTAACGACCAGTCTTTGAAAACTGACTGTACTATCCGATCAGCTCTACCTTCCTTTACTTTTGTTTCAATCAAACAGCCAAAATCAAACTGCCTCTGCTTTATCCAGTCTCTCACCACTCCATGCTTACTTTTTTTATTAAATCCCCTAATGTTCCAGAAAAATCCAGACATTAATGATCTTTTGGTTTTTGACGAGTTTTCAGAGTACTTGGATTTGGGATCCGAGTGTTCTGCGTCGTACTTGTCGAAAGGAACTTGTGACCATCTTTAGAAGCTCTAGGTAAAGATTCTCTCAAGGTCACTCCCACTTCCTGTCTTTCACCTTGCCTTCCCAATTCTTTTGTTTGGGTGATCTGTTCTGTCATCTTTACTGCCTCATTTCCTTCACTCTGCTCCACAACAGCTGTTTCTACTTCAGGTAACTCTACCATTTCCAAGCCATTAGTATCTACCTCATGGGACTCCATCTCCTCTCCTTTTTCTCCTTTGTCGCTGAGACATGAAAAAGAATTGGACATAATGGATACCTCACCATAGCGTAGTTCATTACTTTTCCCGGGACTTCGTATCACTTTTGTTGGTGTACTCCATACCTTCTCACCCTCTTCCGTTTGGCTCTCATGTTCTCCACTATTGTCTGTACTGTTTTGTGATAAATCACTAGTCAGAGGAACTATATTCTTCTTTATCTTCTTTTTCCCTAGTAACTATTATTTCACATAAGAGTAGCTTTCACCAATTAAATGGACCACAATTTATACTATTGTTGTTGCCTTGTTGGCGTTGTAACCATCCATATATAAATCTGTTTATTACATGTTGTTAATAAGAGAAATATGCTAATGAAATGTTTTTACTTATTAGAAATAGTCTTTGGGCCTAGGAAGCTTCTAAGATCACCTGAATTTAAAAAAAAAAATGTTTTCAAAATTGATAAATTCAGCAATTCTATTTAAAAAAAATTTTGTTAATAACAATTCAATAGTTCATCACTTAATATATATTAAGATCTAAGAAAAGAAAATGATATTATTTGATGACTTTGATATTGATATATAAGAAAATAAGCAGAAGGGTTGGCATCTTGATTCGTCCTTCGTGATGAATATTTGTCTTAGTGCGAATTTTTTATTTTATGCTCTTTGACAACTAATTAATAAACGTCAAAGATCCGACACGTAAAGATCAAATTTTCTTGGAATTTTATTAAAAACTAAATATATACTTGGCCACAGGAAAATCATGTGTCAAATTTATATATGCTAACTGAGTGTCAAGTTTATTATACTTTTTAAAATAAAGTTGAAGAATAGTTCTCCGAATCGACGACCACATCTATTTCAATTACTTGAAAAGAAAAAGTTTGAATAACATAATTAGAAGCTTTGCTTCTTTTGTTTAATATTTTACTTTTTAATGATTTTAGTATTATAAATTCTGTAAAATATATGTGTTGTGTTTTTCTTTGTTCTTCGGTTATATTAGTCATCGAAAAAAAATTTGGTTACATAACACTTTTTTTTTAACTAGAAAGTTTCGGATCAAAGCCCATATTTCTTCTTAAACTCGGGCCAGTACTGGCCTTTTTTTTGTCCGTGTCATATGCCACTCAATTATGTGACCTCTTGGAATTTTCCAAAGTTTCTTTCGAGTTGAGCTATCAACCTTTGGTTATGATAACACTTTGAATCTGTGTTTACATAATTGCTCCCGTTCAAAACGATGAAACTAGTTTGCTTCCGAAATTCGATTTATCATCTTTGGGCTAAATCGAAACCAAAAACGTCATGACGAAGCTCCAACACCGGCTCCGATGTTAGTGAGCACCATTAATAAAATGATTCGTGGTAAACTTACCTTTATTCGCAATCAAGATAAGCTCGTCGTTATGATGCTCTCCTTATAGTTTGGTTTGACAGGTAACACGTTACAGATTAGGAACATTCTTAACTGAGTCAACTAATCCAGACCTTCTTGCCAGGTAGCTGCTTTCAGTTTGAAATGGATTCTCTAGGCCTAGCTACAAGCTTACCTGGCTCATGTTGAAGATGCATAAGACTTTCATAAGATAATTTTTTAAGAGATTATTAAAGTATCGTATAAGCATCACCTAAATTTTCTATATCAAATTCTGAATTACATAACTTCTCCATCGTCTTCTAGAGTTATTCATTTTCCTTTGAAGCAATAATGAGTAGTATATATATAAATATACAAATCATAAGAATTTTATGAAATAGACACAATTGCTATATGGCTTTAACCTGGTTTTAGCTATTATTGAAAAATACTTTATCCTTAATTATATTTTTTTTTTATAAACCCTATCGGCTGATCCGGTCAGCCCCGGTAGAAACGCACCGAAGTGCTTCAGAGTGGACTACTCCCCGAAGGGCCACCACACTGTCTGTCCCGAGTTTGGAATGCTTTCCGACTAATTATATTCCAGTAACACGTTACAGATTAGGATTATGTGCAAAATAATCAACTATATAAATACCATATATCTTGTTCATTAACAGATCAATCAACTCACATTTAGTATTGTTTTTTAACATAGTCATATTGTATTATATTGCTTAATATATTTGAAGTCATGTACTACTTATCTTTATTTTTCTTCAATATGATAATAAGAAAGAAAGAAAGAAAAAAATGAAAGCAACTGAAACGAATCATCATTAAAGCTGACTTAGAATTACAAAGTCCCTTGAGTAAATGATTAGTGTTTAGGATTTGGTTCGGCATAAAGCTATAAAATCTACAATTTTTGTGGAAAAAAAATTATTATGACAATTCGATTAATATCTTAATCGCCTCTTCTTCTATTGCAAAGTTTTATTGTTATTCGTCGGACACCTAAACAAATAGACTTTCTGATTTAAGATTTCTTTTTAGATGAATTTTTTAGGGAAAAAGACAACAATCAAAGGTTTGGAGAACATTATGATTCAACGAAGACTATCTTTTTCTTTAAGAAAGAGAAGACACAATCTTACCCAAAATCGTTAGCATCGAACTAGCAAGTGCCACGTCCGAAAGAGCACCTATAATAATCACCCACAACACAAATAAAATTCGTATTTTTATTTTTCTATCAGAAAACGTATAAAAATGTTCTGAAAATCCCTCACAAAAGAAAATCAGTATTTAATTGAACATATAAGCTCAGTGGAGCCATTAATAAATTTAAGAGAGCATGCATTATCTATACGAACTTTGATTATGATTATTGACAATCGATGGTGTTTATATTTAGTATAGTATATATAGTTTTTCATATGATCTTTTCATGAATTAATTACGGATTTTGCCCTTTTTCATAGTGGCATTTGTGGATTTTGCCCTTTTTTGAATAGTTTGTGGATTTTGCCCTTTTTTAGGTTCTAAAAATATGATTTAACATGCGTTTCACTCGTTTTGTTTGGGTTTAGTCGGTTCCATTTGTTCTTAGGGTTTAGTATTTGGTATAAGGTACGTATTTTTGCAAAAAAAATCGCAAAAAACGTACATTTTTAAATGTTAAAAAGGGCAAAATCCGTAAACTATTCAAAAAATGGCATTTTCGTAAGTTTTTCCAAAAAAATGGCATTTTAGACAATAATCCCATCTTTTCATTCCAATATGGATGAATAATATTACCTCATGCAGGCACGATTTTTTTTCCTCAGAAAATATATAAATACTTCACTGAATCAGATTCAAAGTTAAGTTTTTTCTTTCTTTTAATAGCTTTTGGGGCAACACCTCTCTATAGCTCCATCAAAAGCAAGGACTTGGTAAATATTTTTTACATTTTGTGAAAAGAATAGGGTAAAAGGATAAGACTTGCTTGTTCTTTTCTTTTTTTTCATTAAAAGAATAATTTAGACCAATCTTGTTTTGGAAAAAGCATAGGGTTAAGGATAAAGTTAACCTATATGGTAAAAAGATTTCATTGTTTTTAGTAAATTCATATTATCCTCCCTATTAATCTGCAACAAAAATATTAATTCTAGAAAAAATAACAAATTGCTCATAGAAATGTAAATTTTCAATAACTTATATTCAAGAATCTTGTTCCTTGAATGAAATTTTCAATACTTCGTGTCGTAATAATCTTTTGCATCCCATCATTATCAGACATTATCCAGTCCTTTTCACATGATATCTAATATTTCCGTAGGTATATATTGTCGTATGATTATAGTTTATTTTGCAAATTTATTTTATTTTAGCAAATTTTCGTAACTTAGGTTGAGCTGAAGATCGATTTCAAAGTAAGTTTGAAGGTCTGATATGAATAAGTCTTTTTCATTTAATAATGCGTTATCATATTAATTAATAATTAGAAAAAAGCTTTTGGGGTATTTAGTAAATTTTAACTTTCTATTAATATATAGGCGGGAAAAAGGTGTATATATATACAGCTGTATTGGTTAGGCTGATCTTTGAATAGAATCTCTAGAATAAATGTATCGCAATGAAGCATAACTTTGTTCTGTAATGTTCTTAGCTTTCTGTTTTGGTGTCAAATCCAACCACCTTTTTTAACAATAATGTTAATTTCTTCTTCTCTTTTCGAGCTACGTTTCCTCATTTAATTCAGCAAATCACACAAATAAATATTTAGTGTCAATTAAAAAAGGTAGAAATGCTACTAATAATTATTGGTGCATTTGAGTTCATGTTCAAATTAAAATTATCTTGGACCAGAAACAACGTAAAACGCTTTGCTTCTGTCACTCTCAAAAAAGGACACTATGTTTTTTCCATGCTATGACATCATAAACATGCTACGTGTTCAAGAAAAAAGAAGACTTTGTCTATTCTCTACTTTTTTTGGTTTTAATTTGTCTATATTACTTTTGCATTGCCGCATTTGTTGTAGTTTTTCTTACTCTCAAAAATATTAGTTTTATCTCTGTTATTTTAGGTTAATAATTAGAGAAATACATGAAGAAGTATGTATACCAAAAAGGTATGTATATAAAAAAAAGGTATGTATAAGAAAAATTAAAATTAATACCAGTGATGATTTATGTAACAGGACCAGCGACATATAACCTATGTAAGAGGACATGGTTGTAACAGGTTACTATAATATCAAATTATGTAACAGTTATATAAACCATTAATGAAAAAAAAAACAGTTCATTATGTAACATATGTAAGAATATCATGTCCTTTAAAAATAACTGTTGTGTTTTTTTCATTAATGGTTGTTATGTAGAAATGTTTGTCCAGCTGTAACAATTGTTTTTGATATCATATCCTGTAAAAATAACTGTTTTTTTTTTTTTGGTAAAAGGTTAAGTTAAATACCTTTATCTTTTTTTCATTGATTGTTGTCATGTAGAAATTTTTTAAGACAACAGTTATAGAAAAACATATGAGGAATATATACAAAGTAACTATGGATTCAAAAAGAATATACAAACTAACCATGAGCTACAGTAACTTGTCTGTAATATGTCGGAATGCATGTGTAATTACGTAAGTGTCCTTTGTAACACGTTTTTTTCTCGAATTACATGTGATAACACAATATATCTATTTTTATCATGTTATTTTTTTGTATTGCACATTATTTATAAAGAGCACATGATATTTCTTGAAAAAACATTCTATTTAGTTTAATATCTCTCTTTATCATATTATTTTGTAGTAATACATGTTTTTTTTAAGATCACATGTGATTTCTTTTAAAAAAAGATCTTTATTTTGTAATAATACGCGGTTTTTATTAAGGTCACATGTAATTTTAAAAAAAAAGATTCTATTCAAGTTAAATTTTTCTATGACAATGTTTTTTCTTAAAAAATCACTATATTTTTTCAAATATCATGTTTTCAGTTCAATATAACATGTGAAATTTAAATGTTACATGCTATTTTGCAAAATCTCACGAAATTATCTTGCATACTGTTGAACTTGCAACAAACGAATGATGATTTGGTTATTTCACTTTTTCTGACAACGTGGGACCATGACTATTTTGTAACAAAAAGTTTTTTCTCTGTTATTTACTTAATTTGTGTGACTAATTTGGCTATTCAGTAATATTACCCAAACATATGTAACACGACCACGACATATTCTAGTACCATCACCATACACGCATACATGTTTAAATTGACATGCATTATATCAACGGGGATAGTATAAATTGATATAGCACATTTTTTACAAGACAAAATAGTTAGCTATACAACGTTTAAATTAATTATATAACATATTCATATTTTTTTCAGCGGAGTAATAAAATTAGATATGACATATATATAGCAGTTTAGTGACGACCTATGTAATGTATTGAAGAATACTTAACACTTATCAGTTTTTCAGTGTATGAAACTGTATAAATAATTAAGTTGACATTATTTCTACTTCAAAAGTGGAAAATTAATTATATTGCGTTATGACTTATGAATAAAGTATATATACTCTCTCCTACTTAATTTTCCCTTCGTAATAAGAGTCCCCACTTCTTTCCTTTATATACACATCGCATAACATGTGAACTTCTCAACACAACACACCAAATCTCTCTCTTCGTCTCTCTCTTTTTCTCTATCTCTCCCTCTCTAGATGATGCCTCCTAATGAGCAAGAATCTAGCTTTCCGAAAACACCGGGCGCAAACCGACACGAAACTAGTCCGGTTCAAGAAAACCGGTTTAGCTCTCCAAGTCATGTAATCCCATGCCTTGACGATGACCACGACGGTCCGAGTCACCAATCCAGACAGTCTTCTGTTCTACGTCAATCTTTACGTCCTATAATCCTCAAGGTCGTGAAATTAATATATATCATAAATTATGTAATTTTCCTTTTTGTATGTTTTAAAAAAATTTCGTTGGATTTGTGTATGTAATGAATGCAGTTTGAGGAGTTGTCGTACAGTATTAAATCACAAACCGGGAAAGGAAGCTATTGGTTCGGTACACAAGAACCAAAACCGAACCGGTTAATCCTTAACGGTGTAAGTGGTATAGTCAAACCAGGGGAGTTACTAGCAATGCTTGGTCCATCAGGGAGTGGCAAAACAACGCTAGTAACGGCGCTAGCCGGACGTTTACAAGGGAAGCTATCAGGAACCGTTAGCTATAACGGAGAACCGTTTACAAGCTCCGTTAAACGGAAAACGGGGTTCGTTACACAAGACGATGTTCTCTACCCACACTTAACGGTCATGGAGACGCTAACGTACACGGCTTTGCTCCGTTTACCTAAAGAGCTGACCCGGAAAGAGAAAATGGAGCAGGCGGAGACGGTGGTTTCGGATCTTGGGTTGACCCGGTGTTGTAACAGTGTAATAGGAGGCGGGTTGATCCGAGGAATTTCGGGTGGGGAAAGAAAACGGGTAAGTATTGGACAAGAAATGCTTGTGAATCCGAGTTTGTTGCTTCTTGATGAGCCAACGTCGGGGCTTGATTCAACCACGGCTGCGCGAATAGTCGCCACCTTGAGATCGCTAGCGCGTGGCGGCCGGACGGTGGTGACGACGATTCATCAGCCGTCGAGTCGGCTTTATAGGATGTTTGATAAAGTGTTGGTTTTATCAGAAGGATGTCCTATTTATAGTGGGGATTCGGGTCGGGTCATGGAGTATTTAGGTTCAATTGGGTATCAACCCGGATCCAGTTTCGTTAACCCGGCTGATTTTGTGCTAGATCTTGCTAACGGTAAGTACTAAAGTTTTTTTAGTTATCGTCTACAATTCATACACGCATACGACCGGATTTGAATCCGAGTTATAACACGACTAAGCCACTAGCACAAACTGTTACATGTCCCAATCCATGGTAGGTACAAAATCTATTCGAAATTCATTTTTTTTTTTTTTTTGTAAATCAACTTTTAATTAATTAAACCTCAAACTCCATCTAAGGAGGAGACAATACAAGATAGGATAGCAGATTTTGCCAAAGAATCTATTCGAAATTCATTTATGTTTTATAGTTTGAAAGGGGAAAAAAAATTGAAACAGCTAACTTCGGGTGTAAAGTTATATATACACTTTCTTTTTTATTTGCTCGTGCATCATGAGATATGTGACAACGACAATTCTATCCCATTCTTTGTATACTTATTACGAGTTTTGTCACTTTTTAATTTAAATCAGTTTTAAAAGAGAAACAAAAGGTTTGTTAATAGTGGGATAAATAATGTGGTTATAATATGGTGCTTTTGACTCTATATATAGTATACAATTCTTGATTTTTTTTTTAATGTTTGGAATATATTTTTGCAGGAATTATTTCGGATACAAAACAATATGATCAAGTCGAAATAAATGGAAGATTAGATCGGCTTGAAGAACAAAACTCCGTGAAACAATCGTTGATATCGTCTTACAAAAAGAATTTGTATCCACCTTTGAAAGAAGAAGTGTCTAGAACATTTCCACAAGATCAAACGATCACTAGATCGAGAACAAAGTCATTAACAAGTAAGTCTTGTCAAGGTCCTTATATAACATTCAATAATGACACTTAATTTCGGTATGATCTCAATTATCATAATGACTCGTTTTGGATTTTCGAAGATCGATGGCCAACGAGTTGGTGGATGCAATTCTCAGTTCTACTGAAACGAGGTTTAAAGGAAAGAAGTCACGAATCATTTTCAGGACTTAGAATATTTATGGTCATGTCAGTTTCTTTACTTTCTGGCCTCTTATGGTGGCATTCTCGCGTTGCTCATTTACAAGATCAGGTACAAAAACAAAAACCATGGTATTTAAAATTTTGATTATCTTAAACATAAATAATATTTGACATCAAACAAAAAAAAACAATATATATTACTAATTTCTTTTTAAAAATATAAAGTATATAGGATTATTGTCCAAAACATCATTTTTGCATGACCATTTTTTAATAATTTTTAAATTTACTATTTTTTTTCCAATTGTAAAAACTAAAGATTTTGGAAAAACATTTCATAAAACAAATACTTCATAACGAATAATATACCCTAAGAAAATCTAGAACCTAATAAACCCAAACATCATGTGTAAGTTTGTGTGTTTTGTATATAAGAAAATGGCATTTTGGAAAGTTTTTTTGGCCAAATGGCAAAAATTATAAACACCCCTCAAATATATCTATCCCTTATTAGTAATTGATTCTATATACAAAGTTACAAACTGACAAAATTGATCACACAAAAAATATTTTCTAGTGTTTTAAGTTAACGGGTTTTTAATGAATATTTTAAAAAGATGTTTATTCCATTTCAAATGACTTTTTGTAATTTCTACGAAAAAATAATAATTGATCTGTCCTGCTTATTTACACAAAAATAACAATTCATTGATTAATATATTGATTTTTGGTTATATATAAATTATGCTATTACATTTCGATCTTTAGAATAATTAAAGTCCATTTAACAAGAATATAAATTGTAGTGAAAACTAAAATACAATATTTTAACGTATAATTAAAAGATAAATCGTAGTCCAACCTCATATATTACCTCATTATTAATATTCTTGTTCACTATAACAGGTGGGTTTATTGTTCTTCTTCTCGATATTTTGGGGATTCTTCCCTCTCTTCAACGCCATTTTTACATTCCCTCAAGAACGACCAATGCTTATAAAAGAGCGATCCTCCGGAATCTACAGACTCTCCTCTTACTACATAGCAAGAACAGTCGGCGATTTACCAATGGAACTCATTCTTCCAACGATCTTTGTCACAATCACTTATTGGATGGGAGGCCTTAAGCCATCTTTAATCACATTCCTCATGACCCTTATGATCGTTCTCTACAATGTTCTAGTGGCTCAAGGCGTAGGGTTAGCTCTAGGAGCAATCTTGATGGATGCAAAGAAAGCCGCGACATTGTCTTCGGTGTTAATGCTAGTGTTCTTACTAGCCGGAGGATACTATATTCAACATATTCCGGGTTTTATCGCGTGGTTGAAGTATGTTTCGTTTAGCCATTATTGCTATAAGCTTCTTGTTGGGGTTCAATACACATGGGATGAGGTTTATGAATGTGGATTAGGGTTGCATTGTAGTGTTATGGATTATGAAGGGATTAAGAATTTGAGAATCGGGAATATGATGTGGGATGTTTTGGCTCTTGCCATTATGTTGCTTCTTTATAGGGTTTTAGCTTACTTAGCTCTAAGGAACTTGTGACACCTTTTAATCTGTGTTTATTTAACTATATATAAGGCAAGTGTAAAATATATATAAGCTACGTTATTGTCATCTTTCATTTTTTCTGATTTTTAATAATTATAATCAAGGAAAACAAACCCTACAATGGAAAATCAAAGTGCAGGAACTAACCATTAATTATATTTATTATTAGATCAGTAAATATACACATATTGTTTCAAATTATAATTTTTGTGTTTGAATCTACTGCTTGTTATCGTATCTGATTTACCCATGCATTTCATGCGTGAAAGTTTCAAGTCTCTTTTTTTCAGTTTTAGATATTTATGGAAAAAAATATTCAACATTACAAATTTACAACGTATTGAAATTGGTACGTATTAATATACTAACATGAGTGGCTTTGTGGCCTTAAAATTCTCTATGATTTCAGATTTTTCCTATTGGGCTTTCCTCTATCACTTATTGGAGCAGCAGTCCCATTTTTTTCTTATTGGGTCTGATGTACCATCCCTAATTTTATTTCTCTAAGATGTTTTACATTATGATTCCAAAAGGGCTTTTCCAATAGAATATTTGAGGCTTTTGCTACAATGATAAAAGGGAATTTCAATATTTCAAGCTTTTGCTACATATCACTCAATACAATAGTTACGGTCTTACAGACGTATAAAAGTTTTTATTATGTTGAGCTTATCATTATTTATATCTGAACTACAACAACATAAATCTCCTATGTGAATGATAGAAAATAAAATATATGTGTGTGATTGATTTTTTGTTTCATTAATAGTTGTCAGATGAATGAACTTTCTTCTTTTATGATATCTAGAAGCTTTGATTCCGATCTCCTTTTTTATTCGAATAAAATACAGATAATCGTGATATTAATGACAACTATGAATCCATGACGTCATGGATGATTATAAAGTCACGTGTTAAGGAAGTCAAGAATACTTCCAAAGTCAACTATTCACCCTGTTATATTGCAAAGCCAAAGGGTTAATTTCTAGAATCCAATGACGACGAAACATGATATTTTTCCTGTTTTTTAAAGTCCTACATACAAATTTAAGTAGTGCCATAATCGACAGAAGAAATAATATATTTATTTAGTACTGACATGGTCTGATTTCATTGAATTGTTTGGTTTTAAGATTTTATTGCATTGATATTTATGTACGTCAAGATTAACAACTAAGTTGGTGTGTAGGATTTCTTTTTAAGTTATTGAATCGCTTCACTATATATCACCATTGTTCAAACTAGTAGTTACGTCTGAATCGGTTAATGGGTTAGTGAAATATTCATTATCCAAGAAACCTAATTTCAACAAAGTAATAGTATTAAATGATTGAGTTTCAAAAAGTTCTAACCACACTATTATAAATTATATTGCCGCACATTTTACAGTCAAAGCAATTATGTGTTTGTATTATACTATTAGAAAACTCATTTCTAGATAGACGAATATGTTAGAAATTTGGAATGGTCGCGCAGCCAGACATTATGATGATAATACAATTAGTAGGTGAATGG
Organism: Arabidopsis arenosa; assembly: GCA_905216605.1. Lineage (NCBI taxonomy): Eukaryota > Viridiplantae > Streptophyta > Magnoliopsida > Brassicales > Brassicaceae > Arabidopsis > Arabidopsis arenosa. Next base: position 1,355,473 of record LR999455.1, on the reverse strand, counting down.
CATGCATGTGTAACTGAAAAATATCACATGAACAACGTTTAATGAATTGGTTTCATACTTATTAATATTGGATTAACACTCTAATGACTCACGGATCTAAACATTGGTCCAACGAAATATAATGACTAAATTCTAGTATGAAATTACGACGTATTATTAGCTTGTTTTGATCGTCAATTTTTTTTATTGAGTTCTTTTTTTTTATAGAGTTTTTGTTATGTTAGTAATTGATTATTCTGTCGATAAAGTCTATAGTAAACCTTTCTAAAAACATATTTTTACTTAACAAACAACCATTTATTAAATTCTATTATATATATATATATATATATATATATATATATACTTTACCATCCGACTAATTTTTCTAGGGTGAATGTAGATGTTTCACTTATCGAATTTTTAATGAGTTTTAAAAGCATGACACAATTTCGACTGACCAAAGTGATTTAGATAATTTTATGTTTGGAGGAATTAATTCCTAACGGCCTAACATAAACTTATATCACAATTTCTTCTCAAATGAGAACTACTAGACTACCACCATTTGGTTAACTTGTTTTCGTAACTATGAGAAAAATATGATCGTACGTATGAAATGGTATTAGTACACTAGATGACTAGAAGCTATATAATTAAAAGCTAAACCATAAAACCTATCTTCCAAAAAAATTTGTTAGTTTTCTAATAATTAAAAGATAGTCAACAATATAAGGCGTGATAGGTCAAATAAAAAGAGAAATGTTTTTAGTGGAGCAGTAAATTATTTATTTCTAGAGCTTTTTTACTCGACTCCAATAAATTGGGTGATTCTATATAATAGTGATTGGACTATAAACCAAATCTAATCAATTAGAATTATGTAAAAAAATGATAGTTCGAATAATTCATGGAATTGGAAGATTCAAATTCTTCTATTATGATTTCAACAATAGTAAACTATTATAGATTTCTCAAATAATAAGATATTTGGATTCTCGTAAATCTGGATGACTAGTCCATATAATTTAGTTCAAATTTCCGGATGTAAAACAGAAAAAAAGAAATATATATATATTCTAAGAAGCTTCCATGTCATGCATGCATGACTCATAAGAAGAAACGAAAAACAAAATATATAAATAATCAGCAAATCAATAAATTGCTACCATCCACGCCTCTTCCAGCTCTTAATACTCGTCAATTTGTTTGTTTGTTTTTTTTTTTTTAACTTAATAATCGTCAGTTTTTGTTTTGTTTGAAACTATAACTAGAACAAAAAAAAAACTAATGAGTAATTACTCTAGAGACCTGACACAATCATTTTATTAATAGTGATTGGTGTAGTGAATTCGATGAACTGGATAGCAGCAATTCACTTCCTTTCCGCGATTCATCATTTTTTGTATTCAATTCTTTACTGCAACAGAAACAAACTTTAAAATTTAGAAATGAATGAAAGAATTTAAAGAATGAAAAAATCGTATTCGTTAGATCTAATCGATGTAACCATGCATTTAGTTTCCTATTGTGTTTCTAGGCAACAAATAAAGAAATTTCTAAGGTCTTATACATTACCCTATTCTAGAACTAGAAGCAATCTCTCTTTCATCTACGTGTATAAGTCATTTGGAAAATTCGATTGATTATTCTCGACCATATGTATTATTATTCCCCTCGGCAAATGAAGAAACCCGCGTACATTTTTTTGATATTTTCGAAGCAAACAATACTCATGAGAAAGTTGAAACCTCCATAAAAAAGACTTTAACAAAAAAGTCAAGAAACGAGCCAAAAGTAATAAGATTCAAAGTCGTTGTTCAAAGTTGGGTCTCCTTTATAAAAATCTTCTTAGCTTCACACATTTTTAAAAAGCTAAAATAAAAAGACACCATCTTCCATTTTTGTTCCTTAATTCATATCTTAAGATTCATCATTTTCTAACATTCTTTAATTCATTAACCAAGTGTGTTCTCCAAGTATTTTATAGATTTAAAAACCCAAAAATATTTCTTTGTTTTTCTTCAAATTCTTTAAAATTTTCAGACAAAGAACTAAACTAAAAAAGCTATGGCTGGTCCAAGTCGGAGAAGAAGAAGATTACATCTAAGCAAGATCTATTCCTACACTTGTGGTAAATCAAGTTTCCAAGAAGATCACTCTAATATAGGAGGACCCGGTTTCTCTCGTGTCGTTTATTGTAACGAACCGGGTTCTCCGGCAGCTGAACGCCGGAATTACGCCGGAAATTACGTCCGGTCAACAAAATACACCCTTGCTTCTTTCTTCCCTAAATCTCTCTTCGAGCAGTTTCGTCGTGTCGCCAACTTTTACTTTCTTGTCACCGGAGTCTTATCGTTGACTGATCTCTCTCCTTATGGAGCCGTTAGTGCTCTCTTACCTCTTGCTCTCGTCATCTCCGCCACAATGGTTAAAGAAGGTATCGAAGATTGGCGCCGGAAACAACAGGTCCGATCTTTAAAACCTAATCTTTAGTTACACTTTAAAAAATTCTCCGATCTTGAAAAATAAAAATACAATCTTTAGTTCAAAAATAGATTTAGGTACAAAATAAAGTCTCGATTTTTATGAATGTTGAGTTCAAAATTCTATAAAGTATGGATCTTTAAAGAATTATTAAGCCCTAGAATCAAAATTGAATTTTAAAACTATTTTGGGAAATTTTTTTTCAGGATATTGAAGTGAATAACAGAAAAGTGAAAGTACACGACGGAAATGGAATATTCCGGCAAGAAGAATGGAGGAATCTAAGAGTTGGTGATATCGTAAGAGTCGAAAAAGACGAGTTTTTTCCGGCGGATCTTTTGCTATTATCATCTAGCTACGAAGATTCGATTTGTTATGTCGAGACGATGAATCTTGACGGTGAGACGAATCTGAAAGTGAAACAAGGACTTGAAGCAACTTCTTTAATGTTAAATCAAGATTCGGATTTTAAAGATTTTAGAGGCGTTGTTAGATGTGAAGATCCAAATGTGAATCTTTATGTGTTCGTTGGAACTTTGGCTCTTGAAGAAGAGAGATTTCCATTGTCGATTCAACAGATTCTTCTTCGTGATTCTAAGCTTAGAAACACAGAGTATGTGTATGGAGCTGTCGTTTTCACTGGACATGACACAAAGGTACACACTCTGTTCTGTTCTCACTCTGCTCTGTACACACTCTGTTTTGTTCTGTTCTCACTCTGTTTTATTATTGAATTGTAAATAGGTGATACAGAATTCAACTGATCCACCATCAAAGAGAAGTAGGATCGAGAGGAAAATGGACAAGATCATCTACTTAATGTTTGGTCTTGTTTTTTTAATGTCATTCGTTGGATCAATCATCTTTGGAGTTGAAACAAGAGATGATAAACTCAAGAATGGAAGAACAGAGAGATGGTATTTGAAACCAGATGAAGCAGATATCTTCTTTGATCCAGAAAGAGCTCCAGTGGCTGCAATTCTCCACTTCTTCACTGCTACAATGTTATATAGTTACTTCATCCCGATTTCGCTTTATGTTTCGATTGAGATTGTTAAAGTTCTTCAGAGCATTTTCATCAACAGAGACATTCATATGTACTATGAAGAAACGGATAAACCTGCGCAGGCACGGACTTCGAATTTGAATGAAGAGCTCGGTATGGTTGATACGATTCTATCCGATAAAACCGGGACTTTGACTTGCAATTCAATGGAGTTTATCAAATGTTCTATCGCGGGTACGGCTTATGGACGCGGTATAACTGAGGTTGAGAGAGCTATGGCTGTGAGAAGCGGTGGTTCGCCTTTGGTTAATGAAGATTTGGATGTTGTTGTGGATCGGTCTGCTCCTAAGGTTAAAGGGTTTAACTTTGAGGATGAAAGGATTATGAATGGGAATTGGGTGAGACAGCCTGAGGCTGCCGTGTTGCAGAAATTTTTCAGATTGCTTGCTGTGTGTCACACGGCAATACCTGAGACCGATGAAGAGTCCGGGAATGTCTCTTATGAAGCTGAGTCTCCGGATGAAGCTGCGTTTGTCATTGCAGCTCGAGAGTTCGGGTTTGAGTTCTTTAACCGGACACAAAATGGGATCTCTTTTCGAGAAATGGATGTTGTATCAGGAGAAAAAGTCGAAAGGTTCGTTTTTTAGTATTCTTTTCAATCTGATATAGTCTCTGTGATTCCCGGAGCTCAAAACGTCCTCTGTTCTTGCAGGGTTTATAAATTACTAAACGTTCTTGAGTTCAATAGCACGAGGAAGAGAATGTCGGTTATTGTAAGAGACGATGATGGGAAGCTCTTGCTGTTGTCTAAAGGAGCTGATAAGTAAGCGAATTGAGACATTAAAACACATTTTCTTAGACCTTTTGTTTCATTATAAAATCTAACTTTGAGTTTTGTGTGCTCTTTTTAGTGTGATGTTTGAAAGACTTGCAAAGAACGGTCGTCAATACGAGGCGAAAACCCAAGAACATGTAAACCAATATGCAGATGCAGGTCTAAGGACTCTAATACTTGCATACCGCGAGGTTGATGAGAATGAGTACATAGAGTTCAACAAGAATTTCAATGAAGCTAAGGCTTCGGTGAACGAGGATCGTGAAGCTTTAATAGACGAAATCACGGATAAGATGGAACGCGATCTCATTCTCCTTGGTGCTACAGCTGTTGAGGACAAACTTCAGAATGGGGTATGACTTTAATGAAAGCCTATATAAAGCTACAATTTTTTTGACAGTTTAGGTTTTTTTGGAAGTAACGGTTTTTCGATTGATCGGTGTTTCAGGTCCCGGAATGTATTGACAAACTTGCTCAAGCTGGAATTAAAATTTGGGTTCTAACTGGAGACAAAATGGAAACAGCTATCAATATTGGGTATTGAATCTTGAATCTTCTTCTTATGTGTGAAAGCATTAATATTCTTGTTTTTGTGTGTGTTTTCTTGGTTACTGACTTCAAACATTTCTCTTGCAGATTTGCTTCTAGTTTACTAAGACAAGAGATGAAGCAGATCATCATCAATCTTGAGACACCTCATATCAAATCTCTAGAGAAATCTGGAGGCAAAGACGAAATCGAATTGGCATCAAGGGAAAGCGTTGTGATGCAACTACAAGAAGGAAAGGCCTTACTCGCTGCATCAGGCGCAAGCTCTGAAGCATTTGCTTTGATCATTGATGGGAAATCATTAACCTACGCCCTCGAGGATGAAATCAAGAAAACGTTTCTTGATCTTGCCACTGGTTGTGCCTCCGTGATTTGCTGTAGATCATCACCTAAACAGAAAGCATTGGTACAATATTCAAATCTTGATGACATTTCTCATGTTTTTTCCAGTTTCTAATGTTTTGCTTCTAACAATAGAGGTTTATTTTCGGGTTTCTAGGTTACGCGACTAGTTAAGTCCGGAACTGGAAAAACAACTTTAGCAATTGGCGATGGAGCGAATGATGTAGGGATGCTTCAAGAAGCAGACATTGGTGTAGGAATAAGCGGTGTTGAAGGAATGCAAGCAGTGATGTCTAGCGATATCGCCATTGCTCAATTCCGATATCTAGAGCGTTTATTGTTAGTCCATGGCCATTGGTGTTACAGCAGAATCGCATCCATGGTAAAATGACTGAAACTTTTCCCACAAAAACATGTCTTTGATTTCATCATTCATCTCAATCTGTTTCTTACCCGGGTTTTTCGCCTTTTGCAGATATGTTACTTCTTCTACAAGAACATCACCTTCGGAGTCACAGTGTTCTTATATGAAGCATATACTTCCTTCTCTGGACAACCTGCATATAACGACTGGTTTCTTTCTCTTTTCAACGTCTTCTTCTCTTCTCTTCCCGTCATTGCCCTAGGAGTCTTTGATCAAGACATCTCAGCTCGCTTCTGTTACAAGGTAGGTTTAGGGCTTGAGATTCTTGAAATCTGTATGATTCCCTTAAAAAACAGAGTTACTTACCGTTATTGTTTCTGGCAGTTTCCATTGCTATACCAAGAAGGTGTGCAGAACATTCTCTTCAGCTGGAAAAGGATTATTGGATGGATGTTCAATGGATTCATTAGCGCTCTCGCCATTTTCTTCCTCTGCAAGGAATCTCTTAAACACCAGCTATTTGACCCAGATGGCAAAACCGCAGGCCGGGAAATCCTCGGCGGAACAATGTACACTTGCGTCGTGTGGGTCGTCAATCTCCAAATGGCTTTATCAATAAGTTACTTCACTTGGGTCCAACACATTGTGATTTGGGGATCAATAGCTTTCTGGTACATCTTCCTCATGATCTATGGAGCTATGGCTCCAAGTTTCTCTTCCGATGCTTACATGGTCTTCCTCGAAGCCCTAGCTCCTGCTCCTTCCTACTGGCTCACAACTTTATTCGTGATGATCTTCGCTTTGATCCCTTACTTCGTCTACAAGTCAGTGCAAATGAGGTTTTTCCCTAAATACCATCAAATGATTCAGTGGATTCGGTACGAGGGTCACTCTAATGATCCTGAGTTCGTTGAGATGGTGAGGCAGAGGTCGATTAGACCCACCACCGTCGGATACACCGCGAGAAGAGCCGCTAGTGTACGGCGCTCCGCTAGGTTTCACGATCAGATCTATAAGGATCTTGTCGGTATCTAAAGAGTATAGAATTGTTTCTCTGTAAATATATATACGTATATCTCTAACTTGGAGATTAGGGTTTCTTTCATTGAGATTCCTTGCCACAGAAGGCATCTGTAATTTTATTATTTACACGGAAATATAATGTACATAATTTTTTAGCTAGATTCATGTATTTTTATTTTTGTTGTATTTAGAATTGATCGATTATTAGAAAAATAAATTTCATTTGATGATGATGGTAAAATATTAAAATGAAAACAATTAAAAATAACGGAAACAAATTCTCAGAAAAAAAAAAAAAATATATATATATATATATATATATATATACTTTTACCTGCTAAGTACAAAATTAAATCTAGAGCCTTAATTGTTTTCTAATTATATTTTATGAATTTTTACCTTTTTATTCAAAAATGTGGAAGTAAAATCCCATGTGTCCACTGTCAAGTCCAATGTATTTAGACCACACAAAAAAGATAAGACAGCAAATATTGGAATTTTCAAACTTCAGACAAAGACATAAAGAGAAGGATCCTGTGAGGTTCGATGAGATGATTATTTAAGATATTTTTTCCATCATTGTTATGTTTGATTAACACTTTTATCACTAGATTACTTTTAACTTTGCGAAATTAAATTTAGGTGTTTAATCTAAAAATGTTGAATCTTTTTTTTTTATTATTTTTTAAATGTTGAATCTTGCTTATATATACTTTCAAAGTTCGTCAAAAGTCAATCTTCATATGACATTTTAAATTATTTAAGTATTACCAAGTAAATTGTTTTACGTCACACCAAGGAATCATAAACAGATTAATGAAAGATTAGCACATTGTTAATTGCACAAGTTGCAATGGCAGGAAGAAAAAAAAGATTAATTATAAAACAAAACAGAGAATTAATCAAGAAGCGGTTAATCCAAGAAAATCAGCAGCAGATTTAGCCATAATATGAGAAAACTCATTAAAACTAATAACACCGTCACCGTTAGAATCAGCTTCCCTCATCATTTCCGTTAATTCACGGTAAGTCAACGGATGTCCCATTTTAGCCATTGACCCAGCAAGTTCCGCCGCCGTGATTGAACCGTTACCGTCACGATCAAACGAACGGAAAACCTCCATTAACTGTTCTTGATTAATCAAAACCTCTTCGTTAATATCCGGCAATATCGCGACAACGAGCTCGTCGAACTCGATGGATCCGTTACCGTTACGGTCGATTTGATTGAGAAGAAGAGAGATTTGATCGCCGCGAGGTTTGATTCCGAGAGAACGGAGGAGAGCGGCGAGTTCGAGCTGTGTTAAGCTTCCGTCGTTGTCCATGTCGAAGCGAGCGAAGATGTCTTTGAGTTGTTTGATTTGATCGGTTGGTTTTGTTGATGCCATTGATGGAGGAAGAAGAAGGAAGAGATTTTTTTATTTTAGGGTTTTTTTTTTTTTTAAGTTTGGAGATGAATAGTTTCTTAAAGTAGAAGAAACCGCGTTTTTGGAGACGAAGTTGAAAATAATAATAATAATTTTATTTGAAATAGTAAATTCAAAATTTAATTACATTATCTATAGATTTATAGATTGGTGGTACTATTTCAATTATTGATAAGATATTAATATGTGGAGACAAATTAAAGAGGGATTGACGGTGAAATCATTAAATTGGAAATTGGGTAGGAAGCACATCACACAGCTATATTCTTGTCTTATAATTATGTTTGATTTTTTTTGAATTTGTTATTGTGATAAATATATTCAAATGGACCGTTACCCATTCTTTTATTTGATAGTTTAATGTTTTAATTTACACAGGGTGTTATTTGAGAAAATTCTTTTAGTGATATGAAAATCAATAAAAGTAGTAAATCTAACTAACCTACTAATTTTTTTGTTGTAATATCTCTAACATTTATAAAAATAGTTGAAGTAGGGTTTCTTAATATCATTTACCATATAAGAATATAGTTACCATTCATTCTTCACCCTCCGCATTAAACTTATAAAAAAGTTGTTTATGTTGTGCAGTTGTGCTTTAAATATTTGGAATTTAAAATTTTCAACACCATTTGGCACTCAAAATTCATTATGGTATTTAATTTTGTATGAGGTGGATATTAAAAGAGCATGAAATTGTCAATCATATGAATTTTTCTTAAAGCATAGTATCATTTGTTAAAAAAAATTTGGCCGGTATAATATGGATTTATTAAATTTGGAACAAGAAAAAAAAAAAAAACCTATAGTGGATATATTTATGTCCATTAATTTCAACATAATTTATGTGAAGTTGTGAATATATAATCCAAGGAGTAGAAATTTTCTTCGATTATCTCATAACGACTTACAAATCTTAGGTCAAAGTTGTCATTAACACAACTTGACATTGACGAAGAATTTTGAACCCTCTCTTGTCCCCAGAAGCTTCCAAACAAAAACTCACCATTCTTTGAAAACTCCTCTATAGCTTGTTCAACTTCTTCAATACACCCAAAACCTTCCATCTCCATACTCATCATAGACTCTTTTCTCCATTCCAAATCAACCTCGGTATTTTCTCGACATTCACAACAAAACCCCATTCTTTTTATTCTTCGATTTATCCCCCATTTTGTGTAACACTTTCTTGTGTTCTTGACAAGCTTTTGAGGAAGTCCAAGGAAGATGAAGATCGCGATCTGGAGCACAAGACAGTTGCAACAACACGATACAACGACGCAATCAGCTGCAAATGTGTTAAGATCTTCCATGGAATCTTGAAAGAGAGAGTCGAATAAGAAATAGAAAGATAAAAGAAGATATTAAAGAACAAACTAAATCCTAACATATTTTAGTAATTTGGGATATTTGGTTTGAAGGAACTCCTTTGTTCTTTGCTTCTATAAGGAAGACATTGGGAAAAGGCTAATCAAAGAAGCAAATATAATAAATGAAGTTATATGGAGTACTATATTAGCTAATATAATGTGTGAACAGAATTTGTGAGATTACGATAATCGTGGCTAATTTTCCTTGAATAACACTCTACATTAAATTAGCCATTCGATCATGATATTCTTTTTGGTAGGGTATGGACGAAAAAAATGGTTTTTGATACAATTATTTAAAAAAAAAAACATTTCTTAAATGATCATGTGATTACAAATCTTTTTGGAGATTAGCAATTGAAATAAAATATGAAAAGTTCATATTAATTGATAGAATAGATGTGAATCCTATAAAGATATGACGTAATTCAAAACTCTTTGTGGAAAGCTGTCCATTGACCATTGTGTACACGCTAAGTATCTTTTTATAAACATAAAAGCATAGGCTATGTGAATCGGAACATGAAGATAGGATGACACATGATACGTTTGGCAAAAATATGCATTGACCTTTTTTTTTTAAAGGACCATGCCTAAGTATGGTGAAGATTAAAAAATAATAACAACAAAAAAAGACAATTATTACCAAGATGAAAATATATAGAAACAAATTGGCAAGTAAGACAAACAAAAAAACGTTTTAAAAAAATAAACGCTTTGCCTTATGAAATTTTGGAAATGCTTAAAGCAAATATCCAATCAAGTAAGCCCAAAATTTTGGAAATGGATATTTTTATTAAACCCAATTTCTACAAGCAAATATCCAATCAAGTAAGCCCAATTTCTACAAGCAAATATCCAATCAAGTAAGCCCAAAACATGAAATTTTTTTATTAAAAACTAAAAAGTTCTAACTTTTAAATAATCATAATATTTCATATTTATCTTAACGAGTTAAAAAAATAAAGATATAGAAATTCACATATATCATATGTTTCCTATTGAAGTGCTTTTTAGTAGCAAAGCATTCTGGATTTCGAAAGGCCAAAAATTAATGAAGAGGAGATAGGCTTTAAGGCCCGAAAAAGTTTATCAATAGCAGCCCACCAGATAACCATTACTTACTCCCATGAATTTGGTAGCAAAGCATTCTGGTAAATTTGGTAGCAAAGCATTCAGGTAAATTTGGTCTATAAATAACTAATTATTTTGAAAATATAATTGTATTTCGGGTATTTCGGTTACCCGAAATATTTCGGTTCGGTACCGATTCGGTTACGGTTATTTCGGTTATAGAATTTAGTATCCATTCGGTTATTTTCAAATTTTCGGTTCGGTTCGGTTTTTTTTGCTTCGGTTTCGGTTCGGTACATACGGTTCGGTTTATTTGCCCAGGCCTAGAGATATACAATTGAACTCTTAGAAAATTGTGGTTCTTTGTAAGTCAATTTGGATGCCTTTTAAGCCCATTCAGGAGACTAAAAAAATGTTGCATAAGATCAGTTGTGTTGCCCGAGGATTGTTGTGCGATCGGAAGGAAGAAATGGGTTCCTGATGTCGTCTTTTTTTTACCAACTAAATTAAATTCTATTGATTAAAATGTGAAGTTACATGGTCAGTGTGTAATACATTTGTTAACCAAGACGGAAAAAAATACAGAATTTGTGAAACAAGAGGTTAATGAACAAAACTAAATTAGCAACTCATTAGGCAGATTAGAAATTAACCTTCGATTTAATAGTGAAAACTCAATCCGCATAAATCGTACCGATCCAAACCCCACAAAGTTATATCCGAAAAGCTAAATAAACCTTTAATACATTGTATAAAACAATACTCCCTCTGTTCCTAGATATTTGATGTTCTAGAGTTTTAGTTTGTTCCACAAAGTTTGATTTTTTAGGTTTTTGTTTTATTTTTTATTGATTAAAATTAATATATCGTAAACTTCAAGATGTAATGATTAACTGTTTTCTAATACTATTGGTTCAAAGTTATTAAAAAAATGTTTAATATAAAAAAATAATTGACAAATAATTAAACAATGATTGCTTCTTAATATATGTGAAAACTCTAGAACATCAATTTTCTAGGAACAGAGGAAGTAGTAATAGTTTTCTACGAAAGAACTGAAACCGAGCCGAAAATGAAAAATATTGTATACAATCAAAAGGCTTTGAAAACTAAAACTATTTGTCTTAAACCATAAATCTTTTTTTTTTTTTTGAGCAAAAAACCATAAATCTAAGAAACCGAAAATCCGAACGCAAACGACTCTGATTTCGCCAAAACTTGGAGTTTGATGGTTGGATATATATATTCAAAAAACAAAAAACCATAATTATATTTTTTAAAAAATTAAACTAAGATTGACATCGGATCACACAAACCAGCTCCATGTTTCATTATTGGATCCAAATAAAAATTGTCACTTTCCTTAATAATTCATAAATTCATCATGAATCTCTATTATGATGATGAAGTAGTTGATGTTGATGATGTCCAAATATCCATTTCCATCCTTTGAAACTCTTTCGACTCTTACGCAACTCTCCTCCATCTTTCCGACAAGATCCTCCTCCTCCTCCATGTTCCAAAACGCCGTCGTTTACATCTCCTCCTCCGCCAGAAGAATCAAACTTAAGATCAATGAAACCAGGCTCTTCTCCTCCGGTGAAGTAACTACTCTCTTTCATTGACATTACCCTTCTCGTAAAGTTCATCGCCGCCGAATCACTTTTCCTCGCTGCCTCATAATTACTACTCCTCCGTGGATGATTCTCCGCCGTCGCCGGGTTGTTTCCTCTCCGACTATTATACTCTGTTTCACTAAAATTACTCCTCCGTGTAGGATACTCTGTTTCACTGAAATTACTCTTCCTCGCCTCGAAACCGCTTCTTCGCGGCGGCTCCGATTCACTGAAATTACTTTTCCGATTCTCCGTCGTCGTCTCGCTGAAATTACTCTTCCTCCCTCCTTCGAAATTACTCTTCCGATGCTCCGTCGTCTCGCTGAAGTTACTCTTCCTTCCTTCGAAATTACTCTTCCGAGGATACTCTGTTTCGCATAACCCTAATCCGCCATTAACACTTGAGCTTCTCGCGGCGGAGAAAGCACCGGAATACGACGAACCATCTTCTTCCGATCCGAGACAATACAAATCTTTAGCTCGAAAACTACAAAGCGATCTCGATCTCGAAACTCCAAGCTTCTTCACATCATTGTTATAATCCAAAACCCATGAATCGTTATTATTGTTCTTCTCAAAATCTCTCTCCTTTTTAAGATTAATCTTCCGGAAAAACCTACCGATTCTCGAGAATCTATGATTCTTCGTTCTCTTATTAATCTCAACACAACTGCTACTACTTCTCTTGAACACCACCACTTCCTCTGTTTTCCTCTGTTTCGTCTCTTTCCTCTGTTTCGTAGTCTCTTCATCGATGAGAGAAGAGATCCGAACAACGTTTTCTCCGGCGGCGGCGTCTACGGCGGCGGCGTCTACGGCGGCGTTGGAGGTTCGATTAGGAGAGATGTCGGAGCACGAGCAAGAAGAGAGCCGCTGCTCGCCGCATTCGGAGCAGACGAGGTTGATTAATCTGTCGTTGAGACAGTACGGACAAATTCCAACGCCGGAAGAAACAGATGGATGTTTCCGGCAAGAGAATTCCGACGGAGTACTGTAATATAACGAAACGTCGTCGTTTCGTCGTTCCGTTGCTGTTCTTTTTCCTCTTTCTTTCATTGCCAAAAGCAAAATAAAGAAACAGAGCACTTCACCAAAAAAAATCAAGAAACAGAGCAATACAGAGTAAAGTTTCCAAATTTGGGAATTTTTTTGTTTGTTTTGGTGATTGAAGATCCAGAGAATTGGAGATGACGATCGGATCTTAAATTAGGGTTTCTTTAAAACTTTATCTTTATCTCGGATTTTGATAGATGAGAGGATTTTTGAAAGAGTGAGAAAGTGTAGTGACGCTTAGCTATAGGCTTCAAGAGAGTGTTTGCTTTAGCTTTACGTTTTCTTTTTCTTTTTTATTTATATTTTTATTTTTCTTCCTCTTTTCATTTGCCCCACCAATTTTGTTCAAAATTTATTTCATTTTAAAATGACTGATTTTATTACTTTTATTATTGTTTATTATGTCAATTACTTCCATGATTATTGACATCATATCCTCAAATTTGGGCAAATTTTACGGTTAAAATAAAATATGGAAATTGATAGGGAGAATCAGCATTTGATTGAGAGAATCGAGAGAGGTGATTAGCATGGGGATTATGAAGTAATTAGGAAAATCAGATTGAGGAGATTCTTTAGAAAACGAATAATTATTTTGTAAAAAAAAAGTTAGGGAAAGAAAAGTAAAAAGAAAAAGGGTATGATCAAGAAAGCACCTTAGGGTTGTTTTTTCTTTTTGTGTTTTTGAATTTGGTAAAGCCGAGGACAGAATTTTAAATATCAAATTAGTAGTATAAGTTTTGGAATAGAAAATTATAATTACAGTTTAAGTTATAGTCTCTTGTGTAGGAATCAATAACTTACCAAGCGATTAATTTGAACTGTGTGTGTGTGTTTTTTATTTTTGTAGTAATTTATAGAATTATTGTTAGGAATTCAATTACGGTATCAATAAATAAGACAAAAATAAAAAAAGGTCAAAAAATTTACTAAACTACAAAGAATATTGTTTTGTTTTAATTTTAAGATAAAGGTAGAGCTATATGATTTAGACAGAATGGCATTTTCAATAATAAGTCGGTTCTAGTCATTTTGTATGGCTGATTGTATACGAACATGCACGTCAATGTTTTAAAATGTCGAAGCATATATATATAAAAACAAAAACATTCTTTCACAAATAGAAAAAAATGAAAAATATTATAAAAGGGAAAAACTTAGAAAGAAAAAGAAGAGAGCGACAGTAAAATTAACAACAAAAATGAATAAAAAGAGGAAATATATGTGGAGACGAATGAACTCATGCGTTTGCCGTTTGTGCTTTTAGAAGCCTGTATTAATTTTGTTGTCGATTTCTTAACTAAGGGGGTGTTATTCGTTAGTGAAGTTAAAGTCAACTCCTTTAGAGTTAAAGTTTATCAGATTTCAAATGTTTTGGGTTCATTGAAAGTGAACCATTATTCATTTTGTCAAATACATGGAAGTGTATTTTCAATGATACGTGATCTCATTTGGTTTTCTATAACAGAACTGAATTCAATAACAAATGATTTTTATAATCTAACCGAAGTCCAACAAAACTTTTGACCATTTTTTTCTTTTCTTATTTCAAGTTTTTCTAATGTTTTGAAGTTTTAACAAAAAAAATATGCTAAAGAATTTATTCATAAAACTTTGGTGATTTCAAATTAAAACTTTAAAAATAAATAAAATAAAAATAAACTTCAAAAAATGCAACGTGAAAACAACCTTAAAAAATAAAAAATAAAAACTATAAAAAACACATAAAAACTATTGAAAGAGTACCTTGGGGAACCTTGGGGAACACTTTGTCGAGAAGAAGGAGAGAAGACGTGAAAGGAAAAAAAAAATTTTGGTTATTCTCATAAATGAGATTTTATAATTATAAAAATATGATAGTAAAAATCTTGAGTAGAAGGTAAGATTTTGATTGCTATAATTTACACATGAAATCAGTTTCAGATTCCTTCATATCTTTTCAAATCAAAACATTTGTGAAATCTGTCAAACAACCAATAACATGAAACTTTAATTGATCATTGTAAATATGATAACCAATAACACTAGATTTCAAACTCTTTTAATATAGATATTAGAAATATGAGAACCAATAACACTTGATTTTAAACTCTTTTAATATAGACATTAGAAATCTGAGAACCAATAACACTTGATTTGAAATCTGTATTTTCAATCTGAGAACCAATAACATTAGATTTGAGTTAGAGTTAAACTCTATTAACATCCACTAACGAATAACACCCCCTAAGTCTATAATCTATATCCTCCACAAAGACATACAAATATACATGCAAATAGTTTATATATATATTATATACATTATACATGCAATTAAGTATGTGAATTGATATCTTAACCTTTTTATTCTGTTTGTCGTGAAATCCTGATTTTATTCTAAATTGTTTAATATAGATATAAAAATATTTTTAAATTAGTGATACAAATTGATAAACTTTATCGGTACTGCTAATTTTTAGCACTTTTGTGATTGTTAATTATTGAAATAGTAAACTTTATCTCGCTGCTACAGTACGGTTACCTATAGGCTATAACCTATTAAAACCTAAATTATACTAATTTTGTTAGATTGATTTTGTTTTTCTATCTATGAATAAACGAAATAAGTTGTATCAATAGTTTTGAGAAATAGACAAGATATGACTAGTTTCGTAGGATCTATTTGATTTTTCTTCTTCTTCTTATCATAGTCTGTTTAATGATTAAAATTGTGCATGCTTTGTCCTTTTCAGTTTTACAATTTAATGTTTTCATTATATAACATTTTTCACTAACATTATCTATACTTTTAATGCTATGATAATAATTCTTGGTAAATATATGAATATATCTTGTGATAGTGTGTATTTTCCGATCTGAAAAACTATAGTCTAAATATATGAACACTAGAGTCAAATCAAACTCATTCCTTGTGTTACGTGTTACAATAAATACTAGAATCATATAAAAAATATAAAACCAGCAAAAATAAGTTTGACTTTCGTAAAAAATTAATTAATCACCAATCATCTATTGAAAGCATAACATATAACCCGAGGCATGCTATGGCCCAAGAACATCAATTTTCTATTTTAGGTTGATTTTGGTTACACACTTTTTTTTTCATACATGTGTCGTGTGTTGATTCTACAATTCACAAAATATAATAAAATAAATAAATACTTGAAGTGGAAACGTGAAAATTTTCGAGAATGTTGGGTCTCTATAGAGTTATGGGACATGGACTCGTGCCTTTAATGTTTAACGTGACGTCGTAGACTACGCAAAATATTTTGTCCATTGTCTTTAATGTTTTAAAATTTTATTATATTTTATACTACAAGTCTACAAACTCTCATTCAACATTTTGTCCTAACGAGCAATCTTATTTAAAAAATTGTATAAAATTGTAGAATCATCAATTAAATATATTTTAACTAAAACTGTAAAAGGCATAATTTTGCTGTTTTTTTTACTAATTGTATAATTATAAAGAAACAACAAAATTCTATATTATTATTTGAGAAGTACATAAAAAGAATAACCTTGCCCTTTGTAATTTTACTATTTTAGGACACAGTATCAGTCAGATTTCATAAACTTAACCATAGCGTCGGGTGAGAATAAACTAAATCATAATAATATCCAAATAACCAAACGTAGAGGTTTACTGATTGAAAAGTTTACTCCAAAAATCTTTTTGTTTTACAGAGTACGAGATTATTTTTGTGGTAAAAAAACCTAAAATTTTATGAACATCAAATGATTAATTTGAGTTTCGATTTAGACTTTTTTCAGTTAAATATATTTTAAAAGAAAATTGGCCAAATTTTTAGATATAGATATAGATATATATATACATTTTGATAAATCTTTTAAAATATAAGAGGAATATGGGTGGGTAAAAAAGTGAGATAATGCAAAAGTCAGCACGCCCTAGGCAGCATGCTTGAGCAATAGACATCATTTGAGACATGTCAATGTTCTAAGGTATGTTTTGTCTCTTTTAAAAAAAATTCTTCATTTTTTTTACATACACAATAAAGAAAACAAATTTGATTATTTTTATCTGCGTATCTCTATGTTAAAATATAATCATTGTGTTGTATTGTTCCGTTGCTCATTTAATTATATTGTTTGTGTTTCATGATTGGATTATTCATTCATAAAGAGACAAGATCTTGCTTTTCTCATTTACTTAATTTTAATTAATCTTTTCTACACATTTTACATTTGGCATTCCAGTGTCGGTCCGGTTTGGGTATTTCTAAACCGGTTGTAAAATCAGCCGCACCTTCTCTTATATGGGCTTGAGCCCGAGCACAGAGCAATGGTTTGAAGTCTGAAACAACTTCCTATAGTGTCATTTGTTTTTGTTTCTTCTTCTTATCAAACGTCAAACCAACATCTCATTCGATTAAATGATCGAATATTCGAATGTGTGGATGTTTTTGAGGACACCAATGTTGTTTATTCGAGAAAATGAACAAAATCCTCATTCTTGCATTTTGAGCAGTAAGAATTTGAGATTCATGAAATAAAGCTATTTTAAAAAGCCAAAAAAATTGGAGTTTAAAACCCAAGAAATCACAAGTCCTGCGGCCAAGGCAAACCATTGTTATGAAGATCGATCATCGAGATTAAATCGGTTCAATCCATCTCGAAAGAAGATGCAAGTGAAACAAAGATTGATAAGGCATCTCTCATTGCCCGCAAGCCATAGGCTTGGAGTGGAGAACTGAGAAGCATCAGGGGGATCATTTCAATATCAGCTGGTGATCACTAATTGAGCCTTCCATATTAGTATATTACACACCATTCGAGGCCCAAACGTGTCAATTATAAGAATGATATATCAGGTAACCAAATAGAAGTTCCACCCTCATCAAAACATGTAAATAGAGTCTATACTCAATCTCTTCTACTTTGAATATTTTTTTTTTTCAGGCAAAGTAAGAGAGGTCCATAATTCCATATCTTTAATGTCAACCAAACCATGTGATCACAAAAAATGAAATCTTACTATTTTTAACCATAAGTATTATGTTGATGTTTATGCCACGGAACTTGCTATTTTTAATCATTTTCAATCTCTAGTATTCCTAGAAGCAAGTAGCAACAATGCTCGAGTCCGAAATTGAACCTTTTACCATGTAAACTCCCAAATTCCGAAATCAACCTTTTCGAACTAGCTTAATAATATATAAAGTTTTTGCCGTAAAAAAATAGATATAATAACACGCAATACAATAAATACAAATACCAAATAAATCAGATGGCAAAAAAAGATGTAATCACAATAACGAAGTTCATCAAATAATCTAGAAAAATCCCATATTCTTTTCTTAGAAACGTTACAAAAAAAGGTTCTACATGAATTACCCTATTTCGACCAAACAAGAAAAAACAAACAAAAATAAAAACATTAATGAGTATACATCCAAAAGCATATCGATCAATCGTTTTAATTCCAGTAACAAAATATTCAGATTCGTGTTGGGATTTGCAATTTTTTTCCCCTGAAACAACATAAAAAAAATGTTAGAGCAAATCAACAAATAAACAAACACAAGTTCTTGAGATATGGAAGAAGAAAGCTAAAACAAAAAAAAAGCATACCCTAAGATTTGTTTTTTTTAATGATAAAAATTTCAATCACATTGTGCTTCTTCAAGCTTCTTTACGAGTAATCCTGGTGAAATAAGATTAAACTTGTCAGATTTTCGTAAACATAAACAATAAAATGGTAAGAAGATAGAGTGTGTTAATCTTATTCTAACCTGAAGCAGTAGATTCCAAGTGCAGTTGTGATCTCATGAATGACTGAAGTTGCAAAATGCGCATATAGTGACAATGTGAATACACAATAACCAAGAAGAACCCAAAACTCATCCACAAGAGGAACCCTGAGAAGAGATTAATAGAATCTGATATAAATCTGATGAAAACTACATCGCAAAAACTGGTAAACGAAAGAAAATAAACATACCCGTCATTGAGTCTAGCGGTTAGAGCATTTGCTAGTGCAAAGGGAAGGTAAAGCAGTGACTATGCAAGAGAGAAGGTTAGTGAGGATTAAGAAGAAAACATTTTGATCGAGCGAGAAGAAAGTTATCGGATTTTTACCATACACATGTTTGTTTTCAATCCTTTTGGTTCGTCACATAAGTGAGCTAGAATCATTCTTCCCTGCAATCATAACCCATGACTAAATGATTCAGGCATTCAGCTTTTCGATTCAATGTTTAACGATGAATTCCGATTTTGAAACAAAATTGCTTACCACAAGGAATCCAAATGCAAGACCAGTTCCCAGTACAACTAAGTGAGGGTAGTTTCTTATGAGATCAATTGGAGACAAGTAATCCCTGATTAAGACAAGGATACCGATAAGTCTCAATGTGTAAATGAGAGCAAGTCAAAATGACATACCAAATCAAAAGTGTAAATGAGAGCAAGTCATAAAACAAAATAGAGAAAGACATACCAAATCAAAACTCCTGCAATTAACGTGACTAAGGGATATAGCTGAATACAGAAAAAATATTGGCATTACATATGGAAGTTAAGAAAAGAAATCGAAATATAAGTAATTGAATAAGCATTTGGTTTCAGGAGACTATTACCATAGCTAATGCTAGAAGCATGCTTCCTTTTCTTGACTGTACAACTTTGTAAACATTAGACGTGCTGTAGAATAAAGCAGTGTGCGTATGAGCAGAGCAATTCATAGAAAAAGTTACCAATTTTCTCAGCTCGAAAAGAGACCATAAGACCGATTAATTGTGGAAAACTCACTTGATTGCAAGGGTTGGTATAACAGCGAAGAAAATCATCGTGAATAGTATTATTCTGGACATTTGCATCTCTGAAAAGAACCGAGAAAAGTTCCAATGACGTTAAATAAACTTCTCAGAAGAAAATAAACTAGGGGAAACCAACAAAAAACACACAAGGTTTGTGGAATTTTACCGTTTAAAAACGGAACCCAACTAAACAAAGGAATCGACTTTCCAAACGGCTGAGCCCACCACTCGGCACCTTGAGATTAAAAAAATGTATAAGAGATTAAAAATGAATTGTTAGAGATAGAGACTTTCTGAGATTGTTGAAGCTTACCAACAATGGCTGTGAAGAAATGGCCACAGTAGATAAGTGCAAGACCTTCTGTAGGACCATTGACTACCGGAAGAGTAAGCGTATTGGTAAAATAGCTAAACACAAAAGAGCAAGAAAGCAAAGTATTAGAATTTCGCAACGATAAAACAGAGTTAACCTTGAAATAAAAACACTTACTGTTCCCATGTTGCTCCAAAAAATGGAACAGCTGAAATAACCCAAAACCAGAAAGTATCTCTTCCACACATAGCAGTGCTCCCATATGCCATTGTTTCTAATGCACAACCAAGAGCATCGCAACCATGGTCAAAAAGCTCTCCTAGTGGACTAGATGAATTTGTTCTTCGCGCTTGCTTCCCATCAACCGCATCAAATGTCTAAACACCAATCGTAAGTGCTCAAAATATGTCAGCACAAAATATTACATGACCCTTAACAAGCAGATGAAATTAGGATGCTAAAGAGAAAGAATCAGACCTGATACAAAAACAGAAGTAAGCCGTGTGCGAAATGGACCCATCGAGGAGGAGGAGAATCCAACTTAGGCGAGTATATCTAAAGACAGTTTGAAAAAATCCATATGAGCAAAGTAACAAGAAGCTTCAAGAGAATAAAGAATTATGAAAATCAAACCAAACTCACATAGCCTAACAGAGCAGATGTGAGAAGAAACATGAACCCCATAAGTGTTATCTACAAAACAAAACACACACAACCCGTAAGAGTTTATCGCCTTTGTTATACTATATTCGAGTTTAAATGCGAAACAGAATTCACTTATACCATGTTGGGTCTGGACATAGATCATCCCAAAGAGAACACATGAAAAGAAAAAGGAACACTTTAGTCCAATCTTTCATCAAACCAAGAAACTAGGAGATCTTTAAAAACAAACTAAAGGAAGAGACTTACGGCATCCAAAGAGGGAAGATTTTGACAAAACGGTTCCAAAAAGGTTGGAGAACATATTTGGCAAGATAAGAATGATCAACACCACTGTATTTGTGTTTCTTAAGAGCAGCTACACCATGAGCTCCTATGTAACCCATTTTTTAATATTACAATTTCTAAATCCAAATTGGGTCTTTCTCAAATCAACCTGTTCAAAGATCAAAAACCAAGAATGTCAATAAAGGTTCGATCTTTTGTTCAAATACGATGACTTTTCAAATACCCTAAAGCAATAAACACAAAATCTACATGACCCATCTGAAAAAAGACACGATTTTTGCAAAAAATGAATTTGCTTTCAAATTGAACAACATACACGAACTTGGAGAAACCATTAGAGGCGTATAACGAAACTGTGTTTGATCGTAGATTGCAGTAAATGAGGAGCAGATTCGATCTAAGATTCTGAAGAGCAAAGAGGTTAGAGAAGAAGAGAACTTACGACGCTTCGGCGAGATGCTACAAAGCCGAAGACGACGTCGAGGAGGCAAGAATCAGAGAAGAATCAGCGATGTGTAAAGAGAAGAGAGAGAGAGAGAGAGCTATGGGTTATTTGTTGCTTACGAGTCTCTCTCTTCTTCTTCTCTGCCCTAATAGAGGCGAAGCGGGACGAGAGTGGAAAGGAGTGCTTTGCGTATCTGTAAAAAATTTTTAAGTCCTTTTTTTCTATTTGTTTTTCCATTTTTAAGTCCTTTTTAAAAAAAAATTTTGGTATATAATAAAACAAATAGTTAAAAAATAAAAAAAAAGTTGGACAATCTTGTTTTGGATTTTTATTTGTAGTTTTCTAGATATCGAAATTCAGTAAAAACCATTAGTTTGATGAGATTTAGATTTGAATCTAGTTTGATTTCCGTTAAAAATTATAGCTATAAAATATAAAATATAATTTAGGTTTGTCTAATTACACTTAAAAACGAATCCGGTTTATGAAGAGAAGACTTTGCACGTAAGGCTATCATATGGAAAGCAGAGTTAATTCCACTTTTTCATCGAAATTGTGTTCGATTTTCTTTATTTAATTCAATGGTTCTATTTGAATGGTTCATATATCATGTATGTTGTAACACTGTTATGATATAATATAATTGATTTACCATTAAAAAAAACGGATCCTGTTTTAATATTTTAGATTAAAAACGAATCGTTTATAGATAAATTTTGAGGTTTAAATATTATTTTGTTTTATCTAAACGTCTCAATAAAAATTAAGATGTAAGTATATTCTTTTGTCAACTCCTATTATAGGATTCGATTTTTTTGGTTACAAATTAGATTGATTGAGTTCAGAATTATTTTATTTACATAGCTTCAGATTACATGGAGTAATTTCCGTGGTTGAAGATTACAAGAATTTGAATTTTGCTTATCTTCTGTTTACGTTGTCAACGTTATGTGTATTTGAACTTTGAAGTAGTAAGTGTATTTTAGAGTAATTAATTTTGGTATTTTGGTCCGTTCGAGTACGTGTCATACGCGATGGAGATTAGAAGAAACCACAAAACACGAGAATGCGTGTAAAATTAAAATAAAATGCATACCATACCAACTTTTATGTAATTAAGACGTTGATTATTTAAATATAAATAAAATTAATATTGCCTAGTCAATCTTTTTATTACTAGATATAAATTAAATACAACAAAGAGAGACAGGCTGTTCTATAGTTTAACTTTTCTACATTTGAAAAGTTAAAAGAATCATATTCTTCTTTCTTCTATTTAATTTATGTTTTTGGCCTCATTTTTTTTCAAGGAATATGGCATCTACAATTTATATTTATAGACAAAATCAAAGTTGCTATCTTTTATGATGTCCACAAATTTTACTTTTTCAAGTATTGTATACATGATCATGACCCATCCATGACTTATATTTAAAAAATCTTTTGGTATAAAATTTTATTAGTAGTATGTGGAATTCGTATGTATTTGTGACATTATTGCAGTTTGATCGAAATCGGGATATATGCCTGTATATTTTTAAATATCGATGAAACCAAGAAGTTTCGCCATCATTAATTTGGATTCTTGTCGAATAATTTAGTAGTAGTAGACTAGTAGTAGCTTGCATCGATAAGAATATTAATAAATTTGTTGTTGGATTATTAGTTTAATATTACTATTGTTTAACCAAGTTGAGCAAAATGATCACGTGTCTTATATAATTGTTTTCCCAAATTTAAGAGATCTAATGCAACCATTAGTGATTCTTAATATCTTATTCAATGAGTTTAGTGAGTGTGATTCGTCCTTTAGAGAAACACACTTTAAGAACAAACTCAAAAGCCTCTGGTCGCAGTGGAGGGGTTGTACTCAAGTGTGTAAACAAACACACTTTGTAAGAGGTTGTAGCGGTTAAGTGAAGGAAGGAATGGACCTAAAGAGGAAAGGCTAAAAGTCGGCGACAAGCGTGGTTTTGCCGTAGGATTACCCTCTCCATGTTGTACAACCGTGTGTGTGCTCAAGATATATAAATTAGTACTTGCTGGCTAGGTTAGTTGTGAGTTTTGTCCCAAGTATATAAGGACATAAGTGAGATGTGAGAACAAGAAAGGTTGCGGTTTTGACATTTGAACTCGTAAATTGATCCATATAAAACATCAATTTAGTATTTTAGATATCGCATGTTCCTCAATCTAACGACCAACATCCATTTCAGATCACCAAAACGATGAATTACTACTTAGTATTACAAATAACAACATGATACAAACGAACAAACCCTTGTTAAGGATCTATTCGGAGTCAGAATCTGAACGAGCACTCTGCCTCACGTTCCTTCTGACTTGTGTAGTAGACTTTGGTTTAAGAGATGACTCTCCCTCGTAATGGATCACTTGTGCTCTGGCTATTCTCTCTTCCAGATCCTCTGTGCTAAAATCATCTTTCCCTCCCAGTTCATTGAACCCAACCTATCAATAATAAAAACATCGAATCATATTCCAAAGATGAGATTATAAAGATGTTCTTGTTTGAAGCATTATTATTATCATACCACATAATCATCCACTTTAGTATTCTTAATGAGGGCAAGGGTGGGAAGAACAACAATCTTAAGCCTCTCAGCCAAGAATGGGCTTTTCTCAGCTTGGATCTTTACGAAACGTGTCTCAATGTGTTGCTTTGCCAATATACTCATGTGTTTATCCATCACCTGCACAAAGATTTTTCTGTTTATAAACATCAATCATTCCAAAAAAAACATGACAGAGATCAAGTAATACACAAGAGTTTTTCATGCATCATTTCCAAGCTCCCCAGAGATCACAGGAAAGATCAGGCAATGTAAACAAATCCACAAGGTATGCATAGAGATTTCCGTTAACCTTAAGCTAAAACAGGTCTAGTAGCTATAGACAAGAAGCACCATGTCTGTCCTAAAATCTCTTATCAAGACCAGAACAATCCTGACACTCGGATGAAACACGACAGCGAAAATCTTCATGGAGGCAAACACACAAGAGCATTGTTCCTATATCATTTCCAAAGGTCTATGAAACTTAGAAATCACAGGGAATAATTAGACAATGCAGAAAAATCCACAAGGTGTAAACTTGAACCTTATGCTAAAACGGGTCTAGTGGCTTAGTGGCTATGCACAGGAAACACCATTTTTTTTTGTTGTGCTTAACATCTCTTATCAAGATCATAAGCATTTTTATTATTACATCCACTTATAAAGAGCATTGCTATAACTTATCAAGAGCATTGTTAGTTATTATTACACCACTTCCAAGCTCTAAAGAAACTCAGAGGTCACACGGAAGAATCAGGCAATGACAAATCCACAAGGCATATATAAACTTGAATCTTATGCTAAAACGGGTCTAGTGTCTATGAAGACGAAGCACAATTTTTGGTTCTTCAGCATCTCTCACAACCAACGAGTGACAAACTTTTTGAAGCCCAACAGCAAAAGATTTCCAGCATTGTTAGCTATTAATCACTAGCAAGCTCAAAAGATTCTCAGAGATCACAGGGAAGAATCAGGCAATATAAAGAAATCCACAAGGCATATATAAACTTAAATCTTATGCTAAAAGTGGATATGGAGAAGAAGCACCATTTTTGAAGAAACAAATTTCTGTACCTAAGACCTCATTACAAAACCAGAAACAATCAAACCAACAAGTGACAACTTTTCAAATCCCAGCAGCAAAAATCTCCAGCATTGTTAGTTATTAATAACTTGCAAGCTCTAAGAAACTCAAAGATCACAGGGAAGAATCAGCAGATAAATCCACAAGGTATGAACTTGAATCTTACGCTAAAACAGGTCTAGTGACTACAGAGAAGAAGCAGAGACAATCAACCCAACAAAGTGACAAACTTTCCAAATCCCATCAGCAAATACCACCAACATTGTTACTTACTAATCCCTCACAAGCTCTAAAGAAACTCAAAGATCACATGGAAGAAGAATCAAGCTATGCACACAAACCCACAAACTTAAACCTTAAATACTAAAACAAGTCTAGTAACTATTGACAAAGAAGCACACACTTCTAAATCTCTTAATCAAAGATCAAACACAAAACCCAAAAACCAAAAACAATCAAACCAAACAAAGTAGAAGCATTACTTTACAAGGCCAATTCTCACGATAGAAGTGACAAACAACGCGTTCACTAGCTTTAACAACGGAGAAGAAATCTTTCTCAGAATGAATCTCAGAGTATTCACCATGTCCAAGACTCATCCAACGTTTCTTCTTCTCCGCCATTTTCTTCATCTGCTTCAATCTCCTCTCTCTCAAAACTTCCAAATCGTCTTCATCAAGCTTCTCCAAAGACGCAATCTCGTCGTCTAGCTTATCTTCCATAGCTTTCGCTACCGTTAGAACTTGTTTCTCAATAATCTTCATTCATCATCACAAAAAAAAATCAAAAGTTACAGAAGAATCATTAATCGAGAAAAATCCAAAATTTGGAACGAATTTGTACCTCTTGAATTGGATTCGCCATTGTTACAAAAGCTTCTTCTCGTGAATTGCAGATTTCAGATTTGAATTTGTTGATGATGATGGTGATGACGACGATGCGAAGAAGCAAAAAGATAGATCTCTCTTTCGTTTTATTTTAGGTTAATTTTTTTCTTTTCTTATAATTTTAAAAATAAATTCGAATTTCAAAATATGTTAAAAGACTCTGTGTGAGACAGAGTGTCTCAGCTGTCGCAGGCTTAAAAAGTAAAGTCTCTCTAATTTGGATAACCGTTAAGGTCCGGTTAATCTAGAACCGGTTTTATCTAGCCGTATCCATTCGGTTTAGCTTCAGGATTTCTCTTCATCATCTTTCTTCATTGTTCTTGTTGTAATTCAAAGTAGAAGTTTAACTTTTTGTATTATAATCAAATCAAATACTAAACAGATTAACAAAAACATTACATCAATTGACGAGTATTGAAACTCTAATTTTTTTTTCTTTCAAATATCTCTCATCAATACATGATCCTTTAATTTTAAGTACTTTTTAATTTTATTGTGTAATCGCTAACACTTTGTTCGTTTGTCTCAATTAATTTTAGAATAAGAAAAACAAAAATTTCCGTATTCTAGTGATAAAGAAAAAGTATTAGTTATTATCAAGTTTTGACTCTAAACATCATTAGCCACCGATGTTAAAACTTAAAAGAACGATTAAAACAAAAACACAAAACTGATCAAACTAGAAAACATCAAAACCAAAAGATCAAACTAAAACTCATTAACGCTACTCCTCTATTCTGCGTTCTCCTTGACGTCCGTCGCCGACTCCATCTTAGCCGCCTCCGCCACGTTCTCCTTCAAGTCCGTCGTCGACTTCTCCTCCTTCAAGTACTCCTTCTTCTTCGTGGCTAAGTGATCCATGAGAAGGTCTCGCTTACTTGCCATAACTACGACGGCCGCTGAACCAAGAGCCATACCGTTGGTCATAGGAGCCTTAAAGAACTCGGTGACCTTGGACAAATACTGTTTCATCATGATGATTGAGAGAGAAAAGAGAGATTCGATAAAAGAAGTTAATGAAGAAAAACTTGTCTTGAGTCAATATTTGCTCTTGAGTTTTTAACAATGAACGAAACTATGTTTTTATACCAAGTCTTAAAACTTGGACGTTACTCAAAAACCCTAACTTAACTTGGAGCTTACACTTTCTTGAATGGTAATTTTACTAAAAAATTGAGGAACTATTTTTTTTTTTACTTTTTTTTTTTTGGTGGGCTTTTTTTTTACTTTTATTTTATTATAACGTTTGGTCTAGTTTTAAGCATATTAATAAGGGAAATATGATTCTATAACCACAAAAAATTTAATAATTAAGAAACTAGCACCTAACAAAAATTTTGTTGATATTCTCTATATTTTATGTATAATCCCAGTTTTGCCCTTTCTCTCTCCTTAGAGTCTTCTTCCCCATCGATTCACCTTCACTTTCATATTATCACAGTCTTTTTTTTTTTTTGCCAAGACATCATGAAAAAAGTGTGTGCAGTTCTTCCAACTCACATCCTTTCTCTTCGTTGAATCCGGTTTCATCACCAAGACTATGGAATCTCCGATGGATCCAGCGTTGTGCTTGAGTTTTAGTGGCGGTTGTGAGATGCTATCGCCGAACAATACGGCAGTGATATCGGGAAGGATCTCACATCAGCCTCATACCAGAAATTCTCAATCTCGACGCCCATGAGCAATTGTTTATGAAAGTGAATTTTAGAAACATGCATTAGCTAATTGGTTTTTGAAATTGTTCATGATGAATAGGATTAACAAAATCTCACTGGAAATTCTAATGAGATTTGGCTAATAAATCGATTTTGATTTTCGGAGATTTTTGAGAGATACTATTCTATTTTGTGAGTATTATTTACGTTTATCTTGTACTATATGTGAAATTGTATTATTCTATTTTGGCTAATAGTATTGTTTGTTTTGATTAAAGGTGTTACTATGATATTGCATGTCATTGTCATGATAAGGGTGTTTTCATTGGCAAACCACAATATGTGAAATTGTATATCATTAGTGTTTTGTTCTTGGTTTTTTTTTGTCTATACTATTTTTTTGTGTGTTCTACACTTCTACTTCTAAATAGACCAAATGTTTTAATTTGTAACCAATTTTCTATTTTGTAATAATTTATGTTCATTTTCAAAAATTCAAACCACGACGTAATCAGAAAAAATCTATTTTTTTCAATATAGTTGGGAGTCTGAATCAGTTTATATTGAAGAGATTTTTTAGCAAGAAAATTTGATGGGGGTGAAATACTATTATCGAAAAAATGAATTAAAAAAAAAATTCTGATGCAACTAATCCCTTTTCTTATACGTTCGTCACGTCAGCCCAAACTAATCTTTTCCACTGCGCGTCCAAAAGCAGCAACGAAGGAGTTTGTGGACATTTCATCCCCTATACATGTTACTTACTTAATTTTTGATTTTATGATGCTATATTCTTAAATACTTTATCAAAATTGGCTACTTTTGCAAATGACCCTATTAATAATGCTTGTCAAAAAAGTACTTGGTTGTCAAACAAAAAAAATACGCGCTTTAAAATTATATTATAAACTAATTAAAATTGAAAAACACCACTTTAATTTATTGGATTGATTACTAGATTTTCCTATTTTTCTTAAAGTGATATTTTCAATTAGAGGCTTTGACCATAAAGGTGAATTTTGAATAAGTAACAAATGGCTTGACATTTACTTCAAATTTATTGTTGTGTAACAAAGGTATTTGAATTATCTCAAAAAATGTCTTAAATATAAATTTTACATTTTTAATATTTGTTTTCATTTTTTTCTAACTGATATATTTGTTTATAATTTTAAAATTGATCATTTTTGTTACAATGCAGCCAAATCCCTCAATTTAATACCATCAGTTTCATATAATAAGATGTTTTAGAGTTTTGTTTTTTTACTATATAAGATGTTTTAAAATAGATGTTCATCAAATTTGTATACAAAAATTATATAGATTTTATGACTACGATCTATTCTGCTGTATATTTTATTATTGACAAAATTATCTATAATTAGATATTAAATGGGAGATTGACACAAATAGCCCCAAAAAAGTTGTTTTTCCAAAAATAGCACATCATTTGAAAAGTTCCACAAATAGCACCATAAACTTCAATTAAACTTAATGAAAATATAAGATAGAAAATAAAAAAGAGAGCAAACACTAATCTAATATTAAATTGAATCAAAATTGTTTTAAATAGTGGAAATATATACCCTAATTTGGAAATAGGGAACCCAAATATAATACCACAAACTAATATTAAAATAAAAATCTCTTTTAAATGGTGAAAATATATACCCTAAATTGGAAATAGGGAATCCAAATATAATACCATAAACTAATATTAAAATGAATCAAAATCTCTTTTAAATGGTAGAAATATATACCCTAAATTGGAAATAGAGAACCCAAATATAATATTTTAAATTTATTTCTAATTTATTTTGTTGAATAGCTTTTATATAAAAGTTGTGGTATTATTGAAAAAAAGCTAGTGATAAAATTTTTAGAACAAAAACACTAATAGTAAGTTAACTAGTGCTATTTTTGGAAGTTTATGGAGTGTGTGCTATTATTGTCAATAAAACTTGTTTTAGGGCCATTTTTAGGAATTTCTCTTATTAAATTCTGTTTTTGATGTATAAAAACAATAATCTCTACTTTTATTTAAAAGATTTTATATTATGAAACATAGAGAATAACAAAAAAAAAAAAAAAAAAAACTGGATGGATTATTTTAATGTCAAGGCCAAAAAACCTGTTACCATAAAAAATTCCATATTCTAGTGATAATTAATTATGGAAGAAAGTAATATATAAGATGAGGGTTGAGGTAAACAAATTTATTGCAAACTATCGGATTTTTTTTTTGCTCAACAGGTGTATTATGATTGGTGAATGAAAGTTGATGTTGAGCAAAATATTGGATGTAGTCATCAGTTCTTCAATTCTAAACACTAAAAATAAATTAAAAAAACAAACGAAATTAAGTAAAAGAAACTAAACATCATTAGCTGCCGATGTTTAACAAACGATTAAAAACAAAAACTGATTAAGCAAAAGAAACATTAAAACACAAACTACTAAACTAAACTCGTCTACTCGGCGTTCTCCTTCAAGTTCGCCGCCGACTTCTCCGCCGCCTCTTCCTCCTTGAAGTTCACCTTCTCAGCCTTATCCTCCTCCTTCAAGTTCTTCTTCTCCGCCTTATCCTCCTTCTTCTTCGTGGCTATATCCATGAGAAATTCCCGCTGCTGAACCACAGCTACGACGGCCGCTGAAGCAAGAGCAAAACCAATGGTTACAGGAGCTTTTAAGAAGCCGGTGATCTTGAACAAATATTGTTTCATCATGACTGAGAAAGAAAGAGAGATCCGATAATAAGCAGTTTTCTTAATTCAATATTTTCTCACAAGTTTTTAACAATGAACGAAACTGTGTATTTATACAAAACCCTAACTAAACTTGGAGTTCACATTATCGAATGATAATTTGACACTTGTCTTGTCGGCTAAACAGAAATTTTTGCTTTTCTTGTCTTCCACGCACCAGACTATACATGCTTTTCAATCACGTCGTGTTTGTTTTGTTGAACTACTGTTCTGGGTTGGGCTTTATTTAACCAATGGGCCTATTTGCTTATAATTTGGGCTGAGGTTGAGATATCTTATCGGATTCAATTGCTGGTTTAACAACAGTAGGAATGAAGATGACAATGAACAAAAAGAAATTTGAAACATTGAATAAAATAAAAAAAAGGAATAAAGAGGAATAAAATGTATATGAAGAATCGAACAAGTTAACGTAAATGATAAACAAATATTTTTGAATAACTATTAAAATTGCCTACAATATTTGTTCATGTATTCCTTATCATGTTTTGAGAGGAAAATTTGTATTCATTGATTCATCCATACACGAGTAATAGAGAGGAATCATGTGGGATCCATGTATCTAAAATTTGACAAATAATCCTTACTTTGAAATAGTGTACATTTTGAAGAATCAAAATCTTTTTTATTCATTTCTTTAGTTTGGGGTTACCAATCGAAGCCATCATGTTGATTTCTTTGAGAACTGCTTCGTATTCCTATACTTTTTTAAAATATCTATTATATGTATATTAGATATCAATTTTTTTTGTTTATAAACAGTATATGATGCGAAATTGCATAATAATTTTACCACTAAGCATATTTATTAACAGTAACTAGAGTAAATGTTTACATTAACAATTTCTATTGTGTTTTCATATCCTATATGACGTTGGTCTTAATCTAGTGCATAGATGTTTAAAAGCTTTTACCAGGGAATATATGCCAATCGCATTTTATTTGTGGAATTTGGACAAACCGAAAGTTGGTTCTTTTGGATGCATCCACAAATGGTTCTTTTGGATATATTCTAACAACATTTTCATTTTCTGTCAACAACACAGTGTTGTAAGCAATTTAAACACTGACGTTATCTTAACTTGTGAATTGTAATGTATCACGCATCATGCATGTTCTATTCTTTTATACTCCATTTGTTAAACAACTAAATCCAGATTTGTTCAAAAAAAAAAAAAAACAACTAAATCCAGAAATAAAGATATTATAATTTTGAATTTTTTTATTATATATCTGTCAAAGCAACGAAAACTATCATATTTAATACTATCATTACTAATAATTTATTATAGATTTTAAAAATTAATTTAGTATGTGTATGAGTGTATCTAGTTTTTACGATAATCTAGTTTTTTTTTTTAGTTCAGAAAAAATTAAAACTATGTTACATAATAAAAATCCATAATCATTGAATATAATAATTTGAGTATTTGACAGTAGATATCATCTACTTAATTCCTAATTAAGATAAACTAAAAAAAAATCTCCATATTCATTGATTTTTCCTTACTTTGGCCATGTAACGTTTATACTTTATAGAGATTACGTTACATTAAATTGAAATAATTGCCATCTTCGTCTTTAAAATAAGGGGCAAATATGTAATATCAATCTACTAGCCTCTGACTATAAAATCAAAACCCCTTTGGTCTATTTTCATAGACACTCAAACTTCGATAGATAAATTTAATTTGATTTTTCCCCATCGAATCAATTCTTGTTGTCCTGTTTCAATCTAATTAGGGTAAATCTCTATTTATTGTTTCTTTAATTTATGATTCTGTGTTTTGAAAATGCTCTTTGATCATTCTTTTGAGTTCGATACTTACGCGTTTGTTTTTTTGTTTACAGGTTTTTGGCTCTCAAGGGTTTAATCAGATTGGTTGGTTCGTTAACTTAAAGAATCCTTTTCTTGACTTGTAAGTAATCTTTCTTCAATGAATCGCCTTTTCGCCTTTTATGAGTTTAGGGTTTGTTCAAGTAATTCTAAAGGTTCCACCTTTAAGCTTCGATTAATAGGATTCGATTCAGATCTTTATTAGGGTTTTGTTGGAATTTGATGACCCATAAAAAAGTAAGATCCTTTTGATGATCTGTGTTATTGTATTAACAAACGTTTGATTTTTCAGCAATCTTGATCTCGTTTAATCTATCTTAGTTGTGTATGAGATTTGAGGCCTTTGAGATGGTTTTTGTAGATAGTTATTTGTCTCCGAGTTCTGGCCTTACTCTGTTTCTAGTTTTTAATTGCTCTGTCTTTCTTATATGACTCTTCGATAGGTGAATGAGAAATGGAGACTAAAGGTGGTAAAAAGAAGTCTAGTAATAGTAGTAGTAGTAGTAGTAGTGACAGTCTTTTCTACGAAGCTCCTCTTGGATACATCATTGAAGACGTTAGACCTAACGGTGGAATCAAGAAATTCAGATCTGCTGCTTACTCAAACGTGAGTTTAGCTACTGTTTTCCAAGTCTTGTCTTAAACCAATGTTGTTGATTCTCTTCTTATACATGTTAACTCATGTTTGTTTGATTTTTCTTATGTAGATCACTCGCAAACCATCCTAATTTTCTTCAATACGTTTTCCTCCTAACCACTTAACAACCGTGGTTATAAATCTTCGTTCTTTCTTGTTTTGTTCTCTTTCAAAACTCGTTTTTCGACAGTCTCTTCTTCTTCTTTGTATTCGTCTTTTGAAAAATGGCGGTGTCTGCTATCGGTTTCGAAGGATTTGAGAAAAGGCTCGAAATCTCATTCTTTGAGACTAGTGTCTTTCTTGATCCTGAAGGAAAGGGTCTTCGTGCACTTACTAAATCCCAGTTAGATGAGATCTTGACTCCAGCAGAGTGCACAATTGTTTCCTCTCTCTCAAACTCTTTGGTCGACTCTTACGTTCTCTCTGAGTCGAGCCTATTTGTCTATCCTTACAAGATTATCATTAAAACATGCGGGACTACGAAGCTTCTCTTTTCGATCCCGCATATCATTAGGCTAGCTGATTCACTTTGCCTTACTGTCAAATCTGTCCGCTACACTCGTGGTAGCTTTATTTTCCCGGGAGCTCAATCTTACCCTCACCGTAGCTTCTCAGAGGAAGTTGCTTTACTTGATGGCTATTTTGGTAAGCTCAATGGAGGAAGCAAAGCTTTTGTGATGGGAGGGTCAGATAACAACCCTCAGAGATGGCATGTCTACTCTGCTTCTTCTGCTTATGAATCTGATGTGGCTTGTGACAAACCTGTGTATACATTGGAGATGTGCATGACTGGTCTAGACAAGAAAAAAGCTTCGGTGTTCTTTAAAACCAATTCGGTTTCAGCTTCTGATATGACTAGTAGCTCTGGGATCAGAAACATCCTTCCAGCCTCTGAAATCTGTGATTTTAATTTTGAACCGTGCGGTTACTCGATGAATTCAGTTGAAGGAGATACGGTTTCAACCATCCATGTGACCCCGGAAAACGGTTTTAGCTATGCAAGCTTTGAAACAGTTGGGTATGATCTAAAGGCTTTGAACTTTAAGGAGTTGGTGGATAGTGTTCTGGTTTCTTTTGAACCAAAAGAATTCTCTGTAGCGGTGCATGCTAATCTTGGAACCGAGCTATTGGCGTGTGATTATGTAGTTGATGTGAAGGGATACTTGAGCCAAGAGAGAGGACTAGAGGAGCTTGGACTTGAAGGTTCGATTGTTTACCAGAAATATGTCAAATCTGTTGAATGTTGCTCACCAAAATCTACTCTTGGGTTCTGTTGGAAAGAGGAAGAAGTGGTTAAAGAAGAAGAATGATGCTCTTTTTTTTAAGGTTCATTTGTGTTTTGTTTTCGAATAAGAGAGAACATGTTATGTTCTGATGAAAGCAGTTCTTGTTTGTGTTTTTGAAGTTTGTAATAGTTCTGTTCTCTTGTTTACTGCACCAGAAAGATTTTATGTGTTCTCTGCTTTGTTGTGTTTAAGCTTTGAAGATCTTTTAGTCTTGTGTGCGTATAAAATTTTTAATCTTCTATGTTAATTTTGATATTATTACCAATAGTTTGGTAGTGCCCGCTTTAGATATATATTTGGTCTCATATGATTCAAAATGTAACTAACGATTTGCGAAAATTATAGGCAATGAACATGTAATAGTACGATGTCAAAAAAAGAAACATGCAATACGTACTAATAAAAAAAACAAAGAACATGTATTAGACAATGATGTATACACAAAGTCTAAGAAAATGACCTTTTTGATGAGTAATACAATCATATACTAAAGTAATGTCGAATTGGTTTTAGCCAGACACAACTTTTATTCCGTGTTAAAAAAATCGCTAGGCGCTAGTCGGGCGGTGAGGGTGCGCCTAGCGCCTAGCAAGAAAATCGGAGATTACACGGGGATTAGTTTTAGGGCTATTTAATGTTTTAAAAATATATTAATCCATTATAAATAAGAAATTTATATAATTTTGTTTTTAAAATTGCATTAAACACATGAAAACAAGAATTTAAGGTCAAATTTATGATTTTTATAAAAAAATTATGAATATAAGTGAGACGTTTTGAATTTTAGATCCAAAAAAAAAAAAAAAAAAGTAAAAAAAAAAAAAAATTGGGCTAGGCGCCGTCTAGGCGGGCTAGGCGGACGCCTAGGCGGTCTAGGCGGACAAAAATCGGATCACCGATTTTTTTTACCGATTTGGACAAAATCGCCGCGGTCCCCACCCGATCAGCGCCTAGGCGGCCGATTTTTAGAACAAGGCTTTTATTTTATCAATGACATGACGCTGAAAATATTTGATGCATGTACCAGTTTCATTTATATATTAACCTGAAGGATCTTTAGGGGGGCCAACTTTAATGTCGAAAATAATAAAATGTAATTTGGTTTGTTCTGTTTTAATTTTGATGTGAAACAAACTTTGTCTTTTGTTTCTCCATTTATCATGTTTCTACATTTATATCAAGTGAATTTCAATGTTTCATCAACATTCCTGGACGTAATTTTTTTTTTGTTATTTATTTTAGCAAATTTTACCATTAATTTTTAATTACGTTAATTGCACTTTACATTATGCTTATAATTTGAAAATTTATTTAATAAGTATTAGTTATACTAAACAGTAACCATATATTTAAACCAAGTTGAGTCTAGTAACAATAATAGGAATATTAAACAAGCACTATTAATAGTCTAAAGTATGTAGCCATCATATAGGCACTATGTAAAGAAAATCAAGAAAAAATAAATTAAGGTGTGTGAGTTGTCCTGATTGATTTTGTGCATCCAACTTTTAGAGAAGAACTTATTCTACCTTTTCTTTATTTAATTTGTTT
The DNA here is from genome assembly GCA_905216605.1 of Arabidopsis arenosa. Taxonomy (NCBI): domain Eukaryota; kingdom Viridiplantae; phylum Streptophyta; class Magnoliopsida; order Brassicales; family Brassicaceae; genus Arabidopsis; species Arabidopsis arenosa. The sequence continues at coordinate 1,319,579 of LR999455.1, read as the reverse complement.
TTTTTTTCTTCTTCTCTTGTGGTCACAATTGAGGCAATATGGAACCAAAACTAGAATAATAGAAGGAGACCCATGAAAAAAAAGATACATGTTTCATAACTTGGACGACACTTATTGCTTAAGCATATACCAAAACTCTAACAAATCCAGCTACAATGTGTAGGATTAGTACTCACTCAACTGTATAGGCTAGGATCGACATTAAAAATTCTTGGTTTGGTCTCTCAATGGTTTCTGCTAATAAGATATTTAAGAGTTCTCCTTACATATCATACCTGACGACTTTAACTTACCAATGCGGTGGTGCTTAGTTCATTCAAGTTTTGGTCTTCTAGCTTCATGTTACCGATTAGCGGCTTATTTTTCACTTGAGAAAATGTGTAATACTTCTTTTTATTGCTAGAGAATATCTCATATGATCTATAATGAGTCTTTTTGGGAAGTGAACGCTAATACTCGAGGAAGCTAGATCTTGCTTCGGTAATGCAAGCTCAGACCAGTGAATCCCAACAGCTACATGCTCCGGTTCATGGATTATATCATTATGCTTATGCATTATGCACATAAGGGTAGGGTAACAAAAAAAGTGAGGGTAATGAAATGAATAACAAGTGAAGAACATATATGATTGAAAAGACAAGAGGTGGGGTTTTACTTTTTACATCACTCTCAATGAACGTACGAAAAAATCAATCGTTTATATTTGTAAGGTAATTGAGTTTTTTTTTTAGTTTGTTACATTTATATAATTAAAAGCCAGACATATCCAAGAACTAGATTACAATTGCAACAACACCTCAACGTCTTTTACAATGTCATGTATCAAATCTTGAGATAAATATTATGGTTTATTTTTCAAAAACAAAACAGTACTGGTTCTAAGTTATAGAAAACAAGATCTTACCAAAAAAAAAAGTTATAGAAAACAAGATTACAAAATTTATAGAAAATAGTATAATTATTTCCCACTCATTTGCGGGTTTATAACTTTAAGTAGTGGGTAGAGATGTCGATTATTGATTACTCTCTTCTTGTCTTTTTTTATTTTTTTTCTTTTTTTCATACGCGCGCGAATGTTATCTTCCCCTTTTGATTATGCTAAGATGAAACAAACCATTAAGACTTCATCTAAATTGGAGAGAAAATTAGGTCACACATAAGATGACATGACACAATCACTATCATAATTTATATTCTATTAACCATTTTCATGTAAGAAAAAACTTTATTTATTGATAGTTTTTTTATAAGTGGCTATATATGTTCCGCAAGCTATTTAATGTAGATTTTTTTCCGTTGTTATCATTCTATGCATATATTTGATGCATGTAAGTCCATTTCATGTGTGTAATAAACTATATCAAGATAGAGAGATTAAAAAAAAAAAAAGAAAAAAAAAAGATTAAGAAAGATAAAAAGCATCAAACGGCTTAACCTAAAATCGAACATTTATTTCATGGACTAAATATAGTTTATTCGATAGATAAATAGTTTTGTTTATTCTAAGTCTTGAAAAAATAGTTAATGTTTGAAAATTATTATATATCGGCCTGTTTGTTTTTGTTTCGTTTTTTTTTATAACGAAGGGTTGATCTGGATTTTTAACACCCAACTAATTTTTCATGGTGACTCACCAAATTTTCTAATGGACCTAAAGTATGACACCGTTTCGACTGAGCAAATATATAAACAAATTTGCAACAAACTCTTATGATGGAAGTGTTCACCACAAACTCTTATGATGGAAGTGTTCACCACAAACTAACATTTGGAAAGACCAGATAACTACAACAAAATAATCAACCAATCATGGCTAATATCAATCAATCTCTATTGATTTTCAACTGTCAGAGATACCAAAACAAAACTCAAACTAATATCAAGTACAAGATTGATTTCTCACACCCAAAAGTTACGATGCGGTTGCAAGTTCATGAGACATGGTCAAAGAAATTGATGATGATGAAGAAGAAATGAGCGTTTTGTAATGTTAAAACAAAGAGAAAAGTATCACACGTGTATCCATGCACACGACATAAAAATCATGACATATTACATATTCATCTTTTCAGTTTTTTTTTGCAAACATTATCCCGAAATAACCCAAAATATATTGTATATGAAATCAGTGAAATGCACTAAGAAATTAAAGTAATGATGAAAGATAGAGGAGAACAGCTTTTGCTTTATAAAGCAGTTTGCTTTTGTGGTTTCAAAAGTGGCTTGTCTGTTGACTAATCACTGTGTAGACAAAGATTTGATTTTTGTGTTTCTAAATAATTTATTTTTAAAAGAATCTAATTAATTAATCGTTGTTGGACTTGGATTAGTTGCTCGCCCCAATAATTTCTTAATCAATCATTTTTACTTTTTTAATTTTTTTTTCTGGACCAACTTCGACTTCAAGTGTTCATTGTGCAGTAATAAAGTATGTACTAGACTCATGTAAAATAATCATATACGTACACATCCCATTGGAGTGTTACATTATCTGAAAGAAACCATAGTAATCTAGTAACTAAAGAAGTTTTATATTTTTTTTCTTTCAGTTTCAAAATAAAATATTATTTTCTAAAGTAAATATATTTATATATTATGGCATTAGATATAACTATTAAAGTATTTCAAAAAAATTAATAATGAATAACGGGGAAAATAACAATTAATGAAAGACAAAATGGGGGAAAATCACTATTTTATAATATTAAGTCGCATCATTAGTAATTTCTTAATCACATTTTCATATCTTGTTAGTTAACTATAACTATTATGTATTACATGAGGTAAGTTTTTTTTCAAAGTTTAGTTTTCACTAATATTTCTCTTTTATTTTAAACCAATTTTTAAGCTGTCCATCATTGATACTTCTTTTGGAATCTCGAATTTTGTAGTGTTCTCATTTTAACTTCATTTCGATCATATGTTTTCCGTCTTATTAATTTCTTAATTTTACCCTCTAAAGTATCATACTATCATCTAATATTCCACCGCTTAAAATATCCATTTGACGTAACGAAAAAAAAAAAACCATCCATTTGGCGAAAGCACATGGTATGTTATCAACAAACAACATAGATACAAGATATTTTTATTTCAAATTATAAAAAGAGTTGACAAAATATACTTTAGAATGAATTAGGAGAATACTTAAGGGAGAAACAAAAAAGAAATCTTAATACAATTAGTGAATAATTACGAAGATATAAACAAATATTAACCGTGTTGAGTGGGAATAAAAACAGAGTTAAAGCGAGTCATTAAAAAGAAAAAGAAAAGTTTTAAGTCACAGACTCACAGTATCTCTAATCGCCCCAACAAGTGTCCCACTAGTATAATTCACAGGTTATTTAACTTTGCGTTACTTCAAAATAATTTCACACTTTTATTTGTTCTAGGCTACTTAATAATTATTCTTCCTGGAAAATATATATTTTATTAGATTAAATAATAACAGATTAATGGTGCTTACCATATGAATTCACTTTTCACCTGCTCTAATTGATTCTTATATATATTGTTTTAGATAAAGGCTTATCTAATTGATTATTTTTACGAATATAATTTTTGTTTTCTATCCCAAAGTATTCATTGTATCGTTTGTTGCCGTCCTAGATCCAAGAACAGGTTTAGTCTATTAATCCTCTAGACCGTAGAACAGAACCAGGGCTTCGGATCCAGCTACATTACTTCAAAAAGTCTAAAGAGTAAGTAACATATAAATTGATTTTTTAGTTTTTGGTACATATTCGATTTGTTAGAATCATCCTATTGTAACGATCAAGACTGGTAAGTCCACTGGTTCATACCATTGTCTATGTCCAGTAGTAGTATGCAGCATCCAACATTTCACAAAAACGTAAATATTCATTTTCAATATTTCATCTTAAGTTTTTACTAAAATAGTTGTTTGTCTATAATTTGTTTCTGAAAAGAAAAATACATAGTTAAAATTGGCCAATGGGATGATCTTTTAAAGAAAAAAAAGAAAAAGTTTGTACATATGTAATATTTCATCATATTTCCATGCATGACAATAGTAGAGCAGTTTTGTATTTTTAAGCACTACTACAATATAGACTTTTCTAAATAATTTGTATGTTTCTGTATTGTTAAATATGTGATTTATTCTCATATTTGTAGAGAATTTATAAATCAAATTAAAATTTTTCATAGATAAGTTTATTGACTAATCAATAAAAACATAAAATCTTATAGAATTATGTTTTTTTCTCACATGATTAAAAACTAAATAAATAGAAGAAGGAAAACATTACCCGATTTTCTCTCTGGCCTTTTCCAGTTTAAAGGACCATAAGATAATAATTGGCAGACAAATCTTTCCCTTTCTCTCTATCTCTCTTTCACTATCAGTCACAAACACTTCCAAATCAAAATCCTCTGTTCCATCTTTTTCCTAATAACCTCCAAACAAAGAATTGAAAAAAAGAATATTTCTCATACAAAAGGAAAAAAAACCTCAAACTCTGCACCTTAGAGATTCCACAAGGTTTAAATGCAAAACAAACAAGTTTTGATTCAGACAAAGATGATGCAAGGAAGAAGAGAAGCAAAAAAGAGTTATGTTTTGTTCTCTTCAACCTTCTTCTTCTTCTATATCTGTTTCCTATCTCCTTCTTCTGCAGAACTCACAGACAAAGGTGTTAACTTTGAAGGTAATATTCATCAACAAAAACTTCATTCTTTCTCAGTTTATCTTTTTTTTTTCTTACTAAAACATTTTTTTTGTTTCCTCTTTAGTTCTTGCCTTAATAGGTATCAAAAGCTCTCTGGTTGATCCTCATGGAGTTCTAAAGAATTGGGATGACACAGCAGTTGATCCATGTAGCTGGAACATGATCACTTGTTCTCCTGATGGTTTTGTCTTAAGCCTGTAAGCACTCACACACACACACAAACACTCACATACATATGTAATCATGTGTTGACAGTTTTTACTTTTGTGTGTATTTAGAGGAGCTCCAAGCCAGAGCTTGTCAGGAACTCTTTCATCAAGTATTGGAAATTTAACAAATCTTCAGACTGTGTAAGTGTTTTATAGTAATCATTAAAACATTGTTTCTTTATCTCTTAATCACTTTAGTTTTCTAATAATTTTGTATGGATACAGGCTATTGCAGAACAATTACATAACAGGACATATCCCTCATGAAATTGGGAAATTGATGAAACTCAAAACAATTGATCTCTCTACCAATAACTTCACTGGTCAAATCCCATTCACTCTTTCTCATTCCACAAATCTTCAATACTTGTAAGATTTTATCCATTTATTCAAATATTTTCTTTTATACTAATTTATCATATTTTTTATATAATTATATATGGAAAGATTATTTTTGTGTTGAAAATTGTGGAGCAGGAGGGTTAATAATAACAGCCTGACAGGAACAATTCCTAGCTCATTGGCAAACATGACCCAACTCACTTTTTTGTACATCCTCTTTCTTATATTTTCTTATAAATTTCTACATATATAAATATAAATATATATTTATTATTTTATATATATGTTTTATAAATATTGAAATTATTTTTCAGGGATTTGTCGTATAATAACTTGAGTGGACCAGTTCCAAGATCACTTGCCAAAACATTTAAGTAAGTCTATTTCTGAAAAAGAATGTTTGTCTGCTCTGTTTTTACTCTGTTTTGAGAAAGAAACAGGGTAATTGAAAATTCCATTGTGTTTTCTCTGTAACTTGTCCACTTTTATACGTTACCCTAATTATATTATATAGTTTTTATTTAACATTTTTTTACTTGTTATGCAGTGTTATGGGCAATCCTCAGATTTGTCCAACAGGCACAGAGAAAGACTGTAATGGGACTCAGCCTAAGCCAATATCAATCACTTTGAACAGTTCTCAAAGTAAGTAAAATCTAAAATTTCAATCCTTTAAAGTAGGAAAAAAATAAAGATGTAATATTTGAATCCTAAAAAATGTATAAAATTGTTTTTGGTTCTTGTTGTTGTTAGATAAATCATCTGATGGAGGAACCAAAAACCGGAAAATTGCGGTAGTCTTCGGTGTAAGCCTTACTTGTGTTTGCTTGTTGATCATTGGCTTTGGTTTTCTTCTTTGGTGGAGAAGAAGACACAACAAACAAGTATTATTCTTTGACATTAATGGTAAAACCCACAATGAAAAATTGAATCCTTTTGTTAATCTGTTGAATGTGAAACTAGACCAATGTGTTTGTGAATTTGGATCTTATACAGAGCAAAACAAGGAAGAAATATGTCTAGGGAATCTAAGGAGGTTTAGTTTCAAAGAACTTCAATCCGCAACGAGTAACTTCAGCAGCAAGAATCTGGTAGGAAAAGGAGGGTTTGGAAATGTGTATAAAGGTTGTCTTCATGATGGAAGTATCATCGCGGTAAAGAGATTAAAGGATATAAACAATGGCGGTGGAGAGATTCAGTTTCAAACGGAGCTTGAAATGATAAGCCTTGCCGTCCACCGCAATCTCCTCCGCCTCTACGGCTTCTGCACTACTTCCTCTGAACGGCTTCTTGTTTATCCTTACATGTCCAATGGCAGTGTCGCTTCTCGTCTCAAAGGTACTTAAACACCTCTAATTTTGATTTCTTTACATGCATTGACATGGTTTACGATTCATGTGAGTGGTCTTGCAGCTAAACCTGTATTGGATTGGGGCACAAGAAAGCGAATAGCATTAGGAGCAGGAAGAGGGTTACTGTATTTGCACGAGCAATGTGATCCGAAGATCATTCACCGTGACGTCAAAGCTGCAAACATACTTCTCGATGATTACTGCGAAGCGGTTGTCGGAGATTTCGGGTTGGCTAAGCTTCTGGATCATGAGGAGTCGCATGTGACAACTGCTGTGAGAGGAACAGTGGGTCACATTGCACCTGAGTATCTCTCAACAGGACAATCTTCGGAGAAGACAGATGTGTTCGGTTTTGGGATTCTTCTTCTAGAATTGATTACTGGATTGAGAGCTCTTGAATTTGGAAAAGCAGCAAACCAAAGAGGAGCGATTCTTGATTGGGTAAGAAGTAAAAGAGCAAAAACTTATCTTTTTGTTTCAGTTAGGTCAAGATACTCACTTCTAGGGTTTTTCTTTTGGGGTTACTTGTAGGTGAAGAAACTACAACAAGAGAAGAAGCTAGAACAGATAGTAGACAAGGATTTGAAGAGCAACTACGACCGAATAGAAGTGGAAGAAATGGTTCAAGTGGCTTTGCTTTGTACACAGTATCTTCCGATTCACCGTCCTAAGATGTCAGAAGTTGTGAGAATGCTTGAAGGCGATGGTCTCGTTGAGAAATGGGAAGCTTCTTCTCAGAGAGCAGAAACCAATAGAAGTTACAGTAAACCTAATGAGTTTTCTTCCTCTGAACGTTATTCGGATCTTACAGATGATTCCTCGGTGCTGGTTCAAGCTATGGAGTTATCAGGTCCAAGATGACAAGAGAAAATATTTATATCGATTTCGGTTTGTAAAAAACATATATAAATTAAACTTGTGTATTTTGTTGTATGCTACAATCTTGTACAGATTTTGGTGTGAGAAAGACATATTTTCTAATTGCCGGACAATTGATCCATTAGATCCACTTTTATTCGATCCTTAAATAATTAAGAAAGAGAGATTCCTCTGTTTCTTCAAGAAAGATGAGACTTGAGAGCTTCTTGTGGTGCAAGAGAGCATCACACCAACCATGAGAGTTGGTTAACAAAGCATATAAACCGAATTAGGTGATGCAACACAAAGTTTTTGGTTATGATCAAATATAATGTCAACAATTCAATTGTGTCCATTATCTACTACAAAACGCAACCGGAAAGCACCAAAATAGAATGGTCGTTAGAGACTGCAAACTCTTGTGAGTGAGATTAGGGAGACACCTAAATAAGACTAGTTGATGCAAAAACTAAAATCAAACAAATATCTCATATTTTTGACAAACTTAAAGTAGCTTTAAGAGCACGTAAAGAAGCTAAGCGGGCTTTCATCACAAATAGTTTTCTTTTCTCCTCTTTAAGAACTTAAAGTTCATTCACATCACTACAAGAAATTTGTTCATTGTTAGCGCTAAAAATATGCTATCTTACGTTATAGATAGCGAATTCACAAACGCTATGTTCTCGGCAGCTATAGTAGGTGTCACTCATACGATAGCATTGTATGAAACGCTATTATAGTTAATGATATAACAGCAAACTTTAAACGCTGTGTAAAATTTTAATATAGCACTTTAATTTTTTGTTAAAAAAGTAACGATGATTGTAATTTCGTGTCATAATAGGTGATTCAATGTTAGCAATTAGTTCATGCTGAGAAATATATTTTAGTAGCATTACGTTTTATGCTATGATATATGATTCGTCTACAATGACAGTGAATATTTGCTAAGGTTTGTTTAATTAAGCGGTTTAATTATGCTGTAATACAATCTTTCACAACTTGTTTTTTTTTGCTATTATATGCATTCCCAGAACCCAACATAGACAAAAAAAAAAGTCTGAATAGAAATTTCATTTAAGTCTGAATCCAATCCAACATAGAGAAAAAATCCATACAAATCATTCAACATAACATAAGTCTAAATCCAAAGTAGACAACAAGTCTGATTCCGAATTACATAACACAAGTTGATTAGTCTAGTCTAAATCTAATTTAAACTAGCTAACCTGGACCAAAGTGTCTTCATTCCCTGCAATAATCAACAATGTCTCATTTCAGTTTCAGATATAAAACGAAAGTACAAGGATCACAGTAATCACGAAACTTACCCCAGTTTATTCTTAAACTCAATAGATGACCAACTTATCCATTGGCCATGCAATAGCTGAACCAAGTGAATCTCTCATATATTCGATTTCATCTGATGGCCTCCAAACTGCTGCATCATCTATTTTCACTACATCCACCCAAACTCTAGCTGCATTAGACCCCAATCGAACATGGTGTACCTTTAGGTCTGGGTCGATTGAATGCACACGTCCTTCAGCAACCACCTGCTTCTTTCCACTAATATCCATTAACTTACACTTCTGATTGGCCTTGATAACTTCAGCTACACTTTTACGCTGCAATGTTACAATATAAACCAGGTTTAATGCATGTAGAAAAATAACCAGATTCAATAGGTAAAAACAACAAACAAAATACCGGAGATCTTCTTAGAGGGAGTTGTGAATCCAGCAGCTGACTTTTCTTGACAGGAGACTTTGAACCTGTAGCTGTGGACTTCTCAGCTAGAGCTTTTGAAACTGTTGCAACGGATTTTGTACCTTTTGTTGTAGATATCTCAGGGGATGGCTTATAACCTGCTGCTGCAGTTTGTGAACCTGATGCTGCTGCAATTTGTGAACCTGATGCTGCTGCTTTCCCTGATGCTGCTGCTTTCCCTGATGCTGCTGCTTTCTCTGATGCTGCTGATTTTCCTACTGATGCTGCTGCTTCCAATGGTGATTTTCCTCTTGCAGCAGAAGTCTGAAGTGGAGATTTCTGACATGTTGCATCTGTAGGGTTTTCAAAGATCACTTTGTGGACAGGCCATGCTACATAAGACTTTAAACAGTCCTCAAAGTATGTCACATCCATCGTTGGCCTCCATATAAATGTCTCTGGTTGAAGAACTACATCGACAAATATCTTCACTGCTGCTGGTCCGAGAGGAAGCAACATTGCCTTAAGAGTAAATGTTGATTTACTGAAAGCGTCATATGTCAACTCCCCATTGTCCCACAGGTGGCATAGATCCTCTATAAGTGGTTCTAGGTATACGTCAATGTTATTACCAGGCTGTTGTGGACCAGGAATTAGCAAAGTCAACATGATGTTCTCCTTCTTCATGCATAAATCAGGAGGCAGATTGTAGTTAACCAACAAAACGGGCCAGCAACTATATCTAGTGTTCTTCATGTTGAATGGATTAAATCCATCTGTTGAAAGTCCAAGCCTCAGGTTTCTTTCCTCAGCTGCAAATGACGGGTATTTGGCATTCATCTGATCCCATGTTACTGAATCTACAGGATGACGGAGTTTTCCATCGCTGCTTTTGTTGCTAAAATGCCACCTTAAATCCTTAGCCATTTCCTCAGACCTAAACATTCTCTTAAGGCGTGGGATTATCGGAAAGTACCTTAATACTTTCTGTGGGACACCTTTCTTTATTTCACCAGTGTGCAAGTTAGTCTTCCATCTTGAAGCGCTGCATTTAGGACAACTGTCGAGCTTCTTGTAATTCTTTCTGAATAGGCAGCAGTCATTAACACATGCATGGATCTTCTCGTAACCCATATCAAAGGATTTCAAAAATTTCTTCACCTCGTATAGTGATGTGTGCAGCACATTACCCGCTGGTAACATCTCCGGAAGTGTCTCTAGGAGTTCATTGAAGCTCTTGTCAGACCAGCCATTCTTTGTCTTAAGTCTGAAAAGTGTTACAATAGCCGACAGCTTGCTATGGTTGAGACAACTTGGATATAGTGGTGTTTCAGCATCTGCAAGCTTCGCAAGGAACTCATCTTCTTCCTTGTCCAAACCCTCTGCAATCTCAACTTTGGAAGCAAACTCTTCATCCAAATATTCAGCTGCTTCATATAACCCAACAATTTCATCATGCCACTGATTTTGATTGCTTTCACCTCCAACCACTGGATTCAATTCTCCATGATGATACCAATCAGACCGCATCTTGTAAGGCTCGTCCATTCCCCTTGTTACAAGATGATCAACTACAACACTGGCTGAGTGACGATCTATATTACGACAATCAATGCAAGGACATACAATCATATCAACGTCTCCCATTGCCGCAGCCACAGTCCGTACAAAGTTTGCAGCCCCTCTCTCATAAGCAGGATCAACTCTTCATATAAGATGAAGAGTTAAAAGAGAAAAAAGAAGAAAAAAAAACAAGCAAAGTCTCCAAATTCCCTAATCTAATATATAAAAAAAATCTTACCTGCAAAGGTGCACCCAACCCTTGTCCACCATTTTATAATGCAACCGTAATTAAAACCTTTATTGATATAGGAACTTATTCAGATTTAATTAAAGAGTCTACACACATCACACAGTAATATTCAGACTAATTAACAAATAAATCAAACTCAGATTTTAACTAAATCAAACTCAAATCAGATCAAAGCATATGTGATAAAAGAACTAAGTCAGATTTAATGAAATAGTCTAAACACATCACAGAACCACTTACTTTTCAGACTAATTAACAAATTAAGCAAACTCAAATTTTAACTCAATGTAAACAATATATATAACTCAATCTCAGACAAGATCAAAGCATATGTGATATAAAAACTTATTCAGATTTAATGAAAGAGTCTTCACACATCACAGGATCACTTAATATTCAGACTAATGAATAAATCAAACACAAATTTTATGCAGATAAACTAATCTCAGACCATATCAAAGCATATGTCAAACACATATAACCATATTTAAAACGATTAATCAAAGTAAAATATCTATTACCAATCACATAGCAAACACAGTAATGTACAAGACAAAGGAAAAGATGGTCTAACCTGTCGTGTAATAAGAGCCAAAGATAACCTTCAGATTCCCATTACTTCAAACAGCAACACTTGCAAAACAAAATGAGAGAATGAGTATATCTAGTTTCATGTGTTTGGTAATGCAAGAATGTGTTAGAAAAGAACTTAAAAGATCTAAAGATTCAGATAACAGATCAATACAAAAAGTCAGAACTTACAAGACCAACCAATTGTATCCGACAATAAGAACAAGTCAATACAAATAGTTGTAATAGAATGTCAACAAAAACTTCTAAATCTCGAGAATAGGTCAATACAAGTTATCTAAAAATCTAAGATTTCCGAAAGCAAAATTGTGCATCCTATTTATCAAGCTACGCCTAAATCAAACCACACAAACAAATAGTTCTAATTAAGCAAAGAACACGGACATGCAAAAGACAAAAACTTTGAAGAATCGAATCAGAGAAACCCTTAAATCCAGACTTTAAGAAACAAAACAGTTGTCGAGCTTCACGACAGCTAAAAGAAATCTAGCTAGGTTAACGAAAGGGAAGAAATAGATCTACAGATTCAGAGAGACATGCCTTCGATTTGGGACTCAGAGAGATGGTTTAATCGGAGAATTAGGGCCGAAATCAGGTTTTCTGTCGCGGCTACAGCTTTGACGGCGGTGGCGAGTTCAATCGGTGGCTCCAGGAATCGATTCGTCGGTTTGAGAGAGTGTGGTTAAGCCTTAGGGTTTTCTCGAGTAAAGAGGGAAAAAATTAGTCTGTTCGCAAAAAGAAAAAATATTCTTTAAGTGTTTCGCGGTATGAGTCATTTTAGTTTCCCGGGCTAGAGGAATTCTATCATAGCGTTAAAACCTTGCTATATTATTAAATTTATTTATTAGCATTTATAAAACGCTATCATACGAAAACAAAATTTGTAAATAATCTTCAATAGCAGTTGAGTAATCCGTGCTATTACGTTATGCTATCAATGAACAAATTTCTTGTAGTGCATGGGAGAGACAAAACTTGGGAAATAAGGAAGAAGAGCACTGTCAATGCGACGAGGAGAAGAATAAGGAAAGATGCAATTGTGAATGGAAGTAGGGTTTAGGGGTTCAGATAGGTGGAGAGTTTTGGAACTGCGGGGTCTTGAGAGCATCATGTCACCGGTCTTTTTGGAAAATGCCACAAGTTTGAGGAGTGATGAATAATGAGAATCAAACCAAGTGGAAGTAATCTTGTTCAAGTCAAAGGAGAACATCTTGTCCATTATCGATAATGTCCCTCGTGTGTTGTGGTTAGTGAGCCTCCAAACATGTTGCATACCATCTCCATATGTCTCTGAAATCAACACAAGACCACTTTCATCATCTACACTTTCCATAAACATATCAACAGATGATGATAATGATGATACCTCAATAACCGGATTTGGAACTATCCGAAACATTTCCATGTGAAGATCAAAAGCAACCAACTTAGTCTTTTCTTGGCTGAGCCAATAAAGCCATCCGTTTGCAAAAGTTGGTGCATGCTCGTGCTTTATTCCATGATTAGGAGGAGGTGGAATCACCCGCCTCCAATTCTTAGCACCGAAATCCAAAACCTCGCATGTCCATGAAGATTCCTCTTTTATTTTCTTCTTTGTTTTGGTACGTAACCAGACTAGTTTTTATGTTCCTGTGACGTTGTCTTTACCAAATCCAAGGCGAGAGAACTCTACCTTGTTGTTGTCTAAACAATTCTTTCGCTGAATCCTAGCAAGAGGGAGCTTCTTATACCATCTTGTCTCTGGATTTATCACTATAATTGGTTTTTTAATGTCCACACCACAATATAAACAGAAAAGACCATCCACACTCTTGGAAAATAGCATCATCTTCTCTTTGTGTTTATTGCTAGTTAAATATTCTTCTTCTTCGACTAGAAGAGTCAAAGACCACTCCAACCTCATGGTCTTGTAAGTAATGTTTGGCGTGTTTCTACCTTCATAGAGACAGAGAAATTTGGGTTCCTTTGTTTTCTGATGCAACATGTATTTGTTCCTGAAATACCTAGACATTATCGTATGCCTCCAGTGTTTAGACACGATTTGGAATCTAGTTAGGGTTTTCACTGGAAGCCTAACCATAATCTCCAACACATTGTCGTTTGGTATCTCAATAATCTTTCTTCTTCTTCTTCTTTTGCTTTCTCTTTCGGTTCTCTTCCATGATGCATGATCATCTCCTGCTTCTTTTCTTCTTCGGCTTCTTCTTTTGCTTTCTCTTTCAGTTTTCTTCCATGATACATAATCATCTCCTGCTTCTTGTCTTCTTCGTCTTCTTCTTTTGCTTTCTCTTTCAATTCTCTTCCATGATGCATCATCTCTTGATGAAACAATCTTGCTCTTTATAAACAAACACATGATATGTCTTCGCTTCTTGTTCTACTATTGCCTTCTTGGTGTCTTCAATTATCTTCTATTCTGTTTCCTATTTATAAACACGTTCTTCTACTGACAGTAGAATTAGAAATTCTAGTTTTTGCCTTTTTTTTTTTCTAAACCCTAATGGATTTTATTAATTTTTAATTTTATTTCTCTTGAAAACGTTTCTCTAGTTTTTTTTGCCATTTGTTATAAATAATTAAAAAAGGAAATAATTATAAATAATTTGTTATTTCCAAATTTAATTTTTATTTTGGAAGCGATTTTGACATAGGCTTATTTTGGGATGAAGGCTTTAGGAGAAAATGAGTTCGATTCGTTTTATAAGATTGTGTAACCAAAGCAATGAAAATTTATAATATTGTATATTGTACAAGTTTTGGTGTCATATAGAGACATAAAACGAATCCGTTTCAATTCGATTTGAAAGATTTGATATCCTTAAAAATGTTTGAAGAAATTGTAACCATTATCTACTATAAAACCCAACAGGAAATCACCAAAATATAACAGTCGTAAGATCATCTAATAAGAAGAGATTGCAAACTTGTGTAAGTGAGATTAGAGAGACACCTAAACAGGACTAGTTAAGTAAATCAAACGGGCAGGCAATGCAAGAAAAGTTGACAATCATCTAAACATATATCTTATATTTTGACAACTTAAAAAGCAGCTTTAAGAGCACAAGGGAGAGGCTAAACTTGGGAAATAAGGAAAAATGACACTGTCACTGGGACGGGCTGGAGAACAAGAAAAGATGCGATTGTGAATGGAAGTAGGGTTTAGGGGTTGAAATAGGAGGAGATTTTCGGAACCGGGCTGTTTTGAGAGCATTACCTTGTTACCACCATTCTTGGAAATTGCCTCAAGTCTGAGGAGCGAAGAAGGATCATTAGTATCATCAAACCAAGTGGAAGTAACCTTGTTCAAGTCAAAGGAAAACATCTTGCCCATGTTCAATAATGCCCCTCCTGTGTTGTGGTTAGTGAGCCTCCAAACGTGTTGCATACCATCTCCATTTATCTCTGAAATCCACACAAGACAACGGTCATCATCTACGCTTCTCATACTCATCTCAACAGATGATGATGATGATGAAGCCTGGATAATTGGATTTGGAACTACTTTAAATATCTCCATGTGAAGATCAAAGGCAACCAACATGGTCTTATCTTGGCTGAACCAATTAATAAAGCCATCCGTTTGCAAAAGTTGTTGGTTGGTCGTTCTTTATCAGATGATGAGGAGGAGGAGGTGGAACCACCTGTCTCCATTGCTTGACATTGAAAGCGAAAACCTCGCATGATGAGGTGTTGTCGTTATTGTTTTGTAACCAGACTAGTTTGTATATTCCAGTGACGCAATCTTTTCCAAATCCTGGTGGAGAGAACTCTGTCTTGTCATTGTCTAAACAATGCTCTAGCTGAATCCTAGCAAGAGGGAGCGTTTGAGACCATCTATTGGCTGGGTTTATCACCATTATTGGTCTATTCAAGTTCTTACCGCCATAGATTAAGAAAAGACCATCCAAACTTTTAGAAAATACCACCAAATTCGCTTTGTGTTCATAACTAATATGGTATACTTCTTCTTCGACTAGACAAGTCGAAGACCACTCCAACCTCATCGTCATTAGAGCTAAGTTTGGCTCATACCAGTTCTTATCTTCATAGATACAGAGAAATTTGGGGTCCTTGGTTTTCTGATGCAACATGTATCTCTCCCTAAAAGACTTGGACTTTATCGTATGCCTCCAGTGTTTAGATACAATTTGGAATCTAAGTAGGGTTTTCACTGGAAGCCTCACCAAAATTTCTTCTAACACATCGTCGTTAGGTATTTCATTAGCCTCTCTTCCTCTTTTGTCTTTTTCGTGTCTCTTCTGCTTTTCCATCGATGAAGGATTATTGTCTCTGTGTCTTCTTTCCCTAATTTTCTTTCTCTTGTACAACACGTTTCTGTAGGTTTTTGACTTTTTTCCTTTTTCTTTTTAAACGTTTGTTACGGGTTTGTAGAAGCTGTTGAGATTGTCGTCTGGGCCTTGTTTATGTTGCTAGCCCAATAATTTGTGTGTAACCAAATTGATCCCCAAGAAAAGATGAGATTGAAATTTGAAAAATCACAAGTCCTCACACACCGAAGAAACAAAGTAGAAATGAAACAAAACTGTTTTTGCAATGAGAACAACACAAGCACACCTATGGTCTCTGTTTTGTCCAAGTCCAACTAAGCATAGACACATGAAACAACTTTTCGAGAAGCTTCTATGACTCTCTGAATCATGTATATAGATCAGATTCGAGCCAAGTATCCTTTTTAAGACCAGTTCTTGAAGAATTCTTCTCCAGATCTTTGTTCACACTATCAACATCTAAACTCGGGACAATTTTCTTCAGCAGAGCTCCGACAAATCTTATCACAGAAGGACCAAACTCAGGCCATGAGATCACCAATGTTCCTCTTATGTTCTTTAGCTGACACCGGCTCAAAAGTGAAGCACTCAGACCGTCGATTACACTCCCTGATGGGAAGTAATCCAGATTCACCAAGTGACTTGTTGCTTTCTTCTCAGCAGATGTCTCGAGTTTAGCTGCCAATGTTTCGTCTGGTGAGAGTCTACCTCTGAAGTTACGGCTCTGAATGGAATTCAATTATCTTCTCTTCTGTTTCCTATTTATAAACACGTTCTTCTACAGACAATAGAATTAGAAATTCTAGTTTTTTTTTTTTTTTTTTTTTTTTTTTTTTTTTTTTTTCTAAACCCTAATGGATTTTATTAAGTTTTAATTTTCTTTCTCTTGAAAACGTTTCTCTAGTTATTTTTGCCGTTTGTTATAAATAATTAAAAAAAAGGAAATAATTATAAATAATTTCTTATTTCCAAATTTAATTTTTATTTTGGCAGCCATTTTGACATGGGCTTATTTTGGGATGAAGGCTTAGGAGAAAATGAGTTCGATTCGTTTTATAAGATAATTGTAACCAAAAAAATGAAAAATCTTATAATATCTTGTACATGTTTTGGGGATATAGAGACATATTTTAGTAGGACTGGGCAAAAGATTCCCTTAGATCCGTTTCAATTCGATTTGAAAGATTTGATATCCGTAAAAATGTTTAAAGAAATTGTATCCATTATCTACTATACAACCCAACAGGAAATCACCAAAATATAACAGTCGTAAGATCATCTAATAAGAAGAGATTTCAAACTTGTGTAAGTGAGATTAGAGAGACACCTAAACAGGACTAGTTTAAGTAAATCAAACGGGCAATGCAAGAAAAGTTGACAATCATCTAAACATATATCTTATATTTTGACAACTTAAAAGCAGCTTTAAGAGCACAAGGTCAGAAGTATGCACTCCGAAAAATGAGGGGGGATTGGGACTGAGATCTATAGAAGAGGCTAATCGAGTAAGCATGCTGAAGCTAATCTGGCGAATAATGTCGGCTAAAGGTTCTTTATGGGTGGATTGGGTGAAACAATACCTTATACGTGGTGACTCTTTTTGGTCTGTTAAAGAAAGTACATCTCGTGGTTCATGGATTTGGCATAAAATACTGAAGTACCGAGCAAATGCAAAACAGTTTCACCGAGTAGAGGTTAAAAATGGGTGGTCCACTTCCTTCTGGTTCGACGTGTGGAGCCCTCTGGGATGTCTATATGAGAAGCTTGGGGAAAGAGGTTTTATCGACATGGGGATAAAAATGAACAGCTCATGACCAGATCAAAGCTTTTACCATACGCTATGTGTTTCAAAACACAATTCATTCCATATGGCGGGAAAGGAATAACAGGAGACATGGAGAGCAACCATCACCAGTGGGAAAGATTGTCAATATGATCGACAAAAATATACGAAACCGATTCAGCACGCTTAAGAGTGGAGGCATATCGAAGTACGACGGTGGCATCGTATTTTGGTTTGGAACAAGAAGAAATCAAGGATAGATCATTCTTTACTTGATTTTTATGAAATGTTTTGCAATCATATTGTAACAAACGTTTATTTTTTCTTTTGAGTATAATTTAACATTAAATTAAAAAAAAAAATAGCTTTAAGAGCACAAGGGAGAGGCTAAACTTGGGAAATAAGGAAAAATGACACTGTCACTGGGACGGGCTGGAGAACAAGAAAAGATGCGATTGTGAATGGAAGTAGGGTTTAGGGGTTGAAATAGGAGGAGATTTTCGGAACCGGGCTGTTTTGAGAGCATTACCTTGTTACCACCATTCTTGGAAATTGCCTCAAGTCTGAGGAGTGAAGAAGGATCATTAGTATCATCAAACCAAGTGGAAGTAACCTTGTTCAAGTCAAAGGAAAACATCTTGCCCATTTTCAATAATGCCCCTCCTGTGTTGTGGTTAGTGAGCCTCCAAACGTGTTGCATACCATCTCCATTTATCTCTGAAATCCACACAAGACAACGGTCATCATCTACGCTTCTCATACTCATCTCAACAGATGATGATGATGATGAAGCCTGGATAATTGGATTTGGAACTACTCTAAATATCTCCATGTGAAGATCAAAGGCAACCAACATGGTCTTATCTTGGCTGAACCAATAAAGCCATCCGTTTGCAAAAGTTGATGCGTGCTCATGCTTTATTCGATGATTAGGAGGAGGAGGTGGAACCACCTGCCTCCATTGCTTAGCACCGAAATCGAAAACCTCGCATGATGAAGTGTTGTTAATGTTATGTAACAAGACTAGTTTGTATATTCCAGTAACGCAATCTTTTCCAAATCCTGGTGGAGAGAACTCTGTCTTGTTATTGTCTAAACAATGCTCTAGTTGAATCCTAGCAAGAGGGAGCGTTTGAGACCATCTATTGGCTGGGTTTATCACCATTATTGGTCTATTCAAGTTCTTGCCGCCATAGATTAAGAAAAGACCATCCAAACTTGTAGAAAATACCACCAAATTCACTTTGTGTTCATAACTATTATGGTATACTTCTTCTCCGACTAGACAAGTTGAAGGCCACTCCAACCTCATCGTCTTTAGAGCAAAGTTTGGCTTATTACACCAGCTCTCATCTACAAAGATACAGAGAAATTTGGGTTCCTTGGTTTTTTGATGCAACATGTGTCTCTCCTCGAAAGACTTAGACTTTATCGTATGCCTCCAGTGTTTAGATACAATTTGGAATCTAACTAGGGTTTTCACTGGAAGCCTCACCAAAATTTCTTCTAACACATCGTCGTTAGGTATTTCATTAGCCTCTCTTCCTCTTTTGTCTCTTTCGTGTCTCTTCTGCTCTTCCATTGATGAAGGATTATTGTCTCTGTGTCTCCATTCCCTAATTTTTTTTTCTCTTGTACAACACGTTTCTGTAGGTTTTTTCCTTTTTCTTTTTAAACGTGTGTTACGGGTTTGTAGAAGCTGTTGAGATTGTCGTCCGGGCCTTGTTTATGTTGCTAGCCCAATAATTTGTGTGTAATCAAATTGATCCCCAAGAAAAGATGAGACTAAAATTTGAAAAATCACAAGTCCTCACACACACCTAAGAAACAGAGTAGACATGAAACAAAACTGTTTTTGCAATGAGAACACAAGCAAGGTCTCTGTTTTGTCCAATTAAGCATAGAAACATGAAACAACTTTTCGAGAAGCTTCTATGACAGTCTCTGAATCATGTATATAGATCAGAGTCAAGCCAAGTATCCTTTTTAAGACCAGTTCTTGAAGAATTCTTCTCCAGATCTTTGTTCACACTAGCAACATTCAAACTCGGGACAATTTTCTTCAGCAGAGCTCCGACAAATCTTATCACGGAAGGACCAAACTCAGGCCATGAGATCACCAATGTTCCTCTTATGTTCTTTAGCTGGCACCGGCTCAAAAGTGAAGCACTCAGACCGTCGATTACACTCCCTGATGGGAAGTAATCCAGATTCACTAAACCGGTGTGAGTTGTTGCTTTCTTCTCAGCAGATGTCTCGAGTTTGGCTGCCAATGTTTCGTCTGGTGAGAGTCTACCTCTGAAGTTACGGCTCTGAATGGAATCCAAGATTATAACCCGCTCGGGGATAATGTCTTGGCCAATGAGCAATCTTGAGACTAGGTTAGACCGTTCAGGAGATACAGGAAGCTGAACAGAGACGAGGAGGATCGAATTTTTGTCATCAGTACTACTCAAGGAATATATGTTGCAGGATTTGTCTTCTAACGAAGGTTCCATGGTGTTTCCAGAAAACGGGACTTCAGGCATGATGAGACTTCCAAGGAGAGTCTTTGAAGGTAAATTATGGAAAATATAGAGGGAAGGTGAAGATATGGCTATGATGAGCAGAGATGGTCGGAGAGGAAGTTCGGGTTTCGGATTTGAGAATATGATGAAAGGAGATGGAAGGGATTCAGGTGGCGGAACAAAGTTGTTAAGATCTTCTTGGAAGAATCTTGAAGGTGGAGGATTCTCGGTAAGTACATCTTCCATTTCTTAGCTTTTATCGAAATCTCACAAACCTGTACCAAGACCATATTAAAGATGCAGTTAGCTTAGCTAGCACGAGGCACACACATCTGAAGAAGGATGCAAGCACTTAGATAACAATTTCACCTAAATCAAATCAGGTGATGCAAACACAGACAGTTCTTTGGTTCTGATCAAATGTAATGTCAACAATTCAATTGTATCCATTATCTACTAACAAACCCAACATGAAAGACCAAAATAGACCAGTCATCGTAGGATCAAAAATCTTATATTAAAAATAAGAAATTGCACACTCTTGTGGCTGAGATTAGAAAGACAGCTAAACAAGAATAATTGATGCAAGAAACTAAATCAAAAGCAAACTTCTGTTGGTTTGTGGACATATAAGAACATCGACTCATGTTACATTCCACAAGCAATGCAACAAAAGATTACAACCATCTTAAACATATATTTGACAACTTAGCTTTAAGAGCTCGTAACAAAGTCGACCTTCATTACAAATAGTTTTCTTTCTCCAGTTTCATTTCTTTTACCCCATATAAAGAAAACCGTGGAACCCCAAAACTCTAACCAAAAACTATTTGTTTTCCTAGATAAGTCTATACATTACCTACATTGTGTCTATACATTACCTACAAAGATAACAATCATCGAATCACAGATCTTACTTGAAGAATTACTTAAAATAACTTAAGAGAATGCAAAATCCACTGAGCTGATGGAAGAATTTTTTTTTTTTTGGTACAGATCTTATGTCAAATAATCGATTTTTTTTCCTTCTCCAGTTTCAACCGGCCAATCCAATCAACAAAAACTGCGGAAAATCTAACGAAAAAAAAAACGATTAGTTTCCAAAACATCCAGGTTATACTTATATCCAAAATAACGTTCTTAGATAACCATGAGAATTAGATAACAATGACACCTAAACTGAATCAGGTGATGCAAACACAAACAGTTCTTTGGTTCTGATCAAAATGGAATGCCAGGAATTCAATTGTATCCATATTATAAACCCAACATGAAAGCACGAACAGTCGTAGGATCAAATATCTTATATTCCACATAAAGAGATCCTGTGAGTGAGATTAGAAAGACACCAAAACAGGACTAGTTGCTGCAAAACCTAAATCAAACGCAAACTTCTGTTGGTTCATGGACATATATGAAGATCGACTCATCTTATATTCCGCAAGCAATGCAACAAGATAGCAATCATCAAATCACAGATCTTATGCAAAGAACTACTTAAAAGTAACCTAAGAGACTTCAAAATCCTTTGAGTAGATGCAAGAACACAAATTTGGGACAGATCTTATGGTAAAACGTTGATTGATTCCTTCTCAGTTCCAATCCAATCAATGAATCATACTGATATTCAAAATCAAGCTTTTTACAATCTACCGAACCAGAGATTGAAACTCAAATCCGTAAGAACATGATAACAATCCCAACTCAAAATCTCCAGAAAAGTCTCAAAATTTATACATTTGCAAGAGTTCGATAGAGTATCAATTGAAGCCAGATGTTAAGAATCGCAGTGAGAGACGACCCAGAAAACAAAAAGCAAGAAAATTTAGGGTTTAGTGCAGAGAAGGAAGTGAAAAAGACGTACTTTTTTTTTGCAGAAGAATCGATCGATGATGAACAAAGAAGAGAGCTTTTTTCTTCTTTTTGTTGCAATTGGTTTCAGTCTTCTCGTCCAAGACAGCGATAAATCTAAAACCCCAAACAAATCTCAAAGGCGTGTTGCTATTGTGCGCCTAAGTAAATGCTCTTTTTTTTTTATGAGATTATTCTTTTTTCTTTCCAAATAGTATTTAATTGGATTATTCATACTAGAATTTAATATATTTTTTTAAAAAATGTAATGTTATTTTTTTAAAGATTAACTGAAGATATATCATATTAATTTGTATTTTTAAATGTAGATATCTATCTATCAATTTTTGAAGTATAGATATGAAAACATATTTTTTTTTTAAGTAACGATGTATGGTAGATTTTAAAATTTTGAATATTTTACTCTGCAGTATACTGTGGATCGGTTTTTTTATAACTAAAAATTTTAAATTTAAGTTGGATTTTTTTTGTTAATATTGTTTCTTTTGTTTTGTGTTTAAGATTGTATAATTGTATTTTGATTGTTAATTTTAGGATTTCATCCGTGATATACCGTTATTTATTAATATCGACCCAAACCCGTCATCGCATATAAACCCGTCTATATTATCTCGTTAGCTAAATTATTAGTGTTATAAAATCCAAGAAAATAAATTATTATTGTTATAAAATCTAATAATTTTAGGATCTCACCTGTGGTATACCGTTATTTGAACGATTTTAAATTTATACTACTAATATATATTTTAAATTTATCATATAAAGTATATGATTTCAAGTTTTTGTGTTTTTTTTTTAAATTTAAATAAAGCAATGGATTAAATGATGATAGATATAGTTTTTTTTCCTGTATGTGTATATGATTTTTTAATGTGAATATTTTGATTATTATAAATTAGTATTTTATTTGCTATGCAAAATATTAATATAAATATTTGCTATAAAATTTTTTTGAAGATATATGAAAAGATTGTGTAGAGATTTTTTGAAACAAATTAGGCAAGATATTGTTTGGTTAATATCTTTTATTTAAATTTTGTAAAAGTAATAATAAATGCCAATGGCATGGACTCGTAAATAAGGTGAAACTCCATTATTTATTTGCTAAATGTACTCCAAAAATGTATATATAGATTAATTGTTCAGGAGATTACTAAAAGAATGATGATCAAATTATGCATTAAACCAAAAAATTCAGTTAGTGTTAATCTGTTGCAAGGGAGCTAATTTTGAGATGACATTATAACAATACAAGGAACTGTGTTATAAGGTGATCACTCTGATTATAAAATATAAATTGATTGGTAAGTGCTAACCAAACCTTTGATCCCAATTGTGAAATACAGATTAGATTATAATAAATTAATAACCATTGTTAAAGACATTACAGACACAATACAATAATTCCATATAGTCATATCTTCATCATATCTAGAGGGTTACCAAAAGTCATTAATGTTTTTAATTACCAAAAAGCTAATTAAAGGCAATCGTCAACGTACTACTATCCTAACCACTTAATATCCTAACCACTTAATGTTTGGCTTTGTTGTGTTCCTGGAGAGCCTTCGCTGAGCCGAAATTACTGCCACAAAAACATCCAACAACAAGCAAATTTTTTATTATTATCAAATACTATAATTAAAGACATCGAAACATTGAGAGAGAGAGAGTTACTTGTTGCATGCAAGGCAGAACAAATTTCCAGTCGGTAAAACTTTCTCTGTTTTTGCCTTTTTTGCAGGCACCACGTCATCGGTCTCGGATGCTCTCTTCTTGCATGTAGGTGTCTCCACATAGCCGTCCAAATCAGGAGTCTTGTAGCCCATGAAATGGATGAATCCTTCAGCCATGGAGTGTGAAAGCTTGAACTCCTTCTCGAAGGAGAGATCAAAACTAGCCGTGGGAAATTGCTTTCGGGAAAGAATTGCCAAGACGTACTTCTCGTCATCAACATGACAATACAATTCTTTCCAGTCTTGTCATGTTGGGATCAACTGTTTCTGTTGACGGGAAAGAATTGTATTGTCATGTTGATGACGAGAAGTACGTCTTGGCAATTCTTTCCCGAAAGCAATTTCCCACGGCTAGTTTTAATCTCTCCTTCGAAAAGGAGTTCAAGCTTTCACACTCCATGGCTGAGATACAGGAAGCTGAACAAAGACGAGGAGGATCGAATTTTTGTCATCAGTACTACTCAAGGAATATATGTTGCAGGATTTGTCTTCTAACGAAGGTTCCATGGTGTTTCCAGAAAACGGGACTTGAGGCATGATGAGACTTCCAAGGAGAGTCTTTGAAGGTAAATTATGGAAAATATAGAGGGAAGGTGAAGATATGGCTATGATGAGTAGAGATGGTCGGAGAGGAAGTTCGGGTTTCGGGTTTGAGAATATGATGAAAGGAGATGGAAGGGATTCATGTGGCGGAACAAAGTTGTTAAGATCTTCTTGGAAGAATCTTGAAGGTGGAGGATTCTCGGTAAGTACATCTTCCATTTCTTAGCTTTTATCGAAATCTCACAAACCTGTACCAAGACCATATTAAAGATGCAGTTAGCTTAGCTAGCACGAGGCACACACATCTGAAGAAGGATGCAAGCACTTAGATAACAATTTCACCTAAATCAAATCAGGTGATGCAAACACAGACAGTTCTTTGGTTCTGATCAAATGTAATGTCAACAATTCAATTGTATCCATTATCTACTAACAAACCCAACATGAAAGACCAAAATAGACCAGTCGTCGTAGGATCAAAAATCTTATATTAAAAATAAGAAATTGCACACTCTTGTGGCTGAGATTAGAAAGACAGCTAAACAAGAATAATTGATGCAAAAAACAGGTTGTTTTTGGTTTCGATCAAATCAAATTTATACAAGTCGATTGATGGAATGGAGAATTCAATGTATACATTACCTACAAAAGATAACAATCATCAAATCACAGATCTTATTCAAAGAACTACTTAGTAAAGTAACCTTCAAGACTTGAAAAATCCACTGAGCTAATGAAAGAACCAAACTTTAGTACCGATCTTATGCTTAACAAAAAATCCAGAACCCCAACTCAAATTTGGTACAGATCTTATGGTAAAAATCGAATCTTTTCCAAAAATCCGAATCATACTGATATCCAAAAATAAAGCTTCTAACAAATCTACTTATCCATATAGAGATTGAAACTCAAATCTTTAAGAACATGATAACAATCCCAACTCAAAATCTCCAGAAAACTCTCAAAATTTATACATTTCAAGAGTTGGGAAGCAAACGAGAGACGACCCAGAAAACAAAAAGCAAGAAAATTTAGGTTTTAGTGCAGAGAAGTGAAAAAGACGTACTTTTTTTTTGCAGAAGAATCGATCGATGATGAACAAAGAAGAGAGCTTTTTTCTTCTTTTTGTTGCAATTGGTTTCAGTCTTCTCGTCCAAGACAGCGATAAATCTAAAACCCCAAAACAAACCCCAAACGCTATTGTGCGCCTCTGTAAATGCTTTGTTTTTTTTTCATTTATTTGTGAGATTATTTGTTATTGTTTCCAAATATTTTATTGGATTATTCAAATTAATTGTCTATGTACTGTTTATGTTTAGGAGATTACTAAAAGATGATCAAATTATGCATTGAACCAAAAAAATTCATTTAGTGTTAATCTGTTGCATAGATGTTGAAGGGAGCTAATTTTGAGATGACATTATAATGATACAAGGAATTGTGTTATTGCAAAAGCATAAATGTAGTCCATACAATTAAAACTATGGAAGAAAAATAAAATAAAAAGTGGAGCAGTGTTTGAGCAGTGTGTCTAATCAAAATCTTGAATTTGCTCAAACTTTTAGAGAAATCAATAAACTCAAAATTCAGATTGAGAAACCGATTCATTCCGGTTACAATCCTCTGGAAGATGATGAACCAACTGTTAAAAATTCTAGCAAAACATACTGCAATCAATCTGGCTTCATGTTGAAATCTAAAGTCTCCGTGTGGTTCAGGTTCATGAGATAAAACAACGCGCAGGCACTAATATTCCGAATCTGCAATCAATCCTCGTGTTCATCATCGCTTTCAGAATCTGCAAAAGAAATGAACAACATTAAAAGCGGGTTTTTTCTCTACTTGGATGGTCCAAAAAATTGTAGTAGATTTTTTGTTGCGTACCGGATCTAACATCTTCGCTAAGCTTGCCTCGATCTTGCACTTGTTTCACGAGCATCCGGTAAATCAAAACCCACCAGAATATATGAAGAACAAGCAAGAAATACAGAAGTGTGTTGAACATATAGTACAAGATCGGTCCATTAGGATGCTTTTCTTTGTCTACAGTCATAATAATTTGATAGCTGCAAATCAAAAATCACAATATATACATCAAGAAGTCAAGAAAAACATTCAAGAAAAACGCTCGGGGGGATATTAACAAACCTCGTGCTCCACAGGATCCAAAAAGGATAGTAAATGAGACGTAGAACGACCCAAGACAACGCGAAAAGAACAAACGAAATGCTCGCAAGACTTTCAGCTCCGCAATACTTCGACATTTTCCCAATTTCAAGGAACACATCGCTCGCATCATGAAGTGCAAGAATAACAGAACCAGCACGAGTTAATCTATATCATCAACATCGAAAAAACAAAAGAAAATCAGAGCAAAGTTAAATCCTTTCCTCCACAACACAAGTGTATAAACATAGGTTATACATACCTGCAGATATAGGAGAGGACAATGAGAACAAGAGTTGTGATATGATGACCCATCGAAACTCCGAAATCAGACCGTCTTGTTTCCCAAAACACCAACGCGAATATGGAGTACGTGTAGAATCCAGCAGCAAACATATACAAAAACTTCAACTTCATCCTGCACATAAGAGTATCATATTTAGCAAATTCCCATCGCAAAAGATCGATGACCATAACGAAACAACTTACTTCATCGGTTGATCAGGCCAAATCTGATCTCCAGGACCAATCCAAAAGTAGAGAGTATTTGAAAACCAAGGTTCATTATAAGTCACAGATAAAGCAAGTAGCTCAGCTGATAGATAGTAAATACACTTCCAAGCTGATTCTTTAAATTTTCGAACTTTTCGACTATTTTTCTTCCTCTCTTTTATGTTGTCACTCTTATTCGTACTCTTCCTTCCATAGATCACAAGATTTGCCAATTTCTACAAAACACCAATAAAACAAAAATGTAAACTTTCACCTACCAAAAGTACCAAACAAATCTTCATCTACATTGCATTTATTTTAAGACAAAATCTAAACAACAGCAGATTCATACAGAGAGACACGAGTCAAGAGTAATGATTGGTCTCTCTCAAGGGTCATTACTAAAAATCTGAAAGTGATGTTTTTTTTTTGTTGGTTGGTGAAATAACAATAAATGCGATTGAAGAAAGAAACAACAAATCTAAAATCCCAAAGGTGTAAGAATAAGTAAAATTACCTCGAAGACGAATCTATCAAGTAGAAATCGAATTGTAGGGAAGAACACTGCAAAGAGAGGCAAAAACCCTAAATCCTGATAAGTTGGGAACGATTCTTGTTCCCAATCGATTGATTTCACCGATTCGAAGAGACCCATCTCTGAAAAATTCTCTCTTTACAATCACATATAAGAAGGAATATCGTGGGGTTGACCAGAAGAAAGCAGAGCAAAGGAGATGAGATAAGAAAAAAAAAAGTCCAATGCTTTTAAGTTAGATTTAGTAGTGGATCTCTCAAATTTGACTTTATCTGTTACAATAATGAGTTCTTGATCGGATCAAAATTTAGTCGAGAATGTATGTTAGTTGCTAGAGATAGGCCTTAGGTTTTTTACTAATCCTTCTCGATGATGGGCTCTTTTATTTTTCTCTGCCTTTCAATTATTTTCTCGGAAGGAATGAAATTATACGATCATAACTTTTATATTATTTAATTCATAGCATTCTAAAAACAATTATTATGACTTTTATATTATTTTCTAGAATTTAATCCGCAGTATACTGCGGGGCTATATTTTTTAAAAAAATGTAATGTTATTTTTTAAAAGATTAACTGAAGATATATCACATTAATTTGTATTTTTAAATGTAGATATCTATCTATCAATTTTTGAAGTATAGATACGAAAACATACATTTTTTTTAAGTAACGATGTATTGTGGATTTTAAAATTTTGAATATTTTACTCTGCAGTATACCGTGGGTCGTTTTTTTATAACTAAAAATTTTAAATTTAAATTGGATTTGTTTTGTTAATATTGTTTCTTTTGTTTTGTGTTTAAGATTGTATAATTGTATTTTGATTGTTAATTTTAGGATTTCATCCGTGATATACCGTTATTTATTAATATCGACCCAAACCCGTCATCCCATATAAACCCGTCTATATTATCTCGTTAGCTAAATTATTAGTATTATAAAATCCAAGAAAATAAATTATTATTGTTATAAAATCTAATAATTTTAGGATCTCACCCGTAGTATACCGTTATTTGAACGATTTTAAATTTATACTACTAATATATATTTTAAATTTATCATATGAAGTATATGATTTCAAGTTTTTGTGTTTTTTTTTTTTAAATAAAGCAACGGCTTAAATGATGATAGATATAGTTCTTTTTCCTGTATGTGTATTTGATTTTTCTATGTGAATATTTTGATTATTATAAATTAGTATTTTTATTGCTATGCAAAATGTTAATATAAATATTTGCTATAAAGTTTTTTAAGATATATGGAAAGATTGTGTAGAGATTTTTAGAAACAAATTAGGCAAAATATTGTTTGGTTAATATCTTTTATTTAAATTTTGTAAAATTAATAATAAATGTCAATGGCATTCTTTGTAAATACTGCTCAACCCCAGGATTTATTTGCTAAAATTGTTCCAAAAATGTATATATAGATGACTTTTTTTCTTTTTCTAAATTTTTTATTTATTATTATTTTTTAAACAATTGGCTCACAAACAATCCAAACTGGTTTCTATTTAATAGTTAATGATCAACTAGTTATCAGTTACCACTAATGTGTCGATAAGTATTTAACTATTGAGCTACTAAAATTCTTTTGTTGTTTCATACTGACTTTCCTACTCACTTTGTTTCGATTTTTTCTTTTGCCAGAGGAGTGGAGCATTGTTGTTTTGGAGCAGAATACTTTATGAAAATGGCTCTGTCTTCACAAAGCGAGTCATCAGGAGAACGGTGCTTTATCCAGGCTTTACATTAGTACATTATCTAAGAGTACCACAATGATGTAAATATGTTAAGACAACATACCTAGACACTCTTTTGGTGCTACTGTTAGTTTTTTTCATGGTTTTATCATAAACAGAACATCAGATTTCTGTTGATATCCATTGCTATTAGAAAAACCTTTATTCATAAACGTCATGAAAGATATATAGGTAGATTCAAAGACGAAATAATGTCACATTCTCTCAAGAGAAAAACAAACAAAATTACTTCATCATCTTGAATTCAAAATCAAATCTCAAAGGAACCTTAGAGAAGTGTTACCAAACGATTTTCTTTTTTTTTTTCCTGTACTTTTGTTTTTTTACGCCTTGTCCACTACGAAAAACAATGTGAAAATATCAAAAAGTATGAACATTCAAATTTGGGACGTTTTAATCTCAACTTTAAAAATATCGATTAAATCATTAAGTTTATTGATTTCATAAATAAATGACGAATTTTTGTTGACTTGGCCATTATAGCCATGTCGTTAAGTAGATAGTCATATCCGTTTACGACATTAACTACTTGTTAGAACTTCTGTTTGTTTACGGCATTAGGCCGTTTTCGCCTTTGAACATTGCTCTTCGGTTATAGAAAGTTTGAACATTGGTCTTTAGTTATAGAAATAATATCAAAATAGCATGAACTTTCAAATTTGGGACGGCATGCCTCTAATGATCAAATCAACAAAATTTGTCATCTATTTATGAAACCAACAAAAAAAAACTTAACGATTTAGTCGATATTTTCAAAATTGGGGAGTAAAATGTCCTCAATTTTCAAGTTCATGTTTTTTAAAAAAAATTCCCAAAATTTTTTATGAATTATGGTACATGATTTATTTTTACAAATGCACAAATTATTTAATCCCATTATTTTTTAAAAGTTTTGGACTATTTAAAATTTGAATACAAATATACTCCCTATGTCCCACTTATAAGATGTTTTGTGTAAAAACATAAAGATTAAGAAATAGTTAATGTTTACCTTTTTATAGGAATTCAGCCAATAGAAAAAAAGACTGCAGAATTTAAATGATCATAACATACTAAATAAACATAAATTATGCATAGAAAACTAGGAAAATCTTATAAAATGGAACAAAGAAAAAATGCTAAAACATCCTATAATTTGGGACAGAGGGAGTATATGTTATTCTTGGAACTCCCCACCTGTGACTTGTCAAAACTATATTTTTTGATGGCGATAAGATAATATGTTTTAGATGAAAATAAAATAGTGATCATTAGTAATCTAGAAAAAAATGGAGCAAAGTAATAAAATTATTAGGATAGTGAACTATACCAAAAAAAAAGCTAAAGTTTTACTTCAAGGGGAAGTCTATTCATCATCCCTAAAACGCCAAGGTGATGAAGCTCATTTTCACTCACAATAAGGAAGCTTCGGCCATCACCGTGTATGCCTTCTCTCTGGTGATATCAAGTCTTTGTTCTGCTTAGATTCCTCTCTTTGGGGCACTTAGTTCCGTCGGATATTGTTTCCGGCGTAGTGATGAAGCAGGCCTAACCCATTGTCTCACTCTAATGGGCCTCAAAGAACCCATCAAATTTCGTTTCGGCTTAATTGTTGATACTTTCATACTCTTGTTTAGCAATATAGCAATATTTATGTTTCTAGCCTAATATCCTCCATAAAAGAGAGTACTCCCTCCAACTTCTTCCGTTAAGAAGAGATCATTTTCATTACTTTCTTTCGCTATGGAGAGATATATCCGCAAATTTTCTCTTTCATGTAGAGATCGATTTGAATAATTTCTTTCTTTGTAAAAATGTTGATTCCACCATTTTTTTAAAGAAAAATTGTTGTAAGCTATACTTCGGTTTTGGACGTTCAACTATTGTTGACCATGAAATGAGTTGGTCTTCGGTTTATATTGAAATTGTTATATGATTGATAAAATTGTATAATCACACAACATCATTTTATCAATTTGTCATTCCACAAATTATAGAAAGCTCTCAGAACAATTATATTACACTTTTAGTTTTTCATTAGTAGCCTCGAAAACGTTCTATGCTTTGATATTGTTGGCAGAAGCACTATCACCAGAGCCTCCACCATTCTTTGTCTTCTTGTGTTCCCTTTTGTAAATTTGTTCTTTTTGCATTTCATACTTGACTCATCAACAATTTTTTTATATATATAAAGTATGAATAATCTTTTAAATTGAGAAATTCCCAATATCTACAAATTGGAATAAATCATGAATTAAACAATGTAATGGGTTATCAAAATTCGTTCGTAATCTTTAACAAAAAAAAGTTCGTTCGTAACAAATAAAAAAAGTCATTGGGGTACATATCTTTCAAGGATTCAGTTTTTGCATAACACAAATACTTCTTTGGAATCATTTTTAATATTGACTGACGTTTTGAATAGAAGGATCATGGTGTCTACTGTACGTAGTACTGTGTCTAGGTCCAAAACCAATTCTTAAATACTATTCGTGTATATGTATTTTTATAATAATGTTCTGTATAGATTCGACCAAATCCGAGGATGACATCTTTTTATGTGGTTAATATTGGTCAGTAATAGCATTAATGTAATAGGATAAATATTGTTAAACTTGTGGTTGAAAATAGATGCAGTTATAAACAAAGACAGTTATTACCCATCTGTGTTAAAGTAGGCCAAAAGTTACTAGAAATATATTCCAAAAAAAAAGATTAATATCTTAATATCGATTTAGTGCTCAAATTTTACATACTTGTAATGCGCCAGGTGAAATTCAAGAAAACATTCTTGGTGGGTTTGTCACACTCAAAGTGATGCTTTAAATCGATACAAAAGATTTTAAGAAACATAAGTGGATGCTGTCAAAAAAAAAAAAAAGAAACATAAGTGGATAAAAGCTATAAGAAAATAAATAATCTAATGATTAAGTATTTGATTAAACTTTAAAGAAAAAGAAGAAGAAGAAGAAGGGCCACCATTTTTAGCAATCTTTGGTTTACTTTCTTGTTTGCCATAATGTTTCAAATGATGCAAAATGCAAGTGTATTTATGCGGCGAACAGAATATATCACAATTTGTTAATAGAGGTCGTCATAATTATAAATTTACATATGATATTTTTAATCTATTTTCTTAATATATTATTGGTTATACAACTCAAAAAAGAAAAACGATGACGGTAATACTATAATGCAAACTACTATATTACAAATTAAGATCAATATCTTTGTCTTTCATAATTCTTTTCTTTGTTTCTAGAAATCACGAATGTTTTCTTAAAATATTTTCTAATGAAAAAATAATATATTTTCTACGTTAAAAAGAAAATTGAACTAGAAGTATCAAGTATGTATATAATTTGAGACGGTCCTCATCATTATACTTGTATGTTTATATGATTATGATTTATGATTATTTATATAGTTAGATCATGAATATGCCGAAGAACTAAGCTAGATCATTTAACTTTTAAAAAGCTAGATTATTTCACTTCAATATTTATCATGTATATAATAAAATATATCATCGTTACCAAATATTCGAGAAACAACCAAAACCCAAAGTCCCTCGATCTTTTTTCCTGTTGATACAGAGAATGACACAAACTCAAAATCTCTGCCTCTCCGATGAAATACTAATTATCACCAAACTCTCTTGGAAAACTATTGTTGTTGGTCTTGTTAGATTTCAGTTCACACACAAGCTGTCGGAGATCAGAAGCTTCTTCTTTGAGTTTAGAGTTCTCCTTTAATACACTATCTTGAGTCTCAGATACGCGGTTCAGCTTATCGATAAGACAGTTGTTCTCGTTACGAAGCCTTATTACCTGAGTCCAAAGTTCGTCAAGATGTCTCTGTTTCCTCATCCTCGACCTCCTTGCAGATTCTCTGTTTGAAAGCATCCTTCTCTGTTTCCTCTCGTCCAGTATTACGATGCTTTGATGATGATCTTCGTCGGAAGTTGAGTTGTTACTTATCATGAGATCTTGACTGTTGGATGATGAGGAATAGTTGTTGTTGTTGTTGATGATCAAATCGTTTAGGTAGTTTAAGGAAGAGGTTGGAGATGAAGGCATGTTTATTATGTTGTATTCCGGTGATATATATTGGAAATATCCGGTGATTTCCGCCGGAATCATGGTTTTAGTTTGGTTTATATGAGTATGTATGATTTGATTTTGTGTGAAGACTTGGGAAGTTAGTTTGAAGCCATTAGGAGGAGGAAGTGGGAGAAGGGTTTTATAATGTAGGAGAATCATGTAGAAGTGGGTCTCATGGATTATAATATGTTTATTTAGAGCATATTTTAAGAAAAAAAAACTATAATTCGTAATTTATAGTGGTGAAAGAGTGAAAAGATCAAAATCATAGATCATTTGAATTTAATCCGAAATTTTGACGTAATTCACAATTTAATTACTTCTTTTTATGAAAAGAAATATCCATTTGATTTGGATTTTGGTTGTTCTTTTGGTTAACAATATATATATATATATATAATATATATATATATATATATATTTATATATATTATGATTTCAACTGAAAAAATTATTTATTCTATTGACAAAGAAGTCCCGGCGGGTTTAGAATATGTAGACCATAACAAGTTAATTTAGTCATTCTCTCTATTTCTAGAGCTCAAAACTCTGAAATTTTGTATTCTCTTATGAGTTGCTTAGATAATACGCTCCAGACTTAAATATAGCATTAGTTAACATCCATTGTTTGGAACAAGAACAAATAAATAGACAGAGTTTAGTCATAAAAAAAATATTGTTAGGTTGCTCTAATTTGTTTATTGGAAGTGGGAGCAGAAACTGCGAGAAGATTTTTTAAAATTTTTGTCTTCTCTTATAATTTAAATCCAATAATAGTTAACTTTTTATTTGGTTTAATATACTACTGTAGTTAACTTGAGTTATTGAGGCTTAATTTTGTAATCTAGATTTATACACGTGAACCCTTTTTATACAATATATATGCTTTGTTTTGTATAAATTGCATGCATCTATCTTATTCATGAACAGAAATTTGGATTGCAACATCGATATGTTAAAGTCTTTTTTCCTATCTTTTTGAACTATGATTTGTCTAATTGTATCATCAAACAACGACAGCGTAAACATTTTTTGTGCGTACTAAATTTCTTTATCAATAACAGTAGTAATTCGAATTTGACATCATCATATAACTTGTTAAAAAAAATCTTGAATGATAAACTTTTCTTAAATACATTTTTCTTATTTTGATTTTCTATTAAATAATTTATAATATATTTAAATGTCTTTTGTTTTGGTCATCCTACTTATCTGTATGCATGCAATACTCTAGATTTCGGATGTAATATTAGTGTATGTGGAAACAGAAAAATGAGTGATTAAACTAATAAAAATTAATGTCCATTTCTTTGGATATAAAATTTTCGAATTTTCATTATACGGTAAATTTTATGAATCCTCTTGTGTCAATTTTCTTTTTTCCTTATACGGTAATTAAATTAATGTAATCAAATTCTCTTGTTTTGAGATATAAAATTTACCGTAGGATGAAGATAGTAATAATGTAGATATCTATAGAAAGAGGCGTTGGCTTATTACAAGAATTTTTAAAATATGTGAGACCATCAATGACACTTAGATTCTTATCGAATGTGAGTGATACAACATATATCAAATCTATTATTCTTTGTTAAAGATCTTACAAATATTAGCGAATCTAAGGGAAATAGTTATGTAGATGCTTTGTGTTTTACTAATTGGATATATATATTTTTTTTCCTTCACTTTCAGATACATATTCCTAGATATGTAAACAAACTATACTAATGTATTTCGACGCCTCTGAATTGGAGTTTAGTGGCTAATTTGATAATTGAGTCATGAAATTTGTAATGAGTGGGTCCAAACATTTTCTAGTGACCCCTCGTGGCCAATACACACCAAATACCAATTCTCCGAGACACAACTTAACCATTTCTTAAATGTTTTATATCTATCTCTTTAACTGATCTTTTTTCTTTTTATCAACTTTAATTGATCATTCCGCACTTATCATCTAAATGAAGGAAAAATGTACAAATATGTCGAATTTAGGATGATCAATATTCAATACCATCTTTTGATTGCGTAGAATTAGTATAGATTACACTCTTTTAGTAGGAGTTAAAAAAACACATTTCTTTTTTGAGACAATTATATTTTCTCTGTCTTGCACTTTTGATTTCCACCTTATTTCCTTAACGATTTACGTGGCTTTCATTTTCTACGTTTAATAAATCAAAATAAATCTTTTCTTCTATTTTTTTTTGTATTTTTTTTTGGTTTTAACGCTCCATTCATACAGAATGATTGATTTAATCAAATAAAACTAGACTTTATTAAAATTAGTGTCTCAGATTTTGTTTTATAGCTGATAACACAAAAGAAAAAAACTTCTTTAGATTGTCAGTCCACAACAGCAAAAAGATATACTTATCTGAAATATTTGAACGTTAATTCTTAAAGATATGATGGGGCAATGTTATTTCAGCTGCTAAAAGATTGGCGCACTTGCATTGACTTTAGAAGTATTTTAATTAATGTTAATTTTCTCACTAAGTGATTGGATTCCAGCCATTTAGAACATTTGATGTGTTTTTTTTTCTTTGTTGCATCAACAATTATATAGGATCACAACATATAGTTTATCTATACTATAGACTATACATTAGACAACGAAAACAAATTAATTTCAACTTTATAAAACTTGACATCTCTCCTAGAATATATATATATAAAACAAATTAATTTCAAGTTTATAAAACTTGACATCGATCTCTCCTAGAATATGAATATATATATATATATATATATATATATATATATATATGTACTTTATATACAAGTAATATTTTGAGTAAAGCTAAAATTTTATAACTTACAAACTAAATAATTGATATGATGTAAGAAATTAACGTAAATATATCTATGAGAATATATTCTTATAAATTTTACCGATGAGAAGAATCGTAAAAGATTGTGCCATAAAATCAATGAGTCCTCGTGGAGATTCATTGGATAATTCCTGTAGCAAGAAATTCTAACTGCACTACAAATTAAAGTGTGATGCTTCACCTATTTTAGCTTCAACTATATTATTATCATTTAAAGAGCTTAAAGAAGAAGTGTGTTGGTGCACAAAAAAAAAGAAGAAGAAGTGTGTATGGAACAATTTGATATTTTTATGCATGACCCAATGGCTCCACTTTCCCCACTTTATAAAACTTCCACATATTTATTTCTTTCAAATTCAATCTTTCATTATCTAAATTAGTCATTTTATATTCAAGATTTGTAATCCTATCTCAATAAATAATGGTTGGTAAAAAAACATGCTTTTATGTTATTGGTTTCATTCTATTGGTATTTGATATAATTCAAAATCATTTTAACATAAAAAGTATTTTTTTTGCCACTATAGTATTTAAGCAATCAAATTAAGGTAGTGATCCACTCACGCTTACCCTTCCGACATTAATTAATCACTTGTTAAACCTATCTTATTAGATTACGTAAGCCATATTCTAATCCCTACTTTGTTTATTGTGTACACGTATCGACCGACAGAATAAAACTTCATATATAAAATAAAGGAATATTTCTTTCTGAATTTATATTAGCTGAAATATGGATTAGATCATTTAATTTTAGGATTTAGATGTTAATTAATAATATGAAAGGTGCCGATAAGACGAATATTTTTTTAATCCTAAGTATCTCGAGTTGCTTTCTCCTATTTTGTAACCATAAGAGTTGCAATAATACCATTACGTGTCTCTATCCGTCTGTATTCATAAAATAAAATTAAAGGTCTCGTAATTCTGCTTTTCGTATTTAATCTTAGCACCAATGAAATTTAGCTTGTGGTTTGTGTTTGTGGATGTGAGACTGTGAGTTATAGAGAAAATAAAGTTAATCACTGGGATAATATAGTAACTGCTAAATTTTGCAAATGTTTGTTTAATTTTTTGATATAAAAAATATTTTGATAGAAGCCATTTTTGTTAATAGTAGAATAAATATATTTTCCAAAAATATTAATCCATTAAGCTTAAATCATAAGTTTTTAGAAACTCCATCCGTTTGGGAAAATTGATATTTTACATATATTAATATTTTGGAAATTTTGGAAATTAAAAATAATCATTAACGCTTAAATTAAGAAAACAAGAAGGATTAGCATGCATATAATCTTTACGATTAAGGAGAGCCAAAAAAAAAAAAAAAAAAAAAAAAAAAAAAAAAAAAAAGATTAAGGAGAGCCACACGAAACCATAATAAAATAAAGAAAAAAAGTTATGTTATATATTAATCAAATAAATATATCATTGGCACTTTTGAAACCTAACTGGCTGCTGCGAAATGGCATCAGCAAATGTCAACTTCAAGGTGTAGGATCCTTCTTCGGATTTGAGGTTCCAATTGATGTCAATCCATTTTTATTATAAACATCTTTTTGAATTTATTTACCATGGAAAAATAACATTAACACATGCAGAGATGGCTCATGGTCCGATCTCATGGTCTTTGACACATGCTCTGTTTCATTGTTTGTATAATGCTCTGTTTTACTGAGTGTCTCAATTTAAGTTTTTGCTCCGAAGCTTTCTACTCTAGTCTGAATTGAAACATCTGTACATATTTTCTTATTTTGATAAATGAATTACACATTTAAACCAAAAAAAAAAATTAAACACTAAACTAACTCTAGTTAATATTAGTATTAGAAAACTATACCAATTTATTTTTACTGAATAGTTACTCTAAATTTAATGGAAATAAAGTTTTTATATTTTTTTCTTCACTAAAAACTCCTTTAAAAAAATGAATATAGCTGCTCGTTATTATACGATTTAATGAATATTTAAATGAATAAATATGTTGATGTAATATTTAAATCCTAAAATAGCTTTATCCTCTAATAATAGGTTTTTGTGAAAGAAATTTCAATTTCTAGATTTTTATGATTTGAACCATCTTGTCGAAGAAACAATTTTTTGGAATGATAAATCATCTGTTTGTTTTTTTTTCGTCATAATAACTTATATTAATTTGAAAGATCAGCATATAAAATGGTCACAATCCAAGGAGAAGGATCTGAAATTACAGAATAAAAACTAGAATGAGAGCATCCAAGTTGAGCAAGACTATGTGAGCTACTTGGTTACAAGATCGGTTATCATAAGCAAAAGAAAGATCCTTAAACTTAGACGCCCAAAACTTGATATTTTCACATATTCCACTAATCGATGCATCCGATAAGCTATTGTTGATGCTCTCGATCAAAATCTTGCAATCCCCTTCAAAATATACCTTGGTGAATCCACACGAATCCATGTTTGTTGCATCGAAGAGAGTAATGCTCATGCTTCTGCTTCCAATGGTGATCCTGTGACATTCAAACGTGATGATCCCCACACCTTTGTTGTTCCATCATGGTTTCGAATAACCCATCCTCCATTTATTTGATTAGTATTGACATCAAATTTAGCATCAAAATTGCATTTAACGTACTCCAGTGAGGTTTTGTCCATCTGTTCAAATATGCAACTTTGTAGTGAAGAAAAAAATACATTAGTTGAGCTAATTTTTTTTGTTTTATTTTCATATTTTTAGAAAATTATCCATTAATATTCTTTTTTTTTTTTTTTTAATTCACAATGAAAAGCAATTTACTCCCTAGAAAATATTATGCCTTAGGTCAATCATGCCTCCCCACTTTTAGATGAGCACAAACATAATTAGTCATATTATTATGTGTGCACATATACCTACATATCTTGATCTTGATATGTATAAAATCTCGAGCTCGAATCAATCTATATAAAGAAATAGTTTTATAACGTTGATTACAAGCAAAAGAAAAGCACTTTTATAATATTCTTCGACATGTGATATAACTCTAGACAAATATATTGTTTAATCAATCAAAAACGTGGCTTGTCCTTTCTAATTATGTGGTTATAAATTTCCTTAGGCCGGTAAGAATCCATCTCGGCCACAAAAAGAAATTGGATATATGCTTAGTTTTAACATATAAAATAATTTATATTTTCGTTTAAAGTGAAATTAAACCGATTCTCATTCCCCAAGGTCACGTCTCTCTGTTATAGTAACAGTGATGATTCCGCATTAGTATGCTATAAGTAGCATCAAAACAAAAGGATGAACAATGCGATGATTATTTTTTAATCGCCATGTTTATAAACCGAAATAAACACCTTTTATGTCGATGAAATCGTAAAAGATGAAGAAAAACAAAATATGTTTGAAATTTTACAGTATGTGACTGAAATAGTTCTAATTAAAGGAACGATGTTAAAAGGATCATTTATTCAAAATTTTGACTTCTTATATTTTGAAAGTCCTAATGACCATTGGTAATTTTATAAAGATTTCTGCCTAATTGATATTAAATTAAATTATACCGTGTAAACTGTAGTTTACAGTTTCTTGGGCTGAATTGTTTCATTAAATTGGTGCATGCATGTTGAGTATTCTGCCTCTGGAACTGCAAGCAAGAAATAGCAAGAGTGCGATTGCGCAAATTGTTAGGATCTCATATCGAAAATGAAAAATGATTTAATAACCGAAGATTTCATTTTTCAAGTTTTAGATTTCTTTCACGATTATTATGATCATTGAGAAAATCTTCCGAAGATAGTAAAAACAAGTATGCATGCATGCAGAGGGATTAAAATCACTCATCGACTTGCACGTCTTAGCATAAATTATTGTCTAAAAGTTGTCAAGTTTCGCTTTATGAGTCGATGATATGGTACATGTGCATTGTCTATTTACACATAAAGGTGTCCCGCTCGAGCAGTGAAAATATTCACAATCTTTGTTTGTTTTGCAAGGAAGAAAAATCTGAGCTTCCGCTGTCGGAATACTCACCATCATTGCACCTAATGACACACATCGATTAAAAAAACATGTGTCATGTTCAAACATCAAATTGACTAATATAAGTATGGTTAAGTTTAAGTAAATGCCTTGTTAGAGAGATTGAAGGGACTTACAAGCGATAACGAGGGCAGAGAGGAAGAAGAATGTGATTTTTGATGCCATTTTTTAATTATTGTTTAAATGAATATCAAAGGCACCTGTAATCTAGTGACCCTTTGCTATTTATTTATAGTCTCTAAGAAATTTGGGAAGAATTTAATTTGGATATCTTCAGTCAATAAATCAAATACTTAATGAGATATTGGCATTAAATATCTTAGAATGTAGTCAAAATGTAAATACGTTTAGTCAATACTAGTTGTACTTTTAATACCATAATTTTTTTAGTTGAATGTAAAATTTATTAAATGACAAAAAACTTTTTACAAAAAAGTTGCCTATGTTTTGAATGTCATATATAAAAATATCTATTCAATTAGGATGCCATATAAATTTATCAAATAGTTTAGTCAAACTTGGGGAATAAATATATAGAATTATTTATTATAATGAAAATTTTGTGGGGAATGATTTTTGAAATTTTCGCTTGTTAACTAAATCATCATGACACGTATATATGGCACATAGATAAATATGATGATAATTTTGGAAGAGGCTAATAGACGAGCAAACTTCCTGATTCCTACGCCAAAACTCTCGGAAAAGGCTTCTAGGAACACCAAAGGGCACATCCGTACAAACACTCAGCCCCATTGGTGACATTGCAAGACTCAGAGCTAGCTTCCTACCACTTCCCTTGTGTTCGGGAGCGTATGTCCACTCGAACACATCGGCTATCCTCATATGATGCTATCTCGAGGGTTTCCTACACATTCTACTATTCTAGTAGACCGACTCACTCAACTCTATATTAATTAAATAGTTGGGTTGGCTTGGCAATAGCATACTGTAGGATGGGCAGGGGTTCTGTGAAGGTTCGGCAATCCCAGCTTGGGTCCGTCCAGTTTGGTCAATACCATTGTTTTTTTTATACTGAAATAAATCACATTATAATGATTTTATAAAATTTATGATCTTTGTGTATCATGCAAAATAGTACCTAAAATATGAAGGTGAAATGATTCATTCATGCAATGTTTTGAACAATATTAATGATAAGGGCCTTTTGGCAGTCCATATAGACGAAGTTGAATGTCAAAAAAGACCATAAACTATTTTACCCTGTTGACCCAAAAATACAAATTATTCAATCTTTATCTTTCTAAAAAAAACAAAAAAACAAAAAAAAAAACACAAACTCTATTGAAACTTTTTCTGAATACATGTTATTATCATCATTGAGAAGATTTTCCTACAATGTTAAAAGCAAGAAATATGCATATGTTTATAATAATATACTGTACTAGATACAAGTACAAAAGCCATTCAAACATATGTAAGATCCTGAGACACAAGAATATCTCATACGAGGATCGCAATCACTCGTCTGCTTGCATGTCTTAGCATCATTCATTTTCCTTAGGTTATCGAGTTTTGCTTGATGAGTCAATGAAACGCTGCATTTGCATTGTCCCTTTATACATAGAGGTGGCATTCCCGAGCAGGGAAGTTCTTCACAATCATCTGTTGTTTTGCAAGGAAGAGCAACCTCAGCATCCGCAGTTGGAATATGCACCATCATTGTACCTAATGAAGCACACCGGACCAGGAAAAGGTATGTTCTGTTCAAACTTTACATTCAATAATCATGCTTATGTAAAAGGCTTGTTAGAGAGACTTAGAAGCGACCACGAGAGCAAGCAGGAAGAAGATTGTGATCTTTGAAGCCATTTCTTAATTATGGCTATAACCTATATGGAGACATCTGCTATTTATAGTCTCTTTGAAATACCATAATTTAATTTCAATCGTTTTTCTCTTTGACTCAAAATTTTGATGATTTTTGCCATAAAAAAAGAAAATCGTGTATTCTACAAAATGTAGTCAAAATGTAAATACTTTGGTTAATTGGTTTGGTGAAAAATTTCAAGATCCTTTTGTTTTTACTCGCTGATATTTTTTTTTTTTTTCGGCAAATCAGACTTTCATTGATTTCAAAGAGTAATTACAAAGACATTATACAGAATTACCATAACACAATTATTACACACGCAGATGTATGTGCCATACACTAAGAAAAATACAGCAGAAGGGAGATTGACGATGCTTTCCGAAGAGTAGTCTTACTCGCTAACCGATCATAAGATCTGTTATTGTCCAACTTCATATTTGATTTTTCTCTATTCCGATTGGCATGCAGCAACTTGTAGCTGAACTTTCTTTTTGCGAACCGGAACTGTAAACCCGATGTGTCCAAACATAACTCTGAAATATAGACATAGTGGTACCAAAGCTTCCGTACCAAAGTCTTTCTAAAATATCTCGACTTTGTAATTTTCTCCAATATGATCACAAATAGGTTAAATGTAGTAGTAATCTCCACCGTAGCATCCTTTGAGGAGAGTTTCTTACTAGATTTCAACAAAACTCTAAAACTTACCAGAAAGTACCATAGGCCTTTGTTTGACCACACACTTCGTCCAACCATATCATCAACAACACCCAACAAGCGATGGTTTTGATTAGTCATAGCCGGAAGTTTCTGATTATGCGATTGTAACATCACCGCCAAAGTCGTAGCCGTCTCTTCTACAACGTCGACCAGCAAAGTAACATGAGCATCATCAATTACATGGTTAATTTCTTGTAACCCGATCATGACAAT
Organism: Arabidopsis arenosa; assembly: GCA_905216605.1. Taxonomy (NCBI): domain Eukaryota; kingdom Viridiplantae; phylum Streptophyta; class Magnoliopsida; order Brassicales; family Brassicaceae; genus Arabidopsis; species Arabidopsis arenosa. The sequence continues at coordinate 1,276,628 of LR999455.1, read as the reverse complement.
AGATTCCAATCGAAACATTGTTGATGCATTCCTCAAACTGCAAATCTGACCAATATAGATCATATTATGTCGCCAATATTTGACCAAGGCCACATTTAATTTCGAAATTCCAATACAACAATAGCCAAATGGATGCAGCCATAAATCCATCACACAATCGATAGAATCACCATCGTTCACCCCCGGATCCCATATCCTAATTTGATCTCTGTTTCTCACGTTGGAGAAATACAAATTAGAACGAAGGATTCTAAGAGGTTGAAAAAAACATATATCGGTGATGAAACTGTTAAATTTGGGCTAATTCTGGGCTTCCAACTAAAAACCAATTGGCAATTAGTGGATTGGCCCTAACCCTTTATATATTATTGATTGTCCCATCAAACTTCCGATGTGGGACTTGGATTGTATCTCCAACAATCTCCCCTTCAATCCAAGGACCACATGGATCTTAACACACCTCCTCAATAAGCCCCTTTCTCGGGCCCCCATTACTCGGGTTTGAGGTATGTCTGTATCCACTTTTCTAGGTCCACCAGAATTTGAACCTTGGGCTCTGATACCATGTTAAATTTGGGCTAATTCTGGGCTTCCAACTAAAAACCAATTGGCAATTAGTGGATTGGCCCTAACCCTTTATATATTATTGATTGTCCCATCAAACTTCCGATGTGGGACTTGGATTGTATCTCCAACAGAAACGATGACCATCTATCGGAGATGGAAAGAAACTGACACAATTACTCTTGGGCTGGGGCTTGAAAAAGGTCAGAAATACACTCTCACAGAAGGAGAGAATGAAGACGCGAGTTTGAGTACAACTCCAATCGCGAGAGAGACGAAACGAAGCAACTCTTTCCAATCTCAAAAACGAATCTCCATATGAGTTTTGGGTGTGATGAGACACCACACAAGTCAGATATGGTGCCAACATTGAGACCGTATAACAAATGAAAGTTATCAGACTCAGATCTTTCAACACCATAGTTACGAAGGAGCAAAAGATGGGGATTTGGAATTCTGGATTTGCCATAAGAATTACTTTAATCTATACAGAAGGGAAATTTGAAAAACTAGAACTAAGAAAAAGGAGCCGACCGACGCCAGAGAAGCCGACGCCGGCCGGAAACTATGGAGACCGGAGAAGTTTTTGTTGAAAAGTTGCCTTTGGGAATATCGCCTCTCGGAGAGAGAAAGCATGTTCACTGGCTGATATTTATATCATATTTATTATAGGGTAATATTACAAAATAGCCAAATTCTGAGTCAAAATTAAGTAACTAACCATTGTCAGTTTTTATATGGGAAACTAACCATATGACGGCACAGTAAAAGACAAAAATATCCCTACAAGTTGAATCAAGAACAAGTTTTTGCGGAGAAAAAATAAAAGATTAGAGGTATTTGAACAAATCGCGTGAAACATGTTAAAATAGCACGATATTTATTAAAATAACGTTGTATTTTATAATATACATTTGGAAAGATGCAACATCATATTGTTATTTGTGAAAAAACATGTCATTTAATAAAAATATCATGTTATATTGAAAGAAAAGATGTGTCATTTAAAAAAAAAACGTGTTTTTAACATTAAAATCATGTTTTTGGAAAAACTCACATATGATCTTAATAAATAACGTGTAATACAAAAAATATTTGTGTTACAAAAGAAAATAACGACGGAGATTCCAAGAAAGATTGAGATCCAACGAGATAAAAATGAAGATTTTTGGCTGTTCGAGACAGTAAGAACCTAGAAATCTGCAGAGAGATGGGCGGTATAAATTTATCTCCAGAGAGATATTGACGGCATGAAATTCGATTAGATAGTGAGTGGATATGTGAGGAAAGAATAAAGGACAATAGTGATGGTGGTGTTGGTGTTGATATCATTGACGGTGAAGTTTCTAGAGGACCTGATAGTAGAGGAAGTTGTGGTGGTGGTGATCACATTAGTGGCGACAATGGATAAATAATGGAGGTTATATATATGGTGGTGATGGTGGTTTAGAAAAAAAAGAGATAAGAAATGATATGGGCATATTTGTAATTGCCATAGAAAAGAAAGAGTACTACAGTCACCCATGGTTATTTTCTTAATTTCCTTCCAGAATTTAGCTATTCTATGCATATTCTCTTTATTATATCCATTTATAATGCCATATCAATTTACCGTTGAATTGAATAATGAAAAGAATTACAATATACACCTCCGTTAAATTTTATACTCCAAAATGATTTAGAAACTACATGTTGTACACTGTATATTGTTTTTTTTTTTTTTTTCTATTTTCTATTACAGTTTGTAGACTTTATTCATATATAGTAAAAACAAGAAGCTTGCAATCTATATAATAATAACAACTTGAATAAATGTCTTAAATGATTGCGTCTTTTCATCGCAACCGTTTGTAAATATTTTTTATCTATTTTCAGTCTCAATAAAGTTTTTATATGGTTGCACTATTCCATCGTAACCTTTCGTTAAATATTTTTAATTTTAATTTAAAAATAAAAAATGTTATGTTATTTTAGTCTAAAAAATGTCTTCTATGATTGCATCTTTTCATTGTAATTCTTTGTTAACTATTTAGGGTAATCCAAGTAAAATCCATTTACAGTTGTGTCTTTTTTTTTTTTTTATCGTAATCTTTTGTAAAAGATTTTTTTTTAATAATTTGAAAAATATCTTTTACGGTTGTGTATTTTTTTTTTTTTAAATTACATTTATTCATTTAGATTTATGTTTTTTCACCATATATATTGTATTTGTGTTTTTTCATCACAATTTTCCGTTATACTAGTATCTCACAAACAAGTTTGTCTATATATATATATTTTTTTCTTAGATAACTACTAAGAACTTAAAATCTTATAATATGCATCATTTTGGGATGTTTAATATTCTTGCCATTAATTGGTACAAGTACATAGGCCATCAAAACACATATAAGAACCGGAGACGCATGTAAATCTCATACGAGGATCACAATCCTGTGTCCACTTGCACTTCTTAGCATAGTCCATCGTCTTTAAGTTGTCGAGTTTGGTTTGATGAATCGATGAACGGCTACATTGGCATTGTCTGTTTACACATAGAGCTGTCCCGCTTGAGCAGTGAAGGTATTCACAATCTTTCGTTGTCACGCAAGGAAGAAAGATCTGAGCTTCTGCTGTCTGCGTAGTAACCATCATCGCACCTTATGAACACCAAACCACAAAATCATATAATAGTGTTATGTTTAAATTTTGAATCAATAAGTATGCTTAAGAGTCATGTTAGAGAGACTGTAGAGACTTACAATCGATAACAAGAGCAATGAAGAAGAAGAATGTGATTTTTGATGCCATTTCAAAATTATGTTTTAAGTTTATTATCAAAGGTGGCGAAAACCTATAGACTTTTTATATGTATGTTATGTTTGAATTTATGATTTTCATCGCAATCTTTTTATTAAATTACTCCAAATCCTTAATGATATTTTTGGTATTAAATAAAAAAATACTATATTTTACAGATTGCAGTCAAAATGTAAATATATTTGGTTAGTCAAAATTTGGATGATTATTTTTCGCTTTTAATCGTTGAAATTGTTACCATGTTTATTATATTCATACTTGATGTGATATCAATATATATCTTTGTTTTAAAAAGATTTTTCCGCTGGAGTCTAAGAAAACGAATAAATACGATATCTTATTATTTAAAAAGAAGGATAGAGAAAACTTAATGTGAAATGCTTAAATCTTGTAATCACTGAAATCCTCTACAAACTAATAACGTTGGGATTTCAAATATTTATTAATTTATAAAGATATTTGTTTTTAGTTAGTGTTATTTTTTTAGTCTATTATGATATTATTTCAAATAAGGTTATATAAATGAAGAAATTTTGAATGAATTTATCTGTCAAAAAAAAGGCATGCACAAACGTATAAGTATTTTTTATTTTATTCAAACATTGCATTATATCAAAGCCTAAAATGAGGGGTTCTAACATGAATATAATTAAAAAGGAGAAAACTATGTATTACAATCCAAAATAACCGTGCAATGTGTTTTTATAGCTCAAGAAAGATATCGTGCTTTTTTTTTAACTTAAAAGCTAAAAAAATTTAAATAAACTATCTAAATTATTGAATTTGAGCGTGAAACTACATTGATTTTAAAATAATTAGTCAACTATTTGTTTCGCTGACTAAGACGTCATTTTGGTCAGTTGCATGAACTCAACACGGTAACCAACTCGTGATTAATAATATAGCTCAAAGAGCTAGAACATAAATAGAGCTTAAAAAATAAATCTCTCCAAATTGGAGGCTAATGATGGATTCAATATCTTCTTCATAAAAGTAAAAATAATATGAATCGATAACTTCATAAAAGAGAATGTTTTTAGGGAAGATCTCTCCATAAAGGAGAAATTTTGTGGGAATGATCACTCCATGAGAGAAAAAGTTTTAGTGATTGATCTTTTTATAAAATGAGGAAGTTTGAGAATCGATTATCATCATGTAAGGATCATAGATCTTCGCAAGTACACTGCTCGTTCCATTTCAGATTAAAAGTGTCTACGAACGCCGTCAATATAATCAAACAAAAACAATCCATCCTTATATATTTTTATTTTACTTTTATTTTTAATTGTTTTGTGTCTAATGTATAACTTTGATTGTAATAAATTGAAAAAAAATGGAGCATTGTTATCTTCAAGCTTTCTTCAAATCTAATATGTATGATCCCAGACACAGTCAAAAGTTATTTGTAAAAATATTATAGGCTTCTAATGTAAACGTATTCTAAACAAAACTATTAAATATTGAGATTTATGAAGTCAGTAACATAAAACTATTAATGAATAAACGTTTTATCAATTAAATATCCTCATCGATTGTCCTATAAAATCTCTTGTTTTCTTGTTTAATGTCACCAATCTTACATCCAAAACCAAAAGCAAATATGGCAAAGTCTCTTCTCATCATAATGCTCCTATCCATAGTAATTTTTTTCATGGCTCGTCCAATTTATTCCCAAAAAATTGATCCATATTCACAAGGGATACCAGAAGAAGCAGACATATCTCCAACTCCATTGGAAGTAGCTGATTCACCTACAACGGAATCTGAGATAGAGCTTGCTCACCATTTGCATAAAGACTATATTCTTGCTTGCCCTAAAAAGCCGAGTCCCAAATGCGAAGATGAGATTTTCAACAACATGTTGGATGAGACGACGCCAGTGACAGATGAATGTTGTCGTGATGTTTTGAATACTGGCAAAGATTGCCATCTCGCAATGGTAAAAATCATATTCTCTACATATGACTATAAAAATATTGCTTCTAAGGCTATTCCAAAAAGTAAACAGGCATGGAACGATTGTATCCGTAGAGTTGGCAACACGATTGGTGCTCCGGTCTCTTTCGAGCCGTAAACTAATATTCTCACGTGCCAATGTATCTATGCGTTTTTGTAATTTGATTGTCACCATTATAAAATAGTAACCATTTTATTTTTGGTAATATATAATCCAAAGCCATGCAAAATTTTAAGTTATTTATTCATATTTCGAATGAGTCCAACATAAACTGAAGAGACCTATGCAAAGTGATAACTTTCAAATATAACATATTCTCGCAAGAGTGGGTAAAATGTTTGGAATTCAAAATAAAAAATTTATCTAAATTCGATATGAAATTTTAGTTCTATCCAGACTTTATACATTACCAGAAAAATGCACATTGATATTACACAAAGAGCAGTATAATAGATGTTTAATAGCGTTTTCGTGAACGCTATGTTAGCCGCAATTATAATAGGATCACCCCATACAATTGCATTTTATTGACATTCTATTATAGCGGTAATCGAATGCTTTCATATATTTTATTTTAGCACATGTTATTATGTAATAACATATATCTTTCGCTGTATAAATATATGTATTTCGGTTGATATTTAATTTATATAGTTAAATCACTTTTTCTAGAATTTATTAAATAGAATTTATATGTAATTTTTATATTTTACAAATCATCAAAATTAAATAAGGATAGTGTTACATTAATCAAAACAAGTCTTACACAACATTATAAAAAGCTTTCCAACATCATTGTTTCTTTTAGAACTACTTGATTCAATATGTTCAGTTTAACGATCACTCATTTTGCAAACATATTTAGACTTAATCACGTTTTTTTTTTATAATTTCAACGCTAATAAAATTTAAATAAATTACCTACACTATTAGATTTGATCGGGAAACTACGTTAACTTTAACATAATTAATCAACCATTTATTTTCGCTGACTCAGACATTGTGGCGATGAAGTGTCATTTTGTCTTAACATTGTTTTGGCCATTTGAGTCTATAAACTTAATACGATAACCAACTGGTGACCAATAATCGTTTGTACATGTAGAACAAAAATAGAGCTTATTACAAACATAATCTCTCGAAAACGGAGGCTTATGATGGATTCCATATTTTCATAAAAAAGACAATAATTTGTATCGATCTATTCATAAAAGAGGCTAGTTTGCAGAAATGATCTCACCATAAGAGAAATTTTTTGCAGGAATGACCACTTTGGAGGGAATAAGTTTCGGGAATGATTTCTCCTTAAAGGAAGTTTGTGAATTAAGGCTCCATAGATTGGAAGGGTAGCGTCTGAGACGAAGAACCGGTAAAGAAGACCTTCCATGACGAAGAGAAAGTTTGCTTCAGTTGAATAAATCGGAGTAGGCTGAGGCAACCAGAGCTGTAGGTGGAAGATGGAGATGGCGGTTTTTGGTAACGAACGTTCTCATTATAACATAAAAAAATCAATCCACCATCTATAAATTTTTTTATATATTTTTTATTTGTTTGTGTCTAACATATCACTTTGATTTGTAATAAACTGAAGGAGAAGAGAGTGTTGTTTTCTTAAAGTTTTCCTCAAATCTAATATGTTCGATCCAAGACAAAGTTGAAAGTTACTTGTAAATATTATAAGTTTCTAATGTAAACGTATTCTAAACAAAACTATTAAATGTTGAGGTTTATGAGGTTTGTAACATAAAACTATTAATGCATAAACGTTTTATCAATTAAGCATCCTCATCGATTGTCCTATAAAATCTCTTGTTTTCTTATTTAATGTCACCAATCTTACATCCAAAACCAAAAGCAAATATGGCAAAGTCTCTTCTCATGGTAATGCTCGTATGCATAGTAATGTTTTCCATGGCTCGTCCAATTTATTCCCAAAAAACTGATACATATTCACAAGGGATACCAGAAGAAGCAGACATATCTCCAACTCCATTGGAAGTAGCTGATTCACCTACAACGGAATCTGAGATAGAGCTTGCTCACCATTTGCATAAAGACTATATTCTTGCTTGCCCTAAAAAGCCGAGTCCCAAATGCGAAGATGAGATTTTCAACAACATGTTGGATGAGACGACACCAGTGACAGATGAATGTTGTCGTGATGTATTGAATACTGGCAAAGATTGCCATCTCGCGATGGTTAAAATCATATTCTCTACAAAAGACTATAAAAATATTGCATCTAAGGCTATTCCAAAAAGTAAAAAGGCATGGAACGATTGTATCCGTAGAGTTGGCAGCAAAATTGGTGCTCCGATCTCTTTCGAGCTGTAAACTAATATTCTCTCATACTAATGTGTTTATGCGTTTTTGTAATTTGATTGTGACCATTATAAAACAGATACTATTTTATTTTTGGTAATAAAGAATCCAGAGCCATTGAAAAGTTTACATTATTTATTCATCATTCGACATAAATTGAAGAAACATATGCAAAGTGATAGCTTTCAAATATAACAAGTCTCGCAAGGGTGGGTAAAATATTCGGAAAAATCAAAATATATTTCTTATCTCAATTTGATATTAAATTTAAGCTAGATACAGACTTTATACATTACAAGAAAAATGCTTATTGATATTACACGAAAAACGGTATAATAAGTGTTTAATAGCGTTTTTATAAACTCTATTTCCGCCGCAAATATAATAGGATCACCCAATACAATTGCATTTTTTTACATGCTATAATAGTTCGTTCTATTTCGTCCCAAGTTTAAAAACTATTTTAATTTTAATTGAAAAACTTAAAGCCATTTCTTCCTCCCGTGCAGAGCATGTTAAAAAGGCATGCACAAACGTATAAGTATTTTTTATTTTATTCAAACATTGCATTATATCAAAGCCTAAAATGAGGGGTTCTAACATGAATATAATTAAAAAGGAGAAAACTATGTATTACAATCCAAAATAACCGTGCAATGTGTTTTTATAGCTCAAGAAAGATATCGTGCTTTTTTTTTAACTTAAAAGCTAAAAAAATTTAAATAAACTATCTAAATTATTGAATTTGAGCGTGAAACTACATTGATTTTAAAATAATTAGTCAACTATTTGTTTCGCTGACTAAGACGTCATTTTGGTCAGTTGCATGAACTCAACACGGTAACCAACTCGTGATTAATAATATAGCTCAAAGAGCTAGAACATAAATAGAGCTTAAAAAATAAATCTCTCCAAATTGGAGGCTAATGATGGATTCAATATCTTCTTCATAAAAGTAAAAATAATATGAATCGATAACTTCATAAAAGAGAATGTTTTTAGGGAAGATCTCTCCATAAAGGAGAAATTTTGTGGGAATGATCACTCCATGAGAGAAAAAGTTTTAGTGATTGATCTTTTTATAAAATGAGGAAGTTTGAGAATCGATTATCATCATGTAAGGATCATAGATCTTCGCAAGTACACTGCTCGTTCCATTTCAGATTAAAAGTGTCTACGAACGCCGTCAATATAATCAAACAAAAACAATCCATCCTTATATATTTTTATTTTACTTTTATTTTTAATTGTTTTGTGTCTAATGTATAACTTTGATTGTAATAAATTGAAAAAAAATGGAGCATTGTTATCTTCAAGCTTTCTTCAAATCTAATATGTATGATCCCAGACACAGTCAAAAGTTATTTGTAAAAATATTATAGGCTTCTAATGTAAACGTATTCTAAACAAAACTATTAAATATTGAGATTTATGAAGTCAGTAACATAAAACTATTAATGAATAAACGTTTTATCAATTAAATATCCTCATCGATTGTCCTATAAAATCTCTTGTTTTCTTGTTTAATGTCACCAATCTTACATCCAAAACCAAAAGCAAATATGGCAAAGTCTCTTCTCATCATAATGCTCCTATCCATAGTAATTTTTTTCATGGCTCGTCCAATTTATTCCCAAAAAATTGATCCATATTCACAAGGGATACCAGAAGAAGCAGACATATCTCCAACTCCATTGGAAGTAGCTGATTCACCTACAACGGAATCTGAGATAGAGCTTGCTCACCATTTGCATAAAGACTATATTCTTGCTTGCCCTAAAAAGCCGAGTCCCAAATGCGAAGATGAGATTTTCAACAACATGTTGGATGAGACGACGCCAGTGACAGATGAATGTTGTCGTGATGTTTTGAATACTGGCAAAGATTGCCATCTCGCAATGGTAAAAATCATATTCTCTACATATGACTATAAAAATATTGCATCTAAGGCTATTCCAAAAAGTAAACAGGCATGGAACGATTGTATCCGTAGAGTTGGCAACACGATTGGTGCTCCGGTCTCTTTCGAGCCGTAAACTAATATTCTCACGTGCCAATGTATCTATGCGTTTTTGTAATTTGATTGTCACCATTATAAAATAGTAACCATTTTATTTTTGGTAATATATAATCCAAAGCCATGCAAAATTTTAAGTTATTTATTCATATTTCGAATGAGTCCAACATAAACTGAAGAGACCTATGCAAAGTGATAACTTTCAAATATAACATATTCTCGCAAGAGTGGGTAAAATGTTTGGAATTCAAAATAAAAAATTTATCTAAATTCGATATGAAATTTTAGTTCTATCCAGACTTTATACATTACCAGAAAAATGCACATTGATATTACACAAAGAGCAGTATAATAGATGTTTAATAGCGTTTTCGTGAACGCTATGTTAGCCGCAATTATAATAGGATCACCCCATACAATTACATTTTATTGACATTCTATTATAGCGGTAATCGAATGCTTTCATATATTTTATTTTAGCACATGTTATTATGTAATAACATATATCTTTCGCTGTATAAATATATGTATTTCGGTTGATATTTAATTTATATAGTTAAATCACTTTTTCTAGAATTTATTAAATAGAATTTATATGTAATTTTTATATTTTACAAATCATCAAAATTAAATAAAGATAGTGTTACATTAATCAAAACAAGTCTTACATAACATTATAAAAAGCTTTCCAACATCATTGTTTCTTTTAGAACTACTTGATTCAATATGTTCAGTTTAACGATCACTCATTTTGCAAACATATTTAGACTTAATCACGTTTTTTTTTTATAATTTCAACGCTAATAAAATTTAAATAAATTACCTACACTATTAGATTTGATCGGGAAACTACGTTAACTTTAACATAATTAATCAACCATTTATTTTCGCTGACTCAGACATTGTGGCGATGAAGTGTCATTTTGGCTTAACATTGTTTTGGCCATTTGAGTCTATAAACTTAATACGATAACCAACTGGTGACCAATAATCGTTTGTACATGTAGAACAAAAATAGAGCTTATTACAAACATAATCTCTCGAAAACGGAGGCTTATGATGGATTCCATATTTTCATAAAAAAGACAATAATTTGTATCGATCTATTCATAAAAGAGGGAAGTTTGCAGAAATGATCTCACCACAAGAGAAATTTTTTGCAGGAATGACCACTTTGGAGGGAAAAAGTTTCGGGAATGATTTCTCCTTAAAGGAAGTTTGTGAATTAAGGCTCCATAGATTGGAAGGGTAGCGTCTGAGACGAAGAACCGGTAAAGAAGACCTTCCATGACGAAGAGAAAGTTTGCTTCAGTTGAATAAATCGGAGTAGGCTGAGGCAACCAGAGCTGTAGGTGGAAGATGGAGATGGCGGTTTTTGGTAACGAACGTTCTCATTATAACATAAAAAAATCAATCCACCATCTATAAACTTTTTTATATTTTTTTTATTTGTTTGTGTCTAACATATCACTTTGATTTGTAATAAACTGAAGGAGAAGAGAGTGTTGTTTTCTTAAAGTTTTCCTCAAATCTAATATGTTCGATCCAAGACAAAGTTGAAAGTTACTTGTAAATATTATAAGTTTCTAATGTAAACGTATTCTAAACAAAACTATTAAATGTTGAGGTTTATGAGGTTTGTAACATAAAACTATTAATGCATAAACGTTTTATCAATTAAGCATCCTCATCGATTGTCCTATAAAATCTCTTGTTTTCTTATTTAATGTCACCAATCTTACATCCAAAACCAAAAGCAAATATGGCAAAGTCTCTTCTCATGGTAATGCTCGTATGCATAGTAATGTTTTCCATGGCTCGTCCAATTTATTCCCAAAAAACTGATACATATTCACAAGGGATACCAGAAGAAGCAGACATATCTCCAACTCCATTGGAAGTAGCTGATTCACCTACAACGGAATCTGAGATAGAGCTTGCTCACCATTTGCATAAAGACTATATTCTTGCTTGCCCTAAAAAGCCGAGTCCCAAATGCGAAGATGAGATTTTCAACAACATGTTGGATGAGACGACACCAGTGACAGATGAATGTTGTCGTGATGTATTGAATACTGGCAAAGATTGCCATCTCGCGATGGTTAAAATCATATTCTCTACAAAAGACTATAAAAATATTGCATCTAAGGCTATTCCAAAAAGTAAAAAGGCATGGAACGATTGTATCCGTAGAGTTGGCAGCAAAATTGGTGCTCCGATCTCTTTCGAGCTGTAAACTAATATTCTCTCATACTAATGTGTTTATGCGTTTTTGTAATTTGATTGTGACCATTATAAAACAGATACTATTTTATTTTTGGTAATAAAGAATCCAGAGCCATTGAAAAGTTTACATTATTTATTCATCATTCGACATAAATTGAAGAAACATATGCAAAGTGATAGCTTTCAAATATAACAAGTCTCGCAAGGGTGGGTAAAATATTCGGAAAAATCAAAATATATTTCTTATCTCAATTTGATATTAAATTTAAGCTAGATACAGACTTTATACATTACAAGAAAAATGCTTATTGATATTACACGAAAAACGGTATAATAAGTGTTTAATAGCGTTTTTATAAACTCTATGTCCGCCGCAACTATAATAGGATCACCCAATACAATTGTATTTTTTTACATGCTATAATAGTTCGTTCTATTATACCGGTAATCTAATGCTTGTATATATTTTATTGTAGCACATGTTAATGTTATTTTATATTACGATGTAACATATATTTTTTGCTGTATAAATGTATGTAATTCGATTTATATATTTATAAAAATTTTGTAGAATTTATTAAATTGAATTTATATATAATTATTATATTTTACAAATCATCAAAATTACATAAGTGTATTTTTAAATTAATAAAAAAAGACTAAAAACAATATAAAAAGCTTTCCAACATCCTTGTTTCTGTTAGAAGTACTTGATTTTGTATGTCAAGTTTAATGATCACTTATTTTGCAAACATCTTCAGACTTGATCACATTTTTTTTAATTTCAACGCTAATAAAATTTAAATAAACTACCTACACTATTAGATTTGCTCGAGAAACTATGTTGACTCTAACATATTTAGTCAACCATTTGTTTTTGGTGACTCACACGATTCGGTGGCGACGAAGTGTCATTTTTTCTTAACCTCGTATTGGCCATTTGAGTCCATAAACTCAATACGGTGACCAACTCGTGACTAAGAATTATTCGTACGGGTAGAACAAAAGTAGAGTCTACAACAAATTTCTCCAAAACGGAGGCTAATGATGGAGTCCATATCTTCATAAAAAAGACAATAATTTGTATCGATCTCTTCATAAAAGAGGATGTTCGCAGGGACGATCTCTATACAAATGAACAAATTTGCAGGAATTATCTCTCGTGAGGAAAGAAGTTTTCGAGATGATCTCTCCATAAAGGAGAAATTTAGTGAATTAAGACTCCATGGATAGGAAGCGTAGCGGCTGACACGAAGCACCAGTAAAGATGACCTTCCATGATGAAGCTTGCACCAATGAAATAAATAGGAGTATACTGAGGAAGATGGAGATGACATTTTTATCTAGCGATTTAGGGCAGATCAAGGAAAGCTTTGCACAAGTCCAACTACACTTGAAGCTCAATAGGAAAATTGGCGGGCAATAAGCCCAAAGTGAAGGTTGATGGGCTAAGCCAATTTATTGAAAACACCTATTGTTATCACCATTTAAAGATCATAGATCTTCGCAAGTACACTCCTCGTTCCATTTCAGATTGAAAGCATCCACGAACGTTCTCATTATAACAAAAACAAAATCAATCCATCATCTTTAGTTTTTTAAAAAAAATTTAAACCGTTTTGTGTCTAATATATCACTTTGATTTGCAATAGTGTTGTTATCTTCAAATTTTCCTCAAATCTAATATGTTCGATCTACGACAAAGTTGAAAGTTACTTGTAAAATATTGTAAGTTTCTAATGTAAAAGTATTCTAAACAACACTATCTGTCCGATCAAATTATCTGTGATTGAGTATTCATTGTTAACTTGAATTTTCATGAGTAATGGGCGAGACAGAATTTTCAATGAAGGAGCCATTTGCAAGATATTGTTATCCGTTCCATATGAGCCTTACTGAACGATGGAAGTCGACATCATCAGAATCTCTAGAGATTCAAAATCCATCAGCAATATGCTTCTTTTAGAGCATATGATCGAGAAAGATGTGCCCGACATCAGAATAGATTGAAAGATATGACGATTGCAACACCAAAAGAGCTGTCACCGTACCACCGATCTTAACTTCGTGTAATTGACTTGAGATGAAAATGGGCGAGAAAAACAAATCAAGGAACGGAGTGGATTGGAAGAAATAGACATAAAGGTACATCAAATACTTATTACTAACCGATTGAAGTTTAAATGTTTCAGGAAATACTTTGGATCAAATATCCATAAGTAATGTACCCCTTCTGGAGAAAATGACCGAGAGAAAAACATTAGTTCCCGTACTAGATTGGAAGATGTCCGAAACAACTCTTCATTGTGTGTCGTACCCAGAACATGTGAATTCAAAATCGAGAAACTTCATGGAACTCAAAATCCACAGGTAATATGTATATTTTAAAGTTTTTGGTCGAGAAAAATATGTATGCTTGCCTGCTAGATTGAAAGTTACATCAAGAGAACCGAATCGTCCGAAATCGAAAACGAATACATCGACCCGCCACCGGCCGTATAGCCCGTGACCGGTGTTGCCAGGAATCTCCAGACCGGTCACGATCCCTCGTGATCGGGGCGTCCTTTGAGCCCGGACCAATCAAAACCCGTTGTAACGGATCCGTCCCGCCTCCCTCCGTTGCACGATCGTGAACCCGATGCTACGACACCGGATGCAACTCACATATTTGTGTAAACCAATATGTTCCCGACAAGAGATTTTCTGTTCTTGTTCTCTCTTCTCTCTTTACAATGAAACAAAATGACATATATAGGAAAGATAAGGAGGAGATAAATATTAAGTGACTTGGAGTACAAGTCTTTTGCCTAGTCTTTTGCCTTGTTCACAAAGTAGCTTGGAGACCAAGTGATTTTTAGAGATAAGATCAAAAGACATTATCATGTGATGGATAATTTAACAAAAAGGTATACAAAACATTGTTTTTTTAAAAAAGAATTATAAAATATGTAAAGACAAAAGACATGTATTTAAGTTAAAATGGAAAAAAAATAAGACTAAAAGTGTCAAGTTGGAGAATTGAACTTGAGTTTAGGGTGTTGATACTTTGAGATTTTACCAACTAAGCTCTTGAGAATTTAACATTTTAACTACAAAAAAAGACATTTGTTTATTTTACCTGGGTCAGGTGACCCACCTTCTTTATAAGTCGGTCCGCCCTCATTACTACATTAACGAATCTAAGATTAAAAAAAAAGAAGCAAAAAAGTTTCGATTTTTACGCAACCCTCCTCGTAAATATCGAAACTTTGTTATCAAAAACACGAACTAGAATCAAGACAGATCTAAAAAAAACGTGACGAATTGTTGGATCTAAATAAAAAAATAACAGACTTGGTCATTAGTCACGATCCGAGTCGAGTTACTGATGAGGGAGAGAATAAAAATGGTGATAGAGAGAGAGAGAGAGGGGGGAATGGTTTAGAGAACAAAAGCTTCGAACAATCGGGACACAATTTGATCTAGACTTTCTCTTCCGATTATCGCCATCGGAGAGAGACAAGAAAGAGAGAGAGAGTCGAGACAGAGAAAAGGAACACGGGCAAAACGAAAAATTCTTTGTTAAAAATTATCGGACTCATTTTCTTTATGGTTTTGTCATTACTATTGCAACAACCACATCCCGACACGTCTGGGGTTCTTAACAATCCTTTAAAAAATTAGCTAAGAACCGATTCTTAGCATTTTTCTCTGTTTTTCTTTAATTTTAATTGTTTTATTCTTAAGAACTCTGTTAAGTACCTTTTAAGAAACCCTATTGGAGGTGCTCTTAACCTTAAGCAAATTCTGCTAACATAGTAGTAAACATAGTTTCAGTCTAACATGATGCTCTTAACTTATTATCTCTAGTACAACAAAAAAATTGTTGCGATTGTATTCATATATCGACTACAAGGCTAGAAAAGCAGATTACCCAATAAACTATCTTATTCCATTAATTAGTACAATTGCATATTCCCTCCATACAAACAGGTCCTGTTTTTTCGCAACGAACAAACTTGTAACAATCTTCACTAAAGTCACAAGACCACATGATACAGTTATGCTTTCCTATTTTTTGAGGACACCATATGCCACCACAATTAAGTGTGAATCCGCACAATGGAAGATTGCTACTAGGCTCATTTCTTGATGCATTGGTTTCGAGCAACATGAAAGTGCCTACATGATGTATAAATGAATTATTTAACAAGCACAAATAAACATGTTTTAGAATTAGTATTGTTTTAGATGTATATAATAAAGATATAAAGAAAAAAACATACAAGAGATGAGAAAGAAGAAGATGAAAAGTGATGTTGCTCTAGACGCCATTGATAGAATAGAAGATGGAAAGATAAATATTTAATTTCAACTTTTGTGTTTTTGAGGAATGATGTCTGTTACTATATATCTGTTTGATTATTCAACTATTTATTCTGGTCTTTGAAATATTTCGGTTGTTTGATTGTTCAAATAGTAATTGTGGTTACCAATTAATATAAGATTTTTCTGGTCAACATTACTTTATAAAACTTTGCAGAAAAATGGAAATAATCATGCAAAGTTCGCTACACTACTTTCTCTAGCGAATCTGAACCACTGATCTAAGATTTTTTTCCTTTTTGTTTTCATTTCAAATCTAAATTGAAAATTTACCAAACATATTGATATACATAGATATACATAGATATTGGATGGATATGTTTCATTTTATGGTAGATAATTATTTCTATATTTTTTTAAATCAGACTATTATGTCTTACTTGAGGCAGAGAAGAGAGAGATGCTCTTCGATCTCTCTTAAGTTAATATTTTGTGTAGACCAAAAATAACAAATTGAATTTTTTTTTTCAACAACTTTATTAGATTAACTCAAATGAGTCAATGTCGAAGAGTATTGTTTACACATGTGATAAGATGCGGTTATTTCGTGCCAAAGAATCCGCTTTAACATTCACACTACGAGAAATCAAATTGAAAGTTTCATGTATACATAAATCCAAAACAAAAAAAAAAACAACATAACATTTTCAGTTGTCTAAAATTCGTTTTGTTTATTAAAACAACATAAAAAATTAATTGTCTAAGTTCTCTAACCATCTAAGCATTGACATTGTGAATTTTTACAAACAAATTTTCCAAAAATGCAAGTGAGCTTATCCTCACAATCACTTGCTGTCTTGCACGGTAATGGGGTTTCAGATGGTTTTAGATGAAGTCTTTTTCTGCTTGAATGTGGTGAAATCGGTGGACACTGACATTGTGAGACAATACATTTTACTGTTGCCCCCAGACAATGAACATTTTGGCAATCATCTACCGTCGAGCAGCTATGATAATGTACTTGGGCTTTAGCTTTAGGTATGCTCATTGATCTCATGCCTAATATCGAGCATTGATTTCAATAGTGATTCGAAACCAAATTGATCCATTAGATTTAATATGTGAATGTTTATTCGAGAGATGAGACAGACTTACATGTAAGAATTAGTGAAATGAACAAAAGAGAAATCGCTTTCGATGTCATTTGTTTTGGTGCGGGTAAGTTGATTTTTTCAAGAAGATACACAATATTGGCTCACACAGGGAGACGACTAAAAACAATAGGAGTGCAATAATAAAAATGAAGGGAATATATTTAAATAAATTAAGGAATGAAATCTGGAGAAGAAGAATAAGATAAATGTTGGGAATGGATATATGGTAACAAACAATGGATTTAATTTTTGGATTTATGTCTATAAAAATTAATATATAATATGATAATAGTGATAACATTTGAAATTTATAATTTTCATTTCATTCAGAAATATATCTTCAAAAATTAATTACTAGTCAATTTTAATTTGAAATAAAATCAAAATAATTATTTGAATTTGAAATTTTGTTTTAAGCATAATTCTATACTTTTAAAAAATTTATTTCGAAAATATTTAATATACAGTGTAATATTCATTAACTAACTCTTTTATGTAAATTTCTTATTGTGACAGTATTTTTTATTTTAACCTAATTTTTTTATTTTCATATTTGTAAATATATTTGGTCTTCTTGTTTTGGTGACCAATACTTTTGTTCTATAATCCTTCATATAAAATATTACGTACTTCTTTCAAAAATAAAGAAAAATTCAATGTTCATCTTCTTTTCTTTTTGATGGTTACCATTATAAGCCAATATGATTTTTTGGTAACGAAGGCATGTCATATTTATTATATTGTTGACCAACATTAAAAGAAAATTAAATGGCTAGTATGCGTTATCTTCAAATTTTAATTTGTTTCTAAACGGGCGCTTGTCCATATCTCGAGACTTGCAAATTACCTTGAAACATTATATATGGTTTGTTGAAACTGAAAATTACACTATTTATTAAAAAAAGATCGTTGAAGATTTGAATATTAGTTCCGGTTAGGTGACCATGTGTTCAAAGCTGTAATGCCGAAGTTGTCTTCTTCTATTGTAATCAAGAGAAATAATCATCTAACTTCTTCTCTATAATCAAGAGCAATTTTGATTTCATATCCTTAAAAGATATCGACTGCATTGTGTGTTTCGACAACTTGATGGTAACAACTAACAACGTCGGAAGGATAAAATAAAATTGTTGCGATTGTATTCATATATCGATTACAAAGCTAGAAAAGCAGATTACCCAATAAACTATCTTATTGGGTACAACTGCATATTCCCTCAAAACAAACAGGTCCTGCATTTTTTTCGCAACGAACAAACTTGTCACAATCTTCACTAAAGCCACAAGCCCACCTGATACAGTTATGCTTTTCTATTTTTTCAGGACACCATATGCCACTACAATTAAGTTTGAATGTGCACAATGGAAGATTGCTACTAGGCTCATTTCTTGATGCATTGGTTTCAAGCAACATGAAAGTGCCTACATGATATACAAATGAATTATTTAACACGCACATTTAAACATGTTTTAGAATTAGTATTGTTTTAGATGCGTAATATAGAGATATAAAGAAAAAAACTTACAAGAGATGAGAAAGAAGAAGATGAAAAGTGATGTTGCTCTAGACGCCATTGATAGAATAGAAGATGGAAAGATGAATATGTATTTTCAAATTTTGTGTTTTTGAGGAATGATGTCTGTTACTATATAACTGTTTGATTGTCCAAATATTTATACTGGTCTTTGAAATAGTTCGGTTGTTTGATTGTTCAAATAGTAATTGTGGTTACCAATTAATATAAGATTTTTTTGGTCAACACTACCTTCTAAAACTTTGCAGAAAAATGGAAATAATCATGCAAAGTCAGCAACACTTCTTCCTCTAGCGAATCTGAACCATTTATCTAAGATTTTTTTTCTTTTTGTTTTTATTTCAAATCTAAATTGAAAATTTACCAAGCATATAGATATACATAGATATTGGAAGGATATGTTACATTTTATGGTAGATAATTATTTCTATATTTTTTTTTAAATCAGACTATTACGTCTTACTTGATGCAGAGAAGAGAGAGATGCTCTTCAATCTCTCTTAAGTTAATGTTTTTGTGTAGACCAAAAATAACAAATTGAATTTTTTTTTTTCAACAACTTTATTAGATTAACTCAAATGAGTCAATGTCGAAGAGTATTGTTTACACATGTGATAAGATGCGGTTATTTCGTGCCAAAGAATCCGCTTGAACATTCACACTACGAGAAATCAAATTGAAAGTTTCATGTATACATAAATCCAAAACAGAAAAAAAACAACATAACATTTTCAATTGTCTAAAATTCGTTTTGTTTATTAAAACAACATAAAATTTTCAATTGTCTAAGTTCTCTAACCATCTAAGCATTGACATTGTGAATTTTTACAAACAAATTTTCCAAAAATGCAAGTGAGCTTATCCTCACAATCACTTGCTGTCTTGCACGGTAATGGAGTTTCAGATGGTTTTAGATTAAGGCTTTTTCTACTTGAATGTGGTGAAATCGGTGGACACTGACATTGTGAGTCAATACATTTTACTGATGCCCCAGACAATGTACATCTTGGCAATTATCTACCGTCGAGCAGCTATGATATTGTACTTGGGCTTTAGCTTTAGGTATGCTCACTGATCTCATGCCTAATATCGAACATTGATGTCATTAGTGATTCGAAACCAAATTGATTCATTAGATTTAATATGTGAATGTTTATTCGAGACATGAGATAGACTTACATGTAAGAATTAGTGAGATGAACAAAAGAGAAATCGCTTTTGATGCCATTTGTTTTGGTGCGGGCCGGGTAAGTTGATAGTTCAAGAAGATACACAATATTGGCTCACACAGGTGACAACTAAAAAACACTAGGAGTGCAAAAATAAAAATGAAGAAAATCTAATGAAATAAATTACGGATTGAAGTCTGGAAAGGAATAATAAGAGAAATGTTGGGAATGAATTGTAACAAACAATGGATTTAGTTTTTGGATTTATTTCTATAAAAATTAATATATAATATTGGTAACATTTGAAATTTAAAATTTTAATTTCATTTAGAAATATATCTTCAAAAATTAATTACTTGTCAATTTTATTTGAAATAAAATCACAATAATTATTTGAATTTAAAATTTTGTGTTAAGCATAATTCTATACCTTTTAAAAAGTTATTTCGAATTTATTTAATATATAGTGTAATTTTCATTAACTAGCTCTTTTATGTAAATTTATTATTGTGACAGTATTTTATATTTTAACATAAAGTTTTTTATTTTCATATTTGTAAATAGATTTGGTCTTCTTGTTCTTGTTCCTCACCAAATTTGGTGAGCAATACTTTTGTTCTATATATAATCCTCCGTATAAAAAGGAATGATGGGAAATTATGCGAAGACCATATGTATTAAATATTACGTACTTCTTTAAAAATAAAGAAATATTCAATGTTCATCTTCTTTTTCTTTTTGATGGTTACCATTATAATTTATAAGCCAATATGATTTTTTGGTAACGAAGGCATGTCATATTTATTATATTGTTGACCAACGTTAAAAGGAAATTAAATGGCTAGTTTGCGTTATATTCAAATTTTAATTTGTATCTAAACGGGCGCTTGTCTATATCTCGAGACTTTTAAAGTACCTTGAAACATTATATATGGTTTGTTGAAACTGAAAATTACACTATTTATTATAAAAAATCGTTGAATATTAGTTCCGGTTAGGTGACCATGTGTTCAAAGCTGTAATGCCGAAGTTGTCTTCTTCTATAGTAATCAATGGTTTTTTTTGGTAATGAATTGTAATCAATGGTTTTTTTTGGTAATGAATTGTAATCAATGGTTGATCAAATCATCGAACTTCTTCTCTATAATCAAGAACAATTTTGATTTCATATCTTAAAAAGATATCGACTTCATTGTGTGATTCGACTAAGACTTTCAACGAAACTCGACAACAGAGTTAAACCGTTGTTTCGACAACTTGATGGTAACAATTAACAACGTCAGAAGCATAAAATAAAGACTTTTCAAAATATGATAATCTCTTTTATATTAAGGTTGTAAAATATTTTGGAGAATAAAATCATTTCAGAAAAGCAAAACTTTGGAAACCTAATTTAATTCATTTATCCTTGTAAAATTATGGTTTATTCTTCCATTTCATATGTAAATAATTTAACACCATTCAAGTAAAACATAATTTTTAAATTTCATTGCAACTCAATCTTCGTAACGCCAGAGGTGAAAATAAATTCTACAAACCCACCAACTATTAAGAAAATAAAAACTCATGGGAAAAAATCTTTCCAATTACAAGAATGAAATAAGCCAATTCGTTTTAGCTAAAAAATACTATAGTTTATGCAAAATTCAAACTTCATTCCACAAATAAAAGCAATTGTGCAAAACTAAACAATACAAGATTTTATTCTACCAATGATCGAAAATCAAAGTGAATGATAGAAGTAAAAGATGAGTCTAACTCAAGACTTCTATGCCCACTTGGCCATCAAAGTCATTGCTCCAGCACCTATAAAGACAGCAACATAACCGAGGATATGAAGCTTCATGTTCCCTTGTATCTTTGGTCCGAAGAATTCATGAGCCAAGAGATTAACAACTGCCATATAAATCAATAATCCTGCAGAGCACGCATTCAAGACCCCCACCACTATCAACGCGGTCGGACTTGTCTCATCATATATCTTTTGTATGGCCATCCCTAAAACAATCCCAAATGGTGTTGTGACCGAAAAGAAAAACACCATTATCCAATTCGTTTTGCTTTTAAATTGCGCCTATAATAAACAAAACAAAACATTAAAATATGTTAAAACGGTTGTTAATATGACTATCAAATTAATACGTATATAGCATGGATTTACTTGTAAAATGGAACCACCGAGTCCCATTCCTTCAAAGAGTTGATGGAAACAAAGCGCTGCGATAAGTGATTGTATGGTACATTTGTTATCTGAAGCCCCCATAGCAAGTCCGATAACAACCGAGTGAACTACGATACCTAGTTCCAATATCTACACCAAAATAATATCATTTTAAAATATTCGTGAGATTTGTATTTGATTATTCGAATTCCAAATCAAAATCCAAACTAATTTTTAACAAGTAAGAAAAAACGTGTTTAGTAAAAATAGATCTATAGCTTCAACTCCAAAATAAGAATTGAGAAATGATATAAAAATATATATGCAAGTTATATATGCACCTGAGCAATGACTTTATTCCTAAGAAGTTGACTTGTCTTATTATCGTTGACCTTTTCTTGTTTCTCCACATAATTAGATCCATTTTCTAGGGTTTGGATCTCATCTTGTGTATCCACAGAATTAGATCCATTTTCTAACGGTACGACTTCTCCTTCACGCTTACTATCTCTCCTCGCATACGCACTCATCGCAAACGAATCAATCATTAAAACGAGCAAAGCCGAGACCATCGCGATAAAAGTGGTGAAAGGAAACTTCCTCCAGGGCTCTTCAGGCAAACATTTGGACGTGAGATCATCGTAAGAGTCCGGTAACACATGCATGAAACCGGTTGCCAAAATTACACCCGAAGCTAAACACTTAACGAGCACAAACATATCTCGGTCGGGTCCTAAAGCAGGAATGGAACGAGTTAACAACGGTAAGCTAACGCCGATCATGCTCGCCACTAAGATAGATGGGATTGCTATGATTTTAAGCTTTTTCGCTTCTTTGTTGTTGTGACATAATGGATCTCCAGATTCAGCTTTGCATTCACTAACATCTGCGTTTTCAGCGTTACCGGCAAGAGAGGTAAATGTGAAGGATAGAAGGAGAACTGTAATGGTTATGAGTTTATAACAAGCTTTAGAGGAAGCCATTGCAGAAAGTGAAAAGAAGCTTTCTTAAGGTTTTTTTTTATATCTTTTGCGATGAAGACTATAGGAGAAAATAATTTCGTCTCAAATTTATAAAGATTGTAACACAAAAAAGAAAATTTAAGATTGTGGACAACATGTGTTGTCTTATACTGTCTCCATCCGTACATACTTTTTGTTAATACGATGCTTAGATCAAAGTGACTTTTTGGTGATGTGTACTCAGTGAAGCGCCACGTGGAAATATTAAAAAGTGTGAGATTTTAATTTGGTGAAAACTTTGATTCAAGATGTGACTCAGAATTTGTTTCCTCCATAATTGATATACCTTTCAAACTTTTTAGAATTTTCTCAAAAAAAAATAAAACTGATTTAGATTTTCTCACATATATATTAATAAAAGATTTTAACTACTGGATACATTACTCTAATTCATTTATTATTTCTTTTTAAATGGATGATAAATTAAAACAATGTATATAGAAAATAGGATAAACTAATGTATGACATGCTTCAATATATATATATATATATATATATATATATGTGTGTATTTGTCTATATATTTGTTTTGGTTAATTCCCTCACATTTTCTACCTAATGGCGACATAACCAGTTGATTAGAGTTAAATAAAAATCAATTAAAATCACACCCAAATAAATAAATAGAAAATAACCAACCCAACTAAACCACATCCCAAAACAAATAAATTAAATTGAACCGAAGTAAACCTGAAATCAAATAACGATCTAGATGGATGTTTCTTGAATAATAATCAATCCCTAAATTAGGGTTTTATTGAAATCGAAAGTCTCCAATTCTCTCCGTCGAACCATGGACGAAGACCTCTCCAAGATCGAAGATTTCTCCGGTAAGATCTCTAACCCGAAACTATTTGTTTAGATTTTATATGATCCATCTGTCATAGTTAAACTAGCCCTGACCTAGTCGATCTGTTATAGTATAACAATGGTCAATGTATAGATCTAACCTATCTTGTATCTTTTATTTCGTAATTAACTCGTTTATACGTTTTCTGTTTTGTCAAGAGGATGAGACAGTTGTCTTCTGGAACTTGGAGGATTATCCAATCCCTAGTAGTGCCAATCTTGATTTGATTTATCCTAATATCGAATCAGCTCTCCATAAAATGGGTTTTCATGGTCATCTGACAATCATGGCCTTTGGTGACAAATTGTACCACGACATAGATGCCTTGTCCATGGCCAATATCGCATACGATCCTGAAGGTGAATGAATATTCCTTTACTTATTAACTTACACTCTTCTCTGTTTCTTCTACTTATTATATATCTCTGTAGTAATCTAGGTCTCTTGTTTATCTATAGTTTCACCGGGTGACGATTCGTGTGTTTGGAGGATGACTGGAGAGATTGTTTCTTTCTTAGCAGTGAGCTTTCCCATGAATTATATGGTTATCGCAAAACAACACTCTGAGTTGTACAGGGTTCTTCATTGTTTGAAATCGAGGAATCAAAATGTTCTCTTGTTAGAGCCGCCTGGTGACACCGCACAACAAGATATTCTATTTCCTTGTGTAGACTCAGTTGTTGATTGTACCAAAGTTTTTGGTGGAGGAAAGCCTATACACGCAAGCAAAGCCTATCCTTCCTACTGTTATAGATGTGGTTAGTGTATGAAAACATTCATGTTTCATAATTTGCAGTTTTTATTCCTTTCCACCTAATGCTTTTTTACCAAGAATAAATACATATTTAGATTTAACCACTTGCTTGGTTAAGCAGTGTATGAGTATAGTATTGATTTTTCAAAGACATTCCTCCAGCACCTATAAAGACAGCACTATAGGCACATGACCGAAGTTTCATGTCTCCTCTTAGAGGCCAGATATTAACAAAGGCAATATAGATTAATAGTCCCGTGGAACATGCATTCGCGACCCCAGCCACCATCATCGCGGTCGGGCTTGCCTCATCTAATATTTTTTGTATTTCCATCCCTAATACAGTCCCACACGCTGATGCGATCGAGAAGGGAAATACTACCATTATCAAGTTCGTTTTCTGTTGCGCCTATATAATAAACAAAAAAATAAAGAAAAATATGTAAGATCGATTGTTTGATTACTATCAAATCAACACGTATATATATAGCAATGGATTTAGAGACGAATTTCCTTGTAAAATGAAACCACCGAGTCTCATTCCTTTAAGGAGTTGGTAGAAAGAAAGCGATACAATAAGTGATACCGATAACGATCGGGTAGACTCCCATACCTAGTCCGATACTTAGTCCAAACATCTGCACCAAAATGACTACATTAAATCATTTTTTTAATTAATAGCTGGAATTCTAAGCCAAAGTCTACACTAATTTAATTAATTAGCGATCACAAACATATGTCGGTTAGGTCCTAAAGAAAGATCGGAACAAATTAACAACGGTAAGCAAACAACGCTAATGCTCACGGCAAAGATCGATATGATTGCTTTGAGTTTAAGCTTTTGTGCTTCTTTGTTGTTGCGGCATGATGAATCTCTGGATTAAGTTTTGCATTCCCTTACGTCTGTGTCTTCAGCGTTACCGGCAAGAGAGATTAATGTCAAGGAGAGAAGGAGAACGGTAATGGTGAAGGTTTTGTAATAAGCTTTAGAAGCCATTGAGGAAAGTGAAAACTGACAAGACCCTTTCTTATGAAGGCTTTAGGGAAAATGTTTTCATTTTCAATTTATAAGATTGTAATTTGTAACTAATGATTTTGGATTAAAGCCACTTTTGATGACGTAGACATGATTTGACCCGTGGAAAATTTAATTTGGTGAAATCTTTGATACAAAATATCTATTTCAGAATATATTTTTTTCTCTCCATTAGATATGTAAAACTCTTTATAAATTTCCACAAAAATGAACTATAAATTAAAAATTAAAGGCTTGTGGGTTCAATTTCAATCAAATGAGGTTTCTTACATAAAACTAAGGTACATTTGTTAGTTAATAAACCAATTGTTGAATGTATAGATTTAATATATAAGATGTTACTAAAAAAAACACTTGTTGAATATATAGATGTGAAGTAAAAATCAGAATTTCTCTACAAAAATATTACCAAATAAATAATATATAAATTTAAAATGTAAAACAACTCAAAATGCAAGTACTTTATGGAGAAAAAGAATGCAAGTAGGAAATTTGAAAGAGAAAAATTCAGCCTCTTGATTTTCTTTCAAATATTCGTAAATACTTTTGTTACAAGCCTTTTTTGTGTAATTTCTCTAAAATTATTTTAATTATCCAAAAACAAACTACAAATATTGGATAAATCTCGTTCATGATTTAATTATGGGCTTTCCTTAGGCCCATGATACTGCTAATGAAGAAGATAAAGCGTTTTGTGTCAAAAAAAATTCACTGGAAACAAAAGAAGGTAAAAAAGGATCAATCTTGCCACGGATCACTCTCTGCCCTAACTTCAGATGGTTCAACTACTTCTGTTTCTCCACTTTTGTCATCTCCTTCATTCACAGTCGAGCTTTCTTCTTCTTCTTCAACTCTGCCCCATCTTCCTCCAACCGCCATTGCCATCATCTCATAAATCTTGTTCCCGAGCTCGGCCGGGCTATCAGGCTGTTCAACAAACAAATCAAAAGTGAGTACAAAGGTCCAAGACTTTTACTGAGGAACAAGAAAGGTTTTAGATTTCTTACAGTGAATCCACTTGAGATTATAGCAGTGTCATACAAGAGATCGACCACTCTTGTTGCTTCAGTGCTCTCTGGTGCATTCTTACAAGCAGCCTGCACCAAAAGAATTACAAAAATTAAAAGGCTTTTTTCAAGATCTCTGAGCCGATAGATTTCCGGAGAGAATATTGTAGCACACACTTACGTTCAAGTCTTTGATGATGGGATGATCTGGATTGATCTCTAGTATTCTCCTACCTCTCATGAACTCCAGGCTTGAAGTGTCTCCAAGAGCCTGTGCCTTCATTAGCCTTTCACAATGAACAAGCACATAAGTCAATGAATAAGCACATAAGTTTCATGATATGTCGATTTTGTTTTATAAAGCTTTTGCTGAAATACTAACCTTTCCATATTAGCTGACCACCCAAATTTGCCTGAAACAAGCACACAAGGAGAAGAGCTCAAACGATTTGAGACTTGGACTTTTGCAACTTTGTCACCGAGCTGCTGTTTTATCCAGTCACAGAGAAGGTTAAACTCTTGTTTAGCTTCCCTGTCCTTTACTTCATCTTCATCTCCTGCGAGAATGGACACGTTTTGTTACAAACAAATGGTTGAGAGAAATGTGCGGGCAGTCAGCAGTGCTAATCAATACTTACCGAGTTCCAAATCTTCTTTGCTGATATCAACGAATTTCTTTTCTTTGTAGGTTTGCAAATTCTGAATCGCAACTTCATCGATTGGTTCAACCAAGTATAGAACCTATAATTAACAAAAACAAGTGGTGAGAAAGTCAAATCAAAACAGAATCTCGAAGTTGAAAAACTAATCTTGAAGCATATACCTCGATATCTTTTTGGATTAATTTCTCCAAGAAAGGGGCAGACTTGGCACTTTTAAGACTATCAGTGGCGAGGTAGTAGATCGCCTTTTGGTTCTCTCCCATGTTCTCGATATAATCATCCAAGCTTGTCAATTCTTCTTCATTCTTGGAACTGTAGAATCTGAGTAGCGGTGTAATACGCTTGTGGTTACCGGTGTCTTCAATACAACCCAATTTAAGGAACCTACCAAAGTTCTCCCAGAATTTCTTGTAATCCTGGAAATTGTTTGTACCAGGTGAATATCCCAGGCCTTCAAATGAACAAGAGAACAAGATTAGGATAATGAGATGCATACCTCTTTGTTTTCACTTTCCGAGATTTCTTGTATCATGTCAAAGGTTTTCCTTATGAGCCTCTTTCTCATGATTCTTACCTGAACATTATAAGAAAGATAGTATAGTTAGGAGTTGAAATTCATATATGATAAACATTTGTATCACTAACTGTTGCACCACTTACAATTCTGCTTTCTTGGAGAATTTCACGGGAAACATTAAGAGGAAGATCATCAGAGTCCACCACTCCCTTCACAAAGCTCAAATATCTCGGGAACTGCAAACAGATTACAAAACATAATCAGATAATAAATCGAACCACAAATTTAAAGAGATTTCTACAACAGAAAGAACCAAATAGGACTCACAAGCTCTCCATCAAAATCGTCAGAGATAAACACACGCTTCACGTAGAGCCGAATGTTCTTTGTTTTCGGGTTTGTAACATCCTCATTGTTAAGAGGACCCATGCCAGGGATGTACAAAATACTCCTGAACTCAACCTCACCCTTTGAGAATCAAGACAATACAGCGACTAGTAAGCGCCAGTTGAAGAATTCATAAATTGACATAAATATATAGCGTATAATGTATAAGTATAAGGACCTCAGTTGTGAAGTGTGTGTGAGCAAGTGGATCCAAGAACTCATTGAAAGCCTTTTTGTAGAACTCATTGTATTCTCCTTTTTCCACTTCCTTCGAATTGCGCATCTATTCAAAACACACAAAATAATCAGTAAACATGTTGAACGAAGAGTACAAAACACAGGTTACAGCTCCAAGGCATTACCCATAGCGGTTTTGTCTCGTTGGCTAGTTCCCAATCCCAATACTTCTCAGTTTTAGTGGTCTTCTTTTTCTTTGGCTCACCCTGGAAACAAGTAACAAAATCAAATCAGTAAACAAAACTCTAGGACAGTATTTGGTTGTGACTGTTTGTTACACACAATTAAAACTCCATAAATTTTTTACCTCTTCTCCTTCCTTAGCTGGTTCTTCCTCTTCAACCTACCACAAGTTACAAATTTTCCAACCATATTAGCAATGTGAATACACTAATATGATTACAGAAACAAAACTGTCATCCTCACCTCTATAGTCCTTGATTTCTCCTGCCATGTATAGATAGGAAACCCAACGAACTGAGAGTAGTTCTTCACAAGGTTCTTGATCCTCGTAGACTCCGCAAATTCGTATTTATCATCCTCCTGCAGCCAGTAATAAGCAGTCAAACAAACTATAAGAGATATCAATATTTAACGCATCAAATGAAAGAATGATTGAATAGAGAAAAGTACCCTCAGATACAAGGTGATTTGTGTTCCACGACGTAGAATGTTATCAGGGTCTGTTTCTTCTCTGATCACGTACGAGCTACTATCAGCAACCGATTCCCAAACATATTGCTTGTCAGATTTGGGGCTTTTGGTGGACACAACAACCTGAAAGTAGAGATACCAGTAAGTCCACTCCTCATAAGAAATACATAAACCAGAAGACACTAAGAAACAAAAGTTGAAAGTCTTCACCTTTTCAGCAACTAAGAAAGCAGAGTAAAACCCAACACCAAATTGTCCGATCAAACCGTTGTCAGCACCAAGGTCTTTGTTTTCCTGAATACAGAGAGCAATAAAACAATGAGTCCGAAAACATGACATCAAAGGTTTGCCTGCAACCAATATTCAAAGAGATGGGGAAAAAAACCTTTAAAGCCTTCAAGAATTTCGAAGTACCACTTTGAGCAATAGTTCCAAGACAGTCTATAAGTTCTTCCTTTGTCATTCCAATACCAGTATCGCTGCATATTCACATCCAACCAATTTAAGTAAACAGTTCTATATAATTCTGAATCAAGTAACAAAAGAAAGATGAGAATTCACTCATACGTTATGGTAATAGTGCCGTTATCAGGATCAGGCTTAATCCTAATCTCAAGATCTCCACCATCTCCAAGCAAAGACGGCTCTGTTACACTCAAGAACCTCAGCTTATCCAAAGCATCACTTGCATTACTGAACAAATACAAACACATCCAACATCAGATTTTGACAGAAACACACAAATCAATTCTAAAACAATCCCTCAAAATTGACTCACCTTACTAGCTCCCTGAGAAATACCTCCTTGTGACTGTATAAGCTATGAACAATCAAATCCAACAATCTACTAACCTGCAAATGAAATTGAAACTTTAAATTCCCATCACCAATCCAATCGATACCCAGAAAAAAAGTTTGAAACTTTAGGAGATATGGAAGAGAACCCACCTCAGCTTGATACTCATACTTCTCACCAGACCCTTCTTCAGTCGTTTCTTTCTCCACCACGGCGGCGTCACACTTCACGGCGAATCGATTACATCTCTTTTCTAGATTCCAGCTACACGAAACGCCGGTTCTCAGAGCGCCGCCGCGAGGCAGAAACGCAGTTCTCAGATGAGAGAGACGAGAAGAGAGAGGAGTGATTGGAACTGAAGTCAAAGGAGTTGTGTAGAGACTTCTACTCAAAGCAGGAGCCATTAGATTGAAAGTTGTGAAGGAAAGATTTGAGATTGGTCAATCTTTATCTCTCTATAGAGAAAAGAGTTTGGGAGTTGTTGAACAAAGAGTAACCTAAAAACCCTATAAAAGGTTTAAGGAGAGTGAGGTAAGAGAGGTTTCTAGAAGAAGAGCGTATAAGAGAAGAGACGTTTTGAGATTGTGAGGTCTACGAGAAGCCATTTCATCAATACCGTAGGATTATCCGTTTGATTCTCACGCGCCTCTGCTTGAGAATTTTGTGCGTGGAAACAATAAAAAAAAAAAAAAGCAAATATATTTTGATGAAATGTATTAAAACTAGGGACTGACCCGCGGTACACCGCGGGGCTATATTTTTTTTAAAGAAAAGTAAATTTTTTTTTTTTGAAGATTAGCTAAAGATATAGCATATTATTTTGTATTTTTTAAATGTAGATATCTATCTATGTATTATTTAGTGTATGATTACTATTGTTTAGGTTTCAGTTTTTAAAGTGTAGATACGAAAACA
Organism: Arabidopsis arenosa; assembly: GCA_905216605.1. Lineage (NCBI taxonomy): Eukaryota > Viridiplantae > Streptophyta > Magnoliopsida > Brassicales > Brassicaceae > Arabidopsis > Arabidopsis arenosa. Next base: position 1,245,583 of record LR999455.1, on the reverse strand, counting down.
TACAGTTTATTAAATAACAATGTGCGGCGGATTTTAAAAATTTGAATATTTATTGATTTGTTTATAACTAAAAATGATAAATTTTAGGTTGTATTTGTTTTGTTAATATTGTTTGTTTTGTTTAGTGTTTAAGGTTGTATAATTGTATTTTGATTATTAATTCTACGATTTCACCCGTGGTATACCGTTCCATATTAATATCGACCCAAACCCGTTCCACCATATAACCCCGTCCATATTATCCGGTTAACTAAATTATTAGAGTTATAAAATCCAATAAATTATATTGATTAGTTTCAACAATTGTTTATATTTGTAGGTGAAAATTAAATTTGTTTGAAAAATGATTTATTTGTTTCTGCAATCATGTTGAAGTGTTTTCCCGAAACAATTTATGTATTATATGACAACAATTTAATTGATTCAGTATGGAAACAAACTGTTTCAATTACATAGGAAGTTTTCCACAGTAATAAAACAAATGTAAAAGTGAAACTAATAAATCATTAAAGAAACAGAACCGTAGTTCTCTAATCCCTCGCTCAATGTCGTCGTCTCTCTTCGAGATGAGCTTTTGCGCATCATCCTTCCCTTCCATCAACCTATATTCTTAGCAAACTTCTGCTATCTTCCAAATTCTAAGGTTCAAAGCTTCTTTATCCGTTTATAATGGTGATTAGCAGTGGTGTATTATTGAGCCGTACGTGTTACTTGAGGCTGCAACCGCCAAGCCTTGTACTGCGCCGGAGATTCTGCGGAGCCACCGCTTGCTCTGTTCCTCTGAACGGGACGAAGAAGAGAAAGTCTGAAAAAGAGAAGGTGATTGTGATTTCTAGTCCCACCGGCGCCGGAAAAGCAGATTTGCTATGGAGCTCGCCAAGCGTCTCAATGGCAAAATCGTTAGCGCTGACTCCGTTCAGGTCCATTCTTTGCTCTAATCCGACTTGTACTCTCTAAATAAGTGATAGCTTACTATACAGATTCTCATTTCCCTTCTAAAAAACAAACAAAAGTAGCTCAAAGATATTTCACTTTTTCTATCACTCTCCTTGTTTAGAGTTTAGAAATGACTCTAAATATTATCGTTTCCGCCCCAAACCACTATTCGATATGATGTATCTAAAGTCCAATAGAGTTACCTAATTCAACGGCCTGAGCCACTCTTGAGCCGTTCGTAACAGCGTCCCGACTCTCTCTGGTTCTCGTCCATGTCACTCTCTGGGCTCCATACTGAAAATTTAAACTTGTAGGATGCGAGACCGAAAGTGGGCAATGGAAGCTTCGACGGTACAACTGATTTATTAGGTACCTTTAATAATGTGAGAAGAAAAAAGATTTAGACATAAAGATCTGGAAAAATAAATTCGTGAAAGTGTATAAAAGGACAGGTCACGTGCATTACCAAGCAACAGAGCCCCAACTCGAAGGCGAAATATCACAGCTTCTTTATGTTCTGAGTGCTGGAAATTGCGACGGCGAGTTTAGATCTGCAATATTAAGGTTAAACATTATTATGAGACAGAGCATAACATTTTCACCGGCTACAAAATTGAACACGTATAACATGTTAATAGAAGGCAGACCACTTTTGTTACATGTATAAGCAGAGATATTCAAAGAAAAGGTCACCAGGAGAGTTACTGTTGGCCTCACTTTCATAACCCGATGAATGCAAGGTTTCTCGTCCAAAGAGACCATGTATAAACTCCAAGAAAGGTCTCTACAGTCATTGTTGCCATCGCTACTCATGTCTCTAGGCTATCAATATGTGCAAAGTATTTATACTCGACGAAATTAGATGTAAGCGTATTTTGATGGCCAAGCAAAAAAGATTTGATACCATTTGGAAATTGGAATAAAAGATATATAATCGTTTGTACTATAGGAATATGCTATGATTAGAGTATTAAATGTTTTCTATATACACGATTACTCGAATATTAGGAGGGAAATTATAGTAAATAGTAAATGAAATCTAATAAAATCATAACTAAATTAGATCTTACGTAAGGAAAAAAAAATATTTAGTATTAATTAGTTGGAATTTGTTAGATTTGAATACATAAATTGGAGAATATAAAACCAAGATTATAGGAACATAATCGAGATTATAGGAACATAATCTCGGGCTCTTAATTGAGTTGAAATTTAGGTAAGATTCTTGAGACTCAAGGTAGTTTGAGAGTAAATCAAATTGATGAGATATTCTTTAGAAACATAATTGGTAATTTAGATCGGATTAGGTTTAATAGCAATTTAAATTAAATGCTAATCTAGATATTAAAACGATTTGGAGGTTTTATTAGTTTCCATTTGATAAATTTTCGTAATATTCGTTTAAAAGAATTAACAAAAATGGTATCTATGCTTTGATTAGGATTAGTTTTTGGTTAGTTGTTTAAATTTCGTAGATATGACCGAGATTATGGTGATTAAGAGTTTTAATTTCTAATAAATGACTTCCATATTTTAGGATTTGAGATCTCGTTACCATTTAAATAGGAAATGTTTTAAGAGTTTATTTATTGATTTGTAAATTTGATTAAGACATATTTTTCCAGATTTTATTTGTAGGGACTAAATGTACAATATTAAAATTGTAAAAGGATTTTTGAGGCCAAATCTTCACCAAAAATGTATATATAGATATGTTAAAACCTTACCAAAAAAAAATTAAAATATGTTAAAAAAAAAACCTGACTGAAATCGATTAAAACTTATATTTTAAATCTATATATACATTTTTGGTGAAGATTTGGCCTCAAAAATCCTTTTACAATTTCAATATTGTACATTTAGTCCCTACAAATAAAATCTGGAAAAAATATATGTCTTAATCAAATTTACAAATCAATAAATAAACTCACTAAACATTCCTAATTTTTCGTAAACTCGATTTGAGTTTAAAATATATGGAAATCAAATATTTAATTTTAAATGCTATTGAATTTAATTCTTAAGATTTAAAAAATATTGGAAAAGATATTATCCAAACGATTTTGAGAATCAGAAAATCGGATCTTCCTTAATTTTCTGAGTCATTAATGTGATAATCTTTTGGAAATATTTCTCTGCAAAAAAAAAAAAAAAATTCACATTAAGGAAGGCATTAAAATCGATACTAAAAATTGGTTACGATTTTCCATATATATAGTAAATAATTAATTGCAAACATTTCGTATTTAATATTTCTCATCCTAATATTCATAAACACGATTCTATAGAAACAAATAACTACTCTTCATAACAAAATCATCGGATATTCCTAAACAAAAACGAATTTATAGATTTTATTCCAATTTTGTTATGGTATCAAATATATTATGCTTGGCCACCAAGATATTTTTGACCTACCTTACTCTACTATAAATACTCTATGCAATTGCGTCTTCTCATATCATCAGCCACACAACTCAAATATTTCATAGATCATGAAAACACACATCTGTTTTCAATTGGTTACGATTTTTGAAAAAATTGGTATATGAAATATATAGACATATACATGTATCTTATATTTGATATCTTTTTCGTTTGAAAGTCACATACTCACATGCATGTGTCTTTTTTTTTTGTTTTTGTATTTGTGACAGAAAACGGATAACGTTACCTACAATGAAGAGAATCTTGATGAGTTCTATATTAAAAGAACTTCAGCATATATTAGTCAAACAGGTAATCACATTGCAGAATTCACTGTTCGCGAGATGCTTGATTTTGCTGCGAGATGTCAAGGCGCAGGTGAAGGATTTGCAGGTTTTTTTTTCATTTGGTGTTAGTAATCATTATAAAAACTTCATCAAGTCATAGATTCTCAAATATTTTCTGTTTAGATGTTGTGTAATTGTAGGTTACATGAAAGATCTAACCCGATTAGAGAAAGAGAGGGGTATACGTCCTTCTCCTGAGATTGATCGAAATGAAGGCCCGTATCATATAGCTCCTAATGTTTCAAGTATTATCATGTTTCTTTGTAACAAAACAAAGTCTGACACGTTCTCTTTGTTATAGGCTGCTTCTGTCAATGGTGAAAAGCATAGTGTTTCCACAGCTTATGTGCTTAGAGTTCTTGGTCTTGATGTATGTTCTAATACAATGGTTTTGGTAATGATTTGATGAGAGGTGTTTCAAGAGGTCAAAGCAAAAGAGTAACAACAGGTATTTTCCCTCTCTTTTTTTATCTATATCACTTAGTGATCCACTAGATCTGTTATGCTAATTGATAAGCTTGACGCAATGCAGGAGAAATGACTGTTAGGCCAAGAAAAACATTGTTTATGGATGAGATATCTACTGAGAGCTATCGGCTCCAATGTTACTGGAGTGATTGAGACGAGGAAAAGTCAGTCAAAGATCATATGTTTATAGCTTTGGTGTGGTGATTCTCGAAATGCTAATTGGGAAGACGCCTTTAACTTAGCCTGGTCTTGAGGATGAGCGTGTGGTCATTGATTTTCCAAGATGGGTTCGGTCCGTTGTGAGGGAAGACTCTTCCCGGAAGAGTACTGACTGCAGAGGTTTTTGATGTCAGATGCTTCAGCTAGATTTGTCTTGTGTCGCAAGAAATCCAGAGTCGAGGCCAAAGATGGAGGAGGTTGCGAGGATAATTGAAGATGTGAGGAGATGTGATCAGTCGCAGCAAAACATAACATCCTCAGAGTCTACTTACAATGTCTCTGAATGATTTTTCATTTCGATCAAAAGTTTCTTCGATCAATTCTACTTCAGTCTTATTGAATGGTGTTACCTCCAGTGAATTTTTTTCTCTTTGAATTTTTGTTAATAATAATTTCACTTTCTTTTCCGAAACTAAAAGTTCGTCTACATTTCATTTAGACTTTTCCTAAGTCAGCAAATGTCAAACTCCAATTAAAAATTGAAATGAGATCGACATGAATAATGAAAAATCATAACCACTGTTTGCATTTTCATCACAGAAACAAAAAATCATAACCACTGCCCATCCTGACCCTAACTATTGTTTGGTTTGTTTATTAAAACATGGGATTGTTTCTTTCCTCGAGAGTCATGTTTTATTAGTTAAATTTTACGCTTTGCACCTTCGATACAGTTTAGTACTGTATGTGTGATAGTATTTTGTGAGAACATGGTTTCAGAATTTTGTTTGCTCCCCATCCATACATGTCAAAGATTTGGTGTTTTTAAATAGGTCAAAATTTTTTTTTTGTCTGGTAATCTTATTTTGTAAAATATTACACATTGGTAGATTCTAAAATAGAGTGAACCTCGGAACAAAATTAAGGGGTTATTAGTTTACACTCCTTATATATTATTTACACTCCAATGAAACTGTCTTAAATTCTTAAGATTTTAAAAAATTAATTAAAGATATTAACAAAATAAAATCGTTCTTATAATCTCGATTAAATCCTAGGTTTCCTTATCTACATTTGATTTTTTGGTTATGGTTTTAAAGATAGATGGTAGGTATTATTTGTTACTATAATCTCGATCGCATCTTCCATTAATTATTTGCCTAAACAACTAACTGAATTTAATACATTTTTATCGAAATTTTAGGAATATTAATCACTTACAGTCTTAAATTCTTAAGATTTGAAAAAATTAATTAAAGATATTAACAAAATAAAATCGTTCCTATAATCTCGATTAAATCCTAGGTTTCCTTATCTACATTCGATTTTTTGGTTATGGTTTTAAAGATATATGGTAGATATTATTTGTTACTATAATCTCGATCGGATCTTCCATTAATTATTTGCCTAAACAACTAATTGAATTTAATACGTTTTTATCGAAATTTTAGGAATATTAATCACTTACTATTTGCATATATATATATATATATATATATATATATATATATGTATATATATATGTCCTTAACACACTTTCAAAACTATTTAAATATACAACAAACACAATAAGATGATACGTAATTTGCACACGCTGCGGTACATCGTCGCTTACTAAATAGTAATCTCATTTTTTATTATTATAAATATTCAAACATATAACATCCTCATCGTACAATTAACACTATATAGACTTCCATATACATTCTAATCACACATGCAAATGGGTTATATAAAGACTTACTATATTTAAAACCTATATTGATTTTTCTCAAACAAACATATACTATTTTTTTAATAAAAATATAGTCCCGCGGTGTACCGCGGGTCAATTCCTAGTTACATATACATATTTAAACTTATATTTTCTTTATTTTAAACTTATATTTATTATGTGAATTAAAGCAAAGTGAATTACAAATAATTTACTTAATTTCATTTTCTAAAAATCAGAAAAACCAAACCTTGAAAAGCTAAACCGAAACTGCACGCAAACTAAAATTATCACAGTCCACACGGACCACACCTACAAGAAATGTCCGCTACAATATATGGGCCTATACGTTAAACCCATTAAGGGCCTATGGTAGATTATGATTGGGGAATGTTCACATGAAATAGGCCCATTTCAAGAAAAAGAGCTTGAATAGTAGATAGTATATATAAATATTTATAAGTAACTAACCCCCATGTAAACCAAGACAAAATAAAATTAAAAGTTTATTGATTTAGAAATGATGTGAAGGTCTTGGTGGAAGTGGTCATGTGGACTAAATAAAATACAACAATGTTGATTCTAACGAAGATATACGATTGCCAATTATCGGAAATATCGAAATCATACGTTATATACACTCCATACCCATTAACTAATTTAACTAAAACATACTCCCTCCGTATTTTAATAATTGTCGTTTTAGAAAATTTATTTTTTTGAATTAGATGTCGTTTTCAAATTTCTATGCAAAATTTATTATTTTTTAATGTTTTATGACATCATAAAACATTAAAAAATAATAAATTTTGCATTGAAATTTGAAAACGACATCTAATTCAAAAAAATAAAAATTCTAAAACGACAATTATTAAAATACGGAGGGAGTATATAGTTACCGACATCTCACCGTCTTCAACTAATTGTGCAATTTTTCCTTTTTGTGACTATAATATGTTGATATTTTGCGTATAAACCGAAAAACAAAAATTTTACAATTTTCTTTTAAGAATGATAAAATGATCCAAATGGTGTTAATTTTTCTTATTTTTGGATCCAACTTAATGGTCTACTGAACAAATTTACTATCAGAACAAGGTGTAAAAAGTTTTGGAAGTGTTTGAATAATAATGACCAATAACAGAAATTTACCCTCAAAAAGAGGATTAAGAACAGAAAAAAGAAAAATTATGTGAGATATCTAAAGAATTCAAATTGGTAAATCAAAACGACTTAATTTAGATAATTCTATGGGCTTGTATTGGGTATAATATAATATCTATAAATAGTAAGTTAGTAAATACAAAAGATATAAATATAGAAATGAATATACGATATAATGATTAGTATATTTTCACATCTTGAATGTTAAAAAGAGTGTGGTTCATCGTAAACCGGTGTGGAGGTAGACAAGCACAAAGCACGCAAATTTATTAATTACAATTTACGTAATGTTGTTTTCTTGTTGACAAATACAAATCTTTAACGGACCACATTTCAGTCTCCATTCTTCGATGTTTAGAGATTTTACAAAGTAATTTTTGTTTTTTAATCAATTTTTATCTCTTGAATTTTTAGAGTAAAATGGATGTCTAGTTTCTGGAAATTTAAGAGAGATGAATAATGTATTGTTCTTTTTTTTTTTGAACACCAAAAATAATGTATTGTTCATAAAATTCTTTTTGTCAGAGCAAAAAAGGCAACTAATTTCAGTTTATTCTTCTACGTTGTCCGTACAATAATTACCAAGGACTCTTTGAGAAAAAGAAAGGATTATGAGATATTTAGTGATTTAAAAACCATAAATAGAAATTAAGGCATTGAGATTAACAAATTAGTTTCCACAAAATAGAGAAACATGTGCAAACTCGAGCATTTATGCAGACTCGTCTCCCTTTGTTTTATCAATTTGCGAGAATACTTGAATATAATTAAAAAAATCATGGGAAGAAAAGAATTGTTGTTGACATAGTTTTGAGTCTTTTGACCTCCTAGGTCCTAACATTTAAGACTGTACTTTATATCAATTATATATTTGAACAATATGGTGTATAGAACAATAGAAGGACAATGTTTTAAAATATACTAATTCTTAAATTTTGAAAAAATTAATATAATAATTTTATCTACCTATACAAGTTATGACCACTAGATCAAATGTTAGAAAATAGTTAAAATTTAATAATTATATTTTCATCGCACTTGCTATTAAAATTTTGTTTAATATGTTTGGCAATATTTGTTTCGTCCATTTTGAACCCATAAATAGATTCTTGGTGGAAATTATTCACAACATTTATTTATTTGTGATGATTCTTGACTTGATGAAAGTAAACGGGAAAAATCAAAGAAAACAACATAGAAGATATACATGTGTGTTAATTATAAATATATTCGAGTGGTTCGAATATGGACGTTATGGCAGAAATCGTAAATATTTACAAGTACAACTTTTCATCGTAAGAATCCATACATTACACGTTAATAGAGACACATGGTTAAGGACTAATTATAGATATACGAACTTAAAACATATGGTCAGTAATCTCCTATATATAGACACATCTCTGTAAGGAAATATTATCTAAAATAAAGGAAGATATCAAGTTTTGAAGGAGGCGAAGGAGAATAAAGAAGAGTCATGACTACTTTGTCTAAGATTCTATGTGTGTTGATCATTCTTCTTTTATGTTTCTCCTTTCGATATTCACTTCATGGTTTGTGTGTCTCTCTCTCTCTACCCACACTATCTTTTTTTTTGCATCTAAAAGAGCAAAATCATAAAGCCTATATAGCCTTTAAAATTCAATACTCAAACCAATTTAAAGCATAAAAAGGAAAACCAATTTCTTTAATATATATTTTACATCTAGTTTGCATGCATGGTCTTACTAAAAACAGTGCTCAAGTGTTAGCAAATAATAACCTAATTGTTTGTTCTTTGTTTTCTTCATCATTAGAAGATGGCAATCAACAGTCAAGCCGTGACTTCGTTTCAACTGCTAAGGTATATAATACAAATTAATCTCTATTCAAAATCGGTAACTTGAGAGACATCATCATGATTGTAGTTTCATTTTCATATTTTTACTATCAATCATGTATATTCAATTCTCCTACTTCCATGAAAAAACAAAATAATGTTTGTTTTCTTCAATGATTACATCTTTCACATAAAGTTTTAAATTCTTACTATTTCTCGAGTTATCAAAGGAAGTTTTTGTGTCGTTTTCTTTCCTATAAGCAAACATGTTATTCACCAAAACCGTTGGATAACTGTTAAAGCAGGCGATTAAATATGGTGATGTGATGAAGAAGATAATACGAGGAAGAAAACTGATGATGACAAGTGGAGAAGAAGAAGAAGCTGAAACGACGATGAAGAGAGGAAATACAGAGACAGAGAGAAACTCAAGCAAAAGTGTTGAAGAGGATGGACTTGTAGCTTACACTGCTGATTATTGGAGAGCTAAGCATCATCCTCCCAAGAACAACTAATTCTAAAATAATAATAAGCATGCCAGCTTTTACATATGAATATCTCTATAGATATATAACCTTATATTATATAAAGTGAAATATGTTTTGTTATATGGTGTGTTTAATTTGCTTTTGAAGTTTATTTTTTACGTTGTAACGGCTTATTTAATGGTTTACATGTAAACCAAAATTTTGAACGTCCTTTGAAGCTTCTTATGTTATGTATATGAATTATGACTTCTCTTTTTTTTTAAAACCAATTATTATTCTTAAATTAAGAAGAAAAAAAACTGAAATGATAGACGCAACTTCTTAGTAATATAAAAACAAGAAATATGTAAAATAATTTCGGATGACAAAAAAAAAAAAAGTAAAATAATTGTTTTTGATGTAGTCTAAAAATGTAAGAATCACAATTTAGAGCTTTATTTTTTCATAATAATTGTACATTTAAAAAATGTATGCGAAAGTGAAAAGGATCCAACCAAATAAGCCTCCACTTAAATTTGCATAACTGAGTTTTTTTTTTTTTCTCACTATACACTTTTGATTGAGTGACCAATTTTTAGAACATTGATATTCAAAAAGCAATCACGTTGAATTCAATATGCAAAAACGTCAAGACTTGGTAGAAAAATGTTGAAAAGAATTCATGATGAAAGAAATAAACAACAACTAAATTGGTGTTATTCTAAAGATTGTTGAATGTTAAATATAAATCACACCACATGGCAAATAGTTCTCTCGTCGAAACACGCAATGGAGTACATGAAATTCGCCAACTGAGTCGGATGACGCGGATCAAAGAAAATATGAGTAGAATCTGGTGCCTTACACGTTTTCGACCTGCGCTTGCAACTTGAAGTTAAACTTCCATCATAATCTAAAGGACAACACGGGCCTGTCGTGTTCAATAGATTCGAACTATATTGATTGGTCGAAGGTCCTCTTAGTCCCAACATGAACTTGAAGTAATCAGAGTATAAAAAAGATGTGTTGTGTAATTTTTTCTTCATAACAGGGAGGCTTCTTCTAAGCTTATCGTTGTAAATGCTTATAGCAAGGTTTACACGTTCGTTGCAGCTTCCGCGTGGCACGGTCTTAGCTACCATATTTGGGTAACATCCTAATGGTTTAATGTTGTTGATGAAGAACTTTCTTGCTCCTAACTTGTGCAATTTCTACAACAAAAATCAAAATCTTTAGTAGAATGTATATATCTTGATTAATATTATTACACGAAAGTAAATAATGTAATGCTCAAGGAATTTTTTTTGTGAAAAGCCTTTTATATACCTCTATTTTTTTCAAGAACTTATGAAGAAGCTTGTCTGCGAAATCATTCGCATCGGTTAACCTAGTATAGAAGAATGCATAGTCGTTAACCCCAATCACGGTCATGAACAACGAGTGAGCCAAGTGTTCTCTCAGCTCATATGGCGTTTTGAAATTCGTCTTCAAATGCTTTTCGATGGTTTCTTCGAACATATCGACTTGTTTGCTCAACGAGAGACATTTTCCCTGCTCATAAAAGTATCAAATAAACCCATTAGCTTTTTTCGAAACCGAACGCAAAGATCTTCTTTTTTTTTTTTTAGAATAGTAAAACTTACAGCTATCTTTCCTGTGAGACGAAGAATCCCACAACCAGCAGAAGCATAGTTCATACCAGTTGAGATAGTGTCCTTCCGGTCTTCAGATAATCCCAAATAAGCAGGAACCAAAGGAAGCTTATAATAAATAGCTGCATCAAAAAACATACAACACAACGTTTAAAACTTTCAATAGTTTAGACTTTCAATAGTTTTAAATTTTGGATTAAAATCTATTTATAGTTATTTTTTAAATCACACGACCTAGACCATATGTCCTCCTTAAAGAACAATTAGAAATACAAAACGTTCATAATTCTTTTTACTCTTACCAATGTAATCAGCAATTGTTTTGCCATTACTAAAACGTCCGGTAGCTTTGCCTCCTTCAAAGTCCGAACCATAAGGTGGATAATTCGCTCTAATCATTGTCGGAAGATGATTATTGTTTCCTGGATCAACCAATGAATCTCCAATAACATAAAAAGCGGGAAAGTTCCCGCCAAAAAGCACGGCTTCTTCTTTTGATGGCTTCGAGTAAATCGTGGAGACATTGAGAAAAGAGAGGAAGATCAAAAGAAGGTATGACTCTAGAGACGAAGGCAAACCCATTTCTTTATTTTTTTCCCCGGTTTAAGAGAAAAGAGTTCAAAAGAAATAAACCCTGCGAAATGAAAATCATGATGAAGAAAAGTTAATTATAATCGATTTAGAAAAAAATCAAACGCACTAAAAATAATAAAAATACACCATGCAAAAAAATAGAATTTACTATTGTGTAAGCTTAATCAACTATACAAAACTTCCAGTTCCCAGGTACTTCTATCAATATTGTTAGGCTTTTAATCATAAAAAAAAATCTTATGGAAATTTATGAAATGCACCAAAAGATTTAGTAACGTCACTACCTTATCACACGATACAGTAATCACTTGTGTTTGAATTTGGAGCTGCGTAAGGAAATGAGAGCACTAGATGAATAGTAGGAGGAAGATACTGAATAGAAGTGAAATGAAAAGTAAAAAAAAACAGAATCTTTAAATAAAAGGAAGATGGAGAAAATAAATGCTATTTATAGCATTAAATAATAAATATAGAATGACTGAGTTCATACCACATACTTTGGATCTTGATAGAACCCGGAGCCGAATAGTTAGTGTGTCTGAAGATTTCAACAACTCTTGTTTTGGATACGAAACAAGTGAGTGATTAAGTTAATATATACCACATACCTTGGATATGTTCCTTCATATATAGAACTAGGAGCCAAATTACAATCCAAGTATATAACTAAAGGAGAGAATATAGCATTAGACAACAGAGGTAACATATATTTATTTGTCTGGTTTTCTAATATCAATTACCGATTTTCTAATTTTTGTTTCGACTAAAATTTATGGTCTGGTTTTCTATTTCTTTCCGGTTTATGATATATGCACCACCTTGTGGTTCAAATTACAAATTTATGGGTGATATTAATATCAAGTCGCATATTTAACATAACCAAAAAATTAATTTAGCATAACAAAATATAATTCATATTAAATGAAAAACGGTTGATATCTTCTATATATAAGAATTAACAATGTGAATTTGTAATTTTAATTAGAAAAAGGCGTTTGATATCTTCTACATACACATATATATTTTTATCATGGTTTTCAGTTGATTTAGCTTTGAATTTATAATTATTTATTTATTTATTTTTTTATTGAAAGGGACAAACTTAAGTAATAAAATACAACATAAAAAAAATAAAAATAGAGTGCTTAATCCCCAAGTATGCCAAAGTGGTAATCTTAAAAGTTACAACAGCAAATTGTTTCAAAGGACTGATATGATGAAAGCAAGAAACAACAACTAAATTGATGTTTAAAACAAGTGTAACAAAAAAGATTGTTACCGACTAAAGTTAATTTTTCAGCACATGGCAAATACTCCTCTCGTGGAAACATGCAATCGCGTACATATAATTCGCCAATTGAGTAGGATGAAACGGATCAAAGAAAATATGAGTATCGGGTGCCTTACACGCGATCGAACCGGGCGAGCAGCTTGTGATTAAACCTCCATCATAAACTTCAGGACAACACGGGCTTGTCACGTTCAATAGACTCGAACCAACTTGATTGCTTGAAGGTCCTCTTAGTCCCAACATGTAGTTGAAGTAATCGGAGTATAAAAAGGAAATCTTGTTGAATTTTTGCGACATACGAGACAGGCTTTTTATAAGCTTAGTGTTGAAAATGCTGATCGCAAGGTTCAAAGGATCGTTGCAGCTTCCGCGTGGCACGGTCTTAGCTACCATATTTGGGTAACATCCTAATGGTTTAATGTTGTTGATGAAGAACTTCCTTGCTCCTAACTTGTGCAATCTCTGCAACAAAAATCAAAATCTTTTTAGTAAAATGTGTCTTGATTAACATTAAAAAAAAAAATTAAAAACATTTGGTTTGCTTTAGGTTTTTCCGATTATGTAGTTGCTATTATTAGTTTGATACTATTTAGTTAAAAAAAATATAGCAATTCTAACTAGAAACTCATTTTGGTTTTGAGATTGTATGGTTCAGATCGCTTTATTCGCTTTATCTGAATTAAATTAATTAATCGTTATATATGACCCAAAACTAAATTGAAAATTGAAAATTCTTTTACCTCTATTTGTATCAAGTAGTCATGAAGAAGCTTGTTTGCAAACTCATTCGCATCGGTTGTCATATTAAAGAAGAATGCGTAATCGTTAACCCCAATTGCGGTCATAAACAACGATTCAGCCAAGTGTTTACGGAGCTCTGACTTCTTGAAGTTCTTCTTCAGATTATTTGCGATGGTCTCCTTGAACATATCGACTTGGACACTTAACGAGAGACATTTTCCCTGTCCATACAAAGAATCAAATAAAACCCATTAGACTTTTTTTTTTTTATATATACCAATAATGCAAAGATTTTTTTGTAGAGTATTAGAACTTACCATTAACTTTCCTGTGTCAGGAAGAATCCCACAACTAGCAGAAGCATAGTTAAAACCAGTTGAAATATTATTCTTTTCTTCTTCCGATAATCCCAAATAAGCAGGAACCAAAGGAAGACCATAATAGATAGCTGAATCAAATAAACATAACAGGACCACTTAAGACTTCTTCAATAATTTAAATATCAGAAATTAATTAATTACTAAGTAACAATATATTTTTTACGTAATTAATCACACGATAGAACATAAATCCTTCTAAAAGCTAAGATTAGTAATGTAAAACGTTACCATATTTTTGTTCTTACCAATGTAATCAGCAATTGTTTTGCCATTGCTAAACCGTCCGGTAGGTTTACCACCTTCAAAGTCAGAACCATAAGGTGAAAAATTCGATTTGACCTTTGTCTCAAGATGGTTATTGTTTCCTGAATCAACCAATGAATCTCCAATAACATACAAAGCCGGAAACTCCCCACCAAAAAGCACTGTTTCTTGTTTTGATGGCTTCGCTAAGTTAATGGTGGAAATATTAAGAAGACAGAGGAGGACCAAAAGAAAGTATGAGTTTAGAAAAGAATGCAAATCCATGTTCTTTTCTTCTTTCTTTTTTTTCCGGTTTAGAGAAAAAAAAAAGAAGAAGAAGAAGAACCCTGCAAATTGAAAAGAAAGATGAAAAAGTTAATTATATATAAAGCTTTTACACATACTAAAAAAAATTAATAGTACAACAAAAAACAGCTAACTAATGTTAACAAACCTATACGAGCCTAAAAATAACATTTCCAACGTTTTATGCATCAAGACACTGTTTAGGACATTGTTTTAGTAATTCATATATACCTAACATTGCGTTGTAAATCTTTATTACTAAAACATAAAACCAAAAAAATTTAGTTGTTTTAAGAGATAAAAGTAGTACAAATAGTTAACTCTATTTTCCAAAAATAAGAAACTGGATTCGTACATGACCGTTGGTGAATTAAAAAAAATGAACATATTCAATTGTTAAAAAAGCATTTTCAATCTATAATATATAATGAAGATTCCTTTACTTCAAAAAAAAGAAAAGAAAGTAGATTTTATTAATTGTTGTGATAGTAATTTATACGACTGTACCTTGAAAGTGGAAGCTATATATCCCGTGAAAGGTTTCTTTGTATTTACGAGACAAAACAAAAGAAGAAATTTGGGACACGATATTTACATATCTAGACAAATGAAAAAATGGACTATTGTATAGTTTTATTAGTTTGCGTGCCTAGCTAATACATCCCATTTATAAATGTGGTAGTTATGCAATGCTTCTTGGCCATTTAATATTCTTATCGCTATCTAATGGTTTAAACGCAACAAGAAAAGTCAATTTGAGACATGCTTCATGGGGCTACAATAAATGTGATTTACTGTTCATCAACTATACAAACTTAGACTTCCCATGTACTTCCATGATACATCTATATTGATTAAGCTTAATATCCAAGAAAAATCTTAGGGAAATTTATGAATTGAACCAAAATAATCAGTAATGTTACCCTTATCTCAGGAGCCCGAAGAGAAGAAAAGTCGGAAGACAAAGCACTTGTGTTTGAAATTTGGAGCTGCGTGAGGAAATGAGAGCATTAGATGAACAATAATGATGAATCATGAAAGTATTAGTAATAGAAATATGATGTAAGAACACTAAAAACCAAGAAAGCTTGAAAATGAAAACGAGTAAGTATAATGAAGTAGCGACGGAACAAACTCACAAAGAAAAAAAATAAACATAACTACATAAGGCAAAAAAAAAAGAAAAAAAAAAGAGCCAAAACCTTCGAAGGAGATGCATAAAAAGAAAGACGAGAAGATAAAGCTATTTATAGCATTGCATTAAATGATAAGAATAGTATATGAGCTTGAGAGGACAATGGTATAGAAAACATGTTTGTAGAAATGTACACATATATGTTTCTTTCTTTCACCTTTTACTTTGGTTAGGAATCAGGACTTTAATGCGTACTCGCCCCAATCACATTTATTCTTGTAAACTCATAGTCATAGACCCTTCGAAAAAAGTCTTGGCCAACTTTTCTAACCCACTACTTTTTTTCTTTTCTTCTAACCTACTATGAAGACCCGGTCAACCCAATAATCCATGAGATTTGGCATGGTCATAATAAACAATCTCCACCTTAGCCTCACACTCCATAAACCTATAAGTCCAAAATCTTGCACTCTCTAGTTACAGAAAGGGACAGAAAATTTTATGCAAACATTAAAACAAAGTAATACAGGAGTCTAGGGTAATCTCAGCCCATGTTGATGTTTTTTTTTTTGGTAAACTGAGGGAGACAGCCCATGTTGATGTTGCTCATGCCAATATTTACCCTTTTTTTTCTTTTTTTTTTAAATGAACCCTTATATAATATATCCATCAATAAAATGAAACAACCGATCAGAGAACTAATAAATGGCGCCTTTGCATTAGAGGTGTCTCAAACCCAAAACCAAATAACATTAGACTCTATTTGAAGCGAGTGTTTATAACTGATGACTTAAATCGTGAGGTGGTAAGTAATTAATAGTACATTCTTTTATATAAATTTTCCCCAAAAGAGTTATTTTTTAACTTGAAATTCGTGTTGTCTCTTTGAAAAGAGAGAACATAAGCTTAATAAATAATAATCGTGTATCTCGGTTTAGCTAGATTTGATGTGGTTCATGTTTCACAACTGATAGAGAACATAAGCTTAATAAACAAAACTTGTAACACAAGATCTACAAAATAATTAACCCATTATTGGATTATGTGTGAACGAGAGTTTTTTTCCTCTTCGTAATACTAGAATGAGTGAAGAATAATTACAAAAGTTTTTACCTCTAGAAAATTTGAAAGGAAATCAAGAGACAAGGGAAGTAAGTAAATCATCACTTTTTTTTTCGTTTTAAATTTTCTCTCCATAAACATGCATATGAATTGTGATTTTACAAATAAATAGTTTTAACACTATTTTGTTAAAAAGTATTTCATCTGTTTACAAAGATTAAGACTTTATGCTTTATTTTAGTTGCAATGTTGGTACTTTTTTCTGGAATACTATTACCAAATACCAATCAATGTAACACTTTTTTTTAATTAGTAAAAAATATTCACTATTTAATTATTATAAATCATTTAAAACAATTAATAAACGAATTAAAGTAATGTACCTACTATTTAAAATCTTTTATTAATATATATGTGAGAAAATCTAAATCATCTTTTTTTTGGTTAAACTTATGAATATTTGACAGATATGTGTCTTATAATGAAGAAAAAAAGTTTATGAAACAAATGTAACATTAAACTTTCACCAAAATCTTAGGAGTCTTTCTTGATTCATTGATTTGTAAATCCATATAGGATTTGGAAAATCCTTATCGATATTGAAATCAAGACTTATGGATTTTGAAATAACATGTTTTCGCCACAGATTTGAATCTTTTTGTCTTTACTTCCAAATCCATATAAAATATACTGTAGATTTTGAAATCCAACCATCATTGAACGAAATAACTCATAATTTTACACCTTTTTTAGTAATTACTATACTACTCAATTAAACAGAAAGAACAACAGTAGAAACAAATAACGAAAGAAAGAAAATGGCGTTGTGGCATAGGAAGATGAGGAGAAGCTTCTTGAAGCCATTAATGGCGGAAACTCCTTGTATTTGCCAGTTTCGTTGCTTTGTGTAGAAGATTTGATGTTAGTGCATGCAAGAGGAAGCTGATAGAAATGAAAAATAAAGTGCGCCTCTGTTTCTCCTCTCTCATTCACTTTCTTGATCTTCACATCTCTTTATTTTTCTCTTTTCTCTTGCTTTTTACTGTTTAGGTCTAGAACCTAGACGATGATAAAAAAAAGTATGAAAACTGCTAAGTCAATTTAAAATAGACTCGCGTCTCAAGTAACAATACAACTCATGCGTCCTATCTATTCAATCTGACGTCATGTCACAGAGATGAAACCCTTGAACCATGTGATAGAAGAAAATACTGATGAAAGAGTCATGTCAACCAATGAGAAAGACAAATACGATAAAGCGATTAAGAGTAACTCCAGCCGAACTGCATCCCACCAAATGTAGTGCAAAACTTGTTCCAACCGAACGGTATAATATGTTTTTAGTGTTTTGTGAACAATGTTATACCACAAAACACTAAAAATATATTATTAATTTATTTGTATTTTTAGTTTAGTAATATATTCAAATTGTTGTTTATCAACTAAAAGACAAATCACTATCAATACTTTTGTGGTGTGGTTTTACTTTTAATAATATAAACATTTAATTATAATGAATATGATATGAAATAATAATTTGGACAAAATTTTTAAACAAAAACTAAATTGATTCAGATTAAATATACAACAAAAAAAAACTAAATTGATGAAGATTATAAATAAATATTAAACATTGAAGACACAAAAATACAAAATTAAAACCAAATAAACATAAGAACTAAATGCAATAAGATAATTTTAAAGGACATAATATAAATTTAAACAACAATCCAATACATGGGAAAACCCTTTCCGCTAATCTTATAGTATTTTCTATTTTTTTTAATTTATCGATTGTAATCTTATATTGATTAAATTAAAATAAGTCAGTTATAAAAATAAGAGAAATTTTTTATTTCATTCATTTTCTCTTTTTAATCATTTTTACCAAAAAAATATTTTTGGATGTTAAGTTGTTTTCTTTATCTTTTCGTATGCATTAATATTAATTTTTTCAAATACAGTATTAAATTTTATATGAGTCAATCATGTCCACGCTCCAAATAAATGGATGTCTATATGTGATATGTGAGATAGAAAATTAATGAAGCCTCCAAAAGAGAAAGAGACTTTGACAAGTGACAACAAAACGCTGCTGTTGCAAGCTTGAATCCTGAGTGGGCTTGACTTGACTTTGGCAAGCTTGAAATTCATGTTACACACAATACCGATAGGAACAATTAAAAGAAAATAAAAAGGCAAAACTACTGAAACGTGTTCCAAAAGAAAATATAGGGTTTAACTAGAATTCATAAGTAGAAAATCTAATATAAAAATACTCGTATGATGTTAATAAATAAGAGAAAGTTTCAAGAAGCGAAGACATATCATGTGTTTGTTTATAAGGAGGCACATAGAGAATCCATCATCGATGGAGGAGAAGAAGAGCAACATAAAGAGAAAGATTGCTTCGTCTTCTTCAGAGAGAGAAATAAAAAGAAGATCGAAGTGAATACACAGGAGATGATGCATTATGGAAGAGAATTGAAAGAGAAAGCAAAAGAAGAAGAAGAGAAAGGAGGTGATCATTGAGATACCCAACGACGATGTGTAAGAAGAGATTATGGTGAGGCTTCCAGTGAAGGCATATACACGATAAAGTCTAAGTCTTTCAAGGAGAGATACATGTTGCATCAGAGAAGCTGGTTTATGCCAAACATTACTCTAAACCCAGCCACAAGATATTCTCAGACACTCCCTTTGCCAGGATTCAGCGAAAGCATTATTCTCTCTCCTAGGATTTAGAAAAGACTACATCACATGAACATACAATGATACAAACTAGTCTGGTTACATAACAATAACGACAACAACGGATGGCTTTATTGGTTCTGGCCAGAGAAGACCAGTTAGTTGCTTTTGATCTTCACACGGAGGTGTTTCGAATAGTTCTAAATCCGATTAATGATGCATCATCAGTTTATATGCAAATGGGAAGCCTAAATGATGACCGCGGTCGTGTGTGGATTTCAGAGACAAATGGAGATGGTATGCAACATGTTTGGAGGCTCTCTAACCACAATACTAGAGGAGCATTATTGAAAATGGACAAGATGTTCTCCATTGACTTAAACAGGATTACTTCCACTTTGTTTGATTTGATCTTCGTGAGTACTTTCCTTCGCTCCTCAAACTTATGGCAATTTCCAAGAATGGTGACAAGGCAATGCTCTCGGAACCGCGTTCTCAAAATCTCCTCCTATTTTCAACCCCTAAACTCTACTTCCATTCACAACCACATCTTTTCTTTTTCTCCTCCTCATTTCAGTAACAATGTCCTTCTTTCTTACTTCCCAAGTTTAGCCTCTCTCCCTTAGTGATTTTCTTTTGATAGTGATATAGATAAAACTATTGTTTGATATTTCCGGACCAATTAATCAAATTTCTTGTTGTATATTTGATTCAAAGTCACTCATACCACTATATATGTGTAAATCTGCTTATATGCAAATATGTGTGGATAAATTAATATTAAAAAATTTAAATGACAATATTTTGGATCAACAATAGCATATATATGTATAGTGTGATTATATTTTTTTGGTGCCAAATCATTGAAATACGGTCAATAGTTTTTATTTTTTTAGTAACCCGGATAGTAATACAATTAATATCGTTGTCAAATAAAGATTTCATTGATGAGTCTTACAATTAATCATGTCTAGTTCTGAGTTTTTTAATTTTCCATCTTTTTCTTATTTGCTGTTGAAAGAAAAAAAACTACAGCCCAATATTGTGGCCTTGTGGGGCTGTGCACAATAAAATCTTTCAGTGGTCGATGTTTTGTATCTGTGTTTTTTGAAAATCTTTTTGAAATGATATAAATTCTTTCACTCAGGAGTACTATGCATCAGGTGTTTTTCGAAATATTGATTTGCTTTCTCTCTTTCAATTTTTCGTTTTCACCATTAGGCCCTACCTTTCCTCCCTCATTTGTCGCCACACTATCAAAGATTTAATACCATTACTGTCTGGACCACCTTATTCCCATTCCTTTCAACCTTTTCTTTTACTAACATTTTTCTACTTTTATCCTAAAATTGAGTAATACTAATAATAATTTTTTAAGAAATACAAATATATAATTATCTTTTGTTTTCATGGAAAAGTTAGTCATTAGCGTGGACTGTGGAAAAGTTTTAGTTTAACTAGTGCACCAGTTTAATTAAGTCTTACAGTTTTTGTTGACAAATTTAATTCCTGTTGTATATATCAAAAAAAAAATTGTATAATGTATATTAAATATAAGTATTTAGTTTTAGTAAACTTGTTATATCATATCGTGGACTAAAGATAATCCAAGATTTGTTTTGTTAAAAGAAATTATATAGTGAACCACCAATTTTAAAATGTATTTTGTCGAAAACTTAGTTCATGTTGTAAATCACATTTAAGTATATAGTTTCAGACATTTAGTAGACATCTTTAGTCATATATTTACTAAAAATAGAAAGAGTAAAATTTATTAATTTAATTTTACGCAATCAGCTCATGATGACCAAAATTTAGATGCTTTCCTAAACGGCTACGAAATTTTTGCACTTTGAAACATGATGAAACAGACATGGAGTTATATAGTGGATTAAATATAAGTCTTAAGTTTTGTTGATCAATTCAATGTTTAATTGTTTTGGAAAAGTTTAATTTATATCGTCAAGCAAATAAAATGATATTATTGTTACAAAAAAAAATTTCTTAAATCTTGTAGGACGTAACTTTAACAATACTAATTTGCAAAAGTTAGCATTTGCTAACTAACCTATTCAAAAAAAAAAAAAAAATGGTATTCACATAAATAATTAAAGGGTCCACCAAATAATAGAAGACAGAGTGTCCGCAGGTTTCTATTTTCGAAATGTTCCAAAATTATGAAAAGAATGAATATTTCTATTTATAGTCCATGTATTAAAATACAATAACGTCACAGATTTCGAAAAACATTTTTGTTATGTCGTTAAAGCGAACAAGGTCTATTTCATGTCTTCTTGGCATGGGCTTCTTCTTTAGTCAACTCAGAAAAACAAAAACAAAAAAAACTCATAACAATGAATGCTCATAATTTAAATCAAGAAGATGAAACGTTGATTTTCACATGAGATTTAATCATTTCCGTTTTTCATATATAAACAAAATCGTTTCTTCTTAAACAAGGATTATAATTTTATCCTATGAAAAAATTAACTGTAGTCTACTAAAATTTATAACCAACACCTACTTTGCCCTAAAAGGACTGAAAAAAACAAAACTGGGAAGAGAGATAGACATGCTGAAAAATAGAAAAAAACAACTAAAGAATGAATCTCTAGTTTGAGAGAGATCTGTGGGTATTCCGGTGAGAGAGAGAGAGAGGGTTTGTGTGGGTTAGACTGAGAAACGGAGAGAGAGAGATATCGCTAGTGAGAAAGAAAGATATCAACGGTGAAAGAGATAGATCGCCGGTGAGAAAGAAAGATATTAACGGTGAGAGTAACCGGTTCTACAATGAAGCTCTTACCAGTGATGCTATGGATGATCTTTTTTCTAGGCCTCTTCATAGTTTCCCCTTCGTTCAATATTAAGGTACTTTAGTTATGGTTGATTTTTTTCTTGGAAACTTGGTTAATCTTTTTATTGATATACATTACATATACCTATACTTATTCAAAAACCCAATTTCGGAATTCGGAATTAGCTTGTATAGTCATTTAATATAAAAATTTCCAAAATTGGAGGAAATAATAGAAGGATGGGATATTAAAGAATTTTAATATCCCGCAGAATATGTGTAATGCTTAAACGCATCCTCTTGAGGTTTAAATTTAATACATAAAAACTTCAGATCCACTAGGTTAAAATAGCAGAATAGTTAAACGCATCCTTTTAAGATTAATTGCAGTTGAACGTTGAACTAAAGATCAGAGTTTTAGATAGAAAGTCAGCTTACAAGAGAACCCTTTGCAGTCTAAGAAACCAAAATCTAGCCATCAAGAACCAAAAAACAATTGAGCTTACGGTTACTGTTTCCTTTAGCATAAAAGTTCAACTTAGGTTATAATGAACTGATATACATAGAGAGTCCAATGTGTATTCTATCGTTTGTGAGCTTATTTAGTTATACTAATATATGTTTTCTTTTTTCACAGACCTCAGATGAAGAAAGTGTCGAATGTGTCGATATATATGAACAGCCAGCATTTCATCATGATCTTTTAAAAACCCACAAAATTCAGGTATATTTTAAAAACAAATTTTTTATCATTTTATTTATGCATTTATCTTATGTCTTAATAATTATTTTTTTTGAAAATTTAAATAATATATTTAGACGAAAGCTAATAAGTGTTTTCAATTTTTTTTTTTACAGAAACAACCATCTAAAATTCCAAAACCGGTCCAAATAAAACAGAAAAATAAATGGGACACAAGGGAAGCCGACGTGAGCACTTGGCAGTGTCCCGAAGGAACGGTTCCAATTCGGAATGACGAAACAACTAGTTCTACTTCTACCGGTGAATCTTATCCACGTGAGGTATTATCACTATTTTTACATAGTTAGATTAATCATAATTTTCAGTGACAACTATAATTCTGTCGTTTTAAAAACTACTTGATTCTACAATATTGTTTTAATTACAATTCTAGATTACCACCTACTAATTTAGTAAATACCTTATAGTAGGCCTGCGAGTTCGGTCATCGGGTCGGGTCGGGTTTTTTCGGTTAATCGGTTTATTCGGTTATTAAAAATTCATCCAAAATAAATCGAACTAATAATCGGGTCGGGTCATATTAGGTTTATTTCGGTTATTTAAATTTCTGCCGAATTAAACCGATTCGGTTTTTTTTCAGTTAAGATCGGTTTAATTGGTTAAAATCGGTTAGATTCGGTTAAGATCGGTTAATTTTGGTATAATTTCTTTTGAAAAACAAATATCGGAAATCCGATCAGTTAATCAGATCGGGTCGGGTCAGGTCGAGTTTCCGAACATAAATTTCAATCCCTCCGAATTGAACCGAAACCCAAACCGATTTGTACCAAAAACCGAAAAAATCGGTTCAGTTTGGATCGGTGCAATCGTGTCATGTCAAAATCGTAGGCCAACCTCATAGTATCGTTATAATAATTTATATTTTAATCAATGATGCGATTTTTATATACACTTCGTATTTGCGTTTTTACTTTTATCAAATTGTTATGTACGAAGGAGTATGATTTTTTTTACTGAATGAAAATATCATCAGATAGGGCCTTATGAATGTTGCCCTTGTTCATAAACAACACGTTAGTGTTTTAGGGCCTTGTTTTAAAGTAAAGGTTAATGGATCTTTCCTAAAAACTTTTTTAGGCCTTGGCCACTTCTACCAATCACTTAGACTGGTCCTGAGAATATTTATACGTACATTTTTCTTCTTACATCGGCCTGGAAATTATGCATTTGAATTTCCGCTTTATATTTAATACTACATATTAAACACGTATGTTTTTTTTTTGTGGTAAAAATTAAACACGTATGTTGTTAAATGCTAAAACTTTGATTTTGAATTTATGGGTTTTCCTTAATTCATATAGTTATATAAAAAAAAATTTGTTTAAACATCATAATGTATATTACCAAAATATCATATTCACATTTATCAAAAAAAAAAAATTCGTATATTCCATTCGTTTTAAATTGAGAAATTTTTTTTTTTATTTTTTTTTTTATTTCAGAAGGTTAGAAGTTTTCAATTTTATATGTGTAGTCATTGCTCTTTTAATGCTTACTTTTTTTTTTTTGATGAGATTGTATGTTTTACATATTAACATTTATACATCAATTTTTTTTTTGTCAAACAACATATATACATCATAAACAATATATTTCTTTGTCTGTTTTAATAATTATTCTTATTTTTTTTTAGTAATTATTGATATAGTGTAACTTGAAAAATAACAGCATGCGATCGTAACTACGAATGAAATACCGCCGAAAATGTACGGAGCAAAGGCTACAATGAGCGTGTGGAACCCAACCGTAGAAACAGAAGGAGAGTTCAGCTTGTCACAAATTTGGATTACATCAGGAAGCTACAAACAAAACAATCTTAACAGCATCGAAGTTGGTTGGCAGGTTTGTTCAAAATTTATGATGCTATTTTTTTTTTAGTATATATAATGACTAATACATTTAAAGTACTAATAGAAATTTTCATTTTAGGTTTTACCGGATTTGTATCAAGACAATAAGACAAGACTATTCATTTATTGGACGGTAAGTAACTAAGTATGGTTTATAAAAAATTTGATTATCAATTTTATCTCATCTGTTTTACATTAAAATCACAAAGAATTACTATGCTATTATTATTATTAATCTGAAATTTTAAGTTAATTAGTATGAAGTACTAATACTCTACCTTCGCTTAAAAGGAGTAATATAATTTTATAAAACAGTATTATGGTGTTTGCATATTCGAGGTATACATAAATTCAGTCCCTTTTTAAATGAAAACCTAGTCGATTTTATTTGAGAAATTGTTAAAATGTCCAAAAGAAACAATTTGAAAATCATTTTAGTGAGATATTTGTGCTTTAAACTACCGTAAAATAAATATATAGATTACTCAAATTTTGTGTAAAGCACATTTATCTCATTAAAATGATAAAAATGTGAGCAGAATTATATTTTTAAATTACTTAATTAAGTTTATTCTCTTGATTTAAGCGGTGAATGCATGAAGGGATGAACAATGTGGACATTATTTGAAAATGAGTAGTTCATAGAGAATTCAGCTAGAATGCAAATAATAACTCTTATCCTTATCAAATAGTAACATCTAACATTCTTAATTCATAATTAGTTGAAATTTTCATTTGCTAATATTTATTCTATATAAAAAAATCATTTGTTAACTTTTACTCGTGATTCCTCTTTTAATGCAAAAAAAATAAAGGGTTTCAGTGCAGTGCTTATTTAGAAATACTTAATTTAAAATCATGTAAAATAACATGATTTTGATATGTTGACAAAAAAACATGATTTTGATACGTTTACTGATAAAAATAATACAAAATTTTTTATTTAGAGCGACACATACAACGTAACCGGATGCTACAACCTTCTGTGTCCTGGTTTTATACAAACCAGTAACAGAATTGTTCTTGGAGGTACCATTACTCCTATCTCGGTATTCGGAGGCAAACAATCTGAGATCACCGTATCTGTGTGGAAGGTTAGTTTGTTTAATGTTAAAAGTTTTATTTTGCATAAGGATTTACATTTCTAAATAAATAGTTAAATATCATCGTTGATAAATAATGTAGGATCAAAAGAGCGGAAACTGGTGGCTGAGTTTGGGATCCAACCATTCATTGGTTGGATATTGGCCAGCCGAAATTTTTGCAAATTTAACTTATGCAGATGAGGTCCAATGGGGTGGTGAAATCGTTAACTCGCAAAGTTTGGGCCGTCACACGACAACACATATGGGTTCTGGTCACTTCTCCGATGAAGGCTTCGGCAAAGTTGGCTACTTCCGCAACTTGGAGATCATAGATAACAACAGATTCCAGCCGGTTCAAGACATAACAGTAAAAGCAACCGATCGCAAGTTCTACGATATCAAAGACATGTTTAGAGACGATTGGGGTACTTATTTTTTCTATGGGGGGCCAGGCCGGATCCATTCAGGAGTCTCTTCTCTAGCATTGAGTTCCTTTTTCTTTTACTTTAGTTTCATCATTTTTTTTATTATCTAGTTTATTTCACATTATTATTTTCGATTTAACACAAGTTGTAAAATTAAATAAATGTTACACAGACTTTTAGATTAATCGAATCATGGATGAGTAAAGTAAGTTTGGTAACAATGTTGACAATTTAGTTATCTCTTTTCATATGTTGATTTCTTAGCAAACCCTGACCCTCAAAGTGGAGATTTTGGAGAAGAGAGAACCATGAGCTTTCACTAATAGTTGCTCGAGGCACAAAACACATTCTTTGATACAAATAAATTGAAATATCAAACGTGTTGTTTAAAAAGAAAGAAGTATAGATCATCCAAATTAGTTAAGCCTCTTTTGCCGCACCACAATAAGTTTTGATGCTGCTGATTCTAAAATGTGGACAATCAACGATGTTCAGCTCCTCCGAACCTAGAGTTTCATGGGGAAATATCATTATATCAACAACTGTGAAACCTTCATTAAACATGAATTGTGATACAAATAAAGCTTAGTACTAATCGAAGATAACCGAGCTACACACAATATTAAACTAGAGAGATAGGATCTCTAATACTCCCCCTCATCTTGAACTTGAAGATCTTATGTGCAGTCCACTAAAATTGGAGATTCTCGGTGAGTGAGTGAAGGATCAAAGATTGTCGACAAGACTGAGAAGGTCTGATCCAACGTAACTAGTGAACCACCAGAATGAGCTACAATCCTAAGTGCCATAACCTGAGATATGTAGACTCCAATATAAGCACCAAAGATTGACTGCAACTCTGATACGCAATGCTCCAATTTTTGACTGCAACGTGGAAAGAAACAGTCTCCTCTTTGTCCTTGTGGAAAGACTTTAAAACCAACATCAAACTCAGTTCATTGTCTAACAAAGTCTCCATATCCATTAGCATTATGCGTCACCGTAATGAGGAGGAAGTTTATGAAGGCTCCATGTGTTTGTATAACTGAAATCAGCTCCTTTACACACAAATATGCAAGCATGAAAATGTAGCTAGATTCTTCAAAGATCACTTTCAACTCCCCTTTTCTTGGAACACATCTCTGAGCAGCAACCTAAAAACACAAGCATGATACCCTACAATATGCAGAGCTTGAGTAGAAAACAACAGGCTGCAAACTTGCTCTTGAGATGACACATCAATTCTTCTCATATATGCTGAAACCTGAGTAGTAAAATTGGCAATCAATCCACTGCACCCTTAAAATTCATGATTTTTATGCTCAGAGTGTGAAATTATAAGTTATAACCCAGCCAGAGAAGAACCAAAGATCTAACTCATTCCAACGCCTTGAACCTAACACCAAAACCTCAAAAAGATCTAAGAGAGGAGCTAGTAGATGCCAACTCCCAACACTGCAGACTCATCGATATAGTGAAAAAGAACTGACGCTTAAAACTCCGAGCTACTAAACAGAGCCACCGCAACTCAAAACCAAATCGAAACTACCAGAGTAGCTAACACAAACCCTGAACAGAACACACTAACCCAATCGGAAAGGAGCCAGCCGCTGCAACCCCACTGAAGCCGGATGCACCGTAACATATCTATCGAATTCAGAACCGTTGGATGAAGATCTTCGCTCCACGCGCCGTCACGAATCTTCAAACCACACCGCCACCACCTTTTTCTTCCCATCGCCCAGCTATCCAATCACTATCCGGTCAAGAAGATAACCGTGGTTAAGTTTTTCCGGTTCCATTTGTTCTTTTTCGTAACTTTGGTTTAATATTTGCTGGTTCAATTATTGTGTTTATTCTTATATGTATTGGGCTTGACCCAACAAACTCTGGCCGGGCTGGGCCTGTAATATTTTCTTTTAATCCAATTGCAAACCCTTTATATATATAAAGAACTCACACATTTTTCTTTTTCTTTTTCTTTTTTTGATATGAAAGAACTCACACATGACATGGAAAGATAAGAACCGCCCAAGCAAGAACAAAGAGAAAACAAGAACCAAAACTACAAGCAAACACTTTCTCTCTCGCTGGTTAGACCGATCAAATTGGGGTTTAACAAAATAAAATAAATTATAATACATTTTTATATTAAGTTTTAATTTAGTAAATGTTCATTATTTTTGGCATTTGCATCGCACAAACTTAATACTAGTTTGTTTTATAAACACAAACACCAAGTAATTAAGGCCACAGAAACGATAATATAGTTTTATTTCATTGAAGATCATACATAAATCTCATGCTAGAAAAACATAATTCAGTCCTTCAAATTGGTGATCGATCGATTTCTATCATTTTTTGTTTTTGCAACAACATCTTCCATTAATACAATTTCCATCTCTGTAATGCTCGAGGATACAGTCATGAAAGCATTCAAACGTTCCATACCTTATTGTACATGGTGTAGAGCATACATCATTTTTTGATGTCTCAATCACTGTAACACATATTATACAACTTATGTTAAAGAAAAGTAAAATATACAAACACATATACATTAAAATCGGTTTTACATTTTTTTCCTAAAAATTAATATATTCAATAGTTACTTTTAAAATGATCAAAAATAATTAGACAATAACAACGTACCCGATGAAGCCAGAACGCCGGAGTTGGACAATGAGTTTGTCAAAATCACTACAAGGAAAAAAATCACATAAGCTTTTGTGATATTCATTTTTTTCTTACAGTAAATTCTCTGGTCTAATAAAAAAGAAGAAGTCTATATTTTTCTAAATCTTATACGAAGAGCTTTATTTATAGGATTCTAGCTCTGCTGAGAAATGTCTCATTTTCCAACCTAATATTTTATTTTTAGTTTTACCATAAATAATTCTGCCATATTTGCTAATAACATTATTTTGGGGGAAAGAAAATATTCACATATACAATTATTATAAGAATATACAATCAAAGATATATAGTCATGGGAATATTACGGTCAAAGATGTGTTTGGTAACTACATATAAGTAATGTTGTTGATGATTTTGATTTTTACAGTAATTGTAAGATTCTTTCTATGTATAAGTAAAGTAGAAAGAATCTTACAATTAATATCATTCAGTATGTCTGATTAAATACAAATCTAAGTTCAGAAAATGTTAAAAATTTGAAATGACAATTATATACAGTAAAACCTCCATAAATTAATACTCTATAAATTAATAACCTCTCTAAATTAATAAATTCTTCCGGTCCCGAGTTGGGACCAGTGTAAAATATGACATAAATCGATAAATTAATAAGATAATAATTTTTTTGAAAATCTCATGTAAACATATGGTCCCATCTATATCATAAATTAATAATTGTATCAACTTATCAATATATATATATATATATATATATATATATATAATATATAAATTTATATATGTTATATATGAATTATATATACGAAATTTGATGAAATATGACTCTATTATTCGAAAAAAGTTTGTTTTGTTTTTAAACTTAATAATTGTTTCTCTACTTGTAATTAGTTTTTAAGAGATATTGTTTATAAATAAATTTTTTTTTTAGATAATTTTTTTTAAGAAATTACAAATTAGGAAAATCTCTCTATAAATTAATAATTATTAATTAATTTATCGATAAATTAATACCTCTCTAAATTAATAAAATTTCTTGGTCCCAACATTATTAATTTATAGAGGTTTTACTGTATATGTCAATTTTTGGGTCAACATTAACATATATATATATTTGCATGTATGGTATGATTCTATATTTGTTAGTGCCAAATCATTGAACACGGTCAAAAAAAAGTTTTTGGTAACTACAGGGTTAGTAATACAATACATATGCTTAATTTCATTAATCAGAAAGAAAAGTTTCATTTATTTTATATATATCTTATTATATAAAGTATGGTTTTCAAAGTTAATAACTCGCATGATCTTGACACGTGTCAAGTCTATCGATCAGATGTTGACATGTGTCAAAAAATATTTAACTTTCTTCATTAACGAAATAGGAAAACTAAAAAAAAGAATATTTACATATACTAATTTATATATCTAATTTTTAAAATTTGTTAAGTACTTTCTTAGCCAAAAAGGAAAACTAACAATTTCTCTTCACATTTGTTATTGGTCAATTAGATTTGACATGTGTTAATTGTTTTCTATAAAATCATTTTGTATGGATATTAACAAATAAACAATAACGGTTGAAGTTTTGAAGTTATTTACATTAATTTAATTGGATAAAATTGTATTTATCATCGTAATATAGTGTTTTTATTCGTCAAATGAAAACACAAAATTTTCCAAAAAATAATGAGCTTCTAAAAACGAACGAATATTTGAATATTTGATAAGAAAATTAGTGTGGTTATAGTTAATTTTATTTTAAAATTTTAGTGTATGTAGTCATAATTATAAACTAAAAATATTTGGGAAAATGGCATATATGATTGAATTTTTGATTACTTAATGAGAATGTTAATATATATATTTTTAATGATTTATTTATTACTTTTAACTCATTTAAAATTAGTTTGCCATGAGGTAAAACTAACTTATGAGATTACGTTATATAGAAAACTATATTTTAAACAATGTTTATCTTCCATAACTTTTGTGGATTTCTAATTTTTATTACATGTTTTGTTATTTGTTAATTATATTTAAATTTTTAATATTAACTAAGATATAGATTTGATATGATATATATACGATTTTGATACAAAATTATTATTAGCCGTTTATCCACTAAGATGAACTATGAAGACTTTAAATCAAGTTTATTGAGATGTTATAAATAGTTAAATTATATTGCAAAATGGAATGTGTAAGATTGAAATTTTGTTTTAAAAAAATACTAAATAAAATATATAAAAAATGTGTCGGTTACTATTTAGGATTTAATTATCATCAATACGAAAGAGTGTGTAGAATTAAAATTCAGCTTATTACGATGAAATAAATAGTTAAAATGTATAGAAAAATGGAATGTGTAAGATTTAATTTTTGTTTTAAACAAAAATATTAAATTATTAAATATTAGGGAAAGTGAATGGATTACTATATTAATCAAAATTCAAAAATCATCGATAACAATTTATATTTGTATATTATACCCGCCTATTTAGGCGGGCCTTATCTAGTATATATATATATATTAGTGATGAAAAAATTTAATTAAAGGATATATAACTGTTAGTCAAATATTTTCTCAATAACATTTTATATTAAGTCTTAATAATTTAGTAAATGTCACTTGTTTGGCTTTTGCATCGAAAAAACTTAATACTAGTTTGATTCATAAACACAAACGTCAGGACGAGTAACTAAAGTTATAGAAAAATACAATATAACAAAATATAATTAGTTTTATTCATAGAAAAGCATACATAAATCTGATGCTAAAAAAATATAATTTAACAGCTCGAATCCTTGATATTTTTCTATTATTTTTTACAACAACATCGACCATCAACACACCCTCCATCCTTATACCTCTTGTGAGTACAATCAAACCAACATTCATATTCTCCGAACCTTCTTGTACATGGTATAAAGCAAATATCATTTTTTGCTGTTTCGATCGCTGTAACACATGACAACTTATGTTAAACAAAAGTAAAATATATATGCACACATATTCATTAAAAATGGTTTTACATTTTTTACTTTTAAAAAAATAAAATATTCAATAATTACTTTGAAAATGACCAAAATAATTGGACGATAACAACATACCCGGTGAAGCCAAAACCTCAGAGTTAGGCAATGAGTTATTCATTATCACTACCAGAAAAAAAATCACATAAGTTTTTGTGATATTCATTATCTTTTGTTAATCCCCTTTTGTTTTTCAAAAAAGTCTCTTTTTCAAATCGAAAAAAGTATACTTCTCTAAATCTTTATAGAAAGCTTTATATATAGGACTCCTTAGTTATTTATTTTTACTGTTACCATAAATGAATTTGCATATATGTAGATAATTTTATTTTGGTGGTAAGGAAATATTCACATATGTAGTTTTTATAGGAAATATACAGTCAAAGATATACAGTCAAAGATATAAAGTCATTGAAGTATGGTACAAGTTTCTTTTCCTTTTTTGTAATCCGGTTAATAGATTTTGACATGTCAATTAATTAGGGCTAGATGTATGTGGGCTAGCCCGGATTAGCATTAAAAAACATATTAGAAAAAGACTTAAATATATTCAAACCAAATCAGACATTTCAGATTAAGGGAGATGTATTGGACTAGAGATTTGAAGGATTTGAGTAGATTTTAGATTTGGTGGGATTTTGATAGGTTTGAAGGATGTTAATTTTTCTTCTTTCTCTTTTTATATGCATGTACATAATGCATATAAATATAGGGGGCTTGAGAATGCTACATAATGCATATGAATACTGGGGGCTTGAGAAAATAGATCTACACAGTGTTCTTCAGATTTGTTACACACATATAAATAGTTTTGTTTTGTTTTTATTTTTCTTATTAAAAATTGTGTAACTCTAGTTAAACTGATTTAAAAACGAATGAAGAGGAAATAAACGATTGTTCAGTTTTAAAAAACTGGTAATAACAAGTAAAACAGAATAGATAAGGCAAACTCTCTGCTGAAGCCAATACTTAAAAATAATAATCAAAATTAAAAAAAAAAAAAAAAGGCAAAACTACTGAAACGTGTTCCACAAGAAATTAAGCTTTAACTATAATTCCTAAGTAGGCGAAGACATAACATGTGTTTGTTTACAAAGAGATACAGAGACAATCCATCATCGATGGAGGAGAAGAAGAGCAACAAAAAGCACAAGATTGCTTTTTCTACCTCAGAGAGAGGAAGAAAAAGAAGAAGTGAACACACAGGAGATGATGCATCATGGAAGAGAATTGAAAGAGAGAGCAAAAGAAGAAGACGAAGAAGACAAGAAGCAGGAGATGATCATGCATCACGGAAGAGAACTAAAAGAGAGAGCAAAAGAAGAAGAAGAAGAAGAAGAGAAAGAGAGGTGATCATTGAGATACCTAACGATGATGTGTTAGAAGAGATTATGGTGAGGCTTCCAGTGAAAACCCTAATTAGATTCCAAATCGCTTCTAAACACTGGAGGCATATGATAAAGTCTAGGTATTTCAAGGAGAGATACATGTTGCATCAGAAAACCAAGGACCCCAAATATCTCTGTCACTATGAAGATGATGGAGGCAGGTTTATGCCAAAAATTACTCTAAAGACGATGAGGTTGGAGTGGTCTTCGACTTGTCTAGTGGAAGAAGAAGATGAAGAATATCATATTAAAGTTGCTTGTAATGAACACGTACATAGGAATGTGCTAGTTTCCCAGAGTGTGGATGGTCTTTTCTGCTTATATGGCAGTGAGGGCTGGATAAAAAGACCAATTAATGTGATAAACCCAGCCACAAGATGGTCTCAGACACTCCCTCTTGCTGGGATTCAGCCAAAGCATTATTTAGACGAGAACCTCAACCTAGAGCTCTCTCTCCCAGGATTTGGAAAAGACTACGTCACAGGAACATACAAACTAGTATGGTTATATAACAATGACGACAATAACACTTCATCATGCGAGATTTTCGATTTTCGTGTCAAACGATGGAGGCAGGTGACTCCACCTCCTCGTCCTTATCATCGGATAAAGAAAGTCGAAGCACCAACTTTTTCAAACGGATGGCTTTATTGGTTAAGCAAAGAGAAGACCAAGTTAGTTGCTTTTGATCTTCACACGGAGATGTTTCGAGTAGTTCCAAATCCGATTACTAAGGCAGAGGCATCATCCTTTAAGATGCAAATGGGCAGCGTATATGATGACCGTGGTCTTGTGTGGATTTCGGAGACAAATGGAGATGGTATGCAACATGTTTGGAGGCTCACTAACCACAACACAGGAGGGGCATTACTGAAAATGGGCAAGATGTTTTCCTTTGACTTAAACAAGGTTACTGCCACTTGGATTCAACCTCGTGAGTATTCTTCGCTCCTCAAACTTGTGGCAATTTCCAAGAATGGTGACAAGGCGATGCTCTTAGATCGTTATAACCATGATCTCCTCCTAGTTGAACATATAAACCCTACTTCCATTCACTATCCCATCTTTTCTTTTTCTCCTCCTCGTCCCTGGAGTAACAATGTCATTCACGATTTCTATCATTTCTTGCAACAACATTTTCCATTAATACAATTTCCATCTCTGTACCGCTCGAGGATACAGTCATGAAAGCATTCAAACGTTCCATACCTTATTGTACATGGTGTAGAACATACATCATTTTTTTATGTCTCAATCACTGTAACACATATGCAACTTATGTTAAAGAAAAGTAAAATATACAAACACATATACATTAAAATCGGTTTTACATTTTTTTCCTAAAAATTAAAATATTCAATAGTTACTTTTAAAATGATCAAAAATAATTGGACAATAACAACGTACCCGATGAAGCCAAAACGCTGGAGTTGGACAATGAGTTTGTCAATATCACTACAAGGAAAAAAATCACATAAGCTTTTGTGATATTCATTTTTTTCTTACAGTAAATTCTCTGGGCTAAGGAAAAAAAAAAAGAAGAAGTCTATATTTTTCTAAATCTTATACGAAAAGCTTTATTTATAGGATTCTCTGCTGAGAAATGTCTCAATTTTCAACCTAATATTTTATTTTTAGTTTTACCATAAATAATTCTGCCATATTTGCTAATAACATTATTTTGGTGGGTAAGAAAATATTCACATATACAATTATTATAAAAATATAGAATCAGAGATATATAGTCATGGAAATATTACGGTCAAAGATGTGTTTGGTAACTACATATAAGTAATGTTGTTGATGATTTTGATTTTTATTAAGTAGAAAGAATCTTACAATTAATATCATTCAGTATGTCTGATTAAATACAAATCTAAGTTCAGAAATTATTGTAAAAAAATTGAAATGACAATTATATATATGTCAATTTTTGGGTCAACATTAGCATATATATTTGCATGTATGGTATGATTCTATATTTGTTAGTGCCAAATCATTGAACACGGTCAAAAAAAATTTTTGGTAACTGCAGGGTTAGTAATACAATACATATGGTTAGTTTCATTAATCAGAAAGAAAAGTCTTACAATTTTCTCTCCACAGCAAAAATATTTTAATTGCTAGAGCGGCTATACCTAATCCAATCATGTTGTAGTTCTGAGTTTTTCACTAGTTCACAGCCCTTTTTTTAATTAGTTCACAGCAAAGGTCTCTTTTTTATTTGTGGGCTCTGCACAATTTTTTTTTTTTTATTATTTAATATTTATTTAGTTTGTGTTTTTATATATATATATATATATATATATATATATATTAAATTTTAGTGATGAAAAATTTAATTAAAGGATATATAACTGTTGGTAAAATATTTTCTCAATAACATTTTATATTAAGTTTTAATAATTTAGTAAATGTCATTTGTTTGGCTTTTGCATCGAAAAAAAACTTAATACTAGTTTGATTCATAAACACAAACGTCAGGACGGGTAACTAATTAAAGTTATAGAAGCAACAATATAATATAATTAGTTTTATTCATAGAAAAGCATACATAAATCTGATGCTAAAAAAACATATTTCAACAGCTCGAATCGTTGATCGCTTTCTATTATTTTTTACAACAACATCGACCATCAACACACGCTCCGTCCTTATACCTCTTGTGAGTACAATCAAACCAACATTCATAATCTCCGTACCTTCTTGTACATGGTATAAAGCAAATATCATTTTTTGCTGTTTCGATCGCTGTAACACATGACAACTTATGTTAAACAAAAGTAAAATATATATGACACATATTCATTAAAAATGGCTTTACATTTTTTACTTTTAAAAATAATTACTTTGAAAATGACCAAAATAATTGGACGATAACAACATACCCGGTGAAGCCAAAACCTCAGAGTTAGACAATGAGTTATTCATTATCACTACCAGAAAAAAAATCACATAAGTTTTTGTGATATTCATTATCTTTTGTTAATTTTGTTTTTAAAAATTTCTCTTTTTCAAATCGAAAAAAGTATACTTCTCTAAATCTTTATAAAAAGCTTTATATATAGGACTCCTTAGAAAAAAGTCTCGATTTTTAACCTAGTTATTTATTTTTATTTTTACCATAAATGAATTTTCCATATATGTAGATAATTTTATTTTGGTGGTAAGGAAATATTCACATATGTAGTTTTATAGAAAATATATAGTCAAAGATATACAGTCAAAGATATAAAGTCATTGAAGTATGGTCAAAGTTTCTTTTCTTTTTTTGTAATCCGGTTAATAGATTTTGACATGTCAATTAATTAGGGCTAGATGTATGTGGGCTAGCCCGGATTAGTATTTAAAAACAAAATGAGAAAAAGACTTAAATTCTTTTTTTTTTGGTAAGTAGAAAAAGACATAAATATATTCAAACCAAATCAGACCTTTCAGATTAAGGGAGATGTATTGGACTAGAGATTTGAAGGATTTGAGTAGATTTTAGATTTGGTGGGATTTTGATAGGTTTGAAGGATAATTTAATGACTTGGTGAGATTTGGGGATTAAAGAAATAAAATTGTAGGGTGACTTGGTGAGATTTTTATTAAAAATTTTAGAGAATTTTGTGAGACTCCAAAACTGTTCTGACTTTAATGACAAAAAAAAAAACCATTTACGATTTTTCATTAAGGAATGAAAGTTGAGGCTTACAAATAAGTTAGACCTTGCCAAATAAGCTCATGACTGGTTACCATATGTCGTTCATCCTGATCATAATCTAAAGCAAACCAGAGAAGTGTAAATTGTAATGCTTCATGTCCAAATGTAAATAAAAACTCCCCAAGGCTCGGAACATATGAGAGCAACAGCAAGTGAGGCCTGAGGCCTCAATAACAACTTCAAGCAAATGGTAGCACAAATTAAATATGCAAGCATGACAAGGTAGCTAGATTCTTCAAAGTCTTGGAACACATCGTCACGAACCTCCAAACCACACCGCCACCGTCTTTTCTTCCCATCGCCCTTGGAGCCATTCTCTACAGGCTATATATCCAATTTCCACTGGTTAAGTTTTCCAGTTATTGTTCTATTTGTTCTTTTTCGTAACTTTGTTTAAATTATTCTGTTTATTCTTATATGTATTGGGCTTGACCCAACAAACTTTAGCCGGGCTGGACCTGTGATTTAATTTAGTAAATGTTCATTCTTTTTGGCATTTGCATCACACAAACTTTTTACTAGTTTGTTTTATAAACACAAACACAAGGTAATTAAGGTCACAGAAACGATAATATAATAAAAATAGTTTTATTTCATTGAAGAGCATACATAAATCTCATACTAGAAAAACGTAATTCAGTCTTTCAAATTGGTGATCGATTTCTATCATTTTTTGCAACAACATCTTCCATTAATACAATTTCCATCTCTGTAATGCTCGAGGATACAGTCATGAAAGCATTCAAACGTTCCATACCTTATTGTACATGGTGTAGAGCATACTTCATTTTTTGATGTCTCAATCACTGTAACACATATACAACTCATGTTAAAGAAAAGTGAAATATACAAACACATATATATTAAAATAGGTTTTACATTTTTTTTCCTATAAAGTAATATATTCAATTGGACAATAACAACGTACCCGATGAAGCCAAAACGCCGGAGTTGGACAATGAGTTTGTCAAAATCACTACAAGGAAA
Organism: Arabidopsis arenosa; assembly: GCA_905216605.1. Classification (NCBI taxonomy): domain Eukaryota; kingdom Viridiplantae; phylum Streptophyta; class Magnoliopsida; order Brassicales; family Brassicaceae; genus Arabidopsis; species Arabidopsis arenosa. Next base: position 1,207,298 of record LR999455.1, on the reverse strand, counting down.
AAAATCACATAAGCTTTTGTCAGGCCCGGCGCATGACACAATCAAGTGAAGCCATGGCTTAGGGCATCAAATTAAAGGGGGCATATATTTTAGAATTTTTTTTAGGGTCTTATATGTTAAAAAAAAAGTTATAAGCTTTTTTGAGAAATAAATTTGTTGGGCTTTCCTTTCACTATATTTTATGGGCTTTATGCCTTTAAATTAATAAAAGATTAATTAATATGTTGTTAATGATTTTTTTTTGGAAAATTTTGGCTTAAAATAAAATAAAACCCTAAACGTTTACAAAAATTTCTTTTTCCATTGATTCAATTCATATTGTTTCTTCGGTGTGCTTGGCTGCTTGCAAGCTTGATAAGGTATGTGAACTTTGCTTAGATTTGATTAATCAAGTAAATATTTAAGTGACTAAGTTTGAAGATTATGCCTTCCGTTCATAATCAATCTGATAGTCGACATAATCAAGCTCGACTACGTGAGTTTGATGAATGATTTTGCTGGTAAAAGTCTAAATAGAGCTATATTTAGAGAATATTTTTTTTTTCCTTACAAACTTCTTATGAAATTAATTACTGATTTTTTAGTTTTGTATGAGTTTTATTTTAATTTTATTTGTGATGCTAGGAAAAAAAAATTTACAAAGGGCATGATTTCTTTTAGTGGCGTAGGGCATTTAGATATACCGCACCGGCCCTGGCCTTAGTCTAAGTGGTTGGTAGAAGAAGTGGCCAAGGCCCATGAATATTTGTTGGAAAGATCCATTAATATTTTCTTTAAAACAAGGCCCTATAACATGTTAGTGTTATATTATTTATCAACAAGAGCCCAAAAAAAAACATTTCCTAAGACCGAATCTGTTTCTTCATACTTCTTCATACATAACAATTTGGTAAAAGTAAAAAAAAAAAAAAGTGTATATGAAAATCGATTCATTGAGTAAGATATAAATTATAATAATGAAATTATGAGTTATTTACTAAATATTACATAGTATTCAAGTGTAGAATCAAGTGTTTAAAAAAACGATAGAATCTGTTGTAATTGAAATTTAACGATATATATCATATATATATATGATAATACCTCATGTGGAGAACCTCCTATTAGAGAAGCAGAAGATTCATCTGTAGAATTAGTTCTTTCGTACTTCCGAATAGGTATGGTTCCTCCGGGACACTTCCAAGTGCTCACGTAAGCTTCCCTTGTTTCCCATTTGCTTATATGTTTCATTTCGATCGGAAATTTGGATGGACGTTTCTGTAAAAATAAATTTTGAAAAGAATTATTAGTTTTCGTCGAAAAATATTATATAAATTTTAAAATAAAGATAAGCAAAATGATAAAGAAATTAAATATATAAAAAAAGAACCTGAATTTTGTGGTTTCTTAAAAGGTAGTGCTCAAATGCTGGCTGTTTATATATATCGACACATTCGACACTTTCCTCATCTGAGGTCTGTGAAAAAAAAAAACAACTATAATTAAATGTTTATAAGTTTTTGTAAGGTTTATAATTTTTGATATATGTTTGTTATATTTGTATATATTCTTATATTTTGCTTATATGATACTTATGTTTTGCTTATAATTTGCTTATTTTCTGCCAATTTTAAAAATCAACATTAATTATTATACTTTCATCTTTAAAAATTATAAAATACTCACCACCATATGCCACTAGTTAAATCTATACATATTTTAAAATTTAGCTGTTACAAATAAATAAATATATATGTGAAAGTTTAAGATAATCCAATATTAGCGACAAAATTATTTACTTGAGACGATAGTTCTAAATCTTCCATTAGCGACAAAATTATTTACCTGAGACGATAGTTCTAAATCTTCCATCCCCACACATAACAATGTTGTTTCTAGAGACACATTCTCTTTGTAAATACTTTTCTTTACGTATATTACAAGTCGAGATTTGCTCTTCTTAGAAAGTGCAGCCCGACCTTACCGACAATCTCGCACTATCTATATAGTTGCTCTCCCTAGTGCGCACAAAGCGTATCCTAAAACTCGTTGAAGGCACACCGGAATATAACCGAGTGTGTTAACCTAGAGTGAAACGCCACTGCTTGGTTCTCTTCCAGTCCATCAACGTTAAAAAATCTCATGTCTCTAACGAGAAATTGGTGTCCAGTATCCGCTGGTAAACCAATTACGTACAAAACCAGACATAATTAGAACGAGAAAACTGAATGGTTAAATGGGAAATTGATTTCACCTCTACTTTGTGCTAAGTCAAAGCTCATGACTCACCTCTACTTTGCTGATGACCTTTCTCATCTTTGTGGATGGATCCTTGTCTAAGTTGTCTTCAATCAAGGTAGTTCCCAAGTTCTTAAAGAGTTTGGCCGACGCTCAGGTCTTGCTATCAGTCTCCAGAAATCTTTTTTTTTCGCAGCAGGCTTTTCAGATAAGGAAGTGAATGAGATTATAACTTATTATGAGTTTTTTTTTTGTGTTTTTTTTTCTTAGTCGCCCATGCGAAGAAAACTTACACAAAATAGTCCTTGTTCACTTTAATGACATAACAAGAATGTTTGTCGAAATTTGTCACGTTCTTATATTTAATACATGGACTATAAATAGAAATATTTATTCTTTTCATAACTTTTGAACATTTCGAAAATAGAAACCTACGGACACTTTGTCTTCTATTATATGGTGGACTATTTCTTTTAAAGAAAACTGATTTTGCAACTATTTCTATTACATTATTTTATTTGATTGACGATAAAAATTAAACTTTTCCAAAACAATTAAACACCAAATTTAACATAACTAAATCTGTCAACGAAATTTAAGACTTAAATTTAATCATACTTCGTGCCTATTTCATCAACTTTCAAAGTGAAATTTTTTTGTAGCCGTTTAGAAAAACATCTAAAAGTCTTACATTTATCTTGGTTTTGGATATGACCAGTGTTTTCACGTCCAGATCCATCCAATCCAACAGGTTAATCCGCGATCTGGACACTTTCCCGGTTTTGATTTAGTGTTAATATTCGGCAAATTTAAAATCGGAAAAACCCACAAAATCCTGCCATTAACCTGTGACCCGGTGAACCGGTTGAACCGACCGAATGTTCGTTAAAAAAATTGTTTGATTTTGGAGTAAAATATAAGAGTCTTAGACTTTTAGTTTATTTACTATTCACTTTTCAATTATTTTTTCAGTTTTTTGTATTCACTATCCTACTATCTTAGTATTTTTACGGTTTTAGTTGGATTTAAGTTTTATTATTTAATTATTATTATTAGATTTTATATTTTGTTAAACATGGTATAAATATTTTTATTATTATTTGATAAAGTTATATAATCTCTGTAAATATTAAATACATAAAAAAGAATTTAATTAATTGATCCAATGATTCGATAACTTAAAAGATACTCTGGTTGACCGTCCAGGTCAAGTTTTAAAATATTGGGTATGACTAATATGTGTACTGAAAGCTGAAACTAAATATTTAAATTTGATCAACACAAAGAAAAAGAAAAAAAAAGAGAGTTAAAGTTGGTTTCTTAAATTGGACTGTCCTCGATATGATATAACATGTTTACTAAAAGTCTAACACTAAATACTTCAATTTAATATACCTTCTACAAAAATTGATATATACAATAGGAATTAAGTTTGTCAACAAAACCTTTAAGACTTAATTACACTGGTTCACTAGTTAAACTAAAACGTTTTCACAGCTTCGTCTACATTAATGACTAAACTTGTCCATGAAAAAAAAAAGATAATTATCGGTAAAAGCATATTTAGTAATACTCGTTTTTTAAAAGAAAACTTCTTTAGTAATATAGAAAATGTTAACAATATTCAAAGAAGAAATGGGAAAAAGCTTGAAAGAATGGGGAAAAGGTGGCCCAGACAAAGAGGAGGAAACGGTTGGGACAAAGCAATCTCTTTTCAATAAACACCTGATGCACAGTACTCCTTAATGATTATTTCATTTTGCACAAATACAAAGCAACGACGACCAATGAAAGAATTTTAAAATATGGGTTTCAAGAATACTTATAGTCATAAAACTATATCTGAAAACACAACGACCATTGAAAGAAGACTTGTAAATTAAATAATTTGAAAAGCTAACTTTAAAAAGTATTTCTTTGTTGAAAACTAAATATAACTGTTAAAAATACGTTAAAAAAAAAGAATGTTGCACAAAAATAATTATATTTGAGATAACTATATAAATGGGGCCGTGTGTTTCACCTCCGGTCAGGCTTGTAGCTAAGCTAGGTTCCAATTATCTTAATTTGCATTTCTTTTTGAAATTGGTCTTGGAGTCTTGTTATATATGTTGCCTCGTGTTAAATTTAACTATGGTTACGTGAGTAGGGATCTGAACCCTATCTTGACTTCTTGAAAGTTTATTATTTTCTCTTTCATTCGGTTTAAAAATCTACGGACACACACATTCTTCTTCTTCTACGGACATTCGAGCTAGGAATTCTAGTTAAACCCTATTTCTTTTGGAACACGTTTCAGTAGTTTTGTCCTTTTATTTTGTTGTAACGCTGTCACTTTTTATTTTGTCAAACTGAACTACAATTGTTTATCTTCTCTTTCATTCGGTTTTAAATCGGTTCAAGCACAATTTATAAAATTATAATCTCTATACTAATCTTTTGGAAATACATTAAAAAAAAACCTAGGGAGTGATTGGCACAAGACTTTAAAGACTTTAGGGTTATTCTAAAGTCTTCACAGCATTTTTTTTGCCAATTAGGTTTTTATGACTTTAATTATTTTTAAAGTTCTCGAAGCCTTCTTTTTTTTGTCCTTCTTTGTTTTCCTTATTTTTCTAAAGTCTCAAAAACGTGGCTTTAGATTTCTAGGGACATTTATCAAATGAATAAACAATTAAGGGTATTTGCAAGATATGTACTCAGAAGACCAAGAAATTAACTGACACATATTGTCACTGTTCGGTCGTTACTGTAGCTGTAATGTTGACTCTTTTACCCCTAATCATATAGCAGAGGCAATTCATGACCAGAAGAAAAAGAAAAAATCAAAAGTTTTATCTTATCATCTTTCTCTCGATTTGCTGTTTAACTTTTTTTTTTAATAACCCATCTCTTTCATTTTCTGTCCTCGAGAACCAAATTCGGATAGTTTCTCAACGGAAGATTGTTTGTAACAAAGAGTTGTCGTTAGGGTTCTTATTGGTTTGTAATTGCAAAACTAAATTGATTCCAGCGATGAACTAGGATGCTGAGATTGCTCAACAAACGGATTCGATTCAGGAGCTTAGTAACTCCGTGAGATATTGTTGTTGATTCGAACGGGGATGGCCATGAAGCCATTGACGATGATGATGATGACGCTGCAGCTTCTTCACATATGGAGCTCAATTCGGCGGTTAAAAATGATGATGGTGATGTTAGGGTTTCTGAGAATGAGAGATCAGAAAAAATGGTGTCGTATGGAGTGAGGAAGAAGATGAAAAAAGTTACATGTCCGAAATAATTTGTTAACTGGGTTTTGATGAGGTTTATTGAGCAAAAGAGGAAAATTGGTATCATTGTTTCTGGGTTCGATTTCGTTATATGGGTAACAATTTAATTAGCAACACATACAAAAATGCTAACTTAGAAGTTAAACGTGATAACTAAATTATCATTATAAATAAGTATGCTAATATAAAAGTTATCGGTAATAATTAAATTATTAGAGTAAATAAACAGTTAATATATAAGTTAGTTGATACCAATCACATAATCAATGATTTAACATGATAAATTTGAGCATACGTTGTATAAGTTACATGTTAATATAAATATTATCTATATATCGAATATTTTACCATGTTCATACAAATATTATTCAGATATTTAATATGTTAGCATGTTATCATTCTATATTAACATATAATTTGTAACTTATCGCGATACTATATTATTTACCATGTGTCATCCGCATATTATCGTGTCGAAATAAACACTGTCGCCCGCATATTAACCTTTTTTAGTCAGTGGCATTTTTGTAATAAATCCAAAAAAGAGGGATAGTTTTGGTTTACAATTTCTTTCTCTTTCCTACTTACCTAATTTTTAAATCACCATGTATTTAAATCTAATTTTTTGGTCAATTGTGGTTTTAAATTAATATAGCCCAACAATTAAAAGCTTTTTTTTTTCTTATCCCTATGATAATTAAAAACTCTCTACATGTTTACATATATCTTTTCATAATTTTTTTTATATAAATTAATTATTCTCATTTTTTTTTTTTTAAGATCTATTTCACTAATAATCATTTTATTTTCATTATCTTCACTAATGTTGGTTTAAAAGAGTATATAGAATTAGTATTTTTTTCAAAAGCCAAATAAGTTTTTTTAAGTTTATCCCACTTCTTACTAATGTGTTGGGTATTAAATTTCCGCATAAAATAATAAATATAAATAAATGTGTGCATTTAGAATATTCATTTCTAAATTTTTATCATTTCTTTTAAATAAATATTTTATTATTAATAATGGATTCTAAGTTCCTACCAAAACAAATAATGGATTACTAGTTTTTTTTTCTTATTGCAATGTTTGGTTATTAAAAATGAATGAATTATATATTATTTTATTTTTAGAGAATATTTATCTATTTATTTATTCATTTATTTATCAATTTATGGTTTTTTTTTCTAAATTCTTATCATTTTTTTTGGTAAGTTTCTAAATTCTTATCATTAATAAAACTATATTTGCATATGAATTCATTTCTAAGATAATTTATATTTATTAATAATAATAATAATAACAATAATAATAATAATAATAATAATAATAATAATAATAATAATAATAATAATAATAATAATAATAAATAACAGTCACAGTTTCTACAGTTTTGTGTTACCAATCAGATTTTAACAGCCAAAGTTTTTACAGTCAAAGTCTTTACAGCCAAATTCTCTGCAGCTCAAATTTTTAAAGTCAAAGCTTCTAAAGCCAAAACTTACAGCCGTTACCAATCGGCCCCCTAATCTTGTTTGTTTGTAAAATAGTACTTACAAATTCTATTGGAAATAGAATATTTCAAAAACCATATTAATTCAGCTCATTGAAAATAAACAAGTCAAATACTAATTTAAGCAATCTAAAAAAGTTATAAAAACGAAAATACATTATTAATTTACAAAAAAGGAATAACCAATCAAAATGAAAATATTGATATCAAACATACCATACTAATTTGTTATTAATCATTATACTTCATCTCTCATCATTATATGTCTCTATTTTTGCGAAACAAATAAATCATCATATCATCCATTTAATTAAAAAATGTATATTTTTCCGCATATGCTGATTTGAATTTTTAAAAACAAAAATAAATTGTAACAAGTCAAAAATTCAGACTTGAGTAATATATTTATTTTAAACAAAAATAAATTCAACAAAAAATACGTCTGAGTAACGGGTTAGAGTTTGAATATTTATATTCAATTTCATAAAAAAAAATTTTGAAATGTGTAATTTTATATACTACAATAAACTTTTATAATATACAAACAGTATATAAAAAATATATACAAAAAGAATATACGATTAGAAAATAAATTATGAGAGAAATATAGATGAGAAAAATACTATATAGACTATACATATTTAAATAAATTATAATGACGAAAATATTAATAGATAAGATAGAACAATTAAAAGTACCATATAAGTTTAATTAAAATGATAAATAGAACATCACATAAATTTCTTGCATGTAAAGTTAAGAAACTAAAAAGAAAAGTAAAACCAACTAATCTCAACATGATAATACAACACTTGATGGGTTCGAAGCTCGAGCAAAGGCATGAAAGATAGAGATGAAACTAAAACCAACTTAATTAACTTAAAATTTTAATCTTTAAATCTATCGGACGTAGTCCGGACTAACCCGTAGTTAAAAAAAAGAACGGAAAATAGAAAAGGACTGTGAAGTAATTAAAAACACAGAACTACAACATGATTGGATTAGTTATAGGTTGCTGTGGAAAGAAAATTGTAACGTATATACGAACCATATGTCTTGACACTCTAGCAATTAAGATATTTTTGCTGTGGTCTGTGGAGAGAAAATTGTAAGACTTTTCTTTATGATTAATGAAACTAACCATATGTATTGTATTACTAACCCTGCAGTTACCAAAAACTTTTTTTTGACCGTGTTCAATGATTTGGCACTAATAAATATAGAATCATACCATACATGCAAATATATGTATATATATATATATATATATGCTAATGTTGACCCAAAAATTGACATATATATAATTGTCATTTCAATTTTTTTACAATAATTTCTGAACTTAGATTTGTATTTAATCAGACATACTGAATGCTATTAATTGTAAGATTCTTTCTACTTAATAAAAATCAAAATCATCAACAACTTTATTTATATGTAGTTACCAAACACATCTTTGACCGTAATATTTCCATGACTATATCTTTGATTGTATAGTTTTATAATAATTGTATATGTGAATATTTTCTTACCACCAAAATAATGTTATTAGCAAATACGGCAAATTATTTATGGTAAAACTAAAAATAAAATATTAGGTTGAAAATTGAGACATTTCTCAGCAGAGAATCCTATAAAGCTTTTAGTATAAGATTTAGAAAAATATAGAATTCTTCTTTTCTTTTTTTCTTTAAACCAGAGAAGTTACTGTAAGAAAAAAATGAATATCACAAAAGGCTAAGGCAGAGAAATTATGATTGAATTTCCGGTTTAGAAGCATATATATTTCAGAAACATCATAAACCAACATATTTATTGTCTGGACTCTGGTTTAACAATTATTGATATTATGACTTGGAAACTAACAGCATGCGGTCGGAACTACGATAACCTCAACAAAAATGTACGGAGCTAAAGCTACAATGAGTGTGTGGGAACCAACCGTAGAAAGAAGTTACAAAAAAAACAATCTTAACAGCATCGAAGTTGGTTGGCAGGTATGCTCAAAATTTGTAGTTTAATTTCTTTTTCAATGTTATATAATGACTAATACATTTACAATAATTTTTTTTATTTTAGGTTTTGCCAAATTTGTATCAAGACAGTAAACCAAGACTATTCATCTTTTGGACTGTAAGTAAATAAATATGGTTTATAAAAAGTTTGATTATCAATTTTATCTCATCTGTTTTATATTAATTAAAAATCACAAACAATAATATTTATTATTATTATTAATCTGAGATTTCAAAGTTTATATTTTAGTTTTAAAGTTAATTAGTATGAAGTAATACTATACCTTCGTTTAAAAGGAGTAATATAATTTTTTTTATATAAAAATGTATCTGCATATTCAATTATATACATAAATCCGGCCCCTTTCTTAACGAAAAATTAGTCAATTTTAATAAGAAACATGTGCATTAAACTACCATATATATATATATATATATATATATATATATATATATATATATATATATATATATATATTTATTTGACTCTATTATTAGAGAGCGGATTTACGTTTATTGTATTGTTATTTTATTTAAATTACGTTTGATCTTTATACCAAAATGTTTTATTAGAAAATAAAGTGAATACAATATTAACATATTTAAATATTTTAAAATATGATTGGAGCGGTAGTTTTGTTTTTCAAATTTAAAATTATTCGATTAAGTTTAATCTCTTGATTTAAGTTATCAGAACAACGATTTTTAGTTATTCCACATAGAGTTTAGTTTACAAAAGGCAATGGAAAAAATTTCTTAACTAGTACTACTATTTACTGACAACTCTGATATAGCTAGAATGCAAATAGTAACTCTCATAATTTATAATCAGTTTAAATTTCATTTGCAAATATTTATTCTAAATATGAAAAAAATCATTGGTTACCTTTTACATAATTCCTCTTTTAGTGCATATAAAATAAAAAGTTTCAGTGCTTTGAAATATTTAGTTTGTTAAGTTTACTAATAAAAATAAAATAAATTTATTCAGAGCGACACATATAATGTAATGGGATGTTACAATCTTCGGTGTCCTGGTTTTATACAAACCAGTGACACCATTGTCATTGGAGGATCCATTTCCCCCGTCTCTGTATTTGAGGGCGACCAATATGAGATCACAGTATCTGTATGGAAGGTTGGTTTGTTTATTATTAAAATAATATATTTTACGTAACGAATTGTACACGTTCAAAATAGTTACATCGTTGATAAATAAATTATGTAGGATCAAAAGAGCGGAAACTGGTGGTTGAGTTTGGGATCCAACTATTCACTGGTTGGATACTGGCCGGCTCCAATTTTCGTAAATTTAGCTTACGCAGATGATGTGCAATGGGGTGGTGAGATCGTGAACTCAAACATATCCGGTCGACACACTACAACACAGATGGGATCCGGTCATTTTCCTGATGAAGGCTTCGGCAGAGTTGGCTACGTTCGAAACCTAGAGATCGTAGACAACAACAACGAATTCCAGCCGGTTCACATAAAAGTAATAGCAACCGACCCTAAATTCTACACTATCAAAAACATGACTGGAGATGATTGGGGTACATATCTCTTCTATGGAGGGTCAGGGTTTAGTCAGATTCATTCAGGAGGTTCTTCTTTAGCATTGAGTTCGTTTTTCTATTATTTTAGTTTCATCATTTTTTTTATCATTTAGTTTATATCCATTTTTTGTTTTTCGATTTAACACAAATGTTGTAAAATAAATGTTAGTTTGAATCATGGAATTTATTTTAATTGAGTAAATTAAAGTTTGGTAACAATGTTGAAAAATGAGTGATCTCTTTGCACAAAAAAAAAAAAAAAAAAAAAAAAAAAAAAAAAAAAAAAACTCAAATTTTGTTCTATTTCATCTATTCAAACTTGTGTCGAGATTCTTCAATCGGCTATGGTTGAGTGGAGTCAACAGAAAACCTTGACCATGAGTGTGGAGATTTTGGAGAAGAGAGAACCATGAGCATTCTCTACCTGCTGCTCGGGGAACAAAACACATTTTTTGAAACAAATTAATTGATATATCTTATCAAATGTGTTAATTAAGAAGAAATGAGTATAGATCATCTAAATTAGTTAGGCCTCCTCCGCTGCACCAATAATCTTTTAGTTTTGAACTATGAAACACTGATGCAGAGAATTAAAAAAAAAAATAGAATCGGACACCAAAATACATTTCTTGTTTACACGATCTCTAAGTGATGCTGTTGCTGTTGATATCTAAATCTGGACAAGCAATGGTGTTTAGCTCCTCTATGCTAGATTTTCATGGAGCAAATCTGTTCACCTGTAACTTGTCAGTCAATCCTGTTCAGAAACTGGATGAAAGTTTTAAGAACCAACACTATCATCATCGTCTATATCTGACTAAAAAGTCACACCGAGTTACTATTCTCTATAATCTTGCTTTCCAGAGTGTTATTCAATCTTAAACAGCACAGAAAATGGGAACAAAAACAGACAAAAAAGAAAACCTCCAAAATGATGCAAAACATTCAAGGAGGTAGTGCTTAAAGTTGCATATTTCATATTCCATGGCAGATAATCCTGATCCCTACAAAATCCCCAAACTTGGTCCTTTAGAAATGATTTTGTTAAAATCTAAATGGCTCTATTAGCTACCATTTAGTTTATAATGGCAGAGACCAGAACCATTGAAGCAAAAATAAGCAGTTTGTTGATAAAATGTACATTAGTCCAAGTTAACTATCTCTGTGTTGTAAAATGTGTTGCAAACCATACAAGTTTCTTTAATCTACAGATGAAACTGACTTAAAGATCACTGGTATTTCATATAGAGGGATCCAGATTCTAAGTTCACAAGCTTAAACAAAATCATTGAAAGTTCCTAGAATTCTACTTGATTCCTCATTGTTAACAGATGAAACTGACAAAATACACACCACACTGTGCTACGTTCACCAGCTTAACTAAAATTGCAACATTCAAAAGTTGTGTATATCTTATATTTTGCATGTTTGGGTAGAATTTTTTATATTTTGGTACCACAATCATTGAAATATGGCCAAAGTTAATTTTTCTGCAATTGCATCGCGCAAACAAAATTAATATCATTCAAGTATATCAAATTAAATGCAAGATCAGTGGCGATTAAGTGCAAAGAATTAATGTAAGTAAAATTGAAAAGACAATTATATATGTTAATATTTGTGACTACGGATCAGTGGCGATTCTGTCAATATATAATCAATTCAATATATATATTTGTTGCAGATTTCTTCAATCATTAATTATGCATATTGTGACTACGGATCAGTGGCGATTCTGTCAATATACGGATTCAGTGGCCATTGAAGAAATCTGCAACAAAGATCACAAACAAAACAACATCACTAATCTAACAGATCTATCAATATAGCTTTCATGTCTGCTACTTTCACAAAGCTTGCACTCACTACAGCAGTAAGAATCTATCTTCATCTCTTACCGGAAATTGTTTGTTTAGATTCAGTGGTGATTTTAAATGTTTGTTTAATTGATTTTTATTATTTAACTCTAATCAATATGTCGCAATTAGGCAGAAATGTGAGGGAACTAACCAAAAACAAATACATATACATAGATATTTTTTTTAAGCATGTCATAGTCATACATTAGTTTTTTTCTATTTTCTTTTGTGAGTAAACATTAATGTTTTAATGGTCATTTTCTAAGAATATTTATTCATTTTAAAAGAAATAATAAATGAATTATAGTAATGTATCTAGCTAGTATTTAAAATCTTTTATTAACATATAGGTGAGAAAATCTAAATCTATTTTTCTTTTCTTTTGGGAAAATTCTAAAAACTTTGACAGCTATATCTATTTAGGAGGAAAACAAATCCTGAATCAGAACTTATATCAAATTTTCACCAAAATTAAAATCTCACACTTTTTAATATTTCCACGTGGCGCTTCACTGTATCCACATCATAATAAGTCACTTTGATCTAGCATTGTATAACAAAAAGTATGTACGGATGGAGACAGTATAAGACAACACATGTTGTCGTCCACAATCTTAAGTTTTCTTTTTTCTTTTTGTGTTACAATCTTTATAAATTTGAGACGAAATCATTTTCTCCTAAAGTCTTCATTGCAAAAAAAAAAAACAAAAAAAACCTTAAGAAAACTTCTTTTCACTTTCTTCAATGACTTTTTCTAAAGCTTGTTATAAACTCCTTACCATTACAATTCTCCTGCTCTCCTTCACATTTACCTCTTTAGCCGGTAACGCCGAGTACGCAGACGTAAGCGAATGCAGAGCGGAATCTGGAGATCCATCATGTCACAACAACAAAATAGCACAAAAGCTTAAACTAATTGCAATCCCATCGATCTTAGTGGCGAACATGATCGGTGTTTCTTTACCGTTGCTTTCTCGTTCCATTCCTGCTTTAGGACGACCCGACCGAGATATGTTTGTGATCGTTAAGACTTTAGCTTCGAGTGTAATTTTGACAACCGGTTTTATGCATGTGTTACCGGACTCTTTCGATGATCTCACGTCCAAATGTTTGCCTGAAGCGCCCTGGAGGAAGTTTCCTTTCAGCACTTTCATCTCGACTGTCTCGGCTTTGCTCGCTTTAATGATTGATTCATATGCGATGAGAACTAGTAAGCGTGAAGGAGAAGCCGTACCATTAGAAAATGGATCTAATTCTGTGCATACACAAGAAAAGGTCAACGATGATAAGACAAGTCAACTTCTTAGGAATAGAGTCATTGCTTTGGTGCATTTAATTACAACTTTTATATTTTTATCATTGCTTATGATCTGTAAATGAAGCTAGAGATCGATTTTTACTAAACTTGTTTTCTCTTGTTAAAAATTAGTTTGGATCTAGGTTTGGAATTTCGAATCATCAAAGACAAAAATGTTTAACCCTAAACATTTTAAATGATTGTTTTGGTGCAGGTGTCGGAACTAGGTATCGTAGTTCACTCGTTCGTGACCGGTCTCGCTATGGGGGCTTCAGATAACAAATGTACCATACGATCACTTATCGCAGCCCTTTGTTTCCATCAACTCGTTGAAGGAATGAGACTCGGTGGTTCCATTTTACAGGTATTTCAATAGCTATATACGCGTTGATTTGGTAGTAATACAATCAGTCTTAACATATTTATAAATTTTTGTTTGTTATAGGCGGAATTGAAAAGCAACATGAATTGGATAATGGTGTTTTTCTTTCCTGTCACAACACAAGTTGGGATTGCTTTAGGGATGGAAATACAAAAGATATATGATGAGACAAGTCCGACATCGTTGATCGTAGTGGGGATCTTGAATGCGTGTTCTGCAGGATTATTGATTTATATGGCACTTGTTAATCTCTTGGCTCATGAATTCTTCGGACGACCAAATATACAAGGGAACATGAAGCTTCATTTCCTCGGTTATGTTGCTGTCTTTATAGGTGCTGGAGGAATGTCTTTGATGGCTAAGTGGGCATAGAACTCTTGAGTTAGACTCATCTTTACTTCTGTGTTCAGTTTAATTTTCGATCATTAGTATAATAAAATATTGTATGATTTAGGGCTGATAATGATTATATGGTACTAGTTGATCTCTTGGCTCATGAATTTGTCGGACCAAAGATAAAAGGGAACATGAAATAATAAAATTAAAATTATACTGAGTTTTTGATATAAAATCCGTAGATTGCATATCCACTGATACGAACAGAAGCTAGTCTAATACACATATGTATCAGCCCTAATCTTCCACAGCCTTGCTTTCTCTGACCCTTTCAAAAGAGTACATTTGATCAAATAGCAATGCTGGCCATTCAGAATTTTCTGATGAGTACATTTGACATCTTATTCTTACCCCTAAAGCCGCTCTCAATACGATAGGATTCGATTCTATGATAGATCAAATCAGGATTCATACTATCAGGTCGGGGCTTAGACATCTCCCATGGTTCGACGAGAGATCTTAGACTTTCTTGCTAAGCTAGGGTTAGGTCAGGGCTTTGAATGTGTCTACGGATGAGGGAGAGCCTTTCGTGTGTTTAGCAAAGCAATCTTACTCAACTCTGTTTCTTGGTCCGAGAGGCAATTGGGCTTTGAAAAATTGGCCTATTTAGTTGTTTAACAAATGGGTCCACGAAAAGTGAAATAGTATATAATGGGCAAAGTGCATTTTTGAGAGAAGAAGGCATACTCCGAAAAAAACTAGATGTATATGTAAAAGCAATTTTGAAAATAAAACTCTCAAACAAAACAAAAATCATGGAACCTTTATAGTGTCTTTCTTTGTGTTTCTATATAGTTTTCTCAGATCCTTTATACCAATAAAAACTATAGTAATCGATGAATGTGTCGTTGAGATATTTCTAAACAATGTTATTCAAAACTTATGATTGTTAATCCGTAGAATAGAAAAATGGTAATTCGATTCTACAGTGTTAACCAACTATCTATATATACAGCTCTTTACGAGATTTTGTACTATTTCAATCTATATTTTTTTATTTCTTTATTTTTGTTTTGCTGATATGATCAAATATAGCTACTTTCAATTCACTGCCAAGATCAAATGTAGTTTAGATTCTTCAGTAATCAACTCTAGAAAATGATGTGCTAAATAAATATTTTATGGGTGTTATGTGAGAGGAATAAGACAAATAAATAGTCACTGAGTGATGTTGGTCCGCGTTGTGAATTAACTTATATATTTATCACATTCACATCACATCATACACCAAACGATGACCAAGTTGCCGATAAATCATATCCAAAGCCAAAATAAAAAACATCATGATATGTCCATTTTTTAATTGTGTTGGTAGGACAAACGTTAATCTTACTCATTTACATAGCTTTATATATGACTATCTATGAGGGTCACTACAAAACTAAAAATATAAAGATATCACTCGTAGAAGAATTGTATTAATTGATGAAAGATAATACATAGTAAAACAATGAAACGTCAAAACTAATATTATCCAAATGTTTTCTATGTTTAGAGCACATAGTGAATCTGTGAATGTATTATTTGTTTTTTCTTTTACAAGGTAAAAAGAAGATTGTCGAATAATGCCCAAAACATTAAAAGTTGTTAAATGCGAAAAGCTTCGAAGCATACCCTACATACTAAAAACTCATAAAAGAAAGAAAAAAAGTTGAATTTAGAAGTTCACATCTAAAATATAATAAATTCTCTTTAGTATGGAAACCAATCATATTAATTTTATTGTAAACAAAACATATATGTACCACCATTTTAACCAAAAAAAAAAAAAACATATACCACCATCGAAACAATCAAACGATACGATATTGGCAAATGTTTTCACCATAGTGATCATATCTAGTAACTGATTTCTTCTAAATTAATATATCCTCTTTAGTCTTTATCTATATAGTACATAATTTGGCTTGTTTTTCTTCCTTGTATTTTGAATTCGAGCATGATATATGTATGAAAATTACTAAAAGTATGATCCATGACTGATTTCGAATATGGAAAAAAATATCATTGATCAAAGAATTCAAAACTTAATATGTAAAATAGTGTTGCCTCTTGATAGTACATATATATAGAAGTACAAGTACTAACTACTACACACTTTTTTTTTTAAAGACATCAAAGGAATGTTACGTTAAATTGATGTTGTCTTGTCGAAAGGACGGATATAAAAAATGATAAGCCCCTACCCACAAATGGGGTCCCATTTCAATATCATCGATTTGTTGCGTCGAAATTTGGTATGATTCTTTGAACTTTTTGACAACTTTGGACATAACCTGATGAGATGATAAATGGATAATGGAGAGAAAATGGGTCGTCGATGCCCATTTCGCTTTCTTTGCAGCTGTCTTTGGGACCATCACGCTTACACTTTACCACTTTCTCTTGTCTCTCTCTTAACACTCATCAAACCTCATATCTTTTGCTCATACTTTGAAGCTATGAATGGTGAAAAATGCAGTTTGTGACGGTTAGGCGATATAACCGCAACATATTTAGGCCTTGATCATTTGTTTGAACCATCCATCAAGCAAACCAATTATATTGCTAATGGGTTCATTGTATCAACGATGACACCAAAAATTGAAAGAAGACTAATCTTATTTATAGGACAAGGCCAAGCCACATGGACATACCAAAGAAAAAAACAAGAGAAGGTGATAAAGGGGCAAAAAAACAAACAAACAAAGAAGATCACAAAGAGAGGTAAAAGAAATATTTACAAAACAGTTAAAAAAACAAACAAAACCCCTTTTCTTCACATTGTCGCTTGTCATAAGCCAAACCTTCCAAAAGTAACTACTATTTTTTACTACCATAGAACTGAAGAGGAAGTCTCCAGTTTCATACTCCAAGCTGTAGATTCTGTCTTTTTTAACTTTCTCTCTTTCTCGAGTTTTACTTTTTACTATACGACTCTCAAAACTGGCATGAAGTGCCAAGTCTCTGTCTCTTACTCAACGTTGCGGTTTTGCGTTTTGCGAAAGCCGGTCCAAGTAACTCTTGGAACCTCTCTAGGAAGAGAACCCACTCGTCTTCTTTCATGTCTGCTACTTTCACAAAGCTTGCACTCACTGGAAGCTGTTCGTTTGCGCTTTTGTGACCAGACGATGTGTTCTCGGATTTGCCTCTGGTTAAGGGTTTTGGGTGTTTACGTGCTGTGTCGCTAAGATGTGTGTTCTTCATTGAAGTTGAAAGCTTTGAAAGAGATGGAGCTTTGTCATGAAAAGCAGCTGAACTAAAAAAACTGTCTTTCATAATGATCATAGGGACAGCATTTTCAGTTTTGTCCTCTTCTTCTTCTTCATCTTCTTCTTCTTCCTTGATGCTTTCTTCAAGCTTCCCGAGTGAAGAACGTCCGTTTGAAAAAGGGTTTTTGGTGAAGTAGTCATCGGTTAGTTGTATCTTGGAACTGTAGACTGATTCTAAATCATCACAGTCTAGATCGAACTGAAACTCTGCTTCTCCTACTACATCTGACCTTGGAGAGAAAACATCGCGTTCAGTGACTGATCTCTTGGCTTCAATACACACAACCTCCAGTTCACTTGGCTCTTCTTCTCCTGGTCGAAATTCCCGAGTCATCATCTCGCCAATCTCAGCAAGACACAGCCCATAAGAAGCAGCTTCTTTGAGGAAAATAGTACAGAGAACAAGAACCCGAAGACACGCCTCTCTAATCATTGGAAGTTCTCTTCTAAGCATGTCACAGTCTTTCAATGGATCAAGACTTTGTATGTAGTCAAGCTCTTCATCAGAGAATGGTAATGATGCCTGAGGCCAATGAATCCACTCAAAATAAGGATCCTCAAGTGTTTCTGGCAGGCAGAGACCATGGTCAATTGGAATAAGCTCCACTTGACCAAACATTCCGACTCCATCAAGCTTCTTCACCAAAAGATTCCCACCATGACGGTCTGTGTTGAAGATCCTTATGTCCAATATACCAATGCGGTGCACAGAAGCTACAGGGAAGCTTGAAGTGCCATGATCGCTAGCATCGAAATCATGAGCCACAAACTTCTGGAAAGAAGCAATCTTACTAACCAGCTTCTTCTCCCGAGGCTTGTTCCCTTTCACCCCATCATTGACATTGAATACAGAATGAGTTATCTTCACAAGAGCAGTTGGAGGGACATTAGCAAAGCGACCATAATCAAGAAGATAAGCAGCAACTTCTCTAAACCCGGTTTCCCCAACTCGCACCGAAGACTTTAATCCAGGTTGCCCAAGGGCTTTCCCAACAAAGCCTTTAGGATTGTTAGGTGCAAACGGCTCTTCATCTGTCGGCTTGACAATCGCAACACTCTCACCCCTTTTGTTCCTAAAATAATATGCACCTCCAAGCCCGCTATGAACAGGAAGCGGTTCAACACCCATCTTCATCGCCTTAACAATGTCCTTCACCATATGTTTAACAATCGAAAAGCAATCCGAATGGCCTAGTATCTCAATAGGACCACTTCGATCTTTCTGTTGCAAATCCCTCCCAGTAGGCGAAAGACAAGGAGTAGACGAACTTCTATGCATAAAATTCCGTTTCAGCAGAAGCGGAGAATCATTCCTCACAGCACTCAAATCATTCGTCAACACCATATCACCATAAGTCAAAGAACTTTCCTCAGTAGGGAAATTAAGAGCAATCTGAAGCCTCCTTTTAACAGTATGAACATTATCACTACGATCCAACTCCATCCCCAAAACACAACCAGTTTCGGTTTGCACGAAAACCCGCCTCCCCGATGATTGCCTCTGAAGATGCTGATGTTTATGATGCTGCTTCCCTTCCATCTTATTAGCCCCAGTAAGGGGAGTCTTAAACACTGCCACTGCCATTTGTGTCTGAACAGGACTGTCTAAGTTCCTCGACATGAAACAGAAGAAGAAACCAAAAAAGGCTTCTTTTGGTAAACAACAGAAGCAGTAGCCGAAGAGAGACCTTCAAGACCAGTGCCTATGTCTAAAACCAACACGAACCGGATAAAGCAAATACCTAGACTGATCATGAAACGCAAGAGAACACACACAACTTCTATAAAAACTCGAGCTTTGAGAATGAATTAGATTCCCAAATTACTACATCAGGTAAGCCATGATGATTGAAGAAATCTGCAAATAAAGATCACAAACAAAACAACAGATCTATCAATACTCTCACTAATCCACCGATTTAAGATCTTGATTTCAAGAACTAAGAACAATAAAGCAATGACCTTTTTGAAACTCACCGGAAAAAAAAGCGAGATCTGAAATCAAAACTCAGAAGAAACAATCGTAGGGACGAATTTGGTTTCAATTCAAAGACATCATCTTCATCGTCATCGTTGGCTTCAAAAGCACAGAAACACGCACATGGAAGAGAAGGAGAATCTTAAAGAAGAGGCATCAATGGAGGCAAGGAATCTGAAGGAGAAGAAAAGATGAAACTTTCAGTGAAGGAATCACTCTCTGATCCCTAGCCGCCTCTTTCTCTGTGTGTGTGTGTGTTGTCTCCTTCGTTGATTCACCTCTCAAAGGAACGCTTTTTAACTCTGATCTGAGTCCTCTGGTTAAATCTCTTAACCATGGTTTGAGTTAATGTTTTCAGCAAACTTATTTGTTATTGGATTAAATTACAAAATCTATCCTTATGACACGTCATTGTATTATTTTAATTTTTGATTATTATTTCTATAGTTTTTTTTTTATAGAACCTGTTTAATTTTGTTTTCTTTCATTTAATTATTTGGCTAAATTATGATTTTGGTTGTTGGTGTAGTTTTTATTCGTTTTGATCGATGATCTTGTACCGTTTGAATATAAAAAATACCGTTTTAATAATTACCGATCATAAAATACGATATCAAAAACGTTATTTTTTTTTTGAACCGATTGTTTTTACCATATTTTATACTTTTTAAAATTTGTACTGTTTTGTATCACTATTTTTTTATTTTTAGAAAGAAAATATCTATTTTAAAATGACAATTAATTTATTTCGTCTTTTTCTTTAACACATTTAAATTATTTCCTCATATTCTGTTTTAAAATATCTAATTTAAAATGACAATTAATTAAATTATTTTGTCTTTTTCTTTAGCACTTTTTCAGATGAAATTGTAATTCTGTTCTCATATATATTTACCATTTCATATATATTTTATTTGGTTTGAAGTTTTAACCCATTTCATTATTTTTTATCATTAATAATATGAAACTGAAATATGCTATAGGAATCTACGACAAGTGTAAAGCTTTAATTCCATAGTTTTCCTTCAGTTTTCGTTATACTTTTGTCCACGACTTTTTCTAATTATATTATCTTTAGAAATAACTAAACATTACTTGGAATATAATTATTACACATACTTCAAGGTTACAAAATAATGTGAAAGATATTAATTTATAGTACATGTTCCCTTGATATTTTTTATGAATCAATACCGCAAAGACGTGCGATCTCACCAATAAAGAGTTGAAAAAAATTCAAATATCTCGTTTTATCATAAAGAAGAAAAAGAACATTAAAATTTGTAACATTAAACGAAAAAATAGCGAAGTAAAATAGAGCCATAAATTGACAGGTAAAATAGTAAAAAAGAAACATTCATCATCGTCCCCATCTGTGGAAGAGTCTAGAACAGGTAACTAGAGCCGTTCGATTGTAGATTCTTATGGAATCTGCACCGTCCGATCTAGGAATGGTACGTGGCAAAGGATGAGAATGCCGACGTGGTTTTAATTGGATTTAGTAATGACATGGACGTACAAAATTGGGCCTTACAATTTAAAAGCCCATAATTAAAATGAAGTTGAAATTAGCTAGTTGCAACTGAAAAGTAATTAATTACAAATCAAGTCCATATTTTACAAATGCTTACAAATACCTTCAACACAAGAAATACACTGATAAGGATGTATTTATAAGATAATTTTCAGATATATCACTAATTAATTAATTTAAAATCTCTATTTTGGGTTATCTTATCTTATTTAAAAGATAACAGAAGAATTAACAATAAATAAAAAAAGAAAATAAATATTTAATTGAAAATTCATAAAGAAATAATACCAATTTAATTATGAAGTCCATTAGGTATCGAATGAATAAAGCGACTACGAAGGCACTTTTAAGTCCACATGAGTAATAGTGAATCATATTATATAATGAGATTAAACCACTTTGGACATAAAAGATCTTGTCTCCATAATGCAAAATTCAGCTTTGAACACTTTTGACTATTTTATTTGATAAAAAATAAAGAGAGATTAAGCATAAATTATGATACATGAATACATGATCCATATCCATGTGCAGTAGTGTCTTCCCATTAACTCAACTATATAGGAAATAATTAAAAACAAGTAATTCTTAAGAATTTTAATTTTATCATAAATATTAAATTTTGCAAATGTTACAGAATCCTATCAAAAAAAATTGGCAAATCAATGAGCTTCTTCACAAGCAAACATAATTCACTAATCAAAAATTTGATGAAGAAAACTTACAGAGAAACAATCTTCTAAACCATCTTATCTTATACTCTGTTTCATTGTAATCTAAAGACATATGATTGTTACCAGTAGTCACCACAAGAACATTTGCCATCCTGAAAATGATGGTAACGGATCGGATCTCTTATAACGATACTGCGGTTTTCAAGCTTCGATGCGAGCTTGCAAAACACATGACAATCCCCACATATTCTCAGATTCTTTCTGATCCTAATGACTTTCTCACTAGGTAATGTCATCAAGCCAAAGGCTAAAGCTAGTTTCTCACTGTGATGTCTAAGTGAATCTTCCATTTGTTCTCCTTCAAGATCTTGTAGCACAAAGTTTGTTTCAGGAACATAACCAATACCAATGAGTCTATGTATCAATTGGTTCAGCTTCTTACTGACTTCAACTATCTGTGGGTGAGATTCGTCTCCAATGATAAAAACATGAATCTGTTTGTTTACTTCGATCCAGCTGCATCCAGGTTCTTTCTTTATTCCTCTGTCTCTCATTCGCTTTCGAATTTCTTCAACACTGTCCCATTTCTGAGAGTTTGCATATATGTTAGACAACACTGTGTAAGTACCTGCATCTTCGGGATCGAGTGCTATGACCTTTTTAGCTGCATATTCCGCTAGCACCATGTTTCCTTGAACCCTACAAGCACCAAGCAAAGCTCTCCATGTCACAGCATCTGGCTCACACTCCATTTCATTTAACAGCTTCACTGCATCGTCGAGCTTTCCAGCTTTTCCTAGCAGATCAATCATGCAACCATAATGTTCCCTCCCTGGATCGATTCCATAAAGTTTCTTCATTGATCTGAAGTAGTACCAACCATCTTCCAGGAGCCCTGCGTGGCTGCAAGCAAAGAGAACCCCGACAATCGTAATGTAGTTTGGCTTCGTCCCAGATGATTTCATACGCTCAAACAGCTTCAGTGCCTCCTGGCTATAACCATTTTGTGCTAACCCTGAAATCATAGTGCTCCATGTAATCACATCTCTCTCCTTCATCTGGTTGAACACACGGCGAGCATCATCCAAGCTCCCACATTTGCAATACATGTCCACTAGTGCGTTGTTGAGTATCAAGTCTTGATCATATTTCACGATATGAACATGAGCTTGCATCCCAAGCTCCAACAGAGCCAAACCAGTACAAGCCCTCAACACGCTAGTCAACGTAGCCTGCTCCGCAATGAAACCAGCTCTCTTCATCCTCTTAAAAAGCTCCAAAGCTACGTCACTTCTACTATTCTGAGCAAACCCACCAATAATCGAGTTCCAAACAATCGCATCACCTGTAACCATTTCATCGAAAACCGAAAGAGCATCCTCCGGCTCACCCAGTTTAGCAAACACATCAATCAAAGCACTCCTAACATAAACATCAGACTCCAAACCCTCCTTAATAATCCCACAATGAAGCATTCTAACATCAGACATACCATTACAAGCTCTCAAAACAGAGGAGTAAGTATACACATTAGGCCTCACACCATCTCTCAACATCAAAACCAAAAGCTCCAAAGCCTTCTGATGAAGCTTACACTTAGAATAAGCAGAAATCATCGTAGTCCAAGAAATAACATTCCTTTGAGGCATTTGGTCGAACAGTTGGTGAGCATCATTCAAAAGATTGAATTTTACATACATATTGATCAATACATTAACCAGAAACATCATTGGTTGATGACCATTGAAGTATAAATGACGACAAATGAGATTGCCTTCGTCAACAGCTCTATGAGACAAGCAACATTTGATAAGCTCAGAATAAGTTGCAGAGTCTGCCCAAAGACCATGACTTTGCAATGAATCCATTGCTTTCATAGCTCTGGGAAGGTCTTTCTGGTAACAGAGTCTGGTAAATTCGTTAAGAAGAAGAGTTTGATCGGTGGAGCTATAAGAACAACGTAACGTGAGGACTGGTCTAAAGAGTTTGATCTTTGACATTACTGACTTCATCGTCTCCACCACAAAACAACTTCAAGAAGCTCAAATCACTATAAATCCATGGCTCAGTAACGAGAAGACTTGGTCATTCGATTTTCCGGTTTACTTCGGTTTTGGTTTTTAGGTTAAAGTAGTGAAAGGAGCTCAAAATGAGATTTGAGAAAGTAACTAAATTCAAGTTAGGTAACAAGAAAAGTGCCAATGATGTTCCAAATAGTTTAAATTGAACATATATGTTTCCAACATCACACGCGAGAGTCAGATAAAATACTCTCTAAGTCGCCAAGTTAAACTAATAGAGAGACATATTGTTTGGGAAGAGAGTCTTTAGACAGCTTCTGCTTGAACGAACGGGTTAGCGATTTCTTCAGTGCCATCGGTTGGTGAGACAAGCATCACCGCTGTTCCACGGCAAACCTAAAAACGAGACAAATTAAGATGATTTAGAATCTAAACTATGAAACTCTATTACAAGCAACAAAATTCCAAATTGTACCCAGAAGAAAGAAAGCTCGTGTAATTGCATTATATAGGGTTACACTTATAGATGTGAAAAAGAAGGTAAATGAGTCATACAATCAAACCAAGGCGTCTTGTCTGATCCGTAGTCTTCAAAGGATCATCGTGATCTGATCGAACATAAGACAAGGGTCATAAAATTGTATAGATCCATGGAAATATGATCTCATTTCTAGTTTCAAAATATAGCTAAGAGAATGATATTATCCCATTCATATCACCAACATAACATGATTAAGCAATCAAACAGTCTCTCTAATCAAAATTTATATATCTTCCAATGGCATCATGGAAACATTTGTATGAAGCAGAGTAATGGAATTTAATGCAATACAGAAATTCTTTTACTAAGAGGAGGATTCCACTAGAGAATAGTAGCCTACATAGATATAGAAATACACATTGATTCAGAAATACATAGCCTAACAAGATCAATGCAGTAGATATGGTAAGATAAGAGATACCTCGAACAAACTCGACTGCTTCATCAAGAACAAGATTAAGTAATTGGTCATAGCCTTTTAGAGTTCCAGTCACTGCAAGCAAATACATAGCAACTATCAAATCTCAGAGAAAACAGTAAAAAAATCATCATCTTTGCAGCATAATCAGAAACACTTGTGTTACCTTGTCTACCACCAGTGAGCTTAACTTGCACACCCTTATCCACAAACTTGGCCAAATCTAAAACCGTTTCTTTTCTTCCAGACTGAAAAAAAAACAGCGAAAATCGAAGAATTAACTCGATTCATATAACAATGATACTATTATACATCAATTTAGGTTAAATTTACCATGTTAGAGTAGAGTCTTCAACAGAAATTCCCCAAAGAAAAAACCCTAAAAATCTGCAGAAAAACGAACATCAAATTGATTCAGAATAATGATTATACTTTAAGACGAACTTCAACGAAAGTATGAAGATTGATCGATGCAAGTCATAAGACGGCAATTCAAAATTAGGGTTTGCAATTCTTTGGCCCCAAGTGGATTCGGAAAATGTAGAAATTCGGAAAACAATAAGGAAATCTAAAAGTGGATGAAGAAACCTCACCGGAAAATTAAAGATCTAAGTGACGAAGAAAACCCAGAGAAGCTCAGGCTAAGCAATCGGAGAACCTCACAAGGAGTCGCCGCGAAAAATCAGAGTCAGTCAAAATAGTCGCAGTGACGCTTTCTTTAACTCTGATCTCGTTATGGACTCTGGTTTAAATCCCTAACCATGGTCCCCATATTATTTGAACTAAACCGTAAATTGAACCATAAACCGAGCTAAACCGAAATAAAATTGGAAGGGGATATGGTTCTCAAACACAACTCCAGGATTTGTGTATATATTAGTTAGGAATTAACAAAATCATAATACAATTGTTCAGTTATCTAAGAAGAATAAACATCATCAGAATAGAAGACAACTAAATTTAGCATCTTAGCAAATGGGCTATTTTGTTACAACTTACAAGTTCTCCTAGTAAACCTATAACCGAATTTTAGCATTGCACCCAAACCGGATTTTAGCATGGTCACTGGATTTACCCGTGCGACGGCGGGTCTGGGTCGGGTTTGAAAATGTAATGTTATTACCGGTTTTGTCAAATTGAACTACAACCGTTTATTTTCTTATTTGTTCGGTTTTAAATCGGTTTAAATTGATTAAATACATAATTTATAAGAAAAATAAAGTAAAACAAAATTACATTATGGTTACATTTGTCAAGCTTTACATGCTGATTACATTTGTAGATCTTTTTAACTAATAAAGCAGATGTTAAAAACAAATTTATATATATCAAGTTCAATTTATAAGAGTTCTGACTATAACATTTCATTATCTCGCATAATAATACATCTTTTTTGCTACATTGCCTCAATGATCTTTATTTGTTTAGGGCTGCATCAAATCTATATACTTAAGTTTTTGGAGGCATTATAGCTTCTTTAACCTCCGCTGCTTTTTCTCCGACGAACTTAGCCGTTTTCTTGCTAACATCCGTGGCTATATCTATAACTTCTCCGGCTTTTTCAACGATGAAGTCTTTGGCTTTCTCGGACATCGAAGCAGTTTCTTTCTTCGTTTCTTTGCCTTTCTCGGTCACAAACTCCGAAGCAAACTGAGCAATTTCAGCCACATTGTCGATTGCTTCACTAGCTTTCTCAAACATATAGTACTTTGCTCTCTCTATATGATCATTAACCTCTTGTCCTTTCTGAGCAGACACATGTCCCACTTCGCTTCCCTTATCCTTCACGTACTCGGATGCTTTCTGTCTTTTTTTGTGTGTGTGTGTGAAAATTTTACAAAATTATTACAATGAACAAAATGGTTATTTATATTTTTCATGTTAGCTATTTCGGTAAAATATTTAACTATATATCAAATGTATGAAAGGAAAATTATATCCTTAGCATTTCAAAAATTCACCCACAAAAAAAATCCTAAAAGAATAAATTTTCATTTAACCAACAATTTATTTTTCTAAACAATTAACTAAAAATTGATTTAAATTTGACAAAAATGACTAAAATATGTGATGATGAAACATATATACCAAATTATAATGTGCTATAATAGTATTAGAACAATCAATATTCATCAAATGATATCATCGTCTACGATATAAGAGTTTTTCATCCCAAAATCTATGTCGATCTCAAGTAACTCCTAATATATATAGACTTACGAGGCATCATCGAGCCATTTGGGGTCGAGTTTTGAGTTTCCATCACCTTTGACGGCTGTCGGAACCCTTGACTTCTTGAACTTAGGTGCAATGATCACATTCTTCCGGCCAACCCTCGTAGCTACTAGGC
Organism: Arabidopsis arenosa; assembly: GCA_905216605.1. NCBI lineage: Eukaryota > Viridiplantae > Streptophyta > Magnoliopsida > Brassicales > Brassicaceae > Arabidopsis > Arabidopsis arenosa. Next base: position 1,180,030 of record LR999455.1, on the reverse strand, counting down.
CAATATCGCTTCTATTGCCTCGCCTGATCAAGAACGATGAACCAAAACCATTAAGCACAGCTCCGGAGATCGACGTCGCCATGAGATTATCTTGCCTTTCCCTCTCTAAGATGTAGAAAAAAAAACTGTTTTGGGAAGAAAATGAATCAAAGGGAAGAGTTTCATTTTTTTAAGGGACAAAATGAGAATCTTTTACACGGAACCTCAGAACCTGACGTGCATTATTTTCTAACAGATCACAATCAATGGCATTCCTTAGTTAGTACTTAATTAGCTAGTCAAATGTTTTCTCCAAGAGGCCGGTTTTCCGTATACAATCCGACCGAACCCTCATATTTTTCGAGACTTATGCGCTCGCCGAATAAAATAGCCAAACATAAGTCCTGGAAAATTCGAGTGTCTTGTCACAACGGCCAACGGGTATAGGAAATTGAAATGTTGAAGTAAACATTAACAACCGTGTGCTACATTGACGTGGTTGTAAGAATCAACATAATATTTAAGAACTCAACTAAGATTATAAAGCATTGAGCGTAAGAGTTTGATCACTTTTACTTTATTTTTGTTATAAGATTCTAATTAGTACAAAAAAGCATGATGTTTATAAGGATTAAGTTCGATAGAATGGTTGGGAGAGAGGGGTCGGTCACATGTTACTCCTAATTAACTCATATCGCATGAAACTCCTAACTCGTATCATATCTTATAGAATTTTTAAAAAATACTAAAAATTGAAAGTAACAAAATAAAGGAGGCAAAAAATTAGAGAATTGTGTTTAGAAATTAGGAGGTTGGTTGTTTGAGATAATAGAAGGGAAACAGATATGCGTACATGCCGGTCTCGTGTTTCTTTAATTGGACTATATATATATAGATTAAATACATAGTAGAGATTGGATAGTATTTTGTTTATTCTGGTTGTTATATCACAATAGTTTGATTTTCTTTAGTTTTGGATTACTTTTTTTTTGTAATATAACCACTGTCATATTTGTTGGTTGATATGCAAAAAAATAACTTTAGAAAGAGTTTGTTAGATAGATGAGAGTATTTTGTTGGACAGGATCTCATAAAAAAAAAAACTCATTCCATAAAATTCCAAGGAAAGTATAAGAAGGCCCAATTACATTATATCCTCTCTAAATTCTTATTGTAGTTCACAAAAATCATCAATAAACATGCTCTTCATTTTTAAGCTCCATTCACATTCATTTCATTTAGTGTTACTAAAGAAATCTTAGCCCTAAATCTTCTATTATCCACAATACACAAACTCATATATTACATCACCAATTCAGGCCCGTCCATGAAGAAAATACCTATAAACTTTCTAACTCCAAAGTGCAAAGTCAGAAATGGCAGGTGATCGACAGTCCAATCCAACCAAGTAAATAAAGGGTTACTAAACTCGATTTAGGTTTAAATTGATTAAATACATAAGAAATAATAAAAAGAAACAAATCATTTATGTGTCTTACATATGTACAAATCTATTTCTGACTTTCTCGAAGGATCCTTAACCAGGCAAACCAACCGGTCATGCCGATGGAAAGACTAAAGATGATATGAATAATGTTAATTGTTATGGAAAATGAATTATTATGTAAATCAGCAATAATCACAGCTTTACATGAATCACAATCGAAGCATAATGTATCTGCAGAATTGTTCCATCTCTTGCAATCAACTTCTACATTGTTATAATATCTTGAAACTGTCCACATATTTGGTTTCTCGTAATTCAATCCACATGAAAGTGGCGGTTTGCAACAACCCGACTGTAAGAAAAAATTAAACAAGATTAGAATGAAATAAAAAGCATTGATCCGATTTTATATGATTAAAACCGGTATCAAAATCGATTCATACTAGATTCGGTTTGATTTAGCTAATGTATATTTTTCGTTATTAACTTATTACTACCGTTTTTTTTTAATGAATGTAAAATTTATTCAACCAAAAAATCTTATCTTTGGTACATTCTATTTTACCTGTATAGGAGTTAGATTCATCTGATAAAACTCAGAAGCTGGCATCTTATGGTTTAACCTGTTACAAACATTGTCCTTAACAAGACATCTCCTTGTACGATACCATTCATCGTCTTTGATGACCAATCTACTAACCCATCCTGAGTAATCCTCGTACCTAAACTCATGAATCTTGGTACCAGGAAACAACCTAGGATTGGTCTCCTTATGTAGAAAGATGACAAAGATTGCTTTAGACACGACAACGAACATCCACAAGAAGAAGATAAAGAAGTGGATTCGGAAGAGACAATCGGATTTGAAGTAAGCTGCGTAGAATCCAGTGAGGGACATAGCGAGCAATGAGAAGCTTATGAAGATGCCTGGAGTTGTGACAAACCGGTTACATTCATCGGTCCTGTAATGTAATGTTATGACGGTTACGAACCAGAAAGCGGCTGTTACGAGGAAGATTGCGGTTGAGATCAAGAAAATGGTGTTGAATGGAAATGAAATATTCTTGATAAATGATGAAGGGTTCTCATTGTTTTGTTCTTCTTTATCTCTCGCCATTATCGTGTAAAGAGAAAGGATCAAGTAAAATAAGAAGATGAATTAAAAATGATCAGAGAGTTCGATGTTGACTTGTGGCAGAAGATAAATATAGGGTTTGTAGTTTGTGATTTAAGAAAACACTTGAAAACAGAAAAAAAAAAACTAATAGATAAAGCTGGTTTGTTTTTTTTTATTTGTGTCTTAGTTTGTTGTTGACCCAGTTTGGTCAAATGGTCCATGAAAAATTTATAACTTCCTGGAATATCTTTTTCACCTGAACAACAACAGAAAATCAAAATCAAAATAATCGAAATTAATAACTGAAAAGTAAAAATATATTTTTTGACCAAAATAATAGGTTTATTCTTTTAATTAGAAAATAAGAAAAATGAATGAAAATACGAACAAGACTAATTTTGGAAATTGTTAAATAGTACTAAGTAGTTTCGCGTGATTTTGTTTTTCGAATAAGTAGATACTAATCGTTAAAACTATTAACTATAAAACAAATTTCTTGATATGTGTCTATTTACGTGGACTCGTTAGTATTTCTAAGCACATCAATTTAATAGTATAGTATTATTTTAACCAACTCAACCACCATGTTGGCATGTTACGGTGCGTGAAACGAAGAGCAAATAAGCTCAAACCCCAAACCAGAGTTTTAGTGTTTTGTCGGCCATTATCATTAATTAAAAAATAACACGAACATGTTCCGTTAATTACAATAATATCGCCAAAACTTGTTCCTCAATGGTCCCAAAGAGACTAAACTACGTTACTACAACCAATTAACCAATAACCATCCTAATAACAAATATTAATCTAGCTAAAACTTTTATTAGTTATTTTGAAATAATATAGTGTTTTCATGGATCAAGAGGTAGAGCCTTGTTGTGAACTGGCCGTCTTCTTCTAAACGTACGATAATCCATCGATAGATATTTCGATAAAGCTTTCTTCTCTTCTTCTTCTTCACTTAGTTTCTTTTCTTCACCCTTAGATTGTCCTGTGAAGTAAAAACATAAACTAGGATTAATACAAATCATCTCAATATCTCATAATCTTTTCGTTTAATTTTATACTATATTATACTTAGCTCGATAAAAACAAAATTCTCATGAAGAAGAAAGAAAAAAACATTGATTAACATTTTCTTCTGACATGGTCAAAGATTCATTTGTTAGGACTTTGTTTGACTAATAGAAGTGTGCTTAGGTCATGTGAGTTTGCTAATTACCGCGATTTCTTTTAAGGAAAAAAATTGAAGAAGAAGAAATTCTAAATAATTTATACTCCTTTTAAGAAAGTAAAGAAAGCATATCATTTCCCAAATGATTGATTTACCTGAAGAAGTAACTTGAAGTTGTTCGCTCGAACCTTCATGAACTGTTGACGTCATCACCTATTATTTGCAAAAGAGAATGTTTGATTAGAAACTTTTCATATAAATCAAACTGGAGTATCAATATGAGATAATATACAACAATCTCTTACATGTTCACTAGAGATGATCATGAGCTTTCGCGTCGCCATTTTCATAACAATCTTTTTGCTTAAACCTGTATTGTTGTAAGTAAAGTCAGTTATCAATCGGTTAATCGAACATATTTTTGTTTTTCAGAAACAAGACAACATCTAAAAAAACTCATTCTAATTTCTACCTCAAAACTTTACACTTCATATTCAAAACTTAGCGGTTTTAAGACCAAAAGAAAGTGAACTTAATTACCTTGGCTAGGAGATGAGTAGGGAGGTTTAAGTTGTAGAGAAGAAGTTGGATTCAGAAGCAATACAATGGCTAATGCACAAAGAAAGAAGATGACTCTAACTAGCTTCATATTCTTCAAAGTGATTTTAGCTATATGATAAGTTTTTTTTGTGCTATCTTTATTTTTCTTCTTCTTCTCTTCTTTTATATCAACCAAAAGGAACTAACACACATATATGTATGTATCTATCTATATACCTATCAAATTTGTATATAATATCTTAATGTGACTATGTGAGATAAGTGCACGAAACACAAAAGTGAGAGTTTCAAAAAAGGTTGAAGATACTATTTATTAAAATTATATGAATTTATTATGTCAAGGTATAGAAAAGGGGTTCACGCCATTGAGGCTCGTTCTCGGGGTTGTTTGTCTTGGGACAAACACAAGTTTGGCATCACACTTCATCAAACCCAATTTGTCGAGTCTTTGCCTTTCTGTCTATTTTTGTCTCTCTTCTCTTATATCCCACGTTCTTTATCTACCATTTTCCATTAACATTTTGTGAAAAAGTTTTTCATATATATTATATATCATCTTATTCAAGAATATAGATAGAGAGACAACCAACATATAATAATCTCTTATAGAAGCTAGAAATCCTTTACCATTCATGTATATTATAAAATCGGTTATACTATGTTGAATCTGAGACGATCACGGCCTATTGATCAGATCCTAGACGAATATCATATGGATAGTAAATTACCAAACCTAACTTGTTTATATATGTTGTAATATTTTGTTCGTGTAATTTCTTTCGATAAAGTGTTTTTTTTTTTCCCTTGAAATAGCTTAATAGTTGATGTTTTTTTTTTGTAGAAATTTCGTTTAGTTTAACCGACAAAATATTTCAAAGATTTAAGTTCAAGTTATTGACATATGGTTTAATTTATGCGTGCTTCTCTTTGCGAGTAGGTATAAACAAAGTTGTTGGGAGTATCACATCATATTTGCCAAAACTTGCCAAAAACCTTTTGCTCTTTTCTCTCACTTTATGGACATTCACACGCCTAAGTTACTTACTTAAAAGTGCTATCCAAACGGGTGAAGATGAGAACATCACTTTCTAGTTTGTTACAAAACACATTTGCTAATGGCATCATTGATCTTATCACGTCTTAAAAGGTTTCCAACTCCATGTACTAGTCAATTAACTAAGAACATGTGGTCCTAGGGTTTGTTCAAGTGAATTTTATGGGTTTTTTTAGCCAATGATCGAGTTTTACTATTCTTACAAATATCGTTTATAGTTCTTTCTTGGCATGTAATGTTTTAAATGACAAAATTACTCGATTTTTTACAGGTCTAAGAAAATAGTTTGGATTTCGGTTCAAAATCTACTCGGCTATATTAAGATGAAAAATAACTAGGCAATTACAATCAATATTTGTTTGGAGGCTTGTAGTTCAATCTGATCTAGCATTGTCAATACCAGCTCACAATTTTTATGTTTTTGAAAATAAATCAAGATCAGAATTCAGATATGCTCTGGCTTTTATAGCTAGGACTAAACCAACTAGACCGTACTAAGTAAAACCTGCATTTTATAAAACTGTACGAGGCCAATCAGCAAGATCTACTAGCTAGGATTCGAATGGGTTGGATTATTCCATCATGACATTTATAATCACAATCATCACTCTCGTGTGACCAACGTATATAACCACTAATTCAAATCTAAAATATAACTTAAATATAAAACTTGATAAAGGATCGTTATAAAATAAAATTTTATAAAAGATGTATATAAATTTAAAAGAAAAACTTAATTATAATTGATACTCTATATAAGTAAAATAGTAACAAGATTGAGACAATGATCTTGAAATCGCTGAGAGTCGAGACACATGTCTTGGAACATGGAAAAGAGGTTGACCCAAGTCGCTGAAATGTTTGACCAAATGACATTGAATTGTGGGAAATACTGGAACCTTTAAATGAAATTAAGTTAATTAACAAACTGTACTATAACAAAATGTAAGTAAGTTTTTGTAAGTAGCAAACTGAACTATAAATTAAATTATAGATTTAATGAAACATGCTGGTCCTGAGTTCTTGTATTGGTCAAGTAATTAGTTTTGTGTTCCTTATTATTAAGTTTTAGGTTCACAAATTATATGTTCATGTATGTATGTGAAATTTTGATTTCCACAGTTTAGTAGTATATATTTTTTTTTTTTTTGTATGAATGTAAAATTTATTCACCAAAAAAAAGACTGTTTTACAATAAATGCAACGTTAATCTGAAAATTCAAAACAATTGAGGAAGAGATTACAACATGAAAGAATCATCCACGTCAATGGGTACTAAACCAATATCGCAGCCCGCCTTCGAAAACGGGTGATCCAGTCAAAACCAAGGTACTTAGCCTGTTTCTCATACTCTTGTCAATCACTTTTGTTAACTGCGAGGCCGGTGTTGGAGGCTCCCCATGTCTTCTCCCATTCCGTTCTCGCCAAAGACTATGAATAGAGAGTTGAAATACATACCGCAACACAAACAAATGAATTTGTGGAGTTGTCGAGGATGTGAGGAGAGGTAGTAGAGACTCCCAGCTTGTTGTAAACCGTAGTCCAAGCATATCTCGGGTTAGAGATGACCAAACGTGAGAGGAGTAGGGACAAGAGAAGAATAGGTGGTCCCTTGTTTCTACTCTCTCTTGGCAGAGAACACATCCTCCATTTGCAGCCCTGTTCCATTGCAACAGTCTGTCTCCCGTAGCGAGGCGATTTCGAATGGCGATCCAAGCTGTGAATGAATACTTGGGTGTGGAGTGTTGGAACCATACACCCTTGTACCAGTCACATGTTGGATTTGTTTGCCGTATCGCTTGCCAAGTTTCCTGTGAGTTAAATGAGTTCTTGAAAGTACCATTACTTCTTTTCCAAAGAGAAACATCATTACCAGAATGGGAAGAAAGAAGACAGAGAGAGTCCATTTGTTCCTCAATCTGGTTCAAAGCACTTGCGCGATGTCTACGGCGACGATGCGACGAGAGAGCTGCGGCTACAGTGCAATTGGAAGAGATTCCCATGTCAATGCTACCACGGGGGCCAGTGATATCAACTAATCTCCCAAGGGAGCACCACGTATCCTGCCAGAAAGAGGTATGCATACCTGATCGGACCTCCATTTTATGTAGAGGTTTAGCCATGTCTCGATATTTCAAAATTTTCTTCCACATCCATGAACCCGCATTACTTGTGCTTAGTAGTATATTTTACCGTTGTGTTAAATACTCTATCGTTTTCATCAACCAGTCATCAAAATGATAAAGCCAGAACAATAAGATAACCAAAACGATAAAACCTTTAACACAACGGTAAAATAGACTATTTATTCATTTATATTTATTTTCTTACTAAAAATTTCAAAAACGACTAAAATCTATAAACTTTAATTAAAGACTCTAATCTCTATCGTTTTCATCATGACCAGTTATCAAAATGGTAAAACCAAGTAATAAGATAACCAAAATGATAGATAAAAAATAATCAAAAGAGTAATAACTTTAAAACAATGTAGAATTTATTTATTTTTATCATGAGCAGTTATATACTCTCTTTTTTTTTAATATCGTTTCTCTTCGTTTTCTTACATCTTTTCATTATTTCATAACCATCAATTATTTTTTACACTATTAAAAGAATTATACCGTTTTAAATTACCATTCTTTTTTTTCGTCTACTATTCATGTTTATAATTTTTAAATTCTTTTTTAATAAGATTGATTGATAACAATATTTGAGTTCTTTGAGAGGTTGATAAGAAAAAATATTAGTGGCTATTACCGACCTAATTTAGTTCTACTACTGTCATGACGCGTGGATTTAAATCCACTTGAAATACTATTTTTTGTTTTTTTTACTAATAAAAAGCCATATATACATTATTACACAGCAATTCATTTTTCTAAAACATTTTAGGGTTTTAAGAAAAAAAACCTTCACCGTCTCTGCTCCGCGACGCCGCCTTCGCTTTCTTCAAACTCCGATTTAATTCTTCTCAGGTAAGCAATCTTCTTCGATTCCCATTTCTTCGTTCTCTAAGGTTTTGTATCAATCGTAGAAAGCTTTAACCTAGATTTAATCGGAATCAATTTTGTTTCATCGAGTTTTTTTTTTGTTCGCTGTGGTGTAGAAAAATCTCTAATCCGGATTCAAATCTATAGAAAACGGTGTTGTGTTATCGAATTTGTGATCTTGTAATGATATTTCATCATTTGATTGTGTTGTTTACAGAGATATGTCAGTAATGGATGAATCAGGCATGTTTAACGTTCAACAAACCATTGGAAGTGTTTTGTGTTGCAAGTGTGGTGTTCCTATGGCACCAAACGCAGCTAACATGTGTGTGAATTGTCTTCGTTCCGAAGTCGATATCACCGAAGGTTTACAGAAGAGTATTCAGATCTTCTATTGCCCTGAATGCACTTGTTACTTACAGCCACCAAAGACTTGGATCAAATGTCAATGGGAATCTAAAGAGCTCTTGACTTTTTGTATCAAGAGGTTGAAGAATCTTAATAAGGTTAAGCTGAAGAACGCAGAATTCGTTTGGACTGAGCCTCATTCCAAGAGGATTAAGGTTAAGTTGACTGTTCAAGCTGAGGTTCTTAATGGTGCTGTTCTTGAGCAGTCTTATCCTGTTGAGTATACGGTTAGGGATAATCTGTGTGAGTCGTGTTCGAGGTTTCAGGCTAATCCTGATCAGTGGGTTGCTTCGGTTCAGCTTAGGCAGCATGTTTCGCATAGGAGGACTTTCTTTTATCTCGAACAGTTGATTCTTAGGCACGATGCTGCTTCACGTGCTATTAGAATCCAGCAGGTGGATCAGGGGATTGATTTCTTCTTTGGGAATAAAAGTCATGCTAATAGCTTTGTGGAGTTTCTGCGGAAAGTTGTCCCTATTGAATACCGTCAGGACCAGCAACTGGTGTCTCATGATGTGAAGAGCAGTTTGTACAACTATAAGTATACTTACTCTGTTAAGATCTGTCCTGTTTGCCGTGAGGATCTTGTATGCTTGCCTTCAAAAGTTGCTAGCGGCTTGGGGAACCTTGGTCCACTTGTGATTTGCACAAAAGTATCTGATAACATAACTCTACTTGATCCGAGAACTCTAAGGTGTGCCTTCTTGGACGCGAGACAGTACTGGAGGTCTGGGTTCCGATCTGCGCTCACCAGTAGACAACTTGTCAAGTACTTTGTGTTCGATGTTGAACCACCTGTTAGTGAAGCAACTGTTGGCGGGCAAAAGTACGCTCTATCCTATGTCCAGATAGCCCGTGAATCAGACATTGGTAAGATGTTTTATGTCCAAACTCATCTAGGACACATTCTGAAACCTGGGGATCAAGCTCTGGGTTATGACATCTACGGAGCCAATGTGAACGACAATGAAATGGAGAAATACCGTCTGAGTGTGAAGAATGGGCTTCCAGAAGCAATTCTGATCAAGAAATGTTACGAGGAGCAGAGAGAGAGGAAGCAGAAGAAATCCCGTAACTGGAAGCTCAAGTCGCTTCCAATGGAAATGGATGATTCAAGAGGCAGGGTTGATCCAGAGAAGACAGACAAGGAATACGAAGAGTTTTTGAGGGATCTTGAAGAAAACCCTGAGCTAAGGTTCAACATATCCTTGTACAGGGACAAGGATTATCAAGCTTCTGAGACTGCTTCAATGACAGATGGAGAAGGTGCACCGTCTGTTCCAATTGAGGAGTTGCTTGCTGACCTTGACCTAAGTGAGGAGGAAGAAGACGATGATGATGACGAGGAGGACATGGCTGAGTAACTTCTGTTTCTCCGATACTCATAAGGTTTGATCCCAAAACTTTTATATGCTTCTCTTGTGTTTCTCTTTGACCTTTAATCTTTTTTGTCCAAGTTTTGTTTTGAATGTAAGCTCAACAGTGGCTGGTCTAGCTTACTTGCTATATGTGTTGACACTTTCTGGCTATTATAATATGTTTGGAATTTTGATTTTCGATACGTATAATATTTGTGTGATTGCTTATTAATATGCCAATTTAGTCGCCAATATCAATTTCTTCAACGAATGCAAGCATCGTCTTCTCCACAACCATTTAAATCCTGTGCAACACATCTTTGTGCTCTCGTCACCGTTAATCGCATCAATCCTCCGAACTAAACCCAAAACAAATCTAAGCTGCGTAGTACAATACCACTCTAAGAATGACACCACAATGGTTACCACTTTAAGAGTTTTCCTTAAAAACCCTAATTCCATTCCTATGTCTTCATGAGAGAAATCACAAACTCATCTCCTCCATCCAAAGGCATCTAACAAGCTCTTGACAACGAAAACCGCCTTCGCAAACTCTCTCTCCTGCTCTCCATGAGATATACTCACGCAGCTCGTGCCATGTGGTTTCGTGAATGGTGAATAATAATAACTCGAAAATCTGACGGACTGATAAATAATCTCGAAAATGGTTTCAAAGATTGCTTGCTCTTGAGCAAGGCGAGAGATGAGTAATGACGAGAGTTCTTGGACCACTGCTAAATCCAAAGAGCCCTTCATTAAAAAATTTATAATAACTCATTGGTTCCAAACTCAAAAGCCCTAAACTGTTAAACCCAAAATAATAAACTACCAAAATGCCAATTACACACCAAGGCATAATAAACTATAAACCACTCACCCAAAAGAGAAAATATATTTACTTTCAGTATTCAAAAAAAGCACTCCCATTGTAAGAAAATACTGTAAACTTTCATAAATCTTTCTTCTTCTTCTTCTCCCTCTGTGCTTCAAAGTGAAAAGCTTTAGGACTAAATTCTGGAGGAGAGACATCAAGAGAATCTACAGCAGAGAAGAGTGTGTCTCCATCCTCCTTTTTGTCTTCTCTTGTCAGCTTTCGCCATTCTTACAGGACTGCTGTTCCATTCTGATTGCAATCTGCAACATAAAATCATCGAAATTCAGCAAAAAGGTTTCTCTTCTAGGTCTCAAAAAGTGATGAGATGAAGAACCAAAGCAATACATGGGGAAAGCAAAGGATCTTCCACTCGTTGTGCTTGCATCGGATCTAACAGAGAGGCTTCCAGAGTATGCAATTGGTCCTGAGTATGTTATATGACCTGAGATTGAAACTGATTCTGCTGCTGAGAAACTCGTCTCTCCAAATCTGCTTGAGGAAAGTTTATCGTCTTCGTAAGAGTTTCCCACTAAGGAATTTTGTTGATGATGATTCTCAGTTTCAGGCTTTTCAGGCTCGTTGCAAGTTTTATTTGGTTCTTGAGAGGTCGTTGTAGAAGCAGAGGGAAGCTTCTCTTCTACTGGTTTTGGCTCCTCTGTTTTCTCAAGCTCTGTTTCAATAGCTGTGGTTTCTAAGCTTCTTTTTTCTTTATCCTGCAGTCACACATTAGAAAGTTAGAAACTTTGGATTTAAAAAACCTGAAACTTCATTTGATAGTGTTGTATATTACCTGAAGCTGAGAAGGAGATTGTTCTTCATGACTATCACTGCTAATGTTACCGTGGTTGGGAGATTTTTGTTCATCTTCCCTTGATAGAATATCTCCCAAGGTTAAAGATTCCTTTGAGTCAGTTTCCGATGATATAGCCACTTCGTCCTTTGAATTCTCATCAGGTTCAATTTGAGATGGATTTAGCCCATGCGTGGGTGAAGCCTTGGCTTCCTCTGTCACAATCAAATGTTCTTGATTGTAATCGCTAGAACCTTCAGCGTCAGCAAAATCTTCTCTTGAAGATTCTTCAACATCTCGGTCTGTCTTATGATCGTTACAAAACTCAGAATCATCAACATTTGCTTCCGCAGACTTAGTTTCTGAAGGATTCACATTTGCTTTGTCTGCTTTAATCAAATCCTCTGAGCCACACTGGTTTGAGTTTGAGCTAGACTTTACAGAATCCTTCTCGCCGAATAAGAACTTCTCCTGAACAGGCACACCTTCATCGACACATATATCTTTGACGACATGGTAAGTATTCTCCTTGTAACAAACAACAATCTCAGGTAAATCACAGGCCGTAACATTCTTGTCCATATAGAAAACCGGATCCTTTTTATCAGGAGAATCCACATTAGCATCACAATCATGACTAATATCTCGGACTTTCTTTCCGGCCTCATTAGCATCTCCACAAGAATGAGGTTGCAATATCTTTCTCTCATTCTCTTTATCCCATTCGTCGCCGCTTCTTGTATCATAGAACAACTCACACACATTGTTGTTGTTCTTCCCATTTTCCGGGACCTTTAGCTCTGCATCTTCCCAGTTCTCTTCAAGACATTGATGAGGCTTAGATTCATCTTTGCAAATCTCTACCGAGTTTCCAAGCGCGTGATCATTATCTGAAAAGGGAAAGAACCACTTGAGCTACTGATTTCCATAACATTTCAAAGACCATCAAAACATCTTATAGGTACAAAGCAAAAAGTTATACCTGCTCTCATTCTTCTAAGAGAGTAAATCTTGCATAAAGAGAAGCGTTCTTCAACAAACCAGAGCTATATCTTCAAGCAACCGGCTCGAGAAACAATCTACACATCCAAGAGAAAATCTCTATCAAAGCATTTTCAAGCAGGACCCATAAGAAAGAAACAGATAACAAGAATGAAGACAAGTATAAGTAAACTTCATTCTAGAGGATAGAATCTATCCTATCTATCAGCAAATCTCAAAGTTAGATACAGAAGCAACCTCCATATGAAGAGTTGTTCAACGAAGCAATGGGCCAGGAAGATTGCGACAGAAACAAACCTTAAGGCAAAAAAATATTCTATGGATACATAACTTAACTTATGGTCAGTCACACATGTGAAAGAAAGATTCTTTATTTCTCAAGTCCAAAAACAAATCATCATGAGGTCTAAACACAGCAAAAAGATGCAATCAACCACTACAATGACCACTTTCCAACTTTATACTAATTTAAAGAAAAAGACATTTAGATAAAAGCTGTAATACCATAATAATACGCAAGAAAATTTTCAAAACAATGCTTAATCTAGATTACTTGTAACAATTGTAAGAATGATTTGTTTGCAAATTTTCAATCATGGTTACACAAATGTGGCAAAGTTTTTATCTCTTAAGCAAAAAATGAAGAATCTGTAGCACTACTGTCATAAGAAAGAAGACAAAAAAGAAGAAAGCTTTAAACTTTTTTTTTCTCACAAAAGCTTACACAGCTGCAATGCAATCAAATCAATCATATGTTTTTATCAAATAAAAATATTGGATAAGAACATCAATAAACAATTGGAATTTGCAGAGAAAGAAGAATCTAGAACAGGTTAAAAACACAGAATTGGATCTAGTGACAACAAAATAAACTAATAAAAACAAAAATCAAAACTAGGGTATAATATAAACAGATCTCATAAAACATGAATCAAAAGGTCAAGACTTTAAGAAGAATCTTATCATAAAACAGTGAAGAACCTTACTTTGATCACAGTAGATAACACAGACTAAAACCTTCTTCCTCCATTAACAAAGAGATCAAAAAACCCTAAGAGAAAAATCAAAACTTTGAGAAGAAAAAGGCAGATACTTTTTGGCTGTTAATAAAAACAAATCTCGAAAACATGTAAAAAGGATGTTCAAAGGTCAATTAAAAATCACTATCTCTGCAATAAATATGAACACAGAGAAGAGAGAAAGAGATAAAAAAACCAATCTCTTTCTTCTTTAAATGCTCTCTCCTTTGGTTTTCGCATTTAATTTACCAAACCAAACCACATAATAATAAAAATTCCTCAGCCATGGAAATCAACATTTAATGCCACCATTTTAATTACAGAAAATTAAGCAAATATAGAAACTTTTTTTTTTCTCGGAAAAAAGATTTAAACTTTCATGAATCATTCAAATAAAGTATGAAAATTTTCACTTACCAATAACTCTAAAATCTCTTCACTTTCCTGGGAAAATCTGAAACTCTCTTCATAATCATGAGTGAAGTGAAAAGATTGAAACTTTTTGTTTTTTTTTTTTTCTCAAAGATGGGATTTTTTGTTTTGATTTTCCCGGAAAATAAAGAGGCGATTCAAAAGCTGAGAGCTTTGGAGAAATCGGATCAGAGAGAGTATTTTTCTCTTGTGGATTTGACTTTTTATTTTGGGAGGATTCAGATTATTAAAAAAAAAAAGTTTTGGGGATTTATAAAGAAAACAAATAAAAAGTCAACTATCTGCCAAAAGAATTTGAGCGAGGCGGTTTATATTTTGTCTCTTCTTCTCCATTTTTTATTTCTCTATCTAAAAAAAAAAAAACTTCAAGTAGTGTTTAATTTTTCTTTAATAGTACAATGAAATTCCTAAGTTTATTATTTAAAATTTTAATTTGTGAAAAATTTATATTATGATGAGTTTTTTAGTCCTAATGAGAACGTTTGTACAATTTGCTGATTTCTTAAAAAAGTTTCATTACTTTAATTTTTAATTTATTAAAGTAGTTAGTGGTTCATATAGTATCCATGAAAATGATATAGACGTGAGTTCTAAGTCACACCAATCTTTAGTTTCATAAATTTCTTGTTGCCAAAATTGCCACAAACAATTTGTTATGATTATGTAGATATGTATATATTTGATATGGTACAAAAGTAAAGCTAACAAAATTTAAATAGTAGCATAATAAAACTATAGATTAAGCTACATAAACAAGATTTGAGTGATTTTTTTGGCTGTAGATTATCTTTGTTACGGTGCGTAGTGTTACACTCGATAAACTAATTTCGTATTTTATTAACCATTGTTTAGGGATCGGGAAAAAGATGATTCTCGAAGTAAAACAACCATAGTACAAGTGACACGTATGAACCAAATATTACCTGTGCAGCTGCTAAACTAATGAAATAAAAAAGCTTACTTCGTCGTGTTATGTCAAAATAATAAAATTAAATATTGAAAATATATTAAAAAAAGGTTTAGTTGGGTACGTGCAGGTGTATAGTATTAATATAGTCCAAAGGTAATGAGTACCGTAGGATCTCTGCGTGTGCCAGCGAGTTTATTAACTGTTTCCTACTAATCGACGGCTATGTTTCGTTGGCTATGTTGGCCCTACGTTTCAATCTTAGTATACCTATAATTATATTTTTGATGTATCTACATTGCCAACATTTTCTTAGTTTAATACAAGTTGATTTCTTAATTCTTATGGTTCCATTTCTTGTGTGTGATATCATTTATGTAATATAGTCTATACTTTGTATATTTTGTTTTCTTTTTGATATCCAATATTTACATAAAATTTCGAAATATGAATTTCTGTCATTCAAAAATCTATTATTTCACATTGAAGATGTTAAATAGTTTGAGTAATTAATGTTATTTTATGAAATGCGACAAAAAATATAGAATTTAATAGTTTATTAAGTTGTGTTTAATACTAGAATACAAGATACATATGTATAGCGACAACGTTAACAAAATGATAACACCAAGTAAACTTTTTCAAACACACAAAGTAAATATGCTAAGATAGTATATTGAGAACTAGAATTCTTCTTTCAAATTCATGGGATTCATTTCATAAATGGGTTTTCATAGCCCAAAGTATTTAGGCATTTGGTTTGCAAGATATACATTTCGTTTACCAAGTTATCTCCAAGAAAAAGTTTTCAAATATATTGGATGAAGATATAAAATACTATTTGTTAGGGTTATTGAAATATGAATGCTTTTCCTCTAAAAATACATTACCTATACTATTAATTGGGTAGGTTTTGAATATCAAGAAAATAAACATGGCAATGTTAATTAGTACATAGGTGCATGCATTAGATAATGTCATGTAATTTTTTCCTATAAAATGCGCAGTAGTCACGTTATTTTCAATTCCCCAGATTATACGACGTGATTTAGTTTTCTAACTAACCGGAATGCAATATAAAGTTCTTTGGAATGGATGATTTATAAGTTCTTATTTCAAGCACATAGTTCAAAATATAAATTATAAGAAAACTATATGAAATATCATGATACTATTGAACCACAAACAAAGTACCAAAATGGTTCTTTATCTGATTTTCACATCCCCAAATCATAATTTCTCCCCCTCTTCGAGGAAACGAAGCAAAAGAAAAAGCACTAACAAAAGTGCGAAAATGACCAATTCATAATTGATATAGTGATCAATTGACTTACTTGAATAAAATGTTAATGTATCTCCTTGGTCTAAATTTTCAATAATTAGCTAAATAAACTAATTTTGAAATTGTAATTAGTGAATCTTCGGAC
This sequence comes from Arabidopsis arenosa, assembly GCA_905216605.1. Classification (NCBI taxonomy): domain Eukaryota; kingdom Viridiplantae; phylum Streptophyta; class Magnoliopsida; order Brassicales; family Brassicaceae; genus Arabidopsis; species Arabidopsis arenosa. The sequence goes on along the minus strand of LR999455.1, from coordinate 1,163,488 downwards.
AAAGTTAGAAACCATCAAACTCAAAAGGAATTTCCTATCCAAAACTTCAGTAAAGTCAACTATGCCACTGACTAATAGAGAGATAAAAGTGACAAATTTGAAATTCTCAAAAGTCTCTCAACAATTGAAAAGAGACAAAAACAAAAACAAAAACTCAACTTGTGTTTTATTCTACATTTCTCCAGTTTTGTCTTTCATGTTTTATTCTTCTTCTATCTAAATCTGAAAGTGAAACTTTTACAGATGAATTTCAATCTCAACTTAGTTGTAATAGTTGAAAATAATCTAAACCCATCATCAAATGATAGATTCTGAATCAATAAACATGTTTTAGGGTCTCACAGTTCATGTGAAATCGTTTGGCTTCCCAACATCGATGCTCTCTTCTGCCAAGAATTCTGTAATGGCCTTCTTTTGCCATCCTTTGAAGCTCCTGCAATAAAGAAAAACAAACCCCGTTACTCGTTATCCAATGCGAGGATCAAGAAAGTAAACAATATCAAGAGAGGAAGTTATAGAGTTTACTTGTGGTCAAGATGAGCCAAGATTTCGCCTCCTGGGAATGCTGCTTTAGTAGCTTCAAATGCTGCCTTAATAGACTGTCTCCAATTTCCACCAATGTAATTCTCTCCAGGCGTTGTTTTGGTTTGAGTTGGATCTTCCATCGGTAATGAGTATCCAGAAAGTAAATGGCCTACCCAAATATCGTCTTTCCTGATGAATGCAGAATCAAACAATGAGATAAAGAACGGATTCAATGTTGTGCTCGCACGAAGCAGAGTTCTTGACAACTTACAAAACTTCATCCATGTGACGAGGAGCATAGTGTCCACCTCCAATCCCTAAAAGAACTTTCCTCTTTCCGTTTTCACTGTCCACCAAAAACGATCCACATTAATTTAGAATGATACTACTTTTCTTCTTTTTGTCGAGGTAATGGTCAAGTTACCATAGATATACCTGTTCCAGTTCCCCACGGCTTCATCGCCTCCTAGCCCAAGTCCTTCCCACATTAACTGAAATCACAAAACACAAATGCCTTTTACTAAATGGAAGCAAGATTATAAATATTGACAAGCAATTTTACATATCTTCATGAGGAATTGATATAAGACTAAATGCTACTGGCCAGTCATGAGCCTCGAAAGTTGTTGTTAATCAGTCATGGTGATCGGAAGCAAATTTTATACCCCAAAAAGTCTTTAAATCCACATGAAGCAACAAGAAACAAGAACAACGACCTTCTTCTACCTCCTAAAAGAAACCATTTAAAGTAACAAACTTTTTTCACTTACAAGAGCCATGACTTGAGCCGCATCATCTCTCTTCCAGTATTCCTCTGTACTACCTACATATACACAATAAGCAATGGTTAACTAGAGCTCAGAATTGTCGACCCACACACGATAAACATTCTTAGAGATCAATGATGACTATAAATTCATATAACCATCAAAATGTAATACCAACTCTTTAAGAAATTCGAATACACGACAAAATGGCAATTTCAAGAGAGCAGAGATCTTTTCAATACAGATAAAAAGTTCAAAGAAAGAAACTCACCAATCTCCAAAAACATCGTTGGCTTGTTAGTTATTGGTCCATGATGAGTAGCTTCCAATGTTATCTACATCCACACAAAGAAATTTACATTCTCAACTTAAACCAAACTTCAATTCCAATCAAAAGCAAAACTCATGAGTGAGAGACTAAACAACAAATACCTCAAACTCAGGAACTAAACCATGAGCTTCAGCCATTTTCTTCAAAAGTCGAAACCATGGTCCAATTCTAGGGTTTGGCAACGCCGCCCATCCTGGCTTTCCTCCTTGCGGCGGCGATTCTCCATCCTTTAGATGAAGCACTCCTACACTTGTCAACCAAAACATCTTTCAGAAAATCATAAAACAAACAAAACCCAAATACAAAGTTTAAATCTTTTGCGTTTACCAATCGGATGAACAGTTAAAGCAGGACGATTAGAGACGGCGGTGTGACGGCTGAGGAAGATGACTTCATCAATAACTTCACCGGTAGCTTCTTCCCAACGTAAATCAAGATCGTCTTCTTTAACAATAGATCTATCGTGTTGAATCACTCTCGTTTGCTTGTTACTAAAACTCTTTATGTCCTGTAAATTTCGAGAAGAAGACAATCAGACGAAAGAAAGGTTGATACTTTACCGGCGGAGAAAGATTGAAACTTTACCGGCGGTAAGATGGGTCCGGCGATCCAACCGGGCATGGCGAGAAGCGCCGCTGCAGGATTGATCGACGCTGGATCGGAGGTGGTGGCTACGATCAGTGTCACCATTTTTCGATTCGTTACTGTAACGCGAAAATTGGCGTTTAGAAGCGATTTGATAGGAGTTGCGTTTGCTTTGAATCTATTGTTGTGCGTGTGGAGGAAGCGTATAGCGTTTCGGCTGTTTATTTTCAAAATCATGAATACTTTTTAGCTTTGAACTTTTTGGAAAGTGTTTGAAAAAAGATTTTATTTTGTTTGGTCGACAAGCTAAGCTATTTACCGAGTTCGATTGGTAATCAAGTTTAAACAGTGTGCCTAATTTTTTTTAGCTGTTATAAAAAGAGAAATTCTTCAAAATAGCACTAATTTCAAATTTTATGGATAATTAAAGCACACACTCCATAAACTTTCAAAAATAGCACTAGTTGATTAACTATAAAATTTTAGTTCTAAAATTATTACCATTAGTTTATTTTTTTCCAATAATATCACAATTTCTATATAAAAACTATATAAAAAATAAATTAGAAATAAATTTAAAATATTATATTTGGGTTTTTTATTTATAATTTAGGGTATATATTTCTACCATTTAAAAGAGTTATTGATTCATTTTAATATGAATTTGTGTTATTATGTTTGGGTTCATTAATTCCAATTTAGGGTATATATTTCAACCATTTAAAAGAGATTTTGATTCATTTTAATATTAGTTTGTGGGATTATATTTGGATTCCCTATTTTCAATTTAGGGTATATATTTCCACCATTTAAAAGAAATTTTGATTCAATATTAGATTAGTGTTTGCTCTTATTTTCTATTTAAATTAAAGTTTAGGATGCTATTTGTAGAATTTTAAAAATGTTATGCTAATTTTGGAAGAAAAAAAACTTTTTTTGGGCTATTTTTGTCAATTGTCCTATAAAAAACCACTATTCGATCATATTACGTTTGAACATTAATTCGTTAATCTTGTGTAGGGATATATACTGAATCAAATTGAATGCAATTAATATGAAGGAACGAGAGAACCATGACCATATACCTTGTTGGAATGATACATATAATGTTTATTCATCCCTTTTTCACATGAACATTTTAGAAAATAAATTATTCTATATTATTTATTACCTTATTACAAATTTTGTTTTACATATAGAATAAATTTTGATTGTTCGAACAAAATAAATTGATGCATTTTTGGTGAAATTGATGGTGAAATCAGTGATATAGAAACCAAAATAAAAGCTTATATGTCTAAAAGACAACCCTTTTTTTTTTTTTTTTTTTTAGTCTACAAGACAAACAAATACAGTACATAGTTTAATGTTTGCTTGCTTAATAGATAGCTTTTGATTGTTTCTGAGATTCGTAAGATTTAGTATGATAAGATTCATGACTCATAATGTATCCTATGAAATTTTATAACATTATTGGTTTTTTTTTTGTCTTGTCAAACTACATAAATGTATATAAACCTGAAATAATATAAAATTATCTTACAACTAATCTTCGATTAACCGAGTAATCGTTAGGTCCACCTCGATTAACGCCTAACGATATTTTGAACATGGGAAAAGACTAATCATATCTACATGGATTAGCTTTTAAACATGAAATCAACAATTACTAAACTTTCATATATCATTATGAAATCAAATTAGCATTAAACTCAAATCTAGTTATTTCAAAATACTTGCTAACATCAATTCTCAATGACTAGAAGAGTGTTGGTCATTTCAAACGGATCCATGCATTTTATTGAACAATTTTTGTGCATAAAATAATCTCGGTTCTAGAACTAGGTGATCAAGGTAAAAACAAATAAATTAATCAATTTTACTTAGCTTTAACTAAACACACGATTCACAAAACCCATCAATCCCCAACTAAGTGACTATTCACTCATAGACAAAGAACATACACAAATATATGAAAGAACACATGATTCAACTGACATGTAAAAGAAAATTGTTTTATAAATCTTTTGATTTATCAACCTCTATCATTGAGTATTTGATATTAACGTGACAAATTGGATATGCTTTTCCAACAGTTTTGGCCTCCTTAAACAAATTTTGAGCTTATAAAAAATGTAATGATAGTCAGAAATTACAATATTTTGACTTCAATATGTATGAATAATATTGTTAAACTAATAAAAACTTGCATAAGAGATGTTGTTGTGACCATGTCAAAATCTCGAGATGTTCGATGCATAAGCAGATCTCTTACACAGCTACCAACTAAGTAACTCTCAAACCCTAAATAATAATGAAAACCATTAGGACTGTTACCGATAGTTAGTAAAACTGTAAGAAAATAGAATTATAGAAACTGACTTTTCTATTTTAGAGTTCTTAATACAACCCAGCAGGAGGTTGGAATCATGGAACCTTTAATCCCAGCAGCTTTCGCATCTACTATATCTCTCAAAAAGACAATATCCCTTTTGTCATCTAATTTAATCTTTTCAAAGACCATCTCAGTTTTGTCATTAGAAATCTTAGTTTGTTATAGAATTTAATCATGCAAGAGCTTCTCTTTTGGTTTTCGCAAATCCAACAAGAAACTTGTTTCTCGCCTTTGTTCATGGCTTCCAACAATTCATGTCTTTGTCCAACTTGTTTCAAACAGGCGAAGACAAACTTATGCGTTGGATAGATTCAATAAAACCACATCCCAAGAACTCAGCGATTCTTTTCATCTCAACTCCGGTTTGCTTCTTGAGCTCTTCGTAAGTAACAAAGAAGACATTTTCGGGATTTTCGCGGCTCGCGTATCAATACTCCAATATATGATCGCAAAAATCCACCAATAAACTTCCCTTCACAACGTTTTTTATTGGATCCAGTTCAAACATCTTTTTCTATTCAAGCGTTTTTGATCATTTTTGCTTAAACACACATCATTAGTAGCAAATAAAACAGTTCAATTATACTCGTAACGGTTGTTTATTATTAACTAACCATTCTAATTGTAGTATATCCCAATCAAAACCATGAAAAAAAAAAGAATCAATCAATTTGCAATTTAGAAAACAAGAATCACGTGTTTCCTGAAAAAAAATAAAACAAAAAAATCGCATAATTGATAAAAATAAAATATATTTTATAAGGATGGTGCTGCCCAGGATCGAACTGGAGACCTTTTGCGTGTAAGGCAAACGTGATAACCACTACACCACAGCACCTGATGTTTTCTTTGTCTCGTTTATAATTTATATTACACAATAATTCATCACGAATAACCTCTTGGGCTTCGAGCGAGCATCGGAGAAAGCAGACAGATGTTGAGTTGTTCTTCATCGGCGTTCCAAAGAGTAGCCTTTATGCTAATGGCTCCCAAATTAAAACCTCAGAGACTCCATCAAAGTATGTAATCATGATTTGAGTAGTCTATTTAGTGTTGATTTCGTGACGAGGGTTTTGGTCTTTGTGTAGTTGCAGAGACTGGTGTAGAACAATTGGTTAAGAAAGCTAGGACGATGAGTACTGAATCCTCCATGAAAGATGCTTTCTCTACTTACGCTGATTATCTCAATAACTTCGTAAGTGTTCTTTTTTTTTCCCTCTGTTCGATGTTTTCTAGGTTTATATTGTTATAAAGATTGAACCTTTCCTCATGGGATTGAGTTCTGTAAGTAAGCAACTAAAGAAATGATTTTCAATTGCAACTTTGATTCTTTTGTTATTTAGTCAAGAGTGGGTTATGTATAAAGGAGAAAGCTTTATCTTGTTGTCTTAAGATTGTTATGTTATTGTAGAATGAGAAGAGGGAAAGAGTTGTGAAGGCAAGTCGTGATATCACAATGAACAGTAAAAAAGTTATCTTTCAGGTTCACAGGTAACATCAAAACCTCTGTTGTTTTTGTTTGTGTTCATTAAGATTGTGTGTGTTTGTTGTGTTCATCAATATTCTGTTTGATTGTATGGTTTACAATTTTGTTGTGTGGCAGGCTTAGTAAAGACAACAAAGAGGAGGTTTTGGAGAAAGCAGGGAAGGATTTAGAAGCAGTGAGGGATCAACATTTTGCCCGGCTAATGAGAGAACTTCAAGGGACTGATTTTTGGAAGTTGAGACGAGCTTATTCCCCAGGGGTTCGTGAAAAGATAAATCATTCATCTTCGGTACCATTTATGGTTAACGGTTTTTAACTGATATGTTTTGTGTTTTTTGTGTAATTTACAGGTGCAGGAATATGTTGAGGCTGCAACGTTTTATAAGTTCTGTTTGTCTGGGACTCTATGTACTCTCGATGAGATTAACACAACGCTTGTACCACTTAGTGACCCTTCTTTAGAGCCGTTGCAGATCAATATCCTTGACTATATTCTTGGGGTCTATAGTCTCTCTTGATTTATGGTTACTGTTAAAAGATTTTCGCATTCTTTGGATTTCTACATTGTGTTTGATTTTTGGTATTTACTTGCACAGCTTGCGGATCTGACTGGAGAGCTAATGCGAATGGCAATTGGTCGCATATCAGATGGTGAAATCGAATTCGCGCAGAGGATTTGCCAGTTTGTTCGACAGATTCATAGGGAACTTATGCTAGTTGTGCCAAAGATGGATGACAGTTACGACATGAAATCCAAGATGGAAGTGATGCTTCAAAGTGTGATCAAAATAGAGAACGGTATTGCACAAATTTCATATCCGCACACTATTAGATACCAACCAATACGTTTTGTAACTCTTTTTATTGCTTGTTTATTAGCTTGCTTTAGCGTCCACGTGAGAGGATCAGAGTATATTCCGCTGCTTGGAGATGATGCGCCAACATCGTACCTATTGGGAGCTGCTGATGTCGAGTGATTAAAAGTGAGTGGTCTTTTCCGTCTCTCAGACACATTTCTAGGTTCGTGTGTTTGCGACAAGTAGGATCATTTTAGTATGCACTATCTTCAGAGAATTTTAGCCACTTCTTGCTTCTGAGGAACTTTAAATCTCTATGCTGCAAGACTTTTAAGAAACGAATGGTTAGAGCAAGTTGTAGAACTTATCTGTTTTTGAGTGGAAGCTTTTTATTAATAGATTACATTTGGAGCTAAAGTCTACAGAATCTAGCAATTACTTTATTATTCAAGTTAATAAGTTTTCTTCACTTTTTCTCAATCTTTCGTAATCCAGAAAGTACATTTTTTGGTTCTTGTTGTTTGTTTGTGCTTAATGAGGAAGGATATATAGATTCTTATCTACATATAATGCATCTTATTATAGTTCGACATTTGGTACTTTTATATAGGATTTTGACATTTGTTATAAATTTATATCTATCACTCATAGAAATAGTTTTATTTTGAAATCATAAATTATTCTTTTGGAAAGAAAATGATAAAAATAGAGAAAAATCAAGTAAAAAAGTCTCACATTTTAAGATGTTCATAATTTAGTTATATATAGAGTTATGTGCAAGCAACACTACAATCTATGTGATATGATTATTGGTTTTTGGTGTTTTTCCTTTTTAAATTAGGTTTGATTGTTTTCTTTTTTATTTTTAAGATTTCATGGCCTATATAAAGGGTTTTTATGCTAATGAAAACACAACTTCCAACAATTAAGCTAATTAATTCTCTAAGAGTGACTTAGAGTTAAGAGGAAGCTTGCTTTAAATCTCTTTGTTCTTAAGCTTAAGCTATTCTATAACAGAGGGTCCATTAACAAGAGCAAGAGCAAAAGCTTTGGCTCATATAATCACTATGACAAAATCCGAAACCACTCTTTCGAAGTTATTGGTAGAATCTGAATTTTACCAAGAATGTAAGGAGTTGCTGTCTTCTCTTCCTAGAGACAGAAGCTTTTATGCAGAGTATCTCTATCAATACCAAGGCTTTTGGTACCCACCAAATCTCTTAGAAGGTGTTCTATACAGCCAGAAGCATTTTCAGGCCAGAGATTCAGACATCATCCTTGTAAGCAGTCCTAAATCAGGTACAACTTGGTTGAAATCACTCGTCTTTGCTCTGATTCATAGACAGGAATTCCAAACCCCTCTAGAATCACATCCTCTGCTCGATAACAACCCGCATACTCTCGTGACCTTTATCGAAGGTTTCCAGTTTCACACTCAAGATACTTCTCCTAGTATCTTCTCTACACACATTCCTCTAGGGTCACTCCCAGAGTCTGTTAAGGACTCGTCCTGTAAAGTTGTGTATTGCTGCAGGAACCCAAAGGACGCTTTTGTCTCACTTTGGCATTTCGTGAAACGTTTGACTCTCAAGGAGATGGTTGGATGCACAATGGAGGAAATGGTGAGTGGTTTTTGCAGAGGGTCAAGTGTTTATGGACCGTTTTGGGATCATGCATTAGAGTACTGGAAAGAAAGCCGAGAAAACCCGAAAAAGGTTATGTTTGTTATGTATGAAGAGATGAGAGAGCAGCCTCAGAATTCGGTGATACGGATCGCTGAGTTCTTGGGATGGCCATTCACAGAGGAAGAGATAGAGAATGGAGTTCTGGAAGATATCGTAAAGCTGTGTAGTCTTGAGAATCTGAGTAAATTGGAGGTTAATGAGAAGGGTAAGTTAGTGAATGGAATGGAGACTAAGGCATTTTTTAGGAAAGGAGAGATTGGTGGATGGAGAGATACTTTAACTCCTTTATTAGCAGAGGAAATTGATAAAACCACTGAGCAGAAACTAATTGGTTCTGATTTTAGATTCTTTTGCTAAGAACCTGCTTTGATAAATCTTATTTTTCAATTTCTTGAGTTTTTTTTTTTTTTTTTTTTAAGTTGGTTTAATATGCATTATTACAAGTAAGGTTGTTGACTTCTTGTGATGGACCAAACTGGTCTGTTGACGAATAAAACTATTATTATCTTTGATTTTTAGACATTAGAGTCGTGATTCTCCTTCTGTCTTGTCTTGTTTTGTTATCTTTTGATATTATTCTACGTGCTCTTCAAGTAAAGGATGTGTTGACCATTCCACCCAAAATAATATCTTAGAAGCAAAAGAGAAATTGGAAGTTTTTGTGCTATTTAATTTACTTGTAGAACAAACTTCTCATACATATATAAAAGCACACAAGCATTTACCCTCATAGATGCAATAAGAGCTTAAGCAAAAGATCTCACACTTTCAATATATTTCAAGGTTGATCTATAACTCTTTAACAATGTCATCATCATCGGTTCCTGATTACTTGAGAGATGAAGATGTGACACAAGAAACAAGAGATCTGATCTCTTCTCTTCCAAAAGAGAAAGGTTGGTTAGTGAGTGAAATTTATCAATTTCAAGGACGTTGGCACACACAAGCTCTGTTACAAGGAATCTTGATCTGCCAAAAACGCTTTGAAGCTAAAGATTCTGACATTGTCCTTGTCACTAATCCTAAATCAGGTACCACTTGGTTAAAAGCTCTTGTCTTTGCTCTCCTCAACCGACACAAGTTTCCGGTTTCTTCTTCTGGTAATCATCCTCTTTTGGTGACCAATCCACACCTTCTTGTGCCCTTCTTGGAGGGAGTTTACTACGAATCCCCAAATTTCGATTTCACTGGGTTGCCTTCTCCAAGACTGATGAACACACACATATCGCATCTTTCGCTGCCCGAGTCCGTTAAGAGCTCGTCTTGTAAGATTGTGTATTGTTGTAGGAACCCTAAGGACATGTTTGTGTCCTTATGGCATTTTGGGAAGAAGCTAGCCCCTGAGGAAACCGCGGATTATCCTATCGAAAAAGCGGTTGAAGCGTTTTGTGAAGGGAAGTTAATAGGTGGGCCTTTTTGGGATCATATATTGGAGTATTGGTATGCAAGCCGTGAGAATCCAAACAAGGTCTTGTTTGTTACTTATGAGGAGCTTAAGAAGCAAACCGAAGTTGAGATGAAGCGGATTGCGGAGTTCTTGGGATGTGGTTTTCTTGAAGAAGAAGAAGTGAGAGAGATTGTCAAGTTGTGTAGCTTTGAGAGTCTAAGTAATTTGGAAGTTAACAAGGAAGGGAAATTGCCAAATGGAATGGAGACTAAAACTTTCTTTAGAAAAGGAGAAATTGGAGGATGGAGAGATACTTTGAGTAAGTCCTTGGCAGAAGAAATTGATAGAACCATTGAAGAGAAGTTTCAAGGTTCTGGTCTAAAATTCTCTTCTTGAATCAATCTTTGAAACTTGTTCTTATGTTTTTGTTTTGCTTCAATTATGTTTTCTTCAATCTTGCGAGTTTTTGTTTTTTTTTGTTTTCTTTCTGTTGGTGTTATTGTCTGAATAAAATGAATCAATCTTTATCATTTTGTTTATTTCAAAGAGAGAGTCACTTCCTTTGGACATTTCCAAGAAAAGTCTATCCAAGATAAGATTTCTTATCTTAACATTAAAAATAAATGTGGCTTATCCACTCATGAACAATTGTTCAAAGCATAAAAAAAAACTCTTTTATCTTCACCTTTTTCACTATCCTCTCTTAATTTGTGTTCCAAATTATTACAATGGAGGCTTCTGAAGAACCTGACCTTCCAAACTACATGAAAGACGACAACGTTAGTCAAGAAACCAAGAACTTGATCGCTTCTCTACCTTCAGACAAAGATTTCATGGGTTATGGTCTCTACAACTACAAAGGTTGTTGGTACTATCCAAACACACTCCAAGCCGTTCTTGACGTCCAAAAACACTTCAAGCCACGAGATACCGATATAATCCTCGCTTCTTTGCCCAAAGGTGGAACCACTTGGCTCAAATCCCTTGTTTTCGCCGTTTTACATAGAGATAAATACCGCGAAAACCCCCAAACCCATCCTCTGCTTTCACAAAACCCTCATGACCTTGTCCCATTTCTTGAGATTGAGTTATACGCTAATAGCCAAATTCCGGATCTCACAAAGTTTCCTTCTCCTATGATCTTTTCTACACACATGCACTTACAAGCATTGCGTGAAGCCACTACAAAAGCTTCTTCACCTTGCAAAATCGTGTATGTGTGTAGAGGTATCAAAGATACGTTTGTCTCCGGCTGGCATTATAGAAACATGTTGCATCGCACCAAGATGGATCAAGCCACTTTTGAGCTCATGTTTGATGCTTATTGTAGAGGAGTTCTCTTATATGGACCCTATTGGGAACATGTATTGAGCTATTGGAAAGGGAGCTTGGAATATAAGGAGAATGTTCTTTTCATGAAGTATGAGGAGATAATCGAGGAGCCTCGTATTCAAGTGAAGAGACTCGCCGAGTTCTTGAATTGTCCATTCACCGCGGAAGAAGAAGAATGTGGATCGGTGGAGGAGATCTTAAAGTTGTGTAGTCTACGAAATTTAAGCAATTTGGAGGTTAATAAGAAGGGGACAACGAGAATTGGTCTAGATTCTCAGATATTTTTTAGGAAAGGTGAAGTCGGTGATTGGAAGAATCATCTTACGCCTCAAATGGCGAAAACCGTTGATGAGATTATTGAATGTAGACTGCGAGGTTCCGGTTTGATATTTCAATAAGGTTGTGTTGTGTTCTTAGCTTTGAAATTCCATGTTTCTTCTTTTATGAACTTTGTTGAGTAGGTTTCGCTCAAATAATGTTGTGTACTAATCATTTACGTACATTTAAGAACATTAAAACCAAATCATTTATAAGTTAGAAACTATATTGTGGGCTTTTTGAAGTCTTTTTGGGCCTAACAACTGCTAGTAGCCTAGTAATCTTCGTTTTAGTCGAAATATCATAGATATCATATCATTGCTTTTTGAGTGTCCTAGCTAATTTATTTTCCCGATTTTAAATTTAGTTTTTGTTGTTTATAAAGATCAATTACTTTTTTATAAATATATTAATACGGCCATATAGAGTCCAAGTTATCGGATAATTTTATTAATTTATCTTCATAAAATATTATGATTTTTAGAAGCCCGAATTCTTAGTTGAAGTTTATTTGTTTTGTTTTTTTTTTAATAAAGAAACCTATATCCTTGTTTGTCTGTTTTTAAAAGTGTTTATGAAATCTATTGAACAAGTGTATTAGTCAAATAATTAACGGTTTATCTCTACGACTATTTTCACCGGAGTTGGACTCCAACAAATCACGTTACTTCACATAATAAAGTTTGGATTATGGGTCTAGGTTAGTCGACCAATATACTCTATCCTAATGGTATTAAAAAAGGGTTTTGTGCAAAAAAAACCCTCGAAGTAGCCAATTTTTGCAAGAAAACCCTCCATCTCAAATAAATGCAAGTCAATACCACCATCTCAAAAGTCACCCGCAATATAGCTTCGCGTGTATCGATGACGTGGCAGCCGTTAACTCCGTTCCAAAACGTCACGACGAGTGAACTTTTGTGCAAAAAAACCCTCAAAAGTAGTCAAGTTTTGCAAGAAAACCCTCAAAGTAGCCAAATTTTGTGCAATAAAACCCTCAAAGTAGCCAAGGTTTGTTTTGAAAAAGCGACTGTTGGAGAATTCGATTGTACAGGGAAGCAAAGGAAACAATATGGTAATAATCGATTTTGATATCTTCTTAAATTTCTGATCATTGGCTCAGAGCCTCGACAAAACATATATTACTTCTCTAAAAATCATAGCTAACTCTTGCGTATATTTCGTATTCTCGTTCACTCGAATTCCATCTCTGTAATCACAGAAGCACGATTATCGTTAATAAGAGAAATATCTCCGTTCGCTCCCAAAAACTCGTACTTATTTATTATTGCAACTTCGGTACGAACAATAGGGTGGATAGATTTACATACAACAATTTTTATTTTTGGGTATTATAGGTAAACCCAAATCCGTACCCGAATTTTAAAATACCCGAAAGGGTTTTTTTTTGCAAAAATTGGTTTAATGAAGGGTTTTTTTGCAATTTGGCTACTTCGAGGGTTTTTTTGCACAAAACCCACTGACGGAGTTAACGGCTGCCACGTCATCGATACACGCGAGGGCTATATTGCGGGTGACTTTTGAGATGGCGGTATTGACTTGCATTTATTTGAGATGAAGGGTTTTCTTGCAAAAATTGGCTACTTCGAGGGTTTTTTTGCACAAAACCCTATTTAAAAAATAGAAGTAAAAGAACAATTTTTTTTTGAAAAATTTTAATATATAGCGAACCAACAATTAAGTTTGAAACTTCTTCTATTATTGAGATCCTGCAGACATAAATCTGATGTGGCGATAGAATCAGCATCTAGTCAGGATGATGACATTTTGTGTACCACATGTATATGGCCGCTTTTAGTTTAAGTTATTTTATTCTTCTTTTTTGTTCAAAAAAAATATTTTATCGTTTTCCTAATTAAAACCTTAAAAATATATTGCCGACGGAACTAATTAAATCGTCGGAAACAAAGTTGACAGAACACAAGTGTTCTCCAGAGAGAGTAAGCTCTAAGAGAATAACATAGGAAGTCATAAATAAATACAAAAAGAACTAAAAATTATAAGAGATCGAAAACCCATACCCTAAAGTAGACCAACGACCAACTTAAACCCGAAACTACGCAAATGAACTAAGACCTATAAGCATTATAATTTCCAGAGATCTCTACACTCGAATAAACTGAAAAATATAAAATTTGTGATCGAACGATAAAAGAATCCTTCGGAAGGGATGAAAAACTATCTCTATAATTCTGAAAATTTAGGGTTCATAACTTGGCAAGGAGAAAACAAAGGTTGGGGTCACTTGCTTTAATTTCTAGTGATTTTTTTTTTCTTCATCCCCAAATATTCATTATAAAAAATTATTTTGTTCTATTTGTCACCTTTTTGCATAGCTAATGATAATATTAAAAGAACAAAATTTGGGGAGCGGTTCTAAAAAGAATTTTAGTATTAAATCTTTAGCAACGTCAGTATTTTGCATAATTTTATCCGGCGTAGGTATTAGAAAATTTTGTAAGTAATTACTTAAAGTTAAAGCTAACGAAATGTTTGGTCTATATTCTATTGAACATTCGTGGAAAACATGTTTGTTGGCTGATTTTATGGGGCCACGGCTGGAGAAGATTCGTGGATTATACATCCATCATATTTTACTTTATAAACAAGTTAATGGGAATAATATAAATGGTCCAGCTAGATGTGGTGAACAATAATTATAGTGGTTTGGATGGATATTGACGATTCAACTATATACTTTTAAACATTATAACAAAAAAAAAACTTTTAAACACTGTAAAATTTTAATTTTAGAAAGGAAAATCACTTTTGATACATAACTCATACTTAAGAATTAAATCATACAAATAGTTAAATATGTATATAGCATCTGAAATTTTTGGCGACAAAGTTTGCTATGAGTATTAGTATACTATTTACACATTATTAGTTTTTCTATGCCAATACATGAACACGGCATGTTATTAATGTAGTGTCTTTTGTGAACAAAACTCTCGAAACTTGGATCGAAGGTTTAACTCAACAAAACTAAAACTAAACAAATGTAAAGACACAAGTAATTCTTTGTATGGAAAGATCTCGAAAGTCCACAAAAGAATTGCTCATTCTCCAGCCTTAAACCCTTTACAATTTATTCTGTTTTATTCCTATCTTTCAGTCACACGATTAAATAACGAGGGTACATGTCACATGCTCTTTGTTTATACGAAAATAGAAGTTCAAATTTTGAATAGAAATTGGTATTATTAGCCCAATTCCTAGCCAAGTAGAAGTGGCCAATGATCTGAACTTTTATGAATTTTAGATTTTTATATAATTTTATTTATATTTAGGTTTTCTGGACATAAAGCTGATGTGAATCAAACAGATGTGTATCTTTAAAGATCCTTTTGTCACTTTCACGTAATCCCTAATAGTTGGACCATCCGCACCACGGCTTTCGTAAATTATATGTTTCTCTAACTAATCATATTCTGATTTTCCTTGATCGTTCTTAAAAAATAAAGAATATTTCTTGATACATATACATCTTAATCAACGCGTTTGGTCAAATTTGGTCGACACCAAAAAATCGGGAGATTATTGAAGTGTATTGTTACTGTTTAGTACTCGGTGGGTTCAAAAGTTGTTGTGATTTGATGCTTATCTAAAATATAGGTGGGAAACTCAGAAAGAATAGTGGGCCAATTACGAAATTTCTTGATTATGTTGCTTCAGTAGTTAGTCAAAAATAGACACAGTATTATCATGCAAAATAGATTTATATGATTGAAAAAGATAACCAAATATATATTTTTATTAAGCTCACCACAAGAGGGTTGTCTCAAAATCAGCAAACCCTTAACTGGAGACGTGGCAACAAATTTAGAGATCCATAATTCGGAGAAAGGGAAACGTGAAACCCTAGCGACGTTGTTTCAATGCAGACAAGTTGTGTGAAGTGATCCTTGGGTTTCTTTGAACAAACATTCATAGTCTTAGATTTTATCCACTCTCTACGTAAAAAATATATTTTTTAGGTTAAATGTTTGTATTGATACTCTTTTCTTTTGTACATCTTTTTATTTATTTATAAGAATGTAAATATCATTTGATTAGGTTTTACAAGATATTCAACCGATCTAATCGGGTCTCATGTCAAAAACAAAAAAAAAAAAAACATTATGGAAGCAATAAAACTCACGGTGTCAAGATCATTAATAACAATCTTTTAAGACCCCAAAAATTAAAAGATGGTAAGCCAGCAAACATTAGTAACTACGTAGTACGTACAGATTTTATCCATTTAAAGTTTGGCTAACCATACAGAAACATGCATGCGACCGGCATGACCCCTTCTTGTACGCAATTCTCTTTCATCTATATTCCAAACATGCTATAACACCATTCTTTGTTATCTTCTTCTTTTCATTATTTTTTTATTTTGTTTATTTTAACTTCTTATCATATATGTTTTTATAATCCATAATAGAGGAAGGTATTAGGATTAACATGCGACCGGCATGACTCTTTTTCTACGCATTCTAAAAACAAAATCTTTCCCCATTTCTTTCTATTCTATAAAATTTCATTAAAATGTTTTTAAAAATATATATATAACTATCAAACTATCACAATATGTTTAATAGTTTTAGTTTTTTAATTTATTCTTGCAAGCATGTCAACATTTGAATTTTAACTAAAAAGACGTCCTTGTTTGTAACTAACTAAAAACTAATCCACGTTAATTAGTGTGGTACTTATAAAGATTCTCACTTTGTCTATCTTACAAATTAAACTCCTCCTTTTTGATACAACGAGAACATATTCAGTTTATTCTTGCAAGCATGTCAACTTAAATTTCTATGTACGTTGTTGGCCAACGTGTTTCTTGTAAAATTGAGTACACGTGTCAAGCTAAGAACTAACAAAGGAATCTCATTGATTCTCATTGGTTAATTAGAAACTACTTTACGTCAGCCTCTGAGGTTCCTTATAAATTAAAGACTCACTTGGTTCCTCTAACAAACTAAACTCTTTCCTTTGATTCTGTTAATTTGCTCCCAAAAACACACATTTACACATCTTAGAGAGATGTCGATCTCCGGAGCTGTGCTTAGTGGGTTAGGTCCTTCGTTCTTGATCAGTGGAGGCAAGAGAAGCGGCATTGGTGGTGGAGCTATGAGAGTTTGCCGGAAGAATGTGATCATTTCTCCTCAGCGCAAGAAGTCATGGGTCTCGGCCGCCGTGAAAGGTGATGGCAACTCAACGAACGACCCCAAATGGCTTGATGATGCCTCGTAAGTCTAGTTTGGATATACTTGAGATTGACATAGATATTGGAGATCGGCTGCGTAAAAACAAAACTCATAATTACTCTAACATAATAAACAAATCGTAGACGATGATATCATTTGGTAATACAATTAAAAGAGATATTAGGATAGAAAATTGATACACATTATGATTTAATTAGTAATATGTTTCCGCATCACTTTTTTAGTCACTTGTTTTCAAATTTTAATCAATCTCTTAAATAAATTGTTTAGAAAAAATTGTTGATCTTTTGAAAATTTAAACTTATTCTTATGAGATATTTTTCGTATACTTGTGAAACATAACACATAAATGTGGTTTCAATAAAATTTAAACATTAAAGGATAAAATTTTGTTTGTATATATAAGCTTAAGATGAAGTTGTTAACACAATATAGAGATCAAGTTTTCACTAAATACCCATTTTATTCATTGTAGTAATTTTGTGTAATTGTCACACACACACACACACACATACACACATACACACACACACACACACAAATAATAGACAGAAAGCTTCGGAGTACGTGAAGGAGAAGGGAAGTGAAGTGGGAAGCGTGTCTTCTCAAAAGGGACAAGAGCTTCAAACTCAGATGGAGAGAGCAAAAGACTACATTTTTGGAAAAGCTGGTGAAGCAATGGACTCGGTGGCTGAAAATGCAAAGAGAGCTTCGGAGTATGTGACCGAGAAAGGCAAAGAGGCGAAGGAAGAAACTGCTTCAAGGACCGAAAAAGCCAAAGATTTTATCGTTGAAAAAGCCGGTGACATCAAAGATACGGCAACGGATATGAGAAACAAAACGTCTAAGTACGTCGGAGATAAAGCAACGGAGGCTAAAGAAGCAATATTGCCTCCAAAAACTGATGCATAGATTAATGTGTTGGTCATTTAATTAGAGGTTCGAACCTACAAGAAAACAACCAATTTCCGACAGACAATTCTCATGTTATATACTTGGAGCCATAAACATATTGAAGCAATGTAGAAAATAATATCGCTGTTTTTACTATGTGTGTATAAGTAAACTGTTATATAAAGTATTTAATTATTCCAATGAAATTCTTTACTTCTCATATATTTACATATAACTAAGCCATACAGAGTTAACGAAACGCAAAAAATTGCAAGTTCGATATAATCTAACGTTTTAAACAATTATTAGATTACTGGAGATTATATATCAGCTATTCTGCATATTATTTAACTTTTGATTAAATCGTATTGAAATATTTAGTTAATAAATGATTCTTTAATTGGTGTGTAAAAACTTTAAACATCAAATAAATAAATAAAAAACGGAGAAAATAAAGTTTTTGAAACAAATTAAACATTAAGAGAAAACTTCTATAAACAGACTTTAATTTCCGACGTGCAAACACCAAAATTAACATTTATATATAGTAGAATATTGTTCGATTGTTTTGACTTTTTAACATATATATATTGTCTACAATGTCACATTAAAAAAATCGAACCAAAATTCTCTCTATTGTTTTTGCAAAATTTGGTATTGTCAACTCAACTCATTAAATCAGTATATGATGATTAGGACTCTTGGAAAGTTTCACCCTTTCAAATTTATTCTATAGAATAGACTTAAAAGGTTGTGCTACAAAAAGAACTAAGAAATATGTATCATATAAAAAGTTATAAGAGAAGAAGAGAATGAGCAATGAAGAGCCACATGCGGCCGGCATGGTCCCTCCTTATACGCATTTCTCTTTCTCCCAAAACATTTGACATTAGAAACAGCATGCTTTTCCACCTTCTTTTGTATTTTATTATAATTTCATATTCCATCAGGTTGTTGTTTAACACAAATTATATCACTAATCAAACTCAACTAGAGTTTTTTCTGATGTTAATTAATATCTTAAACTATGTTTTATCACAAGCATGTCAATGGAATTTGTGTGCGGCGAATTCTGTTAACTCAGTTATCCAAATTCTTTCTATATACACATTTTCACTTTAATCTCCTTGCTTTTGAATACTTAATTACTATGAGTAATATTACTATGATATATTGAGTATATAAAAATGAATTAAAATTTATAGAATTACGGAAGTAGTTCTTTTGTGTATCGATTGATGTTCACAACTTCTACATTTACACGAATAACACATGGTTAAAAGTTGAAGACGATCGATAATAGAGACATTTTGTCACCTTGGTAAAAAGATATGGAAAGTTCACCATAATTGATGGAAAATTTAGCGTGACATATATGAAACATTTTTCCTTAGATTCTGGCCCTTGTTAAGTGCATAATTGTTCATGTTCTTTGTTTTGCCGCTTTGGTTGGATACCACTAAAGTCTAAACATCCAAAATCTTTGGAGTGTATTTGTACACGACATATTCTGCCAATTCGAGAAAAGAGAAATTATTTAAATACAGAAAATCCTAAATATGGTAGGTAAAACACAGAAAACTTGAAATATTTCTTAATTTTTTAAAAAATGTTTTTTTTTTTGAAATACCATGCTTTGTTAAAATTTCCAAATGTGAATTATGTTTTTTTCAGTCATCTTTTATTTCTCAATCTCTTAATTTGCATGAGTGATTCTTTGGCTCGTAAGACTATATGAATCATGATGCTATATATTTTTTTTGGTGTTAGCGTCACTGGTTTGGCTTGACAGTTGACACTACCATATCCTAATCTGTATATATTATGGAAAAAAGTAAGAATCTAAAGATTTAATTTTAATAATTTCACTTTTTGGCCATGTGAATTGGTGTGTTTTCTAATATTTTCCTATCTATACTCCCAAAAAATATATTTCAACTGTCATTTAAAATCCCAAAAAATCTCCATGAATAGGAAAATATTGAGTCAAAACTTGATCAATTTGTTTCTAATAACCCAAAATATTCTGTAATTTACTACCACATAAAGAGAAATCTCATAACCCAAAATATTGTTAGTAAATACTATTGTCTATAATTTACTAATTTAGTACTATATTAAGAGAAATCTCATAAACCAAAGATAAATAATAATGCTGTCTGTGTCTGTAATCTACTACCTAATTAAGAGGAATCTCCTAAACCGGGTTTACCGGTTTAATGAAAAAGAAGGGCGGCTGCTAACGTGCGCATCGGGTATTTATGAGTAGAATCCTCCTCAATCCTCATCACAAACACAACAATTAACAACAAAATTAGTTTTTTTGTGGACTCTTTTTCTTCTTCATTGCAGGTTTTGAGGAGAATCGTGTCGGCTAAATTTGTGTCAGACACACCTCACTCTCTGTAATTCATCTCCTTTCGATCTCTCTCACTCTTTTTTTTTAATAACAATCTCTTCTCTTTCTTCTTCGTTATATATATAAATTAACAAACTTTCTTCTTCTCTCTGGCAATTTCAGTTGCAAAGTCTTCGTCTTCTTCTTCTTCTTCTTCCACCAGAGACAATTCGATCAGGGACGAAATCAATTTTCCCTTTTTGGGTTTTCTTCTTATTGACGCGAAGATATTTCACACAATCTATCGAGAATGGGTATTCGTTAACTTTTCTCTGTTTTTTGTTTTACCCAATTTCGATGATTGATCCCAAATTTGTATCTGTTGATTAGTTTCCGAAACTGGGTTTTGTTCAATTTTGGGTCTTTTGTTGTTTTTATTCCGTCTAGGGTTTAATCTCTGTTTTGATTGAATCTCATGGAATTGGGTTTTGTTTCTGTCAGATGTTTGCTTGAGCTATTCATATAATATGGATGATGAGATTGCGAAATTCATCAGAAGAGTGAATCCACCTAGGTAATTTGACTAACTTCGAAATTGTTTGTTTTGTTCTTCGACTTTAGACTTAGTTTAATTTGATTATCATTTTTAGGGTTGTGATCGATAACGAAGTCTGCAAAGATGTCACTGTCATCAAGGTATTGAAACTTCTCTGAGTTTTAATTTTCACCGGATTAGGTTTTGATTTCGTAGTTATAAACCATTGTGATTTGTTTTAGGTGGATAGTGCGAATAAACATGGAATACTTCTGGAGGTTGTTCAAGTTTTGACTGAGCTTAATCTCACTATTAAGAAAGCTTATATCTCCTCTGATGGTGGTTGGTTTATGGATGTTTTTAATGTTACTGATCAAGATGGGAACAAAGTTACCGATGAAATCGTTCTTGATTATATCCGTAAAGTAAGTAAAGCGATTATCGTCTCTTGTTTTCTATTCGATATGGTTGTTAACTCTTTTGTGGTGTGATTGTTGCAGTCTCTTGGTCCTGATGAGTCTTCTTGCTTCAGTCCATCGATGAGATCAACCATTGGGGTTAAACAATCTGTCGACTACACTGTGATTGAGCTAACAGGAACTGACAGACCTGGTTTGTTGTCTGAGCTATGCGCTGTTCTTATGGACCTCCAATGTAATGTGGTAAACGCTGAAATTTGGACACATAGAGCAAAAGCAGCAGCGGTATTACAAGTAACCGATGAAGAAACCTGCTCTGCGATCACTGATCCAGAGAGGTTATCCAAAATCAGGAAACTTCTTGGTTATGTGCTTACAGGGGGAAGCAGTGGCAGAAGATTCCGTGAACCGAAGACCACGGTTTCTTCTGCTCTCGATGACACTCACACGGACCGTAAGCTTCATCAATTGATGTTTGCAGATAGAGATTACGATGAATGGGACAATAATGTTGATGATGAGGATAAATGTGGGAGAGTAGTTCCAGATGTGGATGTATCCAATTTGCATGATTTGGATTACTCAATTGTGATGATCAAGTGTAAAGATAGACCAAAGCTTCTTTTCGATACCGTCTTCACTTTGACAGACATGAAATATGTGGTTTCACATGCCAGCATTGATGCTGAAGGCCCCGAAGCTTATCAGGTATGTATACATCACTAGGCTCAATTTAAGCTCTTGATTGTGTGATCCACATGTTTTCTGTACCATCATCTGAAATCTCGGGTTTTTTTTTGTAGGAGTACTACATAAGACATACGGATGGATCTCCAGTAAAATCCGAGGCAGAAAGACAGCGAGTGATCAAATGTCTAAAAGCAGCAATCCAAAGAAGAGTCTCTGAGGTAGAAACTGTTGTCATTTGCTTGAAAATAATCATAAGAACTTTTGTTTATTGTGGCTTTAACATTTGGTTATTGTTTCCATGTGTTTTAGGGCTTGAAGCTTGAGCTTTGCACTTCAGATAGAGTCGGGTTACTCTCGGATGTGACTCGGATTTTCCGCGAAAACAGTCTTACAGTCACAAGAGCTGAAGTGAAAACAAAAGGAGACAAAGCTCTTAACACATTCTATGTAAGAGATGCTTCTGGCTACCAAGTTGATGCTAAGACCATAGAATCCATTCGACAAGTCATTGGTCAAACAATACTTCAAGTGAAAGGCGGAAACACAGACGCAAAACCGAGTCCTCAAGATTCACCAACAGGATTTCTTTTCGGGGTATTCAAGTCGAGATCTTTCGTCAATTTCGGGTTGATCAGATCTTAAATCTTGAAAGAAGTGTTTCCTCTATTTGTAAATAACCATAGTACATTGTGTGAATATGTAGATAAAGCTTTTAGGAAGAAAGTAAAGGTTAGATTCTTTTACAGGGTTTTATAGTATAGATTCTTGTGTAGTAAATGTTGGTTTTATATTTGTGGATGTATATAAAATTGGATTTTTCTTGATTTATTGTTGTTACCAATCACTTTCGATCGTTTTCTATAATCGCTGGTTTGGTAAATCTCATTAGATTTCATTTGACTGGTCCTGTTGATACATCTATTTCAGAAGGTGATAGATTTTTTTGGCATTTCTCATAATTAGTTAACTAAATAATATTCTGTAAAAAAACCAATAAATAATCGATGGCATATAATAATGCTAACTTTGGCAAAAAGTCATAACAAATATTGGGTCGGTGTCAAAAAAAAAAAATATTGGGTCATGATCCTTGTTGATTGGTGTGCCACACCTTTGAGGATGACTGTTGCCACGTGTCACTCGTTGTATCCATAACTTTCTTTGTTTTTTTATTTTTATTTTTGTATGAAAATCAAATTAAGAAAAACTTGCACCCACGAACTCTCTTATTTTTTTTTAAGAAAATTCAATTTAAATTTTTTTTTTTTTGGTCAAAAAAATTCAATTTAAAATTGTTTGTTGTGATGTGTATTATTAGAGTTTAATAAACTTTCTGAATATTCTCATTAAGATTAATGTTGATCTGTACAACAGTATATATAGGCATTTACATGTATGTTAACGTCTAACTATCTGATTCCGTTATATACAAGTAACACTGTTAATATCACTGTTAAGTGCTCTGTTTTATGTTATCATGCTCTGTAAATCCTCATGTAGTGTAATATCCCCCCTTAAGCTGGCATGAATAAATTGGAAATGCCAAGCTTACTCCGTAGACTGCGAAAGAGGCCAGGATAAAGCGGTTTGGTAAGGATATCTGCAATCTGACATTCACTTCGAACATGACTTAATTTGAGTGTTCCTTCTGTGACACGGTCACGAACAGTGTGACAATCCCTGCCGATATGTTTCGTACGTTCATGGAACACAGGGTTGTTACCAATGTGTATAGCTGCCTGATTATCGCAGTATAGAACAGTAGGAGTCTGAACTGGAACACGCAAATCCTCTAGTAAACTGCGAAGCCAAACAATCTCACAAACTGCAAGAGCCATAGCTCTATACTCAGCCTCAGCAGAAGAACGAGACACAATATCTTGCTTCTTAGATTTGCACGAGATAAGAGAATCACCAAGGAAGACACAGTAACCAGAGACTGACCGACGAGAATCATTACATGTACTGAAATCAGAATCAGCAAATGCTGTCAATTCCATGTTAGGATCTGATGAGTAGAAAAGTTCTTGTCCCACTGTACCCTTGATGTAACGAAGAAGCTTGTGAACCGCTGTATAATGAGGTTTCCGAGGAGAAGCAGTAAACTGAGCTAGCTTGCCCACAGCAAAACAAATATCTGGCCTTGTAATGGTCAAATAGATCAATTTACCCATAATACTTCTGTATGATTCCGGATTATCAATGAGCTCTCCAACATCCTTATCCAGAGGTTGATTTGGCTCCATAGGTATAGAGGATGGCTTAGAAGCAAGTAATCCAGCTGAATCTAACAATTCAAGAGCATACTTTCGTTGACATAATGAGATACCTGAAGAAGACCGAGCAATTTCAAGGCCTAGGAAGTATTGAGCAGGTCCAAGATCACGAAGTTTGAAAAAAGACTGCAATTGTGACTTGAGAGTTGCTGCAGCATCATCATCATTGCTTGATATTATAATATCATCGACATAAACCAAGACCATGAGAAAAGCAGAACCTGTCACTTTCGTGAAAAGAGTATAATCTGAATCATGTTTTCCAAAACCAAGATGTTGAAGTGTCTCTGCAAATTTCATATACCACTGACGAGAAGCTTGTTTTAAGCCATATAGAGACTTGTTGAGTTTACAAACCGCATTAGGAGGCAATGTTTCACCTTGCTTAGGAACATATCCAGGAGGTAAGTGCATATAAATTTCCTCCTTCAGATCACCATTCAAGAAAGCATTAGAAATATCCAATTGTGATAAGGACCAGCCTAGTTTAGCAGCAAGAGCCAACAAAGTTTTCACTGAAGTGAGTTTAGCTACAGGTGCATATGTGTCAACATAATCCAAACCTTCCTTTTGTGTATAGCCTTTAGCCACGAGCCGAGCTTTATGTCTTTCAAAGGTACCATCAGAATGATATTTGACTTTATAAACCCATTTGCATCCAATAACATGCTTGGCTGCAGGAAGAGAGCAAATTGACCAAGTATTTGTTGATTCCAAGGCATTTGTTTCTTCTCCCATGGCATTGATCCAAACTAGATGTTTCTTGGCCTCATTATATGTAGCAGGCTCAAACTCTCTAGTGATTACCGTGAGAAAGAACAAATAAGGACCTGAAATCCTGTCATAAGACAAATAGTTGCAGAGTGGATAAGGAATATCACAACTCATGAAGTAACAGTGGTAATCCTGCAAATAAGCAGGTGGTTTTGATTTTCTTGTGAGATCAATAACCATATCTACCCCACTGTCATCATTATTATCAGCATTAACAATGAGTGAATCTTCTTCAGTCATTGTATTCAGTGGATCCAGCTCAGGGGTGTTTGTAGTGTTCTCAGAATCTCCTACTGAAGAATCACTAACGATCACTCGCTGAGACTTGGAATCCAGGTTGAGCTCAAGTGATTTGTTAATAGATGCAGAATCTCCTACTGCAGAGCTACCAACTCTGTCACTATGTTGCTCTTGCTCAAGTGAACCTTTGATAGACGCAGAATCTCCTACTGCAGAACTACCAATGGTATCACTATGTTGCTCTGAATCCTTATGTGACTCTGTGATGATAGCAGAATCTCCTACTGCTAAATCATGCACAATCTCTGTCACAATAGGAAACAGATTCTGAATTTGCTGAGACATATCTCCACTGACCAAAGGGAATAACTCTTCATGGAAAACTACATGCCTTGATATGAAAACTGCATGTGTTTCTATATCCAATAGTTTATATCCCTTAAAACCAGTAGGATAGCCTATAAAGACACATGCTCTAGCCCTTGGAGCAAATTTGTGCCGTTGATGGGAAGAAGTAGAAGCATAAGCCAAACATCCAAAACTCTTCAAAGCACTGTAATCTGCAGGAGTCTGCATCAATAACTCGAAAGGTGATTTATTAGAAAGATGCTCAGTAGGGAGTCTATTGATGAGAAAAGCTGCTGTCAATACACATTCATTCCAATATTCAAGAGGAAGATGTGACTGAAACATAAGTGCTCTGGCGACATTAAGAAGATGTTGATGCTTCCGTTCAACCACTGAGTTTTGTTGAGGAGTTTCTGGACAAGAATGATACGCAAGAATCCCCTTTTCTTTGTAAAATTGAGTAAAGTTGAACTCTGGAGCATTATCAGAACGAACTCCTTTTATCTTTGTATTAAACTGTGTCTCAACCATTGAAACAAAACCAGGTAATACTGTAGTAGCCTCTGACTTATTTCTGAGAAGAAAAATCCATGTAGCTCTTGTGTAATCATCAACAATCGTCAGAAAATAGCGAAAACCATCATGAGAAGTAACAGCAAAGGGACCCCAAGTGTCAATATGAATCAAATCAAAAGCTTTATTAACCTTATTATTCCGAGATACAAAAGGTAACTTCCTCTGTTTTGCAAGATGACAAATCTTACAATGATTCTCCTCTGGAGTTAAAGCCTTAGAAACTGATACAGACAATAAACCAGAAAGAGATTGTAGCTTTTGAGAAGATGGGTGACCCAGTCTTTGATGCCATAAGTGTGAAGAAACTGTGATGGTAGCACAAACAGTCGGTGGAATTTGTTCTGATGGATGATATTGCAGATCCAAGAAATAGAGCTTGTTGTGTAAACTACCCTTTCCAATGATCAATCCCCGTGTAAGATCCTGAATTTCACAACCATGAGAATCAAACCACAAACCACAAGAAATCTGAGTTGTCAATGAACTCACACTGAGCAAATGAAACTTAAATTGAGGAATGAACAAAACATTAGTGAGAATAATGTTTTCATTGAGTTTAATAGTTCCCAAACCATCAATTCTCACACCAATACCATTAGGAAGCTTCACAGTAGTGTCAAGAATAGGAATCATCTGTTGAAAGAGATCCTTATTATAAGTGACATGGTGAGTAGCACCAGTATCAGTAACCCAAGTATCCATGTTATCAACCTTAGCAGATAAGGAATAATAATATGAGTCATTCTCACTTGTCATGGAACAGAAAATGGATGGAAGAGAGATACCAGTGAATTGACATATAGTAGGCTTGACTCCTGAGGTTGAAGCTTCTGCAGGAATCTCAGTTATAGTAGCATGTGT
The DNA here is from genome assembly GCA_905216605.1 of Arabidopsis arenosa. Classification (NCBI taxonomy): domain Eukaryota; kingdom Viridiplantae; phylum Streptophyta; class Magnoliopsida; order Brassicales; family Brassicaceae; genus Arabidopsis; species Arabidopsis arenosa. Next base: position 1,136,692 of record LR999455.1, on the reverse strand, counting down.
AGCTGTTGAATGCTGAGGCTGCAACTTCGAACTCAGGTAAGAAACCAAATGTTGAATTTGATCATTAGAGAGAGCAACACCTTTGTCAATATCTGAGACAGAATCAGTGATAGCTAAGTTGGTAGAAGCAGGTGTGAAACGTTGGTTTGAGTTTGTGCGTTGGCTCTTTGGTTTCCAACCAACAGGATAACCAATGACCTTATAGCACTTGTCAGCAGTGTGACCAGACATTCCACAATGAGTGCACATAGCACGATTCTTTTGGAAAACCTGTTGTTGAGAGTTGCCAATCTGAGCTTTGACTTGAAACGCAGAAGGATTTGGATTAGTAATGGTACGTTGTCGTTGAGACTCATCAGATTCAAGCATATTGTACATATCAGAGAGACTAGGTCGAGGCTTCATGTTCAAGATCTGACCTCTGATATTAGCAAAATCATCATTGAGACCCATAAGAAACTGAGTAATACGAGTTGTTTCATGATCTTCCAACAGTTTCAACACTTGAGAACAACGACATCCACCATTTTCCATTAGATTCTTAGTACAAGCAAGGCGTTCCCAGAGAGTGACCTTCTTGGTGTAATAATCAGAGAGAGACATAGCACCTTGACGAAGAGAACTTATCTCTTGCTCCAAATTATAGATCTGAGGAAGATTACTCTTATGATAACGTCTCTGTAAATCCTCCCAAATTCCTGCTGCATCTTGAAAATAGAGTATACTAGCATAGATTTGCTTTGAAACAACATTTAGGATCCAAGCTTTAACCATTGAATTGCATCTAGTCCAGATCTTATATAGAGGATCAGATTCCGATGGTCTAGGTAGAGATCCATCCACAAAACTGATCTTATTCTTAGCCTCTAGACTAGTTCGCATAGTAATAATCCAGGAGTTGTAATTATCACCAGTGAGAGTTTCAGAAACGATAGACATACCGGGATGATCGCTGGAATGGAGGTAAAACGGATTATGATGACTATCAATCGAATCTGAGTTCGCCGGTAACATATTCAACGAAGATCCTGGAGCTGATCTCTCAACATGAGAAGATCGAGTAACAATCGGTGATTCATCACCAGAATCCTGAGGAGAAGGTCGATTCCTGAGCTGCTTGGTTCCTTTCTTCGCCATAACAATGATCGGAACGAAGAAAGATGAACACGACAAGCTGAAATGAAATCGCCTAAGAAGAAATCGAAGAAGAAAAGAAAAATTTTCCCGAGAAAATTTTGATTTTCCCGGAAAACGCAACAACTTTTTTTTTGAATGAGAGAGATTTAATGCTCTGATACCATATTAGAGTTTAATAAACTTTCTGAATATTCTCATTAAGATTAATGTTGATCTGTACAACAGTATATATAGGCATTTACATGTATGTTAACGTCTAACTATCTGATTCCGTTATATACAAGTAACACTGTTAATATCACTGTTAAGTGCTCTGTTTTATGTTATCATGCTCTGTAAATCCTCATGTAGTGTAATATCCCCCCTTAAGCTGGCATGAATAAATTGGAAATGCCAAGCTTACTCCGTAGACTGCGAAAGAGACCAGGATAAAGCGGTTTGGTAAGGATATCTGCAATCTGACATTCACTTCGAACATGACTTAATTTGAGTGTTCCTTCTGTGACACGGTCACGAACATTGTGACAATCCCTGCCGATATGTTTCGTACGTTCATGGAACACAGGGTTGTTACCAATGTGTATAGCTGCCTGATTATCGCAGTATAGAACAGTAGGAGTCTGAACTGGAACATGCAAATCCTCTAGTAAACTGCGAAGCCAAACAATCTCACAAACTGCAAGAGCCATAGCTCTATACTCAGCCTCAGCAGAAGAACGAGACACAATATCTTGCTTCTTAGATTTGCACGAGATAAGAGAATCACCAAGGAAGACACAGTAACCAGAGACTGACCGACGAGAATCATTACATGTACTGAAATCAGAATCAGCAAATGCTGTCAATTCCATGTTAGGATCTGATGAGTAGAAAAGTTCTTGTCCCACTGTACCCTTGATGTAACGAAGAAGCTTGTGAACCGCTGTATAATGAGGTTTCCGAGGAGAAGCAGTAAACTGAGCTAGCTTGCCCACAGCAAAACAAATATCTGGCCTTGTAATGGTCAAATAGATCAATTTACCCATAATACTTCTGTATGATTCCGGATTATCAATGAGCTCTCCAACATCCTTATCCAGAGGTTGATTTGGCTCCATAGGTATAGAGGATGGCTTAGAAGCAAGTAATCCAGCTGAATCTAACAATTCAAGAGCATACTTTCGTTGACATAATGAGATACCTGAAGAAGACCGAGCAATTTCAAGGCCTAGGAAGTATTGAGCAGGTCCAAGATCACGAAGTTTGAAAAAAGACTGCAATTGTGACTTGAGAGTTGCTGCAGCATCATCATCATTGCTTGATATTATAATATCATCGACATAAACCAAGACCATGAGAAAAGCAGAACCTGTCACTTTGGTGAGAAGATCGAGTAACAATCGGTGATTCATCACCAGAATCCTGAGGAGAAGGTCGATTCCTGAGCTGCTTGGTTCCTTTCTTCGCCATAACAATGATCGGAACGAAGAAAGATGAACACGACAAGCTGAAATGAAATCGCCTAAGAAGAAATCGAAGAAGAAAAGAAAAATTTTCCCGAGAAAATTTTGATTTTCCCGGAAAACGCAACAACTTTTTTTTTGAATGAGAGAGATTTAATGCTCTGATACCATATTAGAGTTTAATAAACTTTCTGAATATTCTCATTAAGATTAATGTTGATCTGTACAACAGTATATATAGGCATTTACATGTATGTTAACGTCTAACTATCTGATTCCGTTATATACAAGTAACACTGTTAATATCACTGTTAAGTGCTCTGTTTTATGTTATCATGCTCTGTAAATCCTCATGTAGTGTAATATGTATTATATTGCCCTCATCATCATTTTATTTACATATAATTTTTGGACGGCAAATTTATAATTCTCTTGTTTCGTATAAAATAATGTTCCGGCAGCCCCGACAAATACCAAAAGACAAAAATATGCAAGGACTGAAGGACTTTTACAGACTGAGCCAAACAAAGTAGAAACCCAGTTAAGAGACCAAAAAAAAAAAAAAAAAAAGCCTGAAACCGTGGGGCAAAATTATATTATTTGTATTTTATATAATAATTTATAATTTATTGGATTTTAAATTCATAATTTTCAAAAATATTTCTCATGTATTTGTTTTATATTATAATTAATATAGTTTGAAATATATAAATATTTTTTTTTGAGTTGTATTTGTTAGCTAAATGTGTTAATTTATATTGATATACTTAGAAGATTTGTAAGTGTAGAAATGATGTTTTAATATTGGCAAATATTTATAATTATGGACTATTATAATAATTTGATAATATTTTGTATCTAAAAAGTTTACTCCGGTACATTGCGGATCGATTTTTAAAAAATACAAACTTTAAATTTTAAGTTATATTTGTTTTGTTAATATTTTTTGGTTTGTTTAGTGTTTAAAATTATATAATTATATAATTATATTTTTAATTCTAAGATTTTACCCGTAAATGTAATATACCGTCTCATATTAATATCGACATAAACCCGTCCTACCATATAATCTCGTCCGTGAATTTGAATAAGAATGAGTAAAAATATGTGTGTTTTTCTTCATCGATTGAATAATATATGTCCGTTTTTAAAAATTTAAATCACATCATATGCAAAAAAAAAAAAAAAATTATTAATTATATGAATTTTATATAAATTAAAAATAAATTAAATAGAAAAACATATAAAAATGAAAGAAGACTCATATATTAATATTTAAATTAGGTAGAGAGGTTTTAGGAAATTACTCCCTCTGTTTTTGAAAAGTTGTCGTTTTAACTGTATTTAGACAAATTAAGAAAAGGTATACAATGACTATATTAACCTCATAAAAATGACAAGTAATTATTTACAAATAATTTGTATTTAATTAAATGAGGGTAATTTGGATAGTTATTGGCATAAGTTACATTATTACCTTAAAACGACAACTAATTTAAAACAAAAAAAATGCTCTAAAACGACAACTATTCGAAAACGGAGGGAGTAACAATTAATCCAATTTAAAAACAAAATCAATTAATTAATGGATAAACATTTATGACAATGACATTCTCTTGTAAATAAGTGGCAACTCTAGGAATTATTTCATATTTGTACTTAAAAAAGTATATATATATATATATTTGATTAATCTTTTTATTTTTAATCTTTGTACCTAGATATATGATTTAACAAAAATATGAAGTATGAGCTATAATCTTCCTTTCTTTTATGATTATATAAAGCTTTGGACATTTGGTTCTTTTATGAAAGATCGTAAGGTATTTTTGTAAGATGCTCTATTTTATGAAAAGAAATTGTAGGATATTTTATACATTAATGAATTTTATTTGATTTTATTAGTTATCATTTGACCTAGGTAAAAAAACTTCCTGGGTGTATATACCTAGTAAATGCCAATCAACTCCGAACTATACCATTAAATTCTCATACAAAATCGTAATTAAGATCTCTTCCTAGTAAATTGAACTAAGATTTTAATTCATCTAACAAATCGTTTGGCATCACATCTACAGCTATAAAATCACATGTAACACCTCCTGTCCGAAAGTAAAGTAGATTAATCTTAAAAATTGTGATTATCAAAAATAAACCAAAATGAGCGGCAACAACAGTAACAAGTCATGTTTCTAGATCGGCCACTGCATATATATAAGATTAAAGATTCACATGTTATTACAATATAACTTAAGCAATGTAACGTACTAGCAGTTTTTGGGCTCACTAGCTAGTATCTTTCTTATATGTATGTACTCTATGTTAAGTGTTGTCTTGAAATCAATAGTTGTATAAATTTATGTAATAGAGTACTATTTAACTTCTAAATTAGTTTTTATGGCATCAAAACCTTAGAATAACTTTAATAGTTGAAATTTTAAGCTTATCAACTTAAAGCTATACGATTTTTTTTTCATTATACTAAGGGATTATTGTCTAAAATGCCATTTTTTGAGAAAAACTTATGAAAATGCCATTTTTTGAATAGTTTACGGATTTTGCCATTTTTTAACACTTAAAAATGTACGTATTTTGTGATTTTTTTTGTAAAAATACGTACTTTATACCAAATACTAAACCCTAAGAACAAATGGAACCGACTAAACCCAAACATAACGAGTGAAACGCATGTTAAATCATATTTTTGGTGCCTGAAAAAGGGCAAAATCCATAAACTATTCAAAAAAGGGCAAAATCCACAAATGCCACTATAAAAAAGGGCAAAATCCGTAATTAATTCTTATACTAAAGGGATTATAGTTTCCTATCCTTGATGATGTATCTCCATTCTCTAGTTTCTTTACTAGTTTACTTTGCAGACTTTCATGTGAGTTATAAATACTAACATCATAAGCCATAACTGCTAATTAATCGTTGTGGTTGAATGATCCTTACCTATGTATTATGGACATTTTGAATTAGTTTTTTTTTTTTTTGCTTTGATTTATTATAATAATCCTCTACGTTCCCCATATTTTAATATTAAAATATGACAAAAATACACCAAAACATTAGATAAAGAAATATTCCCACAAAAGATTAATATTGTATACAAACGATGCCTTAACATACATTGAGTTGAAAGTTAAAAGATTTGTCTTTGGACAATGCCATGAGCTACATTGAGTTGCAAGTTAAAGTTCTCCTTGGGTTCTGGCGAAGAAGACATGTGTTTAGTCAGCTGACTCCGTAGATAAGAAAACATACCTACGACCGTCATGCTAGCGATAGCAAGAGTGGCATAGACTAACCATTTGGTTTCTTCAAGATGTGGTAGCGTGACCCATGTGGCAGCGACATAAGCAATTGCCATGGCTGCTATAGCCACCCACATCATCCTATATGTTAAAATCAATAATTTCTTAAGTGAATTCGTCCTGCAAGGCATAACGCTGACGAGAAGAATGACCATACACACTGATGTAAACAACGCGATGGTGTTGCTTATAGAGAAGATCTTGAAAGCTAGGGTTCTTCCTGCGGTTGATTTCCCCATGTAGGGTCCATCTTGGTACAGCCCACCAGGTGGGTTTATACCGCATGTGAAAGTAACCGATGCAATTAGGACGGCGACAATTGTGATTGTGTTTCTAGAGTTCTGCAAAGCCTCTGATTGCATCTCAAATTCGTTGTTTTTACTCTCCCTACTTTGAACTCTTACTATTTGGTTCTGCATCTTCTTTAACTCACTGAATACTTGGGCTTCGAAATTCATCACCTCTTTAATACTTGAAGGGTGTTTAGTTGTTTTGGAATTACACATTGCTGTATATAGTGGAAGGTAATTATCATCATTTTCTTTGAGTAGGTCAACCGCTGCAAAACCCCTTTTGTTCTGTGTGATGACATCTATTTTTGTTTCATTGATTAAGTAATTTACCAGCTGCAATATGTCCAAATGGAATCTGTTAAATCATATTTTAAGTTTTGAAATCAAATGACATCTCATGGAAATAGTTCCTAAAATGCAATTGCTCATATTTTTTTATTAATAAGATGTTCAGCTTTGTTATAGACTAATATTGGGAGACCCGATGATCGACCAAGATCGAACGGTCAAGTGACTAACCAAAATCGAAATTCGAGATTAATTTTTATCAATCTTCCAGATTCTTCTTGGTCAAACTTGACCATACGGTCTTGGTTAGTCATTTTGACTGTTCGATCTTGGTCATTTTCTGGTTCTCCCAATAACTAATATTGGTTTCATATAAATTAATTATGCAGAAATGTGATTTATGTTAGTCATTACATCCTTACCACCACAATTAAAAGGAATACATGTACATATTCTTTCACAAGGGAACAATTAGACTAAAATGTAAAGAAGAGAAAAAAGAAAAAGAGAGAAACAGAAAACTTACGACAACAGAGCCTACGGAGACGGCAACGTGAAGAACAGTGTTGCCATTTGCATCCAGCTCGTGGAGAAGTTGGCCTAACTTAGCATTATTTGCCATGAAGATGAAGGCTTCGTTGTTCTTGTGTTTCGCAGCTATGTGAAAGACAGTTTCTTTGTTTCCTCGTGTGACTAAGTTGAAAGAAGAGGGAGCCTTATCGAGAAATTCCCTAAGGATTTTCACTGAACCATTCTTTGCCGCACAATGCAAAGGTGTCAAGCCATCATTATTCATCATTTCTGCAGGTTTTAGACCATTTTGGGTTTGTATCTCGCAGGGGTTATGCAATTGCGTGGACATTAACATCATGACCAAGATGCTTGTGTGTCCCAAGCTAGCAGCAATATGAAGAGGAGTGTCACCCTTTGAGTTAGTGGATCTGATTTGGGAAGGGTAGAGCTCAATTATCTTCTTTGCGAGTACCACATACCCAAGCCTTGTGGCTACGTGCAAATCCGATCCCTCGTATGTTTCCTCCAGCATAGACGGGTTCACTTCTACGAACCTAGAAGCAGCCATGTCGTTTCTGCTGGAAATTTGTGGATCCATCTTTAGTTTCAAGTGGTTTAAGGAAACTCTTGTCTTTGAATCTATTTGAGAGATGGATTTGTATTTGTTATTTCAAGTTAGCTATATTCATTCTCTTAAAATTCCAGTAAATAATACCCTCTAAAGGTCGATCATGCTCCCCTCATTGTGGTCATTATATATATAATAAATATTTAACAATTTGGAAAAAATATTCCGATGTGTGTACCTTCTGAGGTCGATCATGCTCTACTCGTTCAGGTCTAAAAGTCTTTGCTATAATTTTATTGGATGTTGAAGTTGTAATTAATGTACCAAGTCCAAAGTCACCAATCTCATATTTCTTTTAGGGAGACTCACAAAAATGCCCCTTTTTCAATACCCCTTTTCAAAAATGCCCCCTTTGGCTGTCCATTTTTAAAAATACCCCTTTTTATGTACAAAATGACTAAATTACCCTTCTTTTAATAAAATATATCACAAATATATAAGGAAATATAACAAAATTAGGTCTACAAAATACAAAATATTTTTTGGCGGGAAAATTGATCCCGCAATTTTTCCCGCCAAAACACTTGTAAAACCTTGTAAAAAACCTTTAAAATACCTTGTAAAATTTTTCCCGCCAAAAAAATTTTTTTGCGGGAAAAGTGATTCCGCAATTTTTTTGGCGGGAAAATTTTTCCCGCCAAAAATTTACAAGGTATTTTAAAGGTTTTTTACAAGGTATTTATAAGGTTTTACAATGTATTTTAAAAGGTTTTACAACGTATTTACAAGATATTCTAAGATTTTACAAGCTATTTTATAAGGTTTTTACAAGTTATAAGGTTTTACAAGTTTTTTATAAGGTTTTACAAGTTATAAATATCTTATAAAACCTAATAAGTACCTTGTAAAACCTTTTAAAATACATTGTAAAACCTTACAAAACACTTGTAAAAAACCTTTAAAATACCTTGTAAATTTTTCCCGCCAAAAAAAAAAAATGCGGAATCACTTTTCCCGCAAAAAAAATTTTTTGGCGGGAAAATTTTTTGGCGGGAAAAATTTTACGGGAAAATTTTACAAGGTATTTTAAAGGTTTTTTACAAGTGTTTTGGCGGGAAAATTGCGGGATCACTTTTCCCGCCAAAAAATATTTTGTATTTTGTGGACCTAATTTTGTTTCAAATAAGGGTAAAATGGTCATTAAAAATTAAAAGAGGGCAAACTTAAAAATGGACTCTCAAAGGGGGCATTTTTGAAAAGGGGTATTGAAAAAGGGGCATTTTTAACAATTTCTCTTTCTTTTAACTAATACAAGTCAACACCCTCTTTTAGTGTCCACTCGTCGCAAACCTTCAAACCAACTTGTAGATTTTTCAAACCCAGAAAAAAGTCTTCTACAATATTAGTTTATATCAAATTTCACTAATATATATACTACTTATTGACCGTTTATACTCTATATATCTACGAAAAACTATATAACTACGATTGGTAATTTGTACCACAACGATAATTATTTACCATTTTAATAGCTATCAATCACAAAAACGATCAAAATTAATGGTACAAAACGATTTTTTTTTCATTGTTTGTGTCACTATATTTAACCCACTACTCTTACCTCTTTCTGTTTTAAAAATTTGTGTCATTTTGTGTCACCATTGTAAATATATATATATATTGTTCCCAAAAAATTCGAACTCAAAATCATAGTTAATTTGGTGCAAAGTGCCTTCGGAGATGTCCCTCCCCCCTTCATTCGGAGATGTAAGTTTTAATTTGGGCTATGAAAAATATCATTTCAAGAAGGATTGATTGTCAGGTATTTGAAACAGATTATTCGGAGTTAGTCTCGATGATACAGTCACCTGAAGATTGACCCGCTTTCTCCAATCTGCTAGATGAGTTTGGTTTGCTCCGTGTCTACTTTCCCTTGTTCTCGCTTTCTCTTATTTCTCGTTTATATAATGTTAAAGCGGACTGTTTAGCCCGATCTTCTAGACTTTTATTTTCTGAAGTTACTTTTGTAAACACTTATCCTCCTAGTTGGGCAACCAATCAAGGAGTTATTTATTAATTAATGTGTGGTTGACAAAAAAAAAAAATTATGTAACTCCATTCTCTATTTCTTTACTTGTTTACTTTGCAGACTTTCCTGTCAATACTAATTAACCTCGTAATATATTTTTTACCGTATTCTAATAATTTTTCTTTAATTTTATTTATTCGTTTTTTACTGGGACGTTAAATCATTAAATACGTATCAACTTATTAACATTAAAACAACCAAACCCATTTGGATTCTCTTAAAGAAAAACCAAACGTTGAAATAAAACCTTGCATATATAGTTCAAGTCCTACCTCTTTTTAGTCTTTTCGTAGTAAACTAGAAAATGCCAATCAACTCCGAACTGTACCATTAAATTCTCATATAAAATCGTAATAAGATCTCTTCCTAACAAATCGTTTGGGATCACATCTACAACTATATATAAAAATCACATGTAACACTTCCTCTCCAAAAGTAAAGTAGAATCTTAAAAATTGTGATTATCAGAAATACATCAAAATGAGCGACAACAATAATGACAAGTCATGTCTTGAAACCGCCATGGCGGTCATAGACTCATAGGTGTCGTCGGAGCGATTGCCGGTTTATTCACAGTAATAGGTTCGGGCCCCAACAAAAAGACCATGAAGTTAAACCAAAAAAAAAAGACCATGAAGGCACCAGGTCGAATTTTGAGGGAGATTTTCGAAAGCGGCCCAAAAAAGTATTTTTAGCATAATAACAATTTCAGCTAGGTTTCATGTGTTATGTCATATATATGTACCATGTTATGATTGTTATTATCTTATAATTTTATTTATTTATTTTGCTCGTTCTCTTGTTTAATATTCATCGATCCTAAATTGTTAAATTTCTATATGAAATGACGAATAGCCAACTAAAAAACAACACGAAATTTAACTTTTGCTGCATCAAGATTAACAGGGTGGTCAATCAAACAAGAATTTGATTAATTAATATACAAAATCATACAATTGTTGTGTTTACCAGTTTCACCAAAGCATGTGTTTACCGGTTTCAAGTCGGGCGTGGAGGAGGAGTTATTGGATTTGGTAATCATCTTGGTGCGTATGAACGTTATATATGTTTAGGTAATAATATTACTTCGACTTTACACATTTCATATGATGAAACTTTGATATTTATAATAAGAAAATTTCATATGAAGCACTAATAATAAAATAATCTTGATCTAGGTGACATGTTGATGTTATTCTGCTTATATTTTTCTTTCTCTTTTTGATAAAACTCTGCTTATATTACTATTCTTTCTTGCTTTTGAGGTTGAACACAATAACAAACATTGACAAATATGAAATCTTTACATGAAAAAAAGACGTCTTATAACGAATACAGATCATCAATCATCCATAAAACATGTATTCTTTAAAAAGATTCGCTTCGATTACAAAAAAAAAAAAAAAAAAGTTTTTGGGATGAATGTGTGTTAAATAAAAATTAGGCCAAGAGCCAGAAATCTTTGTGACGTTTCGTGGTGATCAAGTAACCTCCATTGTTACTCTTCTTCCTTACGGCAATAGCCATACAATCGGAGTTATGAATACAATACTCGACCACTCCTCCTCCCATTCCTCCCTTCGCACGCCATTTCCAAATCACACGCCACTTTGAGGTTCTCTTTCTCTGCCCTAAAACCAAAACGCCTGCTCCTTGTTTCTTTGATTCTTCAACTATTGTCTTCCCTTTCTCCTCCGCCGTCTCCACCACCACTATCTCTGTTTTGACCTGAAAATAAAACCCAAACATGTAAGCTCTACTGTCAAAGAAGGGGAACTTTTGAATCAATATCAATTTGTTGTAACCTAAAGCTTACGTTAGGTTTCTTGAGTTGACAAAAGTTCTTCAATGGATGAACTTGTTCATGAGCCCTTGAGTTTCTCTCCCTTTGTGTCTCATCTATAGCTATAAATATAATAAACACATTTGTTAACAGAGACTCAATAAAATCAAATTATGACCACACTTTTTCAAAATTACATCAAAATAATATACAAAAGACAACATTGGGCCCAATAAAAGCCCAAATAAAAATATGAGGCCCGATCAGCATAAAAGCCCAAAAGAATCGGTCTTCACCTTGTGTTACTAGGCAAGATATAGTCTGGTTTCGAGTTTTGGCTCTAATGGTTGACCTCTAAATTTAAGGTTCTAGTGAATGCAACATATGAGAATGTATAAATATATAGTTATATACCTTGTCCTACGGGTGTTCTTGTGACATGGAGGAGAGTGATATTGTCTTCATCTTGAACACAATGTGTTAAAGCCCATTGAAGAGCATTCTTAGTTTGTGAAGTTGTGTCCACAACAACCATCACTTTCCTCCCACTCTCAGCTTGAACTCCTCCTTCACCATTCTTATTAGCTTCCTCTGCTTTCAGATTCTTACTATGCTTCGAACTGTTCTTTCTTGAACCAGAAGCACTTCCTTCATCTAATGATTTGCTCGACGATGATCCTCCTTTGAATGATGTCCTAATCTTATTCACCCAATACCCAGCTGGTTTCCCCATTTTTCTAAAATCCTCCTCTCTGTTTCTTGTTTTCTTCTCTCTGTTCTTTGAGGTTTTAGTTGTGTTTTAAATACTGTTTTGTTTGTTTGGTTTTGGTTGGAGCCATTTCTTGAACGTGCTTGCCATGAAAATAAAATTATATAACAACATTTTGGACTTGTTCAATCTAATCCAACCTGGCAAAAATTCTCATAATTATTTAGTCGTTTTAATTATCCACATCACAATCTTGATACAAATGCAGAGCACTACTTGTTTCAGAATCCAATTCTTGAGGCATGTTCTAATCCGGAGAATACAAATTTATATGATATTCGAAAAAAAAAAAAAAAAAAAGCTCCCAAAACAATGTAACAAGGTTATATATTTCAAGAGAGCAGAAAAAAAAAATTATGATCTGGGGTTTGACATTAGAGCCTTGATTATATAACAAAGTTTTGTAATAATGAACTATGTTTCTCTGGCAAAAATCAAATGACGACACAAGCAATGTTCTTTGATCTATAAAACACACATATGTATACATATAAATATGTATTGTTTCAGACCATCCATCCAGGGAAGAATCCATTAACATTCTGAGATGTTGTTGCAGAGTTGCTTGCATTTGTCACAGCAGCAGGATTGTGATTGTAATGACTGCTAATTATATCAAAACAATTATAAAGGTTAATTCTTTCATATTGTATAAGGTAAAACAATTCAAGGTTCTTGATTATTTGTTTATGAATACCTCATTTGCAATGCTACATTGCCTTGCCTTGTAGAGGCTTGAAGAAACCTGCTTCCTGAATTGGAGGGTTTGATTGATAAGAGCTCATTCCTTGTTGCTGTTGATGTTGATGTTGCTGTTGTTGTTGTTGTTGTTGTTGTTGGGAATGTTCTGCAGCAGAACCTCCCCAAAACGATTGAGTAAGTGCTGCATCACTTTCATCCAACTGAGAAATAAAGAACAATGTTATAGGAGATCTCAAATGGTTTCAGTTTCTTGCGATAAAAGATTCCGATAGCTACCTTTCTCCTAAGATCTCTGTTGGTTTCCAATAACATTTCCTCCTGTAAATTGAGAAAATGAGAGTGTGTTGTATTGAGATTATTAATGGACATTGTGTAACTTTTATTGTATAAAGTATGTACCTTAGTTTTGAGGTCAGATAGTTGATCAAGCATAGACCGAGCCTGGCAATGAAAAAAACGCGCCATGATTTAGGATGAAAGATTCAAATAAAAATTTGTCGATATGGTAAACTTATATATACCTTGGTTGATCTTATTTGTCTTAGTGATGCATCTACTTGGCGTTCTAGTTGCTCAAGCTCATTCACATCCATCTCGCCTAGCTCTTCACCTAGCAAATGCCTAAAAGGAAGAAATCTTTTATAACAAGAGTACGCATATCTACATATAAATGAATCAGGCTAAGTACCTTTGTGAATGTTGAAGGATCTCAACTCTTGATTTAAGCTTCAAGTAGTCTTGGTACTTATCCTGCCAATCAAGACAAAATTAAGGACAACTTTAATAACTTTGAGGTAAGTCTTTGATCCCATTGATTGAAAGAGAAGATATGTACCTGCAAGTCTTTAGCTGATTGATTTGGATCCATTGTTGCATAGCTATATTTTCTATACTTGTCAACCGTCTTCGCCATACCACTATTCATACAAACAAATGATCATTTTAATTTTTAACATATATTATCAACCAAATTTGAATTTCATTTTGAGAATATTTCAAAAAAGGTAAACAAAAAACCCTTTAAAGCATCAAAACCAAGAACATCAAGATGGGTATCAATCTCATGATGTTTATGTGCAAAAGATAAGTAGTGAAATTGAGTATCATCGCAGTTGTCTCTTTAACTTTAATAAGATCATAAGTACTTGAGAGAGATACTAACTTAAAGAAGTAGTCAAAGTATTTTTTATATCTTTTACAGCTTTGTGTATATATCCAGAGGTCAATTCTTTGTCTCTTTGGAAACTTGGATCAATCCTTTGGAAACAATATCAACAACACTCTATCTCATGTGTAAAAGCTTTAACTATATTTATATGCTCTATACACAACTCTAATGTACTTTTTTCATCCATAGTCTCTAGCTTTAATCATCATCTAGAGCAACTAAGACCCTTTGTACTTTGATCATCCTTTGTTAACTTAATCTCACTCTCTTGGAGCCAGATTTATGCATAATAAAACCCAGAACTCACAAAAGAAATGAACCCTAATCATCTAACTAATTCTAACTAAATCAAGAAAGACAACAAAGTTTTCATATCCTCCATAATCCTTAAGAATCAAAACCCTAAAATGGATCAAAATATAGAAACTTTGGAAGAAAAAGTGGATCAAAGATTAAAGATTATACCTAGGGCTGCTGCAGAATTCATAGAGCTTGCCACGGTTAGAGAAAATGAGAAGAGCAATCTCAGCATCACATAGTACAGAAAGCTCATAAGCCTTCTTGAGCAAACCATTCCTTCTCTTTGCAAAAGTAACTTGTCTATTGATCTTGTTCTCTATCCTCTTCAGCTCCACTTTTCCTCTTCCCATCCTCTCTTTCTCTCTTTTCTCTCTCTCACCAAGAAACCAAAACCCAACAGAAAAGTGTCTTCCTTTATATCACTAAACCCACAAGTGATGAAAAAGAACCTTTATATACATATAAAGTGTATAAGTGTAAATGTGGAATGTGTAGAGTGTTATAGATCTTGTCTCAAAAGGATTCTTGTTCTTAATCTAGGGCATGAATTAGTTTCCGGTGACTGGTGGTGGTGGTGGAGGAGATTGTGGTAGTGGTGGTGGTGGGCCAACTGTGTTCAGGTTCTTCTTTTGTTGGAATGATTTTTAAGAGAATATAGCTTTGTGTTGGTTTTGCAGATGCTAAGCCATTCTTGGCCAAATAAAAGCTTCCAAACTTATATCCAATCTTATAAACTTTCCTTTTTTAAAAAAGAAAATAAAATATCATAAATTCTAAAAGTATTTTTGTGTATATATATACCACATTATTTTATTCTTACTTCATCAGGGAATATATATTATTAATTTTCTCTTATATTTTTTTTGTTTTTTGCAGAAAATACAAATTGATTCCTAGTACTTTTCTAAGGAGAGTTAAGAAATCTTTCTCTCTCTCTAGTCCAAACAAAATGCTTCAACTTTTCTCTTTCACTCTCCTCCATTGGATTTTAAAGATAATATTTATGCCATAATATATATAAATAGATTGCTTTCTTTCATCAGATCTAGTCCATAGTTCAATAATATGCTCAAAAAAGAAATAAGAAAAAGATTCTAAATATAACCTATAAAGATGCCTTAAATAGAGCATATTCACAAGTCCAAATCCTATCTATTATCTGGTTATGTATTGTTCATGAAATGAAAGAAGTGTAAATAAAGTTTTTGTTTTTTGTTTTGTTTTTTCAGGTATTGACACGTTTAGATTATGTAGATAACAACTATAATGTGTGTGTTTGTGAATAAAAGTAAGAAAATGATATGCTTCTAAAAGATATGTTTTTTTTTTTCTGCTTTGCTTCTCTTGCCGACAAGTTCTTACGTATGACAGCTACTTCACGATCGTTTTAATGCATAAAACCGATCTATACGGTTACAAACAAATTATGTCACTCTGAAATGGTTAATTTGATATAGTACTATTTACTATTTAAACAGAAGTTTTATTTACAAGGTTTTTACGTCTCAGTTCTCACATGGATTATGTCTTGTTTTTTTTATATATGCTAAAGAAATTAGATATTGAAAATACCATGTTTTTGTTTTCTTTCAAATTTCTGAAAATTAAGTCACGTTCTTGTTCAGTACTAAAAAATCAGTCCAATCATGTTTTTTCTCATACTAATAGATGTGTAAGAATATGTAAGCTACCATTAATTAAAGGGTTTCGTGTGTAGGATTTCTTCTTAAGAAGACTGATGTATTTTACTATGTCTAATCAAAGTTGTTGTTAATCGATTTCGAAAAATACAGTAGAATTCACATAACGATTCTAGATTTCAAGCTAAATATTAGATTTACTTATAACAATGGCTCGTGATGCTTGAAACAAAGATTGCAGATTTATCTTGGCAAGAAAAAGGGAAATTGTTATAAAAAAAAAAAAGAGAAATTGTTTATGAACAGTTAAGCTCTCAAATCCTAATATTTTTCAATTTTCTCGTAGGATGCTTATTGTCATGTTAATACAAATATATATATTTTTTTCACTTAAAGAAAAATGTTCGGTAATATTTGACAGGTTAAATTGTTTCTTTTTTTTTCTCACTTCTTCTCATGGCATCTTACATCTATCTACATCATGATGATGATGGTTGTTGTTAATTTACTCATGTGATATGTCTCACACAACTTTTTTTTTTAACTTTGCTTGCTGACTCATATTTCACTTGGTACCTTAGTTATTTTGTTCAACCTATACATTGATAGAATATTAGTTTTTTTTTTCTTTATTTTGGGTACTAAATTGTCTATTTATAAATCTTCTTAATGGAAACTTGATGTATATGCGCATGTCTTATCCAAGATTATCATGTAAAAATGATCCTTATCTTCTACGCACTCGCTATCCTCCACCATTCTTTTATGGTTCCAAGTTGTCACCTTACAATATATATGCAACATATAGATTAGATGCTTTAGTAAACATCTTAAAAAGAATAAATACGAGATAATACTTGCAATGTGCTATTCCATCTTTTATATGGATAATTTAGGTAGATAATACATAACTTTAAAAAATATATTTATCTCCAATAAAATAGTCATAATAACGAAATTTCTATACATCTATACATACACAAATGATTGTTGGCTACTATCATTCTAATTAACCATCTAAATATACAATATTTATTACGTGCTGCAAAATTATAAAGATAACCAAATTAGTTTTGTATTTAAGACTGACTAACATAATAAATAGTCTAGTTGAAGAAAAAAAAAGAGAAGAATAATTTTGCAAGAACCACTGATACTATTTTATTATTACTATTTGAAAAAAGGGATTATTGTTGATTTTGCCCTTTTTTATCAAAATCTTTTGAAAATGCCATTTTCATTAAAATCTTACGGATTTGCCATTTTTTTACCCTTAAAAATGTACGTATTTCGGATTTTTTTTGGTAAAAACATGTAGTTTATACAAAATACTAAACCCTAAGAACAACCACAACCGACTAAACCCAAACATAACGAATAAAACGCAAGTTAAATCATATTTCCGTAGCCTGAAAAAGGGCAAAATCCATAAATTATTCAAAAAAGTGCAAAATCCACAAATGCCATCCCAAAAAATGGCAAATCCATAATTGATTCGAAAAAAAAAACAGTAGTCATTTTCAGAACCTCTATTATTAATTCTGTTCATTTATGTATGTATATATTTGGGGTAGCTAGTAGCTCGTAGCTCGTAGCAATTCTCTCTTCTGTTGGGGAGAGCTCCCTTGTACGATTTTACCAATTTTATGAGTATTATTTTGTAGACCAAGATAATAACAACCGTAGGTCCATGTAATTATATTTTTCTTTTTGTTAAATGGTTATATACAAACACCATGTAATAAATAATGTAACGTAGGATGTTTGATGTTTTGCAGGTTTCTTCTGTATATTTAGACTAACAAATTGGAACTACATTAGACCCCATGATGGTCTAAAACCCTAGTTACTCGATGGACCATATAGAGACATTTTAAAATGTTGAGACATGTTTTTTTAACAACTTTTTCTGGCTTTCTGCATCTAGTATTAATTGGAATCTCTTTCAAATATAGTACATGTTAGATGTTTCTTATTTAAAAAAAACTTTTAAACCATATATATATATATATATATATAACCCATGCAATTGGCCCTGTTCACCTACATATTCAAATTTTATCAAAAAAGTTGGCGATATGAGTACTAAATATGACATCGAAGAATTGAAATGAATGAAATACGTGTAATAGAAAGTTTGACTTAACAAAAACTATGGGAAAGAAATTGTAAATAAATTTATATTTATTTATATCTTTAGTAGATATGATCTCTTATTAGAAAATCACTAATTCATTTCGTTTGTGTTTCTTAATCCAAATTAAAAATCGCTATCTTATAACTACATCATATATATCATTTCATGTTCAATAAAATAAACACATTTAAAAAAAAAAAATAAAAAAAAAAATAAACACATTTTTTATCCAATAAACACAAGTCTTTTTTATCAATTATCAATTATCAAGATCCATCTAAAATGATTCAAAATGTTATAAAGTTGTATGATTAATAAGAATTTGGAGAATCACTAGATTATTTTGATTACTCCATAGAGTTTCAAATAGAAATCATATGGAGTATAAAGTTCTAAAAGGATTGAGCCAAAAAAAAAAATATATATATATATATATACTAGAAAAAGTAACTTTAACCTAGTTCATAATACGAGGTAACACGAATAGAAGTTGGCCAAAAAAGTCGTAAAACATTCAATTTTGTTATTTTCTGACATAATAGTAATTAATTAACATTTTAAATTGTACTTTTTTGAAGATACTCTTCAAATCTTTAGTTTGCTTTTAACAATCAAAACGTAAGATGAGGGAAGCTTACGCAGGTTGATGGTAAGGGAACAGAGTAGGCTACGTGTCGAACTCTTATTAGTTCAAAAATATTATTATTTTGGGATATGTTGGCGATTGAACGAAACAGTCATCCGTACATCACGTGCCTGGACGGACACGTGTCGAACTATTACTGCCTTTTAAGTTTTGATACACACTATTGAGTGTTGGAGACTTGAATTGTGACGTAGATAATGATTTTCTTATTATCTACTCCCTCTCTTTCAAAATCTAATGTTTCAATTAAAAGCATATAGGTTAAGAATTTTTTCTTTTTAAGACTATTATTTAATATTTGATTTTGAAAAAACAACCAATTACAGAAAATATGCAGAGTATAAATAATTAAAAATATTAAATATATTTAATATTTGCATTGAAAGTTGTAAAACTTCCTATATTTTGAAACAAAGAAAAATCTTTAAAACATTCTATAATTTGAAACAGAGGAAATATATCAAATTGCCGGATTAAATCACAATTGACACTTAAACTTTTGGTAATTAATATAGATATACTTAACAAAAAAAATCATGTATGTAACTGGATTGACTATTTAGAAAGAATACATAAATAACAATAAAAAACAAAAAAAAATTTAACTAATCTATTTACACATAATTAATTTTGAATAAGTTTTTAACTGATTCTTAAAAGATTGTCTACAGAGTTATTGTTGAAATTGTTTAAGGGCAAGTTAAAGATGACTTACGTGGAAGTTGTAGATATGCTCAACTTGTGTGTGGAAGATTGTCGGTAGTTTATCGACCGCGAAGAGGTCTATACCTCCGACCGATGGGTTCCAAAACTCAAGCATGAAGTTTAATATACACAGCGCTGAAAAGATTCCCATAATCTTTAGAGAACAAGTTTATTTCTAGTTTCAGCTTCATTTAGTTATGTTTTAAAAAAGCATGTATATCAATTAATATAGATATTTTTCTCGAATTGAATTGTATGTAAATGATTGAATATTCATACAGGTACAAACATACTATAGATAATTTAATTTTATATAAATTCTTATTTATTTATTTAAATTGTGCACAAAAAGCTCACCAAACATGAGTGCATGATAACATTACTATTACCAGAGACAACATGTACCTATCAAACTATGGAAATCAACATTGCGAAAATGGTAAAATACAACTGAAAAAGTCAATGTTTAAAAATAAGAATAGAAGATCATACAAAGAAAAAAAACTTATAGAAATCTGCTCCTTAAAAATACATGTTCTGCCATTGGAGGAAAAGTATTGTTCATTATGTAGAGGAAAAGATGAAATCACAAAATCTGAAAAACGTGATAATGAGGAATAAAGATTGGACAGTGTTTTTCTTCACAAATTCAAATTTAACCAAACTCTACTATTTAGAAGAAAAATATTGACAGTTACGTAAACCACACCAAAAATAAAAAGAATGAATGTTAGAATCACCTAAAAACCAATTATTTATGAATTTATAAGTTATAAGTTTTGTTTAATTTTTTTTTTAATGTAAATTTAACACTGACCATAAAATTTATTTGGATCATCAAACTAAACTATTTAATCATATTAGAAATCATAAGTTCTTATTCAAAAACCAATTGCTAGTGGTAGACTAAAAAATGTTTCTTATCTATATTATTTAATACAATTACTAATTTGACAACTCCATATAAATTAATTTTTGTTTATTAAAATATTGCATTGTATACCAGTTTAACATGGCTGCGAGTTCGATCCTCGCCGGAGGCTTTTACCAATTTTAATAACTAGTTTATCTCATTTTTAATATTTCTGGGCCAAAAAGCTATTTTTCTTTCTTGGGCCTGAGTTTGACTAGATAATCTCTTAGTTTTTCTTGGCCCAAGTTCTTATGTTTTAGCATTTTTACAAATTAAAAAATTGTTTTCTTTAATTTTGTCAACTAACAAAAAAAATAATTTGTTTTCCTTTTTCTGAAAATTCGTTAAATAATTGTTTTTCAATTTTCAATAAGTAAATTCTTCAGCAGAATTTGTCATTTAAAATTTATTTTACGGAGAGGATTTGTAGCCTAGTAATTTCTACTTTCCATCGTTGTTTAAACCACTCAAATTCAAACTTGTATATTATATGGGGTTAACAATTTTTTCATTTTAGTTTTAGTATTTTCTCCAGTTTAGAACATAATATATTCACATTATATCTGAATTTTATTCTGAGATAAGTAAGTGAGATAAATTAACATTGTAACATTTTAACTTTATAATACTGGGCCTCAATAACTTGGGAGTTATATAAACTAAAAAGCCCAAATTGAAAAGCTTCAGCGAAAGAAAGTCCACGCGAAGCCATATGCGCGCGTCGCGCGTGTCATCTAACATCATCGTCGTCGTTCACCGACTTTAATCTGATTTTTAGAATCGCCGTTGGGTTTAACCAGAGAGATCTCTACGAACGATGATCATCGAAAGAGCTCGAGTTCCGTTGAGGCGATGGCAACAAGCTGCGGTGGCAATGGGATCTGCTATCGGTGCGTTGGTAGATCCTCGTAGAGCGGATCTGATCGCTGCTCTCGGTGAAACCACCGGTAAACCAGCTTTTGAAATGGTTCTTGAGAGGATGAAGAAGAGCGAAGAAGGAAGAGTGAGTTTTTTTCAAATTTCTCGCTTCTCTTATTGTTTGATCAATTCATTGATTTTGCTTAAGAGTGATTCTGGAGTAAGTAATTATACGAATTAATCAATTAGCTATGAACAATTCTTAGGTTAAATTGATTAAGATTTTACTTGATGAATTGTTTGTCTTTGCCTCTAAGATATTGGTTACTAGGCCTGGGCGTTTGGGTAAATGGTTCGGTTCTAGAACCGAACCATTCGGTTCTTAGTATTTTGGTTCTGAAATTTAGGAACCATATTGGAACCAAATCAAAATCGGTTCGGTTCCGGTTCGGTTCCTCTACGGTTCGGTTCGGTTCGGGTAATAAATTTTGGAACCAAATTATTTCGGGTATTTTTGGAACCGAGAAAACAAAACAATCATAATACAATATTCAAATGCAATTAGGTAAGTATGCAATCACATATTAGTTAGCATACCATTACAAATCCAAAAAATATTCGAAACTTGGAAAGTGTTATGTCAAAAGACACCCAAAGTTTCAAAGATACCGAAAAACACAAGTTTTTAAGACACCAAAATAACCCGAAGTTTAAATCTGTTTCAAATTACAATCTTCTGCTTCTTTTTCTCTCCAAAGATTGTATCAAAAAACACCCCAAAACCTGAAATAAAATGTACAAAAAGACTTTTAATACAATGAAATGAAATATATATAGTGGGTTGTTGGGCTTGGGTTTAGGTTTAGGTTTGTATGGATTTGGGCTTTGGGATATATAGATATAGGTAAATGGATTATATTTTTCGGGTACCCATTTGGATCTCGGTTCTTACCCGAACCGAACCAATACCCATGGATCTGAAATTCAAGATCCAATCGATATTTTTATTAGAACCAGAACCGAACCATACCCATCAATTTCGGTTCGGTTCGGTTCGGTTCTATGTGGATCCATATTTGTGCCCAGGCCTATTGGTTACAATGGTGTTTTGATGTTTGGTGGTATCTTTACTTTGAAGGCTATATTATTGGAACGTCCTCGTGTAGTGTCAGAGCAAGTAGGTCATGCTTGGGATCTACCAGAGAACACATTTGGAGCTGCATATGCTAAATTCATGGGATCTAGAAACTTCTCTCCCGATGATCGTCCGCCTGTAAGATTCATGGAGACGGATGAATTGGCTTATGTTGCAACACGGGCGCGTGAAGTTCATGACTTATGGCACACTCTGTTTGGCCTTCCTACGAATCTTATCGGCGAGTCGGCTTTGAAAGTTATAGAGTTTGAGCAAATGTATCTTCCGATGTGTATGCTTTCTGTGATTGGAGGCACTGTGAGGTTCAATGAGAAGCAGAGATCAATGTTCTTGAAGCATTACTTTCCTTGGGCTGTTCGAGCTGGAAGACAATGCACTGACCTCATGTGTGTGTACTACGAACGTCACTTTAGTGAAGACTTAGAGCAAGTCCGGAGAAAATGGGGAATTATCCCTGCTCCTCAACATCTTAAATGATGTATTTTGTTCCAGTTTAATCTGTTTTCAAATGCATTCGATTCACTTAGTTAATGTCAATTCTCTTGTTAATGTGTAGTGGATTCAATTACTCTGATGTTCAGAAGTTGTACTCGCATTTGATGGTTAATAACAGACAACTTGAAGTTTTTGATTCAAACATTTTTCAGCAGAATATTACAGATAAGAGTTGAGATAGGGAGAGACAAGAAACCGACTTCTTATCATTTTAAGGCTCACATCAAACAGTTTCATAGTGAGATAACGCAGCAAAAGACAATGGATAGGCATTTGCAATTATTTTACTTGCCACCAGTGAAGAGATAATCCAAGGATGATCCTCCTCCAGGAGCTGCATGAACTTTGGTCGAAGGACGGTCCTGCACAGAGAGAGAGAGAGAGAGATAGAGTGTGTGAGTATCAATACCTTTTCAATTCACGGCTATAAAACGGACACGAAAACGAAACATACAGTGAGGAAGTTGCCGGTGTTCTGTCCTTCAGCTCTGGCATAGTTGTTAACAGGAGTTTTGATACCAGCAGGAATCTGCTTGTTAAGCTCTGCTGGCTCAACAGAAGTAGTAGCAGTCGTGAGTGCGGTTGCGGTCGCAGCTGTTACTGGTTGTGCAGTTCCGTTGTTAGCCTCAACAGGAGTGGGACGAGAAGCTGGAACTGGCTTAGGAGCAGGAGCGTCACCACCACCAAAGAGATAATCCAATGAGCTTTGACCTCCACCACAACTGTTTCCACGACCCATTGTATAAAATGAAACCTAGCACAACAAAGCAAAACCCGAAACCTAATAAGAAACTATAACTTCGAAGCATCATTCGACATTCAGAGATAACAGATTCAGAGCTGTAACAAAGTTAGTCTGAATTTAATTGTGAAAATGCTGCTTCTAGTATCATCAATGCATCATAATTTCTTAAAATTCTCAATCAGAAATGCAAGATTCAGAGTTGTAGCAATGTCAATTATACAAAACCACATAATCATCAACTCGAAATTCAAAATTCTCGAAGAATCTTAGACGAAGAAACCTAGATTTTAGCCAATATCGGAACAAGTGCGAAGAACAATCAGATCTAAAACCAGCGAAATCAAATCACCATTTCTATATTCATGAATCTACGAAATCGCTAGAGACGAAATCTCCAAAAATTGAGGATTAAAAACACCGAAGCATAATCGATGAATCGAAACGTAGGAATCTACGATCTAACTTCGGCTAAGACATCAGAGAAACGAAATTGAAGCGATCTGGAGAATTTTAGGGTTAGAGAAACAAACCTTTTGGTGAAATTGGCGATCAGATCTAGAAGAAGAAACTGAAGGAGAAGAAGCAAAACGCAGACTCGGAACTGACTACTGAGTCATAGAAGCGAGCCACTCTATTTATAAACTCGGACCGGTTTTTTTAGTGTCAGAGTTCCGGTTTAATGGATCGGTTAACCAAAAAACAAAATTCTGATTAAATAAGACAAAAAGATTCACATCTTTCAGCGAAATATCTTAATTAAAAGTGATATTATTCCAAAACCGGTGAAAATTTTATTGGAGCTTTGTGAAATTTCAAATAATTATTTCGGATTTGGATTAGAACAAGTAAAAAATATTCAATTAGTAAAGAGATAACCAGTGAAATTATTGGTGCTTTAAGAAATTTCACGACGGTGGTGAGGTTCGTGGGCCATTGTCATGTAATGGCGAGTCTTTGTCATTGTTCGAATCTAATAATTATTAGCCGTTTTTATCATTTAAAAATTTGAACTTTGAAACAAAAGATATTTTGGTGTTTCTGAAGAAAACAAAAATTAGAAACTTTTTTGACTTTGAACTGTTTTAAGTCTCATGTAGCAGATGCTACTACTAGTTCATGTTTAGTGTGGTTGAAGTAATAATTGCCAGTAGCAAGCAACATTAAGCTCAAAACACCAAATTGACATGCGAATCCTAAACGGAAAACAGTGGAAGTCTCTTTCTTATTCTTAATCGGATTCGGTTTTGAAGGCGATCTTCTGGACTTCCTCAATGATGAATAAGCTTCGACTTCTTCCGTTGTTAATGCGGGTTTAAGAGATCCTATGAAGTTAGGAAATGGCGTTTGAAAACAGAGGTTGCTGCGATGTTTTCTCTAAGCAAGACAGTTCCACTTTCTCTGCATAGACCCTCGAGCTCGGCACCAGTAAAGAGCTCGGTTTCTTCAGCTATTTTTCCGAGATCAACGTCATCTCCTAGTGTCATGTAGCGTGTATGCACTTGTAGTATTTCAAACCGAGCTTCGAGATCAGGCGGTGGCACATATAGTTCCTAAACAAGACATTTGAAGAAAAGGGTAACAATGAGGTTTACTATTTACAAAACTCGTCTGATTTAAATATCCAATATGAGGAATTACAAGATCAAATCGACCAGGCCTCATTAGAGCAACATCAATTGCATACAGGCGGTTTGTGGCAGCCAAGACGAGAATTCCCTAAACCAATAGAATATCATTCCCTCAAACATTCTTTTAAGTTTAACCCTGCTCAAGGCGGGGATCAAAATCTAGTCTAAGAGAACTGAGCACAGCTAAATGAAACTGGATTTATCAAGGTATAAACAAAGTAAATGTGTTCTCAAAGTGGGAAAAAACTATCATCTAGGATGTTGAGGAGCTGGGATGATTCCCCATTTTCTTCGAACTTGCTCTAAATCTTCACTAAAGTGACGCTCATAGTACACACACATGAGGTCAGTGCATTGTCTTCCAGCTCTAACAGCCCAAGGAAGGTAATGCTTCAAGAACATTGATCTCTGCTTCTCGTTGAACCTCACAGTGCCTCCAATCACAGAAAGCATACACATCGGAAGATACATTTGCTCAAACTCTATAACTTTCAAAGCCGACTCGCCGATAAGATTCGTAGGAAGGCCAAAGAGAGTGTGCCATAAGTCATGAACTTCACGCGCCCGTGTCGCTACGTAAGCCAATTCATCCGTCTCCATGAATCTTACAGGCGGACGATCATCGGGAGAGAAGTTTCTAGATCCCATGAATTTAGCATATGCAGCTCCAAATGTGTTGTCTGGTAGATCCCAAGCATGACCTACTTGCTCTGACACTACACGAGGTCTCTCCAATAATATAGCCTTCAAAGTAAAGAAACCACCAAATATCAAAACACCATTGTTACCAAAATCTTAGAAACAAAGACGAATCATTCATCAAGTAGAATCTTAATCAATTTAAACCTAAGAATTGTTCATAGCTAAACATCAATCATTGCTCAAATTGTAATCAAATCGATTTGCTAATACAAACAATCTCCAATTCATTCACAAATCAATGATTTTGTCGAACAATAAGAGAAGCGAGAGATTTGAAAAAACTCACTCTTCCTTCTTCGCTCTTCTTCATCTTCTCAAGAACCATTTCAAAAGCTGGTTTACCAGTGGTTTCACCGAGAGCAGCGATCAGATCCGCTCTACGAGGATCTACCAACGCACCGATAGCAGATCCCATTGCCACCGCAGCTTGTTGCCATCGCCTCAACGGAACTCGAGCTCTTTCGATGATCATCGTTCGTAGAGTTGACCTATTGTATAAAACGAAAGCTGACAACAGTGGAATCTACGATCTAAGCTCGCCTATGACATCAGAGAAACGAAATCAAAGCAATCTGTAGAAGAAGAAACTGAAGAAGAAGAAGAAGAAGAAGCAAACGCAGACTCCGGTTTAGATAGTGTCAGGTTCCGGTTCAATTGATTGGTAAACCAACAAACAAATGATATTTTGGTATTTATGAAGAAAACAAAATTAGAAACTTTTTTTGAACTTTGAGCTGTTTAGGACTCATGTAGCAGAAGCTACTAGTAAATCATGTTTAGTGTGGTTGAAGTAATAGTTTCCAGTAGCAAGTAATATTAAGCTCAAAACACCAAATTGCCATGAGAATCCAAAAACAGTGGATGTCGCCTTCTTTTTGCTAATCGGAATCGGTTTTGAATAAGATCTTTTCGCCTTCCTGAATGATGAATAAGTTTCTACTTCTTCGATTGTCAATGCGGGTTTAAGTGAGCTTTTTGCGGTTTGGAAATGGCGATTGAAGACGGCGGTTGCTTCGATGTTTTCTCTAAGGGAGACAGTTCCGCTTTCTCTGCATAGACCCTCGAGCTCAGCACCTGTAAAGAGATCGGTTTCTTCAGCTATTTTTCTGAGATCGACGTCGTCTCCTAGTGTCATGTTGCGTGTATGCACTTGCAGTATTTCAAACCGGCCTTCTAGATCAGGCGGTGGCACGTATAGCACCTAAACAAGACATTTGAAGAAAAGGGTAACAATGAGGTTTACTATTTACAAAACTCGTTTGATCAAAATATTGAATATGAGGACTTACGAGATCAAATCGACCAGGTCGCATTAGAGCAGCATCAATTGCATAAGGGCGGTTTGTGGCAGCCAAGACGAGAATTCCCTAAACCAAAACCCCATCAATATCATAGCAACCCAATAACAAAGATAAAATCTTTAAAAGCCTATGAGCTTTTGTTTACCTTTGCTTCTTCAAGACCGTCCATTTCGGTTAACAGTGTAGATAGAAGCCTTTCTCCAACTGTAGAACTATTGCTTGAGCTCTCATCACCTCTACGAAGACCCAAGGAAATAAACATGTTAAGAAGAGTCTATAACACGAAGCAAGAGTTAGGAGAGATAGAGACAAACCTTTTACAGGCGACAACATCAGCTTCATCAAAGAATATTATACTTGGAGAAGCAAGTCGAGCTCTTTGAAATGTATTCCGCAATAATGCTTCACCTTCTCCAACATACATAGAAAATAGCTCCGCACAGCTGCATCGCACCCCACACAAAGACACAAGAAAAAATAGGTTCCTTTAAACAAGTTTCACAACCAAAAGGAGTTTTCCTTAAACGTGATCAAACAAGCTCTCAACTTTCTGATTTGCAAAAACTATACCTTAAGGAAAAGAAGGAGGCTTGAGCAGCATTTGCAGCGGCTTTAGCAAGAGTTGTCTTTGAGCAACCTGGAGGACCATGTAGAAGTATCCCACGCATTGGCGATATCCCCATTTTTACAAATGCAGCTGAATGTTTGATTGGCCATTCAACAGCTTGCTGGAGCTTTTTCTGTCACAAGGAAAAAAATCATTAATCGCAATTGAAAAAACAGGACAACAAGGTTCAAAATGAAATATTATTAAAAAGTATTGACCTTTAAGTCTTTAAGACCACCAACGTCGTCCCATGTCACTTTAGGGATTTCAACTGTGATGCCTCTGTTTATACTTGGACCAACCACAGATTTTGCAATCTTGAAGTCTTGCGATATTAGGATAAGAGGATCTGAGGATCTTTTACTTGCAGATATGGTTGCTTCGCGACATAAAGCTTCCAAATCTGCCCCAACATAACCGTTGCAAGATATGGCTATGGCTTGAAGATCGACACTAGAATCTAAATTGACTTTCTTTGTGTACAGCTGAAAAAAAAATAGAAAACATGACAATCACAAACAAACTTCCTATTTACGAAAATCCCATATAAGAACTCGATAATTACCTGCAGGATTTTTAAACGATCATCCTCATTTGGCGTGCTCACTTCAACTAAAGCATCAAATCGTCCTGCCCTTCTTAGCGCTGGGTCAATGGCATCCACCCTTTTGACAAGATCGGGGAAAACCATTGGATCATTGCATTCAAAAACCAATGTTACTTAAACTAATATAATGTTTAAAGGTAGACAAGAACCTATTTGTGGATGCTACAACAACAACTCTTGGTGCAGATGATGAAGGCTTGTTTGAGTCCATGAGTGTAAAGAGTTGAGAAGCAATACGAACATCTTGCTCTCGTCTGCATTGTAGTGAGAACCAAATTATTCTCAATCTATTAAAGATCTCATTAAAGATAGCAAATATAAACTAGGGGTGACGCAATACCTAGCATCACGACGAGGACAAAGAACATCAATTTCATCAATAAAAATCACAGATGGTTTGTCTGAAGCAGCGTGAGAAGAAGCCTCTGCGAAAGCTTCCCTTAAGACTTTCTCGCTTTCTCCAGCATGTGCTCTATGTACAGAATGAGGGCTAAACAGAGCATTTGACACACAAAGACAAATCATAAATCGCTTTAGCCTCTATCACTCGAGAGCATAAATTATACAGAAGCTACAAAACAAAAGTACCTTAAAACAATCAAATGTGCATCACATTCTTGGACAACAGCACGGACCAAGCTTGTCTAAAACAATCAAAATTGCAAAACAGAGCGGTTGAATTAGCTTATGTAAGATCAAAGTTGAGAACTTTATAGAAGCCAACACATTTTGGATTGAACAATTCGAGCTTGAAACAGAGTTTTTACCTTGCCGGTTCCAGGAGGACCATATAGAAGCAATCCTCTAGGCCACTGCAATGATAAGTAAAAGCAGAGCTAATTAAACAATTGAAAAACAAAGAGAGAAGCTATGAATTCGAGATAGGTGTTGATGTGTACTTTGAGACCAAGAGTTCGAGCTTCGAGAGGGTAACGAAAAGGGAAGATAATGAGTTCTCGAAGCGCTTGCAGAGCTCTCTCGTTGCCACCAATTTCAGCTTCCGCTCGCCATTTCTCATCGCCGACGATGTTGTCGCAGACACTGCTTTCCGTTTCCATCAAAAAGGACCAAACTTTGGGATTAACAAGTTGTGGGCTTTGCAGGGGTTTATGCGCCTGAGCACGAAAATCACCACCGTGGCACAAAATTGATTTTGGACAATAATGTTAGGGCTTTTGTTTTTTCTTGTGATATTCCAATTTTACCCTATTTTCTACTAACGTTTGAGATTGAGCAAAATACAGAATCAAGTGGTTCAAGTCTTAACATTTCCTCTTATTAGTCCCTTTCTTGTTCAATGTTCAAACCAGTTTTGAGAACATTGAAAGAATGTTTCTTTGTATAGGATACAATGGATAACAAAAATTGGTTTTACAGATAGTTGTCTAACATGAATCAGAGGAAATTAGTGTGACGGTGCTTGGAATCTCACGCTCCCGGCAGAAGCCTGGTTTGCGGCACGGTTACTTCCAAAATTCTTCCGGTTTGATTCACGAGCGATTCTCGATCCAAACTAAAAACCATAACCAAAGTCCAAACAATAGTGAGAGAGAGAGGGCTTAAAACACAGTACAAAGCTTTCAACTTTACTGGTTTTTGAAGTTGAGTTCTCTCAGAAAGTTCTCCTCTTCTTACCTGAATTGCTCTCTTAGGCATCTTTGCAACTTCATGTAAACCAAGCAACTTTGCAACCTTCAAGATTTTAAGCAACATTTCAGGTTTATGAAGCTTCTGGAATATGTTCATGAGGCTTTCTTAAAGTACAAAAATTGTAGCTTTTATTTACACTCACCTGTCTAAGAATCTTCTTGTCTCCCTTTCCACTTGGTTGCTCAAGATCAGCGATTTCCCACAATGGAATGTCAAGGAGAGTCTTTATCACATCTTCATCTAAGAACGGGAATCGCCCCTGAACATGTAATTTAAAACAAGATTTAAGAACATAGCACAAAGAATAAACGATTTGAATTTCTAGTTGTGGCATGACCTTATACCTCTTTACCATTATCTGCAATGCATCGATCATCTCGACCCAAATTTCTTTTCCAAATTCTCTGCATATCCAATTTCATTTCTTGATCCAATGCAACCCAACTGAAAAAATGAACTAAACTTTGTGAGATGAGGTTATTATTAGTTTACATCCATAAGACATGTATACGTAGACACATATCCTATACATATATGAATAATATACCTTCCGTTTCGATATTTTGTTCTGTGCCTACCATAACCAGCACATTGCTCATCAGCACCAGCGCCAACAAGCAGAATTCTAGCATCAGACTTATATTTGACCCGCTGTTTATCTTCTTCTACATTTGGATTTTCATTATCTTCGTGAATCCAACCATCACCGCGAGCAGCTAACCATAGTGCTGTTCCTATGTTAAGGTCCTAGAGCATTGCAACAAAGATTGTACAACTCTCATAAAGTTCGGAAGAATGTAATCAGAATGCTCAAGACTTTGAGGTTTACCATGTAAGTGTCTGCAGGATTTATGAGTGACATAACACGTTCTGTCTCAAAGGTTAGTTTTGACAGATCAGCATCAATCTCAACAAGTTTCCACCTGAAAATTCCAAGAACATTTGTATCAACATAAATAGTAATAGATATATGCATTTTTCATAAAAGGTTTTGGAGTTCAACCTTCTCAAAGGTGCAATCTTTTTAAGTTCCTTTATTCCAGCCCGGGCGGAGATCCTATCAGGAGCATTAGGACCGTCAAAACTGACATTAAGGAGATCAACTTCATCTGAAGAAATAGATATTAATTCTTTTGATTAGTTTCAGAATTGTTGTCCGAGACAGAAGCAGTGTGGAGGAATGGTTACATTTTGAATCAAGGCACTGATCCAACAGCGCAGCAAGAATCATCGAATCCAATCCACCAGAGAAAAGAACAGCTACTGGGACAGCTTCTTTTTCTCCCTGTTTATGCCAAGACAAAGGTGTTCAGAAGAAAACATATAGCGTCAGAGAAAAAGAAAGTTTAAGCTCATACCTGATAAATGCTATGAAGCGAAGTTCGCCGCCTCACTGATTCCTTTAACACGACCAAAACTGTCTGCGCAAATCCTAAAGCTAAACCTTGTCAGGCATATGAGATTTGGACAGAACTAGAGGAATCAAACGAATTTTAAGCAGTACCTAAAGAAGTTGAAACAGATTTGTCTTCCTGAATTCCACTATGTGATGACGTAGATAGATCTTCAGGTCTAGGTACAACTAATTTCCTTTCCCATTCAATCAATTCTTTCCAGATGGTATTTCTCCACTCGTGTTTTCTGACTTCACCACGAATACATAATTCTGAAACCCCAAAAGAAATGCTGTACACGCCACATGGAAGCTCTTCCCAAAATCTATGAATGCTATTACCATTTTCAGTATCCAATCCTGCCAAAGAACAACAGATGTTACTTCGCCTTGGAGTGTACATAAAGAGACAAAATTACTCTACTAAGCAGTACAAACCAGAACCTTGAGCAACTGAAGAAGCTGGTGAAACAGACGATAGAAGAAAACGAGGGTCTTCCACCGTCGGCCAGTGAACAAGGAGGCTCCTCCGACCAAAAGCATCTTTACCAAACCATAGCGTTCTTGAGGTTTCCTGATAGAGAAAACAGCTGTAAGAGCAAGTAAAAATGCTACATAAAATATAGCGGCAAGTTCCAACATTACCTGCCAATATATAATGGCCCAGGGGCCTTTAATCATCGAAAGAACATCTGGAACTAAAGCTTTTGCTTTCTCTAAAGACTTCAAAAGCACTTCAGTATCATTATCATAGCTGTTGAGTTCAATTCCGCCAAATACTTCGCCTGGACGGAAAATATACCAATCAATTTCATATAGTCGTAAAAGAAAACATATGATAATTATAAACCTTAAAGATTAAGACCAGACCATTGTAAGCAAGAATGTTCCCAGAAAAATCCACCAATGGCTGCCTTATAGGACTAGTTCCTCTAAGCTGTAATGTAGAACCAATAAAATGCAATTCACCCAAAGAAGTAGTCTCCTCAAGCTTATAAGTTCCTTCACTAGCCTCAGAAACAGAGAGAGTCACAGAATCTTGACCACAAGTTGATACATTTGGTCGAAGATGAATAGTCTTTTCTCCAACACTATCAGGACCTCTTTGGCCTAAGACAGATTTAACATCTTCAACAGAGACTTGTAACTGGTTTAACCAAAGAAAACACCAAATTAGCTCATCTATGAACAACCAAATTCACTCTCATTAACCATCGACAAAAACTCAAAAGTGTAGATCTTTCTTTCTAAATAAGAATAATTGGTATTGAAACTCGATTAAAGATTCAAGCTTTATCAGTAATGCTAAACTTCAGACAGAACCAAAACCTAAACTTCAAACCCAATATCTAAAATCACAAGTGACGTCGGAGAAAGAGATTTACTCGTTCAAAAGGAGTCTCAGTTTCAGAGAGAAACGAAGAAAGTGTCGAGAGTTCGATACGAACGCCGCACACAACAACCGCAATTCCGCACATATCTCCGCCGGCTTCTGTGTCTGGTCTCCGTTCCCGTCAAAGAGGCTGAATGGAAGTGCGGTACGACTCCGGTGCGGTGACCCTAATCACAGGGTCACCGACGAATGAATCTCCGATTTAACAGTGGTCCGTTTCAAAAGCGTGAAGGCTGCGATGACTTATATGAAAATTGAACTTACTGCAAATCACACTTAAAAGCTCCGTTTGTGGTGCGGCAAGGTTACAGAAACATGTCATTTTACAATTTTGTCCTCGTCTATTTAAAAGAATTACAGAGGTTCTAGAAACTTTTCTCGTCTAAGCATTTTTATCACTTTCACTTTTCTCACGTTCAGATCTTCGCCACCATAGTTACCGGCGTTGTTTTCAGGCCACTACCGTCATCTCTCTCCGTCATCATCTCCATCATCATCGTCTTCTCAATTTTGAAGCATTTTATGCTCTAATCGGTAAATTTATATAATTTTCGTTTTGCAAACAATGTTGAAATTGTAGAAGTTGCAATCCAGAAACTTCATTTTATCAATTCATTAGCTTTTGTAGTATAGTCAATGATGGATTCATTAGCTTTTGATTGAAGAGATAAAGCTTACTATATATTGCATACCATGTGTTCGATGATATGTCTAAATGAATTTTGTCCACAAGACTCATTGATTGTGTGTATTGGTTTCAGAGAAGTATGTATCTTAAGATGACAAATTGTGATTCTAAATTGAGTTTCAAATGATTATGTGTCTTAAGGTGTTACTAAACTGAGATTTTGATGAATTAAAGTTACAAGCATCCATTTTTAAGTTTGAAACAAATGGTTTTGAATTTTATTGGGTTCTTGTTTGTTAGCTCACATGGATCATAGTATATATAAAACAAAGACTTTTGATTTGGTAACTCATGTTATCTATCATTCATACTAGTTGCGTCAAAAGTGTAATTTTTTTGCATTAGTCTGTAAATAAAAGTTGTTGACGTTTTTTGTCTTTGTAGATTCTACGGTGTATTCCATTTCCTCATTTATTTATGATTTCATTGAATGGGTCACTGCAATGATGATTTATTAGTGTATTTAGAGAAACTGAAGTTGAATATATATAGGTACAGAGTATATACTAGATATTTGGTGACTCATTTAACAGCTTTTGATAAACTTCTAATGACCTTTAAGCATAACTCATCTTTAGGCATAATCATGATTATATCTTTTGACAAAAGTTCTGTTTTGTTCTGCTGAGACTCTCTTAGTATAATTGTCTTCATTTTGATCTGTTGTTATGTCTCTATTTGCTTATTGAAATCTAAAGCTTCAAATTTTGTGCTTCTTGATTCTAATTATGTTGTTTTTATAGGTTCTAGAGATCGGAGAGAATGACAAAGCAACAAAGATCAGAACAATCTACAGATGATCCAACTACCGATAGTAAAAGATTCAAGTGGTCGCCTAATTTGGCTCGTGGGCACCTGGAAATTTGTGTGGAAGAGAAAAGAAAAGGGAATTGGCAAAGTAAATGCTTGACAGAAATTGGTAGGATGAATCTTAGAGCTGAATTTTTTAAAAGGTTTGGGTTAGACTGGAAATATGACAATCGTCTAGACACTGTTAAAAGACAGCATGAATCATACAAGCGGGTTATACCTGATTCCTCTGCAGTGAGATTTTGTGAACAGACGGGAGCAATCGAAATGCCTTTTTCTTGGTGGGAGAACTTGATCAAGGTATACACTATAAATTTTATTAAGTAGAGTAAACTCATTTGCTATAGAGTAAATTTTATTAAAATCTATTTGAGACAATTGTTTATGTTTGTCTCTTTCCATTGTAGGAAAAACCCGAAGCGAAAACTCTTCGTAACTATCCTATAAGAGATATTCCGCTCATTGAACAACTTTTTTCTGAGGAGTCAATTTCAGTTGGTGATGATGGATGGCAACACCATGATGGAGCAAGTCATTTGCCTTTCGAAGGAAATTCTGTTGAAGATATTGAGCTTAACACCTCTCCCGAAGCTGATTAGGAGGAGGATTGGGATGATCAGAAGCAACCAAAATTTATTAAACAGTGATTTTTCTAAGTAGATTTTAACACTTATAAGACAATCTTTTAAAATATAAAATCTCATTTTGATGCAAAAGACAAATTTGTTCAGAATTATATTATTTATCATATATTATAATTTTTTTTTTGATGGATGTTGGTTTACACATAATTAATATAGAAATTTAATTTAAGAAATGCTTATTTACTGTTATTAATTTATAAACTGAATTAATGTAAAAAAGATTAAAAATACAAAAATAATATAACTAAAGGCTAATTTGGTAATTTTGTTTTCTAGTCACACTCAAATCGCATCCAAATCGCTTTGCCATTCAAAAATATGATGTAATCGCATCGCACCCGAATTGTATCTCCATTCATAATTTTAACTAATCGCATCGCTCCCAAATCACATCGCTCCCACACTCAAATCGCAATCGCACTTGAAACGGACTGCCATTCAGGGCCAAAGTTGTCATGAAATCGCTTAAAGCCTGTTTAACAAGTAATAATAACGTTCTTGTAAAATGATTTGAGAAAATGAACAAATTGCCTCCGTAGCATAGTGGTATTGCGTTCGCTTCGTAAGCGAAAGGTCGTGAGTTCGATCCTCACCGGTGGCTTTTTAATTTTAATTTTTTTTTTTTTTAAAAAAAAATTGGGCTTGCTAAATTAGCATTCTTTACCAAAACATTGAAAATATGTGAGACATTCGATTGGAAA
Source organism: Arabidopsis arenosa (assembly GCA_905216605.1). Classification (NCBI taxonomy): domain Eukaryota; kingdom Viridiplantae; phylum Streptophyta; class Magnoliopsida; order Brassicales; family Brassicaceae; genus Arabidopsis; species Arabidopsis arenosa. The sequence continues at coordinate 1,100,904 of LR999455.1, read as the reverse complement.
TTAACAGAAAACTATAAATAAAGCTCGCACATAATTTTACATTTTTAGCAAAGGAAAAAGAACATCTTATATACAATATACATATTTTTGAGTGTATTTGTTGCAAACTTACAATAGAGAAAACGTATTAGTTGAATCTAATAAGAAAAAGACGGTATTAGGCTATTATTAGTTGAGAACTTGAGATACACTTTTTGTACAAAAAGAATTAATGTGTAAAATATCCATATATGATATATCATAGCATTGTATGTCATCATGTCAAAAATCTTTCTTCTAGTGAGAATGACTTGTTCTGAACAAATTTTGTCAAGACAATTTTACTTAACAAACTATGTATTCATTTCTCCTTATGTGTAAACGACAACTTTCTAAGAGCATTTATCATACTTAGATATGGTTTTAATATTATTTACAAAAGAAAAGAAAAATAAATAAGGGTAAAAATTCTACAACATACAAAAATATCAAAAATGTGAACTTTGTAACATGACAATTAAAACTGTTCTTCAGTGATTTTAATATTTTTTAGTCTATTTTCAAATACGAAAAGGTAAAATTGTTTAAATTAAATAATAGCATGATCTTTTTTTCAAGCACAAAATCTTTATAAGGTTTAACATATAGGATATTTGTCAATAAAAATAAATAAAAGTGTGCCTCTACACGTACGTAGTCATGTTGAGACTCATCTCCTCTTTCCTAATAGTTATTTTCAGCAAAAAGATGCAAACGTTATGAATTAATTTTCCGCTAAAGAGTCTATACCCTTCTATCTAAATGAATGAACATATAACTTTAAACTTCTTTATATATAAAAAAAAAATTTAACGCAATAAACAACTGATCAGATACTATAGCATCACCAATGCCTACCTCTCTTGGTATGTAGGACATACTATGGCATCACAAAGTGTCAAATTAAAACAAACTTGTTATGGCGGTTACTGGAAAAAAACTTGAAATTACCTGCTGTGGAGCTTCAGATTTCCTCACAGAATAGTTATGGTGGTTATCCCACTCTTCATTCACTTTTCTGTAAAACGGACGCACAGCTCGCCAATCTTGTCCTTTATGTTGGCTAAACTTAACTTTCGTATGTTTACTCCTGCTTCTCGATAGACGTTGCAACTCTGATTTTTTCAGTCCGAGTTGCCTAAAGCATTTGTCCGGACGGTTGTAGGCGACCACATTGAGACAAATACACGGAACCCGCAGATAGATCATCGACAACTGATCTTTGAACTCATCGGATAATTCACCAAAATCATGATAGGGCTGCCAAACAACCTGCATAAATATAATCAAGCATTTAACTTACAAGAAGAATACATCACAATATATTTGCAGTTTATATCCTAAAATAAAGTATTACCTCATCTCTCTTCATATTCTGAAGCAAATCTCGGAATGTTTCTATCCTGGTTCCATTCACTGGGGCTTTGGACAAAACATCCATCCAGGCTAACATAAGAGGAATTTTTTTGGCTGGAGGAGTTAGAGAGAGTTCCTCACGGACGCATGCAAACCTTTCTAAAGCAAACACCTACAATAAAGTAACATAGAACAAGAATTGTGAGTATGTATTATGAATTAAAGTAATTAATTTTCACTTCATTAAATAAAGACCTTACCATGATAGCATAAACAAACCCAGATATGCTTCCAGTTTTCCTCTGATCAAGAAGAGCCTTGGTGTCATTCAATGAATCTTTTAGGAATCCCACCATCGCGGCTGATTAGGATTTGGAAACCGATTAATTTTCACTTTATTTATCTAAAACCGAATCCAAATCCAATCGATCTGCTTTTTTTCTCCACACACAAATAATATTTTGTTTTTGTTTGTGAACAATATTCAAAACTCCCAAATCTATAAAAATCAAAAACTAATTAGGATTTGGAAATCAGAAAAACAACCAATCAAATCAAATAAAAATCATAACTAAACTGTAAACAGAATGCACATGATATGATTACGTGGCAAAATATTATTGGAAAAATATCCAAAAAGTTGCAAAAAAGCATTGAAAAAAAAAAAGCCAAAACCAAATTCCCAATTCTGGTCGGAGATTGTCTGTAAAAAAACCCTAGAAGCCATATATAAACATCACAACTCGTTTCTTCTCCTTCCTTCTCTCTTCTTCACTCTAATTGCGATTGATTCTCTTGTCTTGTCCAATTTATCAGGTAATTACTTCTGCTTCATACATAATTTTCCAATCTCTCAATTCATCTTTTTGCTTCAGTTTATCAGTTTATCAATTTCTCAAAATCGACTAGTTATAGATCTGTGGAAGTTCAATTTAAGCCTCACATATATATTATCTGGAGAGAAATAAAGTATGTGTACTTGCAATTACAATAAGCTATATAGATTTTCGTACTATAAAGTTAGATCCACAAAGTACAATTCTAAGTTATGCAAATTAACTTTTTCGTTTCTTGATTTCAAACAAAAAGAAACTGTTTTATGCAAATTGGAGTTCTTGTGATTCTGTTTCTATTCAATACTAAATTTCGTTTGATTCTATATTGCTTGTGACTGTCTTAAAGAGTGTTTTTTTTTTAATCTCTTGGATTATGCAGAGATGACACCTGAATCAAACGCTCCATCAGTAGATCCACAATTTGTAGGCAATGGGTTTGTTCAGGAATACTATAACCACCTTTATGAGTCATCCTCGGAAGTACACAAATTCTATCTCGAGGATAGTTTGATTTCACGGCCGGGTCTCGATGGTGAGATGGTTACTATCAAATCCTTGAAAGTAAGTTCCTTTAATGGCATAGCCACTTGTATAGTCTGTCTTCTTTTTGGTTAGGTTCTTTTTATTCATTAGACGTAGGTTTCATCGTGTTTGCAGGCTATTAATGATCAGATAATGTCCGTTGACTACAAAAGCTCGAAGATCCAGATTCTGACTGCTGATTCTCAACCAACTTTAAAGAACGGCGTTGTAACTCTAGTCACGGGTTTAGTGATCGGGAAAGATGGAGGAAGAAGGAAATTTTCTCAAAGTTTCTTCCTTGTGCCGCGGAATGGAAGCTACTTTGTGCTGAATGATACATTTAGGTACGTGTCTGATGAGTTTTTTGAACCAGAAGCTACCAAGGAGGTCGAGGAGAGTCCTCAAGTAATTGAGTCAACAAACGCTATCATTGGTAAGTCGTTTTACCAATGGTTTATTTATCAAGAAGCTGAAATTTTTTCACCATCTTGACATTGTTTTGATTTACATGGTATTGGTTTTGATCGGTAGAGCCTGCAAATGAAATTGTAGAGGCAGTTATTGTCCCTACTCAAGCTAAAACTACAGTGACAAAGCCCGCAAGTGTCATAGCAAACGGACATGCGAATGTCCCTGAGGAGAAAGTTGTGAATGGAAACAGCAACATGCCTAAAGCTGCTGAAGCAAAACTTCAAGAGGAGGCTCCCAAGAAATCCTTTGCATTAATTGTGAGTCTCCTCCTTTTTGCTTAATTTCATAATCTATTGGGTTTTATAGTATAATAACATCTAATCTCTTGATGTAATTTCAAACATATAGGTCCAATCTCTAGCTGAAAACGCTGGTACTTTTCAGGATAAAGCTTCACTGGCCAAGGCTAAACGTGTCGAAAAATCTGTTGTTGCTCCTAAGCCCAAAGCTCCTGCCCCAATTCCTAAACAAGCTTCTGGTGAAACCGTTAAACAACCAGGTTGGTTATTCATTGTTTTAATAGTTAAGAACAATGAAATTGAAAAATCTTCTTGTTGCTTTTGTCTCATTTGATTATTTGTTTTTCATGTATTAGCAGCTCAGGGTAGTTCCATATTTGTTGCAAATTTGCCTATGGATGCGACTATTGAGCAACTCTATGAAACATTCAAAGGTTTTGGAGCTATTAGGAAAGATGGTATCCAAGTCAGAAGTTACCCGGTCAGTTATTCTCTCAATGTTCTACAGAAAATTCATTTGCATAGTTTCGAAAACCTTAGACCGTGGTTCACTCACACGCTTAAAAATTTGTGACTTCTCAGGAAAAAAAGAACTGTATCGGGTTTGTGGCATTCGAAAATGGTGAAGCAATAAAAAATGTCTTCCAGGTATGTTTTTGTTTGCGTATCAAACTCTCAGCTATAATGTAATTTGAAGTTCTTGTTATCTGATCTACAAATGCACAACTCTAGGCTCACAAGGAAACACCAATCAGAATCGGAAACCGAAGAGCATCTATAGAAGAAAAGCGAGGCAAGTTTCTTAAGGCATTGTTGTCTCCAAGATTGTAACTTTATTAAAATGTAAAAACAGAAGCCTAATCTTAATTTATTTTGGATTCTGCAGGAGGTAACAATCAAAATGGCAGCAGATCCTCTGCAAGAAGCAACAGTGGTTACAGAAACGATGGATACAAACCTCGGGGCAGTGGTGTCAATGGAGGACGAGGCTATGGGAGACGGAACAACGAGTCTGATGGGGATGGTAAAGTATACCAAAACAATGGCCATGGCAATACTGAGGCCAAAAACTAGATTAGTTTTTGCTTCTTCCAAGCTTTTTTGCCCATTGGTTGAGAATCTGAGGTTTTAGGTGATGTTAAAACAGATTTTAGTTTTCGTGGATATTTTTGTCAATGATCTTTTCGATTTGTGATTTTGTTTGGGGATAAATCTAGAACATTTTTCTTCACTCTTTGATCTATATCTTCTCATAAACAAAGGAGAGAACAAAATTGAATCGATTTAATCTCACCAAAAAAAAAAAAATTGAATCGATTTAAGGTTCTAAAGACCTACACACTTTCTTTACAGGAGATAAACTCCACAGCATTTTTTTTTTTGGTCTAATCAAACAGCAACACAGAATCAAGAACAAGAGCAGGAAGAACAACACCACGGACATTGAGGAAAACATGAGAACCACCTAAACATTGACTGCTTCTGATTTGTTGCATCTGCTGCAGGTTTTTGTGACTCTTGTGACTGCTTTGCTTGTTTCTTCTGTTCCTCTGTTTCTACCTTTCTTGAATCACTTGCAGCTCCTGCCAAACTGTAAAAGCAATAAAAAAAAACCAGAAACTTTCATTAAAACTGATCCGGAGAAAGCGAAAGGAGGAAAGGTGTATCAGGCATGGTCAAGAATAGAGTATGTACATTGGGAAAGAGAAGGAATGCGTGCTGTTTGAGCTTCGGTTAGAACGATAAGAAGTTGTAGGAGTTTTCCAAGAAACGGCGGGATGTTGTTCTTTCTCATGGCTCTCTCTCTTCTCTTCCTCTTCATCAGATGAAGATGTCTGTGTTTTTTCTACTAGTACAACTTCCACTTTCTTATCTGAATCAACAACTTTCGGTTTTTTCGACGGGTTTTGGTTCTGATCCTGGTGGAGGAGGCATAGGAAGTCCAGGACTATACGCTAGTAACTCTCCCGATTTATAGAGTTCCCCTGATTTCATCAAATCACCACCATAACCAGTGAAACTGTTGTGTCCTAGATGAATACTAAAGAGAGATTCGTTCGAAGTGCAGCTCCATTCAGCTGGTATATTCGATTTGCTTCTCTCGAAAACCGAAGATGGAATCCTATTCGGGTCATATTTTCCGTTATTATTATCTCTATCCATTACTTGAACAGGTGGTGAAGAAATCTCCGGATCATTCAATGATTCTTTTACCTCTTCAGGTAGATCTTTCGGTGGCGATAAATACGAAGAAGAAGAAGACGACGAAGATGAAGAAGACGACGATAATCTTGAATGTGATTCTGAGTTAATAATTACAGTTTCTGTTTCTTCTGAATGCATCATTTTATGCTCAATATCTCCATTTTCCCCGTCTAATGAACCTTGTTTTTTTCCATCTTCATCATGTTTTTGTTTGGATAACACATCTTCTTCATGTTTAGACTCCATAAACACCTGAAGAAGCAATCATCAATACCTCATTTAATCCATTTCTCGGGTTATTCGAAACCGATATACATCCAAATAAAAGTACAAAAACATACCTTGAAATCGATTTGACCAGAAGAACCTGATGAGTGAAGTTGTGAAATTTCGTTTCTTTTTCTTGTTAGAGAGAACGAAGGAAGAAGAAAAATTAAGATGAGGAAAAGGGGATCTAGGGTTTCGTTCGTTATCTGGAGATAAACAGAATGAAAGGTATCTCGTAAAGTTCGGAACTTTAACTAATACAAAACCATGGCTGCGTTTCGCGCCATGTCGACGACTCTTTATCTGTTCTGTTTATAAATGATCCTCTGTGTTACGGTCTATTTAAGAAACCGTGTTCTATCCAATAGATAAAGGCCTTGACTTTGAACACGTGGCATCAAATACTAGAACAGAAAAAAGCCATTGTTCTTCTTCTTCTTCTTCTTCTGTTACTTGGGGAAAGTGAAAGCTTGTAAACGAAAGGTAACGTTTTTATGGAATCTAGGGTTTGTATTTCCCTTTACGGTATCATGGTCTTTAAAAGTTTCTTCTTTTTATTTTCGGAATCTTTGGTATGTATTTGTGAATGGATATGATCCTGTAGACCTAATTGATCGGTGTGATTTGTATTCGATAGTTAACGATTGATTCTTCGAATTAAGATACTGAATTTGAGAATTGGATCTTATGTAACTGTAAATTTTGTGGCTTTTCTTCATTTTAGTGTCTTAAGAACTTAAGACCTAGATTGGTAAGAGATTTGAGGGTTTTATCAAAGGTGGATTCTTTATCGTCGACGCAGTTTCATGTCAAAATTTGTTGTTTTCAGGTTTGAAACTGTGGCAAAAGGCTTCTGTTTATCTGGAAACTGTTCATCTGAATGGTGACAGGTTTGGTTCTGGTGCATTAGTAAATTGTAAGGAAGAGAGGATATAGCAAACATGGGAGAACAACTGGATCCATTTTCCGCTTCTAATCTTCCGGATTTCATTTCGTCTCAAAAAATTGGCAGACCGGTTAATTTCGAAGGACAAAATAACCGTGGGCATCCTTTTTCTGGTCTTAAGAAGAGAGGCCAATCTAGTCGTTCTTGGGTGAAAATTGATCAAGATGGAAACTCGGCGGTTTTGGAGCTCGACAAGGCGACTATAATGAAGCGTTGTTCTTTACCATCCAGGGATTTGAGACTTCTTGACCCTTTGTTTATCTATCCCTCGAGTATTTTGGGACGTGAGAGAGCGATAGTGGTCAGTCTTGAGAAGATCAGGTGTATAATCACAGCTGAAGAAGTTATTCTCATGAATGGTCGAGATGCATCTGTTGTTCAGTACCAGTCGGAATTGTGCAAACGTCTCCAATCAAACCAAAACCTAAATATCAAAGGTCAATGCTTGTGATATAGCTTTGGTGGCCTGGAATTATGATACTGATTAGATTGCTGACAAAACTGTTATATGTGTCGGTTTCAGATGATTTGCCGTTTGAATTTAAAGCGTTGGAGCTGGTTTTGGAATTATCTTGCTTGTCTTTAGATGCACAGGTATGCCACACTGTCTTCTCTAATGTTTTAGGTTTCGGCTTCATCATTCGTCTATATGATTTATTGCATGATAGTTCGTGTAACTATAAAATGAGCTTTAAGCTATGGTTAAGCTTAAAAGTTTGGTGAACTTGATTTTAATAGGTGAATGAGCTTGAGATGGAGGTGTATCCTGTTCTTGATGAACTAGCCACAAACATCAGCACCCTTAATCTAGAACATGTGCGCAGGCTAAAAGGCCGTCTTCTTACCTTAACACAGAAAGTTCAGAAGGTGAAACACAAAAGACTCTTCAAATTTGAAAAAGCCTTAGTTCCATAGTTTGATTTTGGAGGTTAAAACTTGCAGGTTTGTGATGAAATAGAACATTTGATGGATGATGATGATGACATGGCTGAGATGTATTTGACCGAGAAAAAAGAAAGAGCTGAAGCTCATGCGTCAGAGGAGCTAGAAGATAACATTGGTGAGGACTTTGAATCTTCTGGAATAGTTTCGAAGTCTGCGCCGGTTTCACCTGTGGGCTCAACAAGTGGAAACTTTGGGAAACTTCAAAGAGCCTTTAGCAGCATTGTTGGCTCACATAAAAGCTTGTTAAGCTCCTCTAGCATCGGAGAGAACATTGATCAACTAGAGATGTTACTAGAAGCTTACTTCGTCGTTGTTGATAACACTCTGAGCAAATTATCATCGGTTAGATTCTTAATCTTTCTTTTCAACTCAACTACATGTTGTTTCATCATTTTGATTATGATCTTGTGTTTGCAGCTGAAAGAGTATATAGATGATACAGAGGATCTGATCAACATTAAGCTGGTAAGGACAGACAAAATCAAGTTTTGCAATCTTGTTCTTGTTTCATCCCATAATATTCTCTGGATCTCTGACTTTTATTCATGTTTTCTTAGGGGAATGTGCAGAATCAGTTGATTCAGTTCCAACTGCTTCTCACCGCGGCAACCTTTGTGGCAGCCATTTTTGCCGCTGTAACCGCAGTCTTCGGGATGAATTTGCAAGACTCTGTTTTCCAGAATCCGACGACGTTCCAGTATGTTTTGCTGATAACAGGTATTGGATGCGGATTTTTGTATTTTGGTTTTGTGTTATACTTTAAGCACAAAAAAGTATTCCCTCTCTGAAAACTTATGTTAGAGAAGAAGAAGAAGACCCATGGAGCTTCTATTGTAAAGATGAACAACTAATGTCTTTTGCTGAGCTTAGGCTTAACCTATAGTGAAACAACTGGATGTTTTTAAGATTAATGATAAAAAATAAGATTAAGAATGATGATTAGAGAAAGAGAGCATAGTTTAAAGCCAAATGTCAAAGCGAAACACAGAAGGAAAAGGAAGGCACACCATCACATCTAAGCAGATCCTGGAATAAACCACTGATCTATGTGAACACCGAATCTCTTAGGCCATGTGATTGTACTTGTAGCGAGATCGAAGATACCGCAACTTGAAGGACGGTTCCAATCCGGCCAAAGATCATTCTCAACGAAACAGATTGAATCACTCTTGATTCCATCACCAACATCTTGAACTGGTGCTCTTATTGTAACACCATGACCAAATATTATCATCTCATTTTCTCCAATAGAATACACTCTTTCCCATTGGCTACTCTCAAGATTCATCTTAAAGATGTAAAACAAAAACTTCTTTTCATGAATCTCTTCTTTTAAGCTCAAGATGATGAGAACCTCTCCTGAGTTTTGAATCACTATTTTCCTCTTCCAAATATATTCCAACGGTTGCACAAAATATCGAACTCGATACGGGTTTTTCATACCTTCTACTTTGGGGAAATCTCCAGAGAAATCAAGAATCTTGATGTCATGATCCAAAGTATACAAATAAAGATTACTGTTCTTATAAGCCATATCGAACAAACCCACCTTTGTGTCGTAGAGATTCCAGTTCATATTCTTATCATCTCCTTTCTTGTGTGAGAACAAGTAATGTTGGTTTGATATGAAAGCAACAAAATAATCCTCTGTTCTTTCGTTTATCCACAGAACAGCTGATCTTTCGAATCCTACGATGGATCGATGTGTTATTGATGGAAGATTGATCCTTTTGCACGTTAACAGGTTTAAAATATAGAAATCGAGACCAGAATGTACCATCAAGAGCCAGTTTCCGTAGCTAGCCATATAATAGCTAAAGTCAGAGAGTCCAGCGATTTTGTGAATCTTGTCTTCTTTGGGATCAAACAACTTCATAGAATTACCTTGGTGTGTGATCTGCCATGGACACAGAGGCCGCTTTACGCATGTTTTCCAAACCGAATACCAATCTGAGCAAACGGTTTTGGCTCGGTGAAAATCAATAGTGCTCAAGCTTTCGAGGATTGGTCGCAAGAGATCGTGACAAAGATTGGACCAATCTTGATTTTCAGACATTTTTCCTCTCGTCAAATCGGAATGTTTTTTCCGGCTTCTTCTTCTTTTACCTGCAGAACACTCTAATGGACCTAGGGTTTGGTTTTAGGGTTTAGAACCAAAAGAACCCTAATTAATGCTAGAAACGGATATATGTAGAATATATTACAATATATTTATTTTGAGTTGATATTTTATCAAAAATGAAAAAATAAACTAATCGCTAAACGATTAACCTGTTTTTTTTTTGTACCGTTTAGGCTTTTAGCATATGATGAGAACTTAAAATATATATATTATTCTATGAGTGATTTTATTTCAAATTATCAATGATTAGATGCGATGGTATAATACTCTGCTTTTCTTCTCTGTTTATTTTTTTCTATGTCCCGACGAGGCCATCAGAACCGCGACTGCAACTATGAACATAAACAACATACTAATAAGAAGTATATATGTTTTTCTTGATGATCTTCTGTATTCTCCAAACAGCAGTATCCCCCAAAATGTGCTCACAAGTGGAAGTGCCTGAGACTCATCAAAATCAAAGTAAGGATATGTTTATTTTCAATCTTTAAATCATTGAACAGAGAAGAGGTTTGTAGTCTTAAACCTGAACAGCGCCTGCAGCTGCATAACCAGCGGCTTGACCACCCATAAACTGAAGACCGTTACCAAATCCACAGAGAAATCCAGCCAAGAAAGACCAGCCTCGACCGTTCCAGTCAGTTAGATAAGCCTTGAAAGATGATCTTGGGAGACCAAGTATAGGCCAATAGAGAAATATGATGTTTAGTATCAGACCAACTCTAAATGAAGAGATTGAGAAGTAGAAGAAGGCAGTGTACACATTGAGTTTTGGAACTCCATGTTTCAAAGTGTGCATTTGATCGTTTGTCGCTAAGCTGACTGCAGGTGAGATTAGAGAGATACAGATACCGGCAAAGAATGTTATGGCCAGTCCAATTATCGTGCTTTTCCCAAAAACCTGTCAATACAAAACTTGAATATCAGAGAATATCAGTTATATCTGTTAAGGAAAAGGCTAAGTGTGTCCTAACCTTTATGGCTCTTTGTTTCTCAAGCTCAATAAGAAAATCTGCAGTCCCTACTTTTGCTTTTCCTTCGTTTAAAGGACTTGTCTCCATTTGGAAGGAAGAAGTAGTCTCTAAACTGAAACAAGATCAAGATTAGGTTAAAACCAAACCAAAATAAAACAAAACAAGAAACTAGTAGTGAATCTTTTTTTAACCCTTTGCAATCTTGGAGTTTGGATTTGCTATCAGCTGCATTTGATTTATGAACAGCTGAACCGAAAAAAACAGCGATCAAGAAACAAGCGACTCCCGGGAAAAGGACCTCAGCTCTGTTGATTCTATCATCCAAGAAATAGTTCAGAGTTGTGCCTGTGCTAGAGAACAGAAAAGTTCATAAGAACAGAGAAGAAACAGAGGAAAAAATCAGTTAAGAGTAGTTGAAGAGAAGAGTTTACCGATAACAACGGCGATACTAGCTGTGATGACTTCAGTTACCGATAAACCAACAAAAGCCCAAGCATATTGTATTGCTAAGGTCCCAAGGCTAAGAAAACTTCCTCCAGCCATTGCAAACATCACAGATGGCCAATTATCCTTTGATAAAAAATCACCGCATTTCAAAAACCGCAAATATATAGCTGCAAGAATTTGAAAGAGATCTATGAAATGTATTTGTAACTGACTTGAGAAAGCTGTGTGATGAAATTTGGTCTGCTTGGAGTTATTTCTCCTAGTGTAAACGCTATGATAACCGCAGCTAACAGATTTGTGAGTGTGTAGTCAAGATAAGTGTGTTGAGGAAGTCGACCGCGTCTTTCGGTTAGAGTCATGATTGCTGGCCATGTCCCTAAGAAGAGCAGATCAAAGATCATACAAGTGATTGCTCCTCCTTTGCTCTCTATCACATACATTTTATATTCGGTTATCTAACACAAAACACATGCTGATACAAGAAGATCTACATGAAACTCAAACCTCAGATTCCACTAAATTTCACTACTGACTAGTGTGTTTCTTGAAAGAGAAAACCTTATTAAAAGCTTTTGTCTTAACTATGACTTGAGGAAGACCACAGAACAGAGACAGAACAAGAAAAAAAATAACTTAGTTTCTCATTTGATTGGCAGATCCAGATTCAGGAAGAAATTAGCTTCCCATTTTCTATAAAATAAATAAATCTCAAGTTAAATAAATAAACTATAGTTTTCTTTCTCTGATGTGTAAACAAAGACAATAGAACCAATTGTTGTTAGCAAAGCCTTAAGACGGAAACCAACAAAGAAAAACACTTTGGTTAAGATATAAACAAAGACTTGAATATGTTGCAGCCATTAGTGAAGTAACTCTTCCTTCAGTGATCCTTTTAGCAGTTTAACTTGTAGACGTTTCTGTGAATTTCATTTTCAAGTCATTTTCTATGTCCCGAGGAGGCCATAAGAACCGCGACAGCGACTATGAACATAAGAAGCATACTGATGAGAAGTGTATATGTTTTTCTTGATGATCTTCTGTATTCTCCAAACAACAATATCCCCCAAAATGTGCTCACAAGTGGAAGTGCCTGAAACACATTCAAATCAAAACTAGTAAAAAATATGTCACTCTTAAATCATGGAACAGAGAATATGTTTATTGTCGAAACCTGGACAGCGTCTGCAGCTGCATAGCCTGCGGCTTGACCGCCCATGAACTGAAGACCATTGCCAAATCCACAGAGAAATCCAGCTAAGAAAGACCAGCCTCGACCGTTCCAGTCATTTAGATAAGCCTTGAAAGAAGATCTTGGGAGACCAAGTATAGGCCAATAGAGAAATCTGATGTTAAGTATCAGAGCAACCACAAACGCAGAGATTGAGAAGTAGAAGAAGGCGGTGTACACATTGAGTTTTGGAACTCCATGTTTCAAAGTGTGCCATTGATCGTTTGTCGCTAAGTTAAATGCAGGTGAGAACAGAGAAAAGCAGATACCGGCAAAGAAAGTTATCGCCAATCCGATTATTGTACTTTTCCCAAAGACCTGTCGTCAATGCCAATCTTGAATCTTCAGAGAACATAAATATATATCATTTATTTCTGTTAAGGTAAAGGAAGAGTATGTTTCAACCTTTATAGCTCTTTGTTTCTCAAGCTCTATGAGAAACGCCGCAGTCCCTTCTTTCGCTTTCCCTTTCGCTAACCCGTTGTTTGCAGAAACTGTTTCCATTTCGAAGGAAGACGCAGTCTCTAAACTGAAACAAGATCAAGATTAGTACCAAACCAAAAACCAAAACAAATATAAATATCTAGTTGTGAATCTTTTTCAAACCTTTTGAAATCTTGGAGTTTGGATTTGTTATCAGCTGCATTTGATTTATGAACAGCAGAGCCGAAACAAACAGCGATCAAGAAACAAGCGACACCCGGGAAAAGGACCTCAGCTCTGTTGATTCTATCATCCAAGAAATAGTTCAAAGTTGTGCCTGTCCTTAGTAAACAAAAAATTTCATAAGAACAAGAGAAGAAACAGAGGAAACAATCAGTTAAAAGTAGTTGAAGAGAAGAGTTCACCGATAACAACGGTGATACTAGCTGTGATGACTTCAGTGACCGATAAACCAACATAAGCCCAAGCATATTGTGTTGCTAAGTTTCCAAGGCTAAGAACTATTCCTCCAGCCATTGCAAACATCACTGACTGCCAATTATCCTGTGATAAGAAAACACCGCGTTTAAACAATATTTTTCGACACGATTTTTAAAGAGAAGTATGAATATGTGACTGACTTGAGAAAGCTGAGTAAAGAAATTTGGTCTGCTTGGACCTATTTCGCCTAGTGTCAACGCAATGATCACCGCAGCTAACAGATTTGTGAGTGTATAGTCAAGATAAGTGTGTTGAGGAAGTCGACCACGTCTTTCGGTTAGAGTCATGATTGCTGGCCATGTCCCTAAGAAGAGCAGAGCCAAGAGCATACAGGCAATTGCCCCTCCCTTGCTCTCAATCATATACATCTTTCTATCTCTCTTATAAAATCATGAAAAAACAGCTGCAAGAAGAAGAAAAGGAAGATTCTTTCGATTATCTGATTTTCGTTGTTTCATTCCTTTCCTCAATCTAAACACCCAAATTCCAGGCACAAATTGAGGATTGTAGTTCTGTCAAAAATCTATAAAGATCTCAAGAAAACAGAGTAATCATCTTAGACAACGACAAAGGCAAGGCAAGAGTAAAAATCTTTGAGGTTTCTAGTGAAGCAATCAAGAACAGAGACTAAAAAGTAAACATCTTTGACTAATAATGAGTTTCTTGAAAGAGATTATTATTACCTTTTGGAAGCTTCTGTTCTAACTCTAACGAAGAACAGACAATCAAGAACAGAGACAGAACAAAAAAGAACAAATTTTGTTTCTTCCCTTTGGGGAGATTCAGAATAATTGCTAGTCGCTCTCATATTATTGGCAGATTCGGATTCCATGAGATATGACACCTTCCTCGATATCTTTTTCAAGATAATTTTTTAGTATAAAATAAATCTCGAGTTGCGTTCCGATTTGATTCCTAGTTGATCATAAGTCAACGGCTGACACAAACTTGTTTTTATTTGATCTTTTTAATCGGAGTTGTTGTTACCCTTTGAATATTTCACTACAAATTGGCTAAAAAGAAAAAAAAAAGCAAAAGGAAGAAGAAAAAAACATGCAACAAAAGCAAAATGAAAGAGAAGTACAATTGTTCTTAAAACCCTGGAACAAACCACTGACTTTTCCAGGAAAAACCATGCCATGTGATGCTACTTGTGGCAAGATCGAAGACACCACAATTTGAAGGACAACCATTTCCTGGCGAAAGGTCATCTTTAACGAAACAGATTGAACCACTCTTGATTCCATCACCAACATCTTGAACCGGTGCTCTTATTGTAACCCCATGGCCAAAGATCAACATCTCATTATCTCCAACAGTTTTCACTCTTTCCCATTTCTTACTCTCAAGATTCATCTTAAAGACGTAAAACAAATGTACCCCTTCTTTTGTTAAACTCAAGATGACCAAAACCTCTCCTGATTTCTGTATCGCTATTCTCCTCTTCCAAATATATTCCCCTTGCGACATGTGGTAGTGAAACGGATGATCCCGATACGGGTTATTTTCGATTTCTTCTTTAGGGGAATCTCCAGAGAAATCAATAATCTTGATGTAATCGTAGTAAGTATACAGATAAAGCTTGCTGTGCTTATAAGCCAAATCCAAAGAAAACGTATCCCAATTATTATTCCAGTTCCACCAAGAATCATCTCCTTTCTTGTGTGTGAAGAGATATTGGTTCTTGAAAATCCAAGCAACGAAATAATCCCCTGTCCTCTCGTCTATCCAAAGAGCAACTGATCTTTTGTATCCCAAGATGTCTTTCGACACGGAAATCTTACGAAAATGATCGACGAAGTCTCCCCACTTGCCTTGTCTACAGTCACTGCTTGGCTCGAGTCTCACTTTTCCACCGCGAATTGACGGAAGATTGATCTTTTCGCAGGTTAACAGGTTAAAAATATAGAAATCGAGACGAGAATTTAACATCAAGAGCCAGTTTCCGGAGCTAGCCATATAATAGCTATTGTCAGAAAGTCCGAGGAGTTTTGTTTCGTAAATCTTGTTTTCTCTGGGATCGAACAAACTCGAAGAATCATCATCATAGTATATGATCCGCCATGGATACAGAGGCCGCTTCACGCATGTTTTCCAAACCGAATACCAATCTGAGCAAACGAGTTTTGATCGGTGGTAGTCAATAGAGTTCAAGCTTTCGATAATCTTTCGCAAAAGGTCAGGACAAAGCTTTGACCAATCGTGATTATCAGACACTTCTTGTCCGTTATTTTCTATCATCAAATCGTTACGCGCATCCATGTTGATTATCACAGACGTACTGTTGGGCTTTTCTCTTCTCAGATCGATGTCTGCGCTTACCTGTTGAATACGCTAAAGGAACTAGGGTTTCGTTTTAAGGTTTAGAACGAAAGCCTGCCAAGTTCAACTATTTTATATACATTTACATATATATAAATAAATAAAAATTGCTCTGAGATTTCTATATGCCTTATACTGTGTCGTTTCCTTCATCACCCACGCCAATCAATTTTACTCACTTAATAACAATCCTAGAATTAGAAGCTTTTTGAATGTGTACAGCTCTTTATTCTTATCATAACAATCGAAGAGAATCTTACCCAAAAAAAACAATCGAAGAGAATGTTCCTATACATAATTGTCAGTTATAATGTCTTTTCATCATAATTTTTGTATAGTACATTTTTCACTTATATACATAACCCTCTGTTACTGATGCATGATCTTTTGGATAGAAAAACAAAGGATGGAATTTCTATTATTTTCACAATATATTATTACACGTTGGTGAAAATTTAAGATGTTTATGCTAAGGCACGACTCGATATAAAAAGTCAAGCGGTGGGAAATAGCTTCTCGACCAAAGAACAGAGACAGAACAAGAAAGAACCAACTTTGGTTAATAGCTTCCCATTAGAGACAAACCCTTTCACCAATTTTTTTTTTTCAGTATAATTGTGTATAAAATAAAAGAATCTCGAGTTACGTTCAGATTAGATTCCTACCACATTCATAAGTTAATAAATCAATGGCTGACATAATTTAGTCTCTGAACCTTTTGAAATATTTCAAAACAAATCCATGCTTATAGTAAATAAAAAATCACAAGAAAAAGAGGAAAAGGACTGCAACAAACATAAAGTACTTTAATCAAAATTGAACAAAAACTAGTTAAACAAAAGACTAAACAAATCCTGGAACAAACCATTGAGTTTTAACACCGACTCTATTAGGCCATGTGATCTCACTTGTGGCAAGATCGAAGACACCGCAATTTGAAGGACAGTCAAATCCTGGAGGACCTGGACAAACGTCATCTTTAACAAAACAGATAGAACCATTCTTGATTCCATCACCAACATCTTGAACCGGTGCTCTTATTGTAACCCCATGACCAAAGATCAACATTTCATCATCTCCGATAGAATGCACTCTTTCCCATTTGCCACTCTCAAGATTCATCTTAAAGATGTAAAACAAAGGTGTCCATTCATCAAGTAGTACTTCTAATAAACTCACGATGATCAAAACCTCTCCTGATTTCTGAATGGCTATTCTCCTCTTCGAAATAAGTTCCAATCCTTGCGGAGCATAGTTGAAAGGATGATCCAAATACGGGTTATTTTCGATTTCTTCCTTAGGAAAATCTCTAGAGAAATCGATAATCTTGATGTGATCATCTGTTGTATAGAGATAAAGATTGCTGTTTTCATAAGCCAAATCTAAATAACCCAAATTTAAGCGTCCTTGACCGGGTTTCCAGTTATTATTCCAGTTCCACCACGATTCATCTCCTTTCTTGTATGTGAACAAGTAATACTGTTTAAAAATCCAAGCAACCACATAATCACTCGTCTTCTCGTTTATCCATAGAACAGCTGATCTTTGGCTTCCATAAATGAGTTTCGACACGTGATCCTTACGAAAAGGCTTAGCCGACTGTCCACACTTGCCGTATTCGACAAAGTGTCCCCATTCGCCATATTCCGGCTTGTTACTTCGCTTGAATCTCACTGTGTGTCCATCATCAAACGACTTCCACGATGAAATATTGATCCTTTTGTGAATTGGCGTCTCCATTGATGGAAGATCGATCCTTTGACACGTTATCAGGTTAAAGATATAGAAATCTAGACGAGAATCTACCATCAAGAGCCAATTTCCAAAACTAGCCATATAATAGCTGTCGTGGGAGAGTCCGAGGAGTTTCCTTGTGTTCTTGTCTTCTCTAGGATCAAACAACATCAAGGAATCATCTTCGTATATGATCCGCCATGGATACAAAGTCTTTTTTACGCATGTTTTCCAAACTATATACCAATCTGAGCAAACGATTTGTGCTCTGTAAAAATCAACAAAACTCAATCTTTCAATGATGTTTTGCAAAAGATCGGGACAAAGTTTGGACCAATCGTGATTTTCAGACACTTTTTGTCCCTTCTCTTCTCTCATTAAATCGTTCGGCGTATCCATTGATGCTTACCTGCCGAGAACTCTATTGAATCATCTAGGGTTTCGTTTTAGGGTTTATAACCAAAGAAATCTAAATTAATGCGATACTAAGATTGGGCTTAATTGGGCTTTATATTAATTATTTACGTTCTATGTCATATCATCATGTTTGTTTTGTTTCCTTTGTAATTTTTAACCAGTGGATAAACGAGAGAACAGGGGATTATTTCGTTGGTTGGCTTTTTAACAATCGTTATTTGTTCACACACAAGAAAGGAGATGTTTCGTGGTGTTGGAATAAGAAGTGGAAAAATTCTGATTATTTGGATTTGGCTTATAAGAACAACAAGCTTTATCTCTATTCTATTGATAATTACATCAAGATTATTGATTTCTCTGGAGATTTCCCTATAGAAGAAATCGAAAATAACCCGTATCAAGATCGTCCTTTTCACTACATTGGGGGACTAGGGGAAATCATTTTGAAGAGTAGAATAGCGATTCAGAAATCGGGAGAGGTTTTGATCATCTTGAGAGTTAGAAAAGATTATGAATTTTTGTTTTGGATATTTAAAATGAATCTTGAGAGTAGAAAATGGGAAAGAGTAGATTTTATTGGAGATGATGAGATGATTATCTTCGGTCATGGGGTTACAATAACAGCACCGGTTCAAGATGTTGGTGATGGAATCAAGAGTGGTTCTATCTTTTTCTTTGAATATGACCATTGGCCATATTGGGGTGTCTTCGATCTTGCCACAGATAAAATTACAAGGCCTAATAAATTTGCTTATAGTAGCCGTAGTAGTCATTGGTTTCTTCCAGGATTTGCTTAGTCTTTTGTTTGAGTAGTTTTCTTCTCTTGTTATTCTATTTTATTTTTTAATTGATTTAGCATGATTTGTAGCGAAATGTTCAAAGGCGTTACGCATGTTTTCCAAACGGTATACCAATCTGAGCAAATGGTTTTTGCTTAGTAAAAATCAGTAAAGCTCAATATTTGGATGAAATTCACCACAGATCGGGACAAAGTTTGGACCAATTGTGATTTCCAGACATTTTTTCGTCCCTTATTTTCTCTCATAAATCATTCGACGTAGCCGTGATGCTTACCTGCCGAGCACTCTATTGAATTTAGGGTTTCGTTCTAGGGTTTATATAACTAAAAAAATCTAAATTAGTGCGATTTATTATAGGATTGGGCGATTTCAGATACCAATCTTGTCACCAGAGGCATCACTGTAGGAGAAGAGAGAATTAACTTATTTTGCATAAGCTCGGTTCATTGTTTTTCTTCTTGATCAAGAATCAGTACAGAGTAAGTCTAAGTACTAGTAAGGGTACTAGGCGTTTCACTTGTATGTTTTTGTTGTAAACACCATCTAAAACTAATGGATTCCGAGCTAAGCCTCGGCGAGACATATCGTCCATGGTTAATGGGTCATTAAATTGCCCTGTGTTCTTCTTTTCTTTCAGCAAGATTTTTTTTTTTTAATTTTTTTATAACGATGTTTGCATTGTTTCATTACTTTGTTTCGACTCCTATTAAGACCTTAACAAGTTAACTGCTGTCATAAACTTGTCTTTATCCTTAATTATCAGCCTTTAATTTTGTATATTTCGTGTTTTATAGTTCTGGTTAGATTATTAGTTCTTAAATTATCTCAATGGCTGACATAATATTCTCCTTGGAGTTGTTACGTACCCCTTTGAATATTCCAGTACAAATCATGCTAAATTAAATTATTAATAATTAAAAAATCACAAAATAACGATCAAAACTGAAGAAAACTAATGACTACAAATTAAGATTAAGCAAATCCAGGAGCAAACCAGTGACTTCTATCCTTAACGCACTGGAATTTCTTAGGCCATTTAATTATACTTGTGGCAATATCAAAGATACCGCAATCTGAATAACAACGATAATCTGACCGAAGACCACCATCGAAGGCGAAAAAGATAGAACCACTCTTGATTCCGTCACCAGCATCTTGAACAGGTGCTCTTATTGTAACCCCATGACCAAAGATCAACATCTCATCATCTCCAATAGAATGCACTCTTTCCCATTTGCCACTCTCAAGATTCATCTTAAAGATGTAAAACAAAAGTTTGCTTTCATGAATTAGTACTAAATTCAAGATGATCAAAACCTCTCCTGATTTCTGAATGGCTATTCTCCTCTTAGGAGAAACTTCACATCCACGCGGAGCATAGTTAAAAGGATGATCCAGATACGGGTTATTTTCGATTTCTTCCTTAGGGGAATCTCCAGAGAAATCGATAATCTTGATGTGGTTATCGGTGGTATAGAGATAAAGCTTACTGTTCTTATAAGCCACATCAAAATAACCCAAATTTTTGGCACCGGTAATCCAATCCTTATTCCAATTCCACCACGAATCATCTCCTTTCTTGTATGTGAACAAGTAATGCTTTTTGAAAATCCAAGCAACGACATAATCCCCTGTTCTCTCGTTTATCCACAGAACAACTCCTGATCTTTTGCATCCGACGATGTCTTTCGACACATTATCCTTACGACAAGGCTCGACAAAGTGTCCCCACGTGTATCCTGACTCACCGCTTCGCTCAAATCTTACTTGTGCACCACGAATTGGAGACTCTATTGATGGTAGATTGATCTTTTTGCACGTTAACAAGTTAAAAATATAGAAATCGAGACGAGAATCTACCATCAATAGCCAATTTCCGGAGTTAGCCATATAATAGCTATTGTCAGAGAGTCCAACGTATTGTGTCGTGTAACTCTTGTCTTCACCGGGATCGTAAAACTTACAAGAATCATATTGGCATACGATCCTCCATGGACATAGACGTCGCTTTGCACATGTTTTCCAAACGCCATACCAATCTGAGCAAACAATTTTTGCTCTGTAATAATCAATAGAGCTCAAGCTTTCGATGATCTTTCGCAAAAGATCGGGACAAAGCGTGGACCAACCGTGATTTTCAGAGACTTTTTGGCTCTCCTCTTCTCTCATGTCTACCTGCGTAGGACTCTAGGATCTAGGGTTTGGTTTTATGATTTAGAACCAAAGAAACCTAATTATATTGCAACTTCAAAACTTTAATAGTCCTATCTTATTATATAAAGATTCAAAGTTAGTAATTCCGTATGATCGTGACACGTGTATGTGTATCGATCAAATTTTAACACGTGTAAAAAAGAAAATTATATAGTAAATTACAAATCCTAAAAGATTTTTAATTTTTTTTTCCAAAAGGTACATAAAAATATATAAATAAAAAAGAAATTATACAATAAATTACAAATCTTAAAAGTAAAATATTACATTTACTTCTTCTTTTTTTGGAAAGGTATAGAAGAAATAATATAGTAATTTATAATTCCTAAAATTAAAAGGATTACAATTTTTTTTTGGTAAAACTAATAATAAGATATGATATGTCTCAGTTCATAAATCCTAAATACATAAGAACCGAGAGTTTGACGGCGGATGTATAATAAGTTGACTAAATTTGCCAATCTTTGGAATTTTCTCAATGATGCTCTTATATGTATACATTCCACTGAGCATTGGGTTAATTTGAACCTATGGATTAAAAGAAAACATATGAAAAGTGTCTTTCTTGATAGGTAAGCGAGAGGACCATGGAAATGGCCAAAGGTGTGAGAGGCTGCGAAGTGATACCACCCAACCAAGTGGAAGTAAAATGCAAGTCAACGGAGAAGATCCACTCCCATGTGTTGTCTTTAACTCTCCACCAAAAAATCTCTTGGTTTGTAGTCTCCTCTGATTTGGCCTCTTCGATCTTCACACTTTTATTCACTTCATACTCTGCTATATTTACAAACCTAGCTAATTACTCTGTCACTTTCACACATGTTGCAGGAGAGATGCTGTTAACTTGCTGCTCAAGGCGTCTGGATACTTGGAGTTCTGTGTCCAAGAGGACATCAAGATTGCATACACCGACTCTGTGACCATCGGCATCATGGGTAATAAAAGGTGTGGATGGGATGACTTGGAACATCTTTGTATGAGTATCGTGTATATAGATAGAAGGTTGTAACTTGTAACTTTGCATTATCTAACTTAAGATTTGTTAGAAACAAATATCAATGTATAGATTGTGTAACAGCTGATTTGTATTTGGGTTTAGACCTATTATTTAGAATTTATAATTGAAATAAATAACATCTTAAAAATTGTGGATAAAACAGATCAATTAAATTTGTTTTGCGTTCACGTTAGCTTTTGCTAGTTCAGATCGTCAACGGCTGACATAATATTGTACTCGGAGTTATGTTTACCCTTAGAACATTTCACTTCAAATCAAATTAAAAATAAAATATAATAGCAAGAGAAGAAACCTACTCAAACAAAAGACTAAGCAAATCCTGGAAAAAACCAACGACTATAACGCTGATAACCACAAAATTTAGGCGTTGTAATTTTACCTGTGGCAAGATCGAAGACACCACGAAATGGTCGATGGTCAAATTTAACGAACCAGATTGAACCACTCTTGACTCCATCACCAACATCTTGAACATGTGCTCTTATTGTAGCACCATGACCGAAGATAATCATCTCATCATCTCCAATAGAATCTACTCTTTCCCATTTTCTACTCTCAAGATTCATTTTAAAGATCCAAAACGAACATGAATGATCTCCTGCTTTAACTCTCAAGATGATCAAAACCTCTCCCGATTTCTGAATCGCTATTCTCCTCTCCCAAATGATTTCCCCTACTCCCCGATTGTAGTTAAAAGGACGATTTCGATACGGGTTATTTTTTATTTCTTCTTTAGGGAAATCTCCAGAGAAATCAAAAATCTTGATGTAGTTATCGGTAGTATAGATATAAAGCTTATTGTTCTTATAAGCCAAATCCAAATAACCAGCTTTAGTCCACTTCCTATGCCAACACCACGAATCATCTCCTTTCTTGTGTGTGAACAAATAATGCTTATTAAAAATCCAAGCAACGAAATAATCCCCTGTCCTCTCGTTTATCCACAGAACAGCTGATCTTTTGGATTGGAATATTTCTTTCTTCACTATAAACATACACCGTTGGTCGATGAGAAGGTATCCCCAATGGCTGCAATGCCTGCTTTGCTTAAATCTCACTTCTGCACCACGAATCTTAGACTCCATTGGTGGAAGATTGATCCTTTTGCCCGTTAACAAGTTAACAATATAGAAATCAAGACGAGAATCTGCCATCAAGAGCCAGTTTCCAGAGCTAGCCAAACAATAGCTCTTGTCGGAAACTCCTGCGAGTTCCCTATAAATCTTTTCTTCGTCGGGATCGAACAACATCATAGAAGGACAATAAGTATACTTTTCTTCATATATGATCCGCCATGGACGCAGAGGCCGCTTTACGCATGTTTTCCAAACGGAATACCAATCTGAGCAAACAATTTTTGCTCGGTAAAAATCAAGAGAGCTCAAGCTGTCGATGATCTTTCTCAAAAGATCAGGACAAAGCTTGGACCAATCATGACTGTCAGACACTTTTTGTGTCTCTTCTTTCTTCATCAAATCGGTCGGCATATCCATGCGTATACGTTTACGGTTTTCCTGCCGGCTGCCGAGCACTCTATAGATATAAGGTTTAGTTTTTAAGGTTGGGACAATGATATTTTATTAATTTATAGTTATATTAATTTATAGAAAATTTTGTTTTAATTATTAAATTTTTTTTAGAAAAATATGATGGAAAACAATGTGATCTAAATAATTAAAACAAAATTTTCTTTTTTTTTAAGACTTAAAGTCTAAGACTTAAATGTTTAATAAAATATCATTGTCCCAACCTTAAAAACTAATAGAAACTTTAAGACTTAAATGTTTAATAATTTGAAGAGAAAACAATTTTTTTTTTAATAATGAATAACAAAGATTATAGAATTTCCATATATAAACGATATATATAAATTAAAATTTATAAATAATGATTCTATAGTTGTATTTGAAAAACCTATAAGACTATTAAAAAATGATGCATATTCAAAATTTAAAAACTTAAAATAAATTTTGGCTATTTTTGTGAAAACACAATATATATATACAAATTTACATGATTATTAATTTATACTATTATTGGGACCATATTTTATATAGGAATTTCAAAAAAATTATTATTTTATTATCTTATCGAATTTAGTTAATTTTTACATTAGCCCAATAACCGGCAAAATTTATTAATTTAGCGAGTATTAATTTATAGAGGTTCTATTGTAAATATAACGAAATAGGAAAACTAACTAAAAAAATAAATTTACATGTATATAAGTTTGCACAACATACTGTATATTCAATCCAAAACAATTATTTACCATAACGGCATAACCCAATACGATTAAACTTTGAGGAGAACCTAATTAGTCATCTTTCTTTCAGTTACTTGAAAGAAAAGTAACTGAAATTTTAACTGACTCCTCTGTCTTTAACCCTAATTGCGATAGCATAATTATGTAAACTCTTGTCCTTCGACAAACGTACTCATTAATATTACTTATTAATAAACTCTGCAAGTTTCTTCACGACTTGACGAGCATTATCACTATTAGGATTCTTCAAATGAAAAACATGACCTTCATTTTTAGTCTCCATTACCTCAACTTCACCTTCCCATCCACTCTTCTTCAGCTTCCCCGCGTAACACCAACCTTGTCTCACAAACACATCATCTCCAGCTACCATTACCAAAACCCGCCCGCAACCTAATCCGGATAGATCCGATGATTCGGATCCGACAACGTTGAGCCATGGATCATCAACTCCTTCTTTACTATTCGGACTTGCGACTCTCCAACTTCCTTCAACACCTTTCGTCTTCCCCACGTCTCTAACTTCAAATTCATCAATTGGAGTCTTCCCCCAAAAATATGGATGAATCAAGATTATCCCTGAGGTCACAGTTTCAAGTTTCTCTCTTTCCGCTCGAATCGTAAGA
Source organism: Arabidopsis arenosa (assembly GCA_905216605.1). Classification (NCBI taxonomy): domain Eukaryota; kingdom Viridiplantae; phylum Streptophyta; class Magnoliopsida; order Brassicales; family Brassicaceae; genus Arabidopsis; species Arabidopsis arenosa. Next base: position 1,076,007 of record LR999455.1, on the reverse strand, counting down.
TGATGTGCGATGTTTCCACCGGCGCTATCTCCGGCTAGAAACACTTTTCCGAAATCGCAGTGTTTGTTTATCCAAGTTTCCGGTCCGGTTTCGGTGATATGAGTTAAAACCCATTTGAGAGAATCCCATGAATCTTCGTATGGAATCTGAATCGGAAACTCCGGTGCACGGCGGTAATTTACTGAGATCGCTAAGCAGTTAGCGGCAGCGACGGCGGATGTGAGGAAAGTGTGGTAAGTTGGAGAAAAAGCTGTTTCTATGATGAAACCACCACCATGGAAGTAGATGAGGATTGGGAGCTTTTTAACGGTGACGTCGGAGACTTTCTCAGGGAGGTAGATGCGGAGGGAAAGGTTTTTCTCCGGTGAATAGATGACATCTTTGGAGACGACGCCGTTTTGTGGTGTTAGAGATGGTGGGACGGTTGTTTCTCCTAAGAGACGCTCAATGCGGCCACTCTTGTAGACTCGAAACGCCGGAGATCTATCGAAAGCGATTTCTGAATCCATTTTGTTGCTTGGATTAGAGATCATAGAAAGAACTGTTAGAGATGAGTGAAGACGATGAGAAGAAGATAAGAAGAGTGTTTTGTAGCAAACGAGAATTCAGTTTTTTTTTAACGGTTTGTCCGGTTTGATTTTTGTGGTTTCCGGTTTGACTCAATTATGCAATTGTTTTTGTCCAGTTTGGTATGGAACTGAGTCCGATTTTAGATTTAAAGTTAAAATTATAAATAGAATTGATGGTTAAATTAGTAATTTATTTTAGTATACATGTTAATAAAAGATGATGAATTTCGATCTATAATTGGTTTCGGTTAGATTTGAGTTCAATTTGTTTGGTATAATAGAAATGTTAGCAATCAGCTTTTGAGAATATTTCAATTTGGTTTAGGTTTGGATGGTTTGGTTGAAACCAGATGAGTGTAGGTAGATGTAGTGAATGTAGAGTTTTGATAGCGTGAAAGTGATGTTGGGTCTATCCTACTATCAATAATGTGATGCATATGGTTGGACTCTTAAAGTCTCCTAACTCATATGGATGTGACTTATTTGACAAACCGATTTCTTCAAATATTATACGGAGGAAAATAAAAATCACGTAATCATCAAATGATTCATGTTGATTTATATTAGATCAAGAACATGCTACATCTACAATTGAGAGCAAAGGATGAAATGGATAGTTTTCTTTTACACAGTTGACAATTAGGCCTTCAATGTTTTTAAGTGGTTTTGGTTTTTGTTTCTTTGAATATATATGTTTCACTTACAAGCTCTTACGTCCCGAAAACAATGCATGGTTCCAAATATTGTAATTTCAATTTGTATAGATATCAAATCCTTATACACACTTTGTGCTATTGAATCTTAACCAATTCATGATATAGAATATATATACACAACGGACAAAAAAATATCGAATATAATATCTCAAATATTCGGATTCATTGTGCATATTTGAAAATGAAAACATCACATATACGAAACATTAAATGAAAAATAAAAATCAAAACAAAAATAAGAAGAGAAAGCAACAAACAAAATTACTTCAATCAAAATTGAAGAGAACTACTTAAGCAAATCCTGGAACAAACCATTGACTTTTAACACTGAATCTCTTAGGCCATGTGATCTTACTTGTGGCAAGATCAAAGACACCACAATTTGAAGGACAATAATATCCTGGCATAACGTCATCTTTAACGAAACAGATTGAACCACTCTTGACTCCATCACCAACATCTTGAACTGGTGCCCTTATTGTAACCCCATGACCAAAGATCAACATCTCATCATCGCCAATAGAATCCACTCTTTCCCACTTGCCACTCTCAAGATTCATCTTAAAGATGTAAAACGAATATCTCTCTTCACGTTCTTGGAATAAGCTCAAGATGATCAAAACCTCTCCTGATTTCTGAATCGCTATTTTCTTCTTATAACACATGTAATCCCATGGTTTTGGAAAGTTGCGAAACGGCTGATCCCAATACGGATTATTTTCGATTTCTTCTTTAGGATAATCTCCAGAGAAATCTATAATCTTGATGCAATTATCGGTAGTATAGAGATAAAGCTTGCTATTTTTATAAGCCAAATCCAAAAAACTCAAATTTGTGCCTCCGATATTCCAATCCTTGTTCCAATTCCACCACGAATCATCTCCTTTCTTGTGTGTAAACAAGTAATGCTTGTTGAAAATCCAAGCAACCACATAATCCCATGTTCTCTCGTCTATCCAAAGAACAGCTGATCTTTTGCATCCGAAAATATCTTTGGACACATGATCCTTACGACAAGGCTCCACGAAGTGTCCCCACTCGCCGTATCCTGACTCCCCGCTTCGCTCGAATCTCACTTGTGCACCACGAATTGGAGACTCCATTGATGGAAGATTGATCTTTTTGCACGTTAACAGGTTATAAATATAGAAACCAAGACGAGAATCTACCATCAAGAGCCAGTTTCCGGAGCTAGCCATGTAATAGCTCTCCTTGACGAGTTTCGCTGTGTAAATTTTGTCTTCACCAGGATTGAACAACACTGAATAATTATCATTGCATATGATCCGCCATGGACACTGATGCTGCCTCACGCATGTTTTTAAAACGGAATACCAATCTGAGCAAACTGATTTTGCTCCGTGATAATCAAAATAGCTCAATCTTTCGATGATCGTTCGTAAGAGATCGGGACACAGTTTGGACCAATCTTGATTTTCAGACACCTCTCGTCGTTTTCTTTCTCTCATGAAATCGTTCGGCGTATCCATGTTTGCGCTTTCTAGGGTTTAGAACCAAGGAAAAGAAAATTCTAAAATCTTATTATATACATATAAAGCTTTACACGGGTCAAAAAAAATCTTTATAAAAAACTTATCTCTTCCCTTAATCAAATATCTCTTCTTTTTAATTAATATCGGAAACTTTTAAACTAAATTTGAAAATTATAAATAAATATTTATATATAAAGTAATTTCATTTTCATTAGGACGATAATATAGAATATTAATGTTAATAATAACATATAATTTTACGAATAAAAGATATTATTTAGATATAAGAAAATTTCTAATTTGAAAAAGTTAAATTTCCAGAGATCATTATGGGGGTTTGCCCTAGATATTAAATTATAAATATATAGGCTCTGTCACACCATTATCAATTGGATTCTTTAGTCTAATTCATTTTTTTATGAATCAAATTTCATATCATATGTTTATGATTTTTTTATTTACTGTCCATTTTGATATTTATTGAAGTTTTTTGTTGTGACACGTTGACAATCAAATTATTTAGGATATGATATATCTTAACTTCGGGACATAACACATTGACACTTCGCTTCCTAAGGATGATATCAAGAAAAGGCTGAGTAAACATTTCTCTTCATGTGGAGAGGTAATCAATGTTATGCTTCTTAACGGAGGCTGTGCTCCCAACAGGCCTAGGTTTGTGGCTTCTTCCTCCAATTTGCCCAACTCTCGATCTATTATGCTAAAACTAATTAAAAGACTTGTCTTTGTTGATTTTTACAGTTGTGCGCTCAAATTTATATCCTCGGAGGAGAAGATGCAATAGACAAGGCGCTGAAACTTAGTGGTTGTGACGTTGATGGGTGGAATATCGTAGTCGACTATGTGTTTCCGCCACCGGGCTTCCCAAGAAAGCGTCATACTCGCCCATGTACATAAAAAATATGCTCTTGATTCTTAATTGGTAACAAATCGCAACCTCTCATTAATTTCCTGGTTTATTTTATTTTTTTAGATTCTTAGCAAGGATAAATTTGAAGCTCTCATTCAGAAGAAGAAGAAAGAAGGCCACTGGGGGTAGAAAGCCAAGACAAAGCTCCTCTTTGCTGTTTTTAACTTGTGATACAATGCAACCTCCCTTTTTTTATTTTCAATGTACTTACTTCTGTTACTCGTATGTTTTTTGTCTGGATGTTAAAAGTAAAACGCAGCTGTGTGATCATCATCTGCCTTCCTTTTTACCCTATATATGTATGTTGATCTGCTAGACAATAGACATTTTCATTAAAATCATATCATATTCCCATATCGTAGATTGACACACCAAATCCAGTTGAGTTTCTTGTTAATAAAGACACTCAAAACCATCTTAACATACAAAAAACGACACAATACAGTGTGGAAACAAGAGCAAGAGCAATCATCTTCAAGACAACATTGGAGCATTGATAGGACTCTCCAATCTCCATACAAGACCATCTTCGTTAACACCACCATGCATGTACCTCAAGTTCTGATCAGCTTCAGAGATAATTTCTTAAAGAACACAGATCTCATGAACTGGCCTACAAGTATTTACAAAGCCAAACAACAACAAAATATATGTGTAACATATACACCAATTTATTCCTTATATGTATTTGTTATCTCTTTCGATCGACAAACTCTGCAAGTTTCTTCACAACTTGACGAGCATTATCAGTATTAGGATTCTTCAAATGAAAAACATGACCTTCATTTTTAGTCTCCATTACCTCAACTTCACCTTCCCATCCACTCTTCTTCAGCTTCGCCGCGTAACACCAACCTTGTCTCACAAACACATCATCTCCAGCTAGCATTACCAAAACCCGCCCGCAACCTAATCCGGATAGATCCGATGATTCGGATCCAACAACGTTGAGCCATGGATCATCAACTCCTTCTTTACTATTCGGACTAGCGACTCTCCAACTTCCTTCAACACCTTTCGTCTTCCCCACGTCTCTAACCTCAAATTCATCAATTGGAGTCTTCCCCCAAAAATATGGATGAATCAAGATTATCCCTGAGATCACATTTTCAAGTTTCTCTCTTTCCGCTCGAATCGTAAGATGATGTGCGATGTTTCCACCGGCGCTATCTCCGGCCAGAAACACTTTTCCGAAATCGCAGTGTTTGTTTATCCAAGTTTCCGGCCCGGTTCCGGTGATGTGAGTTAAAACCCATTTGAGAGAATCCCATGAATCTTCGTATGGAATCGGAATCGGAAACTCCGGTGCACGGCGGTAATTTACTGAGATCGCTAAGCAGTTAGCGGCGGCGACGGCAGATGTGAGGAAAGTGTGGTAAGTTGGAGAAAAAGCTGTTTCTATGATGAAACCACCACCATGGAAGTAGATGAGGATTGGGAGCTTTTTAACGGTGACGTCGGATACTTTCTCAGGTAGGTAGATGCGGAGGGAGAGGTTTTTCTCCGGTGAATAGATGACATCTTTGGAGACGACGCCGTTTTGTGGTGTTAGAGATGGTGGGACGGTTGTTTCTCCTAAGAGACGTTCAATGCGGCCACTCTTGTAGACTCGAAACGCCGGAGATCTGTCGAAAGCGATTTCTGAATCCATTTTGTTGCTTGGATTAGAGATCATAGAAAGAACTGTTAGAGATGAGTGAAGATGATGAGAAGAAGATAAGAAGAGTGTTTTGTAGGAAACAAGTAATTCAGTTTTTTTTTACGGTTGGTCCGGTTTGATTCAATTTTGCAAAAAAAATTTGACCAGTTTGTGGGTTTGGTTAAAACCAGATGTACATGTAGTGAATGTAGAGCTTTGATAGCGTGAAAGTGATGTAGTGAATGTAGAGCTTTGATAGCGTGAAAGTGATGTTGGGTCTATCCTACTATCAATAATGTGATGCGAATGGTTGGACTCTATAACTCATATGGATGTGACTTATGACAAACTGAATTCCTTGAATATTATATGGAGGAAAACAAAAATCACGTAAACAAATGATTCATGTTGATTTATATTAGAACAAGAACATGCTCTATGTTCTTAGATTTAATTACAGCCATCTAATCTTTAGCTCATTCTTGACAATTTAGAGCAATGGATGGAAAGGAATATGTAGATTTCTTTCACACAATTGTCAATTAGGCCTTGAATGTTTATTAGTTTTTAAGTGGTTTTTAGTTTTTGTTTCTATAAAAATATATGTTTTTACCATTCAAGATTTCTAAAATGAGTTTTTAATTTTTTTTATAGGAAAACTAGTTTTCGAGTGATTTTTCCAAGTTTCAAAGAGAAACTATAAACCATGGTTTTGAGGTTTTTGTGAAAAAAAAATTTTCAACGATTATGGCTTTGAATAATTGTGGTTTTTAAAGTGGTTTTAATTCTTCCAAAATTGTATTTTAAAGCTTTTGAAGATTATGAGAAAAATTGTTTCCCTACAAAATAGAGAATCTAGATTTTGACATCTTTTGCAAAATTTCAAAAAAAAATTAAAAATTATGTTACATTGGTTTCTCACTTTTTAAGAAGACTATATGTTACAAATTTCGTTTTTAAAACAAATTTTTTTTATGCAAAATCTAAAAACCATAAACTAATTGCGTTTGAAGTAGAGATGTGTTGTCTTGTTGATTTTCATGATCTATTATACACTCATATATGACTCGTTTCCTTCTTTTTCACTATATTACCTTCTGTTTCTTCTGATTTGCCGAAGCCTAGCTAGAATATTGCTGAAAGCCCAAGATACTGTGACACAGAGAACTCAGTTTGATTGTAGGGTTCAGGGAAACATGATGCTAGTGGAATGTGCAGCTAAAGAGGTCATAGAACTAATCAGGTGTAACCAAAAGTATGACTACATATAACTCCATGATCTAACCTATGAATGCAGTGATTCTTGATGTAATGGCTTCTGTATTATTGAGCAAGCTAGGTAAGGAAGTTTGGGCTATCGTCTTTTGTAGATCCGATTTGACCAAAAGTGAAAGCTATGATAATGGCAGCCAACAAATTATTGATGGAGTAATCAAGATAAGTGTGTTGAGGGAGACAGCCATGCACCTACGTCTCTCAAAGTGTTGGCACCTCCTTTGCTCTCCACTAGATACATAATTTTTCGGCGAAAAAAACCCAATCAATATAGTTAGCCCCTGGAAGAAAACTGTTGGTTTAGACATAAGACTTTTTTTAATCCTCTTAGGAACCACCTTTACTCCGACTTAGTGCTAACATTTGGTCTACTAATCGATTTCTAAAGCAAAGAGTCTAACTATACACTATGGAAGCATGATCAAGGATTAAATCTCACAGTTGAAGGATTGAAATACACTTAAGAATAAGGCTCTAAACATCAGTGAGGTTCACCTATGCCGATATCTTTTTATTCGGTAGATTTTATGATTCCGTTTACAGATCATTTCTTAGTAAATCGGAAAGAACTAGACGGAGGCAAAGAGGTTACACTTGATTATTATTATTTTCTACAAAAAATTACGATAAATAGACTCAATCTTAAAACCATTTATTGAGATTGTTACACAACTATCTAATGAAGAGTTGTTGTTGAAAAAGCGAAAACGGATATAAAAATCATGGTGAAAATATAAAACCCTGAATGGTGTATTAAGAAAAAGTTATAATGAGAAGACGCAACTTACTAAAAATAAAACTATTTAGTAACTAAAATAAAACTATGAGTATATTTTACGAAGATGTACAATAAATAGTAGTAAAAGGCATTTTTCATATTGTTATAACTTTTGGCTCGTTTGATTTCAATGCTCACATGAATTTGACAAAACTGAAACAACTTCATTTTTTTTTTTGATAGGAATGTGAATTTCGTATAAATGAAGTGTTGAGGTTTTACAAAGAGTTGATTTCAATGCTCACATGAATTTGACAAAACTGAAACAACTTCATGCTTTAGGAGACTTTAGACGCTTCAGTATGCATATATGTCCCAGATTTTCCTTCCAATTGCTTTATTTTCCTATACAATTTTTTATTCAAAGAGTCTCGATTTTGGTTTAGACATAAGGCTTCTTGTAATTCTCTTAAGAACCACCTCTAATCACTTTGGTCAAAAGAAAACTTCATTTTTACCGAGGAGTCTCAACCAAAAATGAACCGACGACGCTAACTCTATACAATGAAAATTTGTTCTATTGTGCCTTATTGGTGACCTACAATATAAGATTCAAGAGCATGTTTTCCTTTTCTTGATTTAGTATATATCATTCAGATTCTAGCTAGCCATCTACTGACTTGAAAAGCACCAATGTCAGGCTCAAAGATACAGTAACTAAAGTGATAAACACATATATACATTATTATAAGATCGATCCAGCTCGAAACAAAACTCATTTGATATAATTAAGCTCATGAGCACCAATGATCAGGCTCATCCTCTTATGCATACTTCTTGGGAACCGCTGACTTTATATTTACGTAACCTCTTATGTTGCAACTAATCTGATATACAATACTATGTAATGTTGAAAAAAAAAAAAACTATGTAATGTTGCTTTAATAGAAAATATATAAACACAAATCTAACAAAAAATCGACATGAAAACGTGTGTTACTTTACGCACTCATCATTAATAAAGAAATCAAGATCACATTTGGTTAAATATAAAATTCTGGAGGCCCAATACATTTGTTTTTTAGAAATCTGTGGCGGGCCGGGCCTGGCTCCCGGACAAGTAGAAATCCCAACCCCCTACACCATCTGCAACACCAAAAGCTTCCTCCAGTGTTCTCTTTATTAGGATTGCAGTAGATAAACACAACCCTGAGACAAGCTTCAGGGGATTAGTACATAGGGCTAAGCCGCTACAGATTCTCTTACCTATTCCTCGGTGGTGGAAGGCGCATTTCCATCTGCAAAGTGATTGAAGAATGAGCTACTATGCAAGCCTTTTTCAGGTCGTTTGACAGGTTTGTTTCCTTCTTTTGGTGGGCCTGGCTCTATTGCTGTTCTTTTTCAGTTCTTCCGTTGTTGGGCCTGCGTGCCTGGTTTTGGCCTTGTATTTGTTTTTGTTTTAATGGAAATTTAAAGTAAAAATAAAATAAAAATTGCAACGTTAATTGGTGGGACGATACAACAAAAATTATGGAACCAAAACATCATTTCTAGGAGTATAGCAAATGATCTAACAACTAGTAATGGCCCCGAAATTTGGGTTAGTTAAGTGGGCTTGTAACTTGGGTTAGTTAGAGAAAGGGTAATCATAGTAACAACGTTACGTAGATGAGAGAGAGAGAACGTACAAATCCATGCACCCAATAAATAGCAAGCAAGAAACATAGGTTTCGTTTATTTATGTGACCAATTTATAAAAGCCATGACAAGATGATATCTTTGACATCATCAGACTACTTCGCTATTCTATGTCACAACACGTTTATTTAGCATATCTAATTAATAATCAGTTTACTTTCGGCATCTCTTAAAGATGTAAATAAAAATTTCTCTTCATTTATCACTTCTATAAAACTGAAGATTTAAAACAATAATAATAATAAAAAGTAAGTTGACAAAAAAAAAGCAAAAAAAAAAGCAAAAACTAAGCTAAATATATGTAAAATAGGGAAAAAAAAACACAAAAACTATCAAATTTAATCGAGTACGATTAAAGTCAGTTAATTAAGCATCCATCTTAGTGTTGGCACTTGGCAGGTGAACATATCGTCAAATCATTCACCACTCAAATTTAACAGTTGATGATTACTATAATATTTTCACTTAATAGTTATTCAAAAAAACCACAAATGATGATGATACTATACTAGATGTTTTGGTTTTCCTTTGATGTCATATCGTCAAAGACTCGTGTTTAAACTATCAATACATGTGTAAAATTAAGGGATCTTATTCTCTTGTGCCCTTATATCCAAAACCCATTTCTTTCTAAAGTTTTAACCAATATTAAGGATCCATCATAATATTGGTAGGTGAACATTTTCTTTCTAAAGTTTTAATTATTTTAGAGTTTTACCCCTCAAGTCTTCATACACAACTATTCGATTTAATATAACCCACTCAGATTGATACCATAAAATAATAAAAATCCAACCAACAGTTACTTCTATATAACCTAACTAGATTTTAACCCGCGGTACACCGCGAGATGATTTATTTTTTAAAGTTAGTATATATAAAATTTTATAAATTGTATCTCCTTATAAAATATTTATGTTTTATAGTTTATAATTATTATCAAGTAACGGTATATCACGAGTTCACGGAACAATAACAAACTGAAGATTTAACTCGTATTAAAGCGGTATGTTAATGATATTTTAAAATTTTATAAATATTGATTCAAACCCGTTCGCCATATAAATCCGTTCCGAAATATAACCGTCCCATAATTTCTTAACCCGTCCCGTGATTTGTTTTCTAAAAGTAGTGATTTTAAAATTTAATGATTTTTTATTATATATAAAGTTTATAAATTGTATCATTCTCTAAGACATTTATATTTTAATAAACTAAAGATTTAATCTGTATTAAAGCGACATGTTAATGATATTTTAAAATTTTATAAATGTTGATTCAAACTCGTCCACCATATAACCCGTCATGTAATTTCTTAACCCGTCCCGTAATTTGTTTTCTAAAAGTAGTAATTTTTAAAAAAATTACGATTATTTATTATAGATAAAAGTTTGTAAATTGTATCATATTCATAGACATTTATATTTTATAGTTTACAATTGTTATTAAGTAACATTATACCACGGGACAATTTTTGATTTTATACAATTTTTTTCTAAATGAGACTGATTTGATATGTCTAATATTGGTGGTATTAAAAAAAATTAAGGATTTAATCCGTATTGAAGCGACATGTTAATCTTTTTATTATTGTTGATTCAAAAACCCGTCCCGCCAAACCCGTCCGGCCAAAAAACTCATTTATTTTATTAATGTTGATCTTATTGATGATATGATTCTGAATCATTGTCTAAATATTTTAATCGATGTAGAACGTTGAACACACATTTTCGTCAACTGGATAATATATGTCCGTTTTTAAAATTTTGAATCACAGTATATGCAGAAAAAAAAAATGATTTTTTTTACTTTATGTATTATATGATGATTCAAAACAGTTAAAAACAAATCAAACAAAGATGATAGGAGAATCATAATTCTAAATCTTAATCAAATCTTTTAAATATCTAAATTATTAAATATAGAAATATCCGGTGTATGAGTTGGGTTAAATATAACCCGACCCAAGAATTTTTTTATGACCAAAATTTGGAAACGGGTCGGGTATCCAAATAACCCGAAAACATTTTTACCCACCCGTCACCAAAGTGTTGCAAAAATACTAGTATAGATTAAAAAGGACCTAACTTTTGTTGCGGCATTGTGTGTTTGATTTTGAGAAGGATGCATGAGAGGGAGAGAGAGCGAGAGATGTTCTTTGTGTTGGGCTAAGCTTGAAGTTTAAAGAGTAACGTGAAGCCTAAGAAAGCTTGAAGTTGGTGTGATCAAGTGACTTAGAAAAGTCGGTGTGTTTTAGGATTTGGAGTTATCAAAGCCCTAATTGTAAGTCGGTTTAGGAGTTATCTAAACCCTATAAATAGATGTGTTGTGTATCGGTTTTATATGTGTGAAACTTGAGAGATTGAGAGATTGTATAGCTTATTTTTGAGTTAGTTTTCCTAAGTGAATAAAGAGTTGTTTTCGAGTTCATCTTCTTGTTCATAAGTGTTTAGGTCAATAATTGGTATCAGAGCGTAAAGGTTGATCCAAACACAAAGAACAAATCTGAATCACGAGTAGGTGGTTCATATAAGAACCATGGGAGATTTGGTTCCGGTTACAAACAAAGACGGAGGCAGCTCCTCCGCTATTCAATGTCCGATGCTCAACTCAACCAACTATACTTTTTGGACGATACGCATGACTATGGCTCTTAATGTTCATAAAGTATGGGAAGCAGTTGAACCTGGATCTACGGATATTGACAAAAACAATATGGCAAGTGCGCTTCTTCTTCAATCCATCCCTGAAGCTTTAACCTTACAGGTTGGAAAACTTGATAATGCAAAGAAAATATGGGATGCAATCAAAGCTAGGAATCTAGGTGCAGATAGAGTAAAAGATGCAAGGTTACAAACATTGATGGGAGAATTTGAGAGAATCAAGATGAAAGAAACAGACAAGATTGAAGATTTTGCAGGAAAACTCTCTGAGTTATCTACCAAAGCAGCTGATCTTGGAAACAACTTTGAAGAATCAAAACTTGTAAAGAAATTTCTAAATAGCCTACCTCGAATATATACATATCATTGCCGCACTTGAACAAGTGCTTGATCTCAACGCAACAAGCTTTGAGGATATAGTTGGTAGGTTAAAGGCGTATGAAGAAAGAATATGTGATGAAGAAGATAGTCATGATGATCAAGGAAAGTTGTTATATGCAAGTTCTGAAACTCAAAACCCTCAAAGTAACTGGTCTGCAAACAGAGGAAGAGGCCAAGGTGGCAGATTCTATGGAAGAGGAAGAGGAAGATGTAGGTTTAGTAACTCACAGGGAAATAGTTATCAACAGAGTAATGGTGGATACAGAGATGCGAGTAAAATCACGTGTTATAGATGTGATAAACTAGGTCACTATGCCTCAGATTGTCCAGATAGACTACTTAAACTCCAAGAAGCACAAGAGAACAAGAATGAGGATACACAAGAAGCTGATGCATTAATGATGCATGAAGTCGTGTATCTAAACGAAAAGAATGTTATACCAAGTACTTTTGAGACAAATACAGATATTGAAAACTTATGGTACTTGGATAATGGAGCAAGTAATCATATGATTGGAAAACTGAGCTATTTCTCAAAACTTGATCAAACGATTTCAGGAAAAGTGAGATTTGGGGATGATTCTCGCATTGACATAAAAGGAAAAGGCTCAATCACTTTTGTAGCAAAGAATGGAGAACAAAGAACTTTATCTGATGTATACTATATACCAGATTTGAGGAGTAATATAGTGAGTCTGGGACAGGCTACTGAAGCCGGATGTGATGTCCACATGAGAAAAGATAACTTGACCCTATTTGACCGGGATGTTAATCTACTAGTACATGCAAAAAGATCCAGAAACAGGCTCTACAAAGTAGTCATGAAAGTAGAAAATGCAAAATGTCTACAACTTATAGTATCAAATGACTCAAGACTGTGGCATGCAAGGCTCGGATACATTGGAGTAGACACCATGAAAGCAATGATGCAAGATGAGATAGTTGCTGGATTACCAAAAATAGGCATTGAAAAGGAAACATGTAGCTCATGTCTACTTGGCAAACAAGCTAGACAATCGTTTCCTCAAGCAACTCTGTTTCGGGCAACAAGTATACTTGAACTAATACACGGAGATCTTTGTGGGCCTATTACACCTCCAACTGCAGCACAAAATAGATATATATTTGTGCTCATTGACGACTACTCAAGATATATGTGGTCTGTTCTCTTGAAAGAAAAAGGAGAAGCATTCAAGAAATTCAAGAACTTCAAAGCCTGCATAGAACAAGAAACTGGAGTTTCTATTAAAACATTGAGACTGACAGAGGTGGTGAGTTCTTATCACAAGAATTTCAAGATTTTTGTAACATTGCAGGTATCAAATGACACTTAACTGCTCCATACTCACCGCAACAGAATGGAGTAGTAGAACTGCGCAATAGAACTTTGATGGGAATGACACGAAGTATCATGAAACATATGAATGTACCAAATTATCTATGGGGAGAAGCTGTGAGGCATGCTACATATTTGATCAATAGAGTGGCAACAAGAACTTTGGTAAAACAAACTCCATATGAAGTATTCAAGTCTAAGAAACCAAATATTGCACACTTGAGAATTTTTGGTTGCACTGGATTCGCAAAAACAGAGATTGCACATCTTAAGAAGCTTGATGATCGTTCTAGAATGCTAGTTCATCTTGGTACAGAACCTGGATTAAAAGCCTACAAGTTATTGGATCCATCAAAGAGGAAAATCATAGTTAGAAGGGATGTAGTGTTCGATGAAAATAAAAGCTGGAAATGGAGTAACATTGAGCATGAGGAAAATAGTGAACCAGGAATGTTCAGTCTAAGCTTTGGTGAGTTTGGAAATAATGGGATAAGAGAAGATAATATCACTGAAGAAAAAGAAAACACTAAGAGAGAGAATGATGAGACAGAACCTATAGAAGAGATCACAGAAACTTCTAATGCAGAAATCTCTGAAGAAAATCAAACTCAACCACAAGTCACATTAAGAAGATCTGGGAGAGAAGTTATACGGCCAAGTTACTTAAAAGACTACGTTCTTTTGGCAGAAATTGAATGTGAACGACTCTTACTAGTAATAAATGATGAACCATGGGACTACAATGAAGCCAAAGACTCAAAGAAATGGAAGGATGCATGTATAGAAGAAATCTCCTCTATAGAAAAAAAATAAACATGGGATTTAGTTGAACTTCCGATTGGTGCAAAAGCAATAGGACTAAAATGGGTTTTTTAAGATCAAGAGAAACTCGGATGGAAGTATTAATAAGCACAAGGCACGTCTTGTTGCAAAAGGGTATGTTCAAAGGCATGGGGTTGATTATGATGAAGTATTTGCTCCAGTAGCTCGCATAGAAACTATCTGTTTCATCATTGCATTAGCAGCCTCAAATGGATGGGAAGTACATCATCTTGATGTAAAAACAGCCTTTCTACATGGAGAGTTAAAAGAAGATGTATATGTTCTGCAACCAGAAGGGTTTGTGAAGGAAGGAAGTGAAGAAAAGGTGTATAAGTTGAACAAGGCACTTTATGGGCCCAAGCAAGCTCCTAGAGCTTGGAATAATAAGCTGAACAAGATTCTTTTGGATCTAAAATTCATAAAGTGTTCTAAAGAACCATCTTTTTATCGAAAAACAGAGAATGATGAATCTCTTGTGGTGGCTGTCTATGTAGACAATTTACTTGTTACAGGATCAAGCTTACAATTGATACTTGAGTTCAAGAAAGGAATGTCAGCACAGTTTGAAATGAGTGATCTTGGCAAGTTAACATACTATCTAGGAATTGAAGTAATTCAGTATGAGGGAATAATGTTGAAACAAGAAAGGTATGCTACTAAAATTCTGGAAGAAACAGGAATGTTAGACTGTAATGCTGTTCATATTCCCATGGACGCAAACGTGAAGTTGTGTAAAGCAAAAGGAGAAGATGGAATTGATGAAAAAGAGTACAGGAGAAATATAGGATGTCTACGCTATTTGCTACACACACGGCCAGATCTTTCTTATAGTGTTGGAGTCTTAAGCAGATACATGCATGAGCCCAAGGAATCTCATGGAGTAGCTCTAAAATAGATTCTGAGATACTTAAAAGGTACTCGATCTTATGGTCTTTGCTTCACTCGCAATGATGAGAAGAGGTTGATTGGTTTCAGTGATAATAGTCACAATATTGATGAAGATGATGGTAAGAGCACTACAGGTCATATCTTTTACTTAAATGACTGTCCCATTACTTGGTGCTCGCAGAAGCAGGATATTGTGGCTTTATCTTCTTGTGAAGCTGAGTTCATGGCTGCCACAGAAGCAGCTAAACAAGCAGTGTGGCTTCAGGAGCTTCTTGGGGAAGTCATTGGAGGACTAAGTAAAAGGGTGCTGATTCTACTTGACAATAAATCTGCTATAGCCCTGACCAATAACCCTGTGTTCCATGGTCGGAGCAAACACATTCATAAAAGATACCACTTCATCCGTGAATGCGTAGAGAATGAGCTCGTGGAAGTAGATCATGTGCCCGGAGAAATACAAAAGGCAGATATTCTAACCAAAGCATTAGCAAGAATCAGATTTAAGGAGATGCGTGGGATTGTTGGTGTTCAAGACATTGCAAAGATTCAACTTCAAGCTTAAGAGGGAGTATGTTGGGCTAAGCTTGAAGTTTAAAGAGTAACGTGAGGCCCAAGAAAGCTTGAAGTCGGTGTGATCAAGTGACTTAGAGAAGTCGGTGTGTTTTAGGATTTGGAGTTATCAAAGCCCTAATTGTAAGTCGGTTTAGGAGTTATCTAAACCCTATAAATAGATGTGTTGTGTATCGGTTTTATATGTGTGAAACTTGAGAGATTGAGAGATTGTATAGCTTAGGTTTTTGAGTTAGTTTTCCTAAGTGAATAAAGAGTTGTTTTCGAGTTCATCTTCTTGTTCATAAGTGTTTAGGTCAATACTTTGCACTAGCTTAAGGGCAGTATATATAGTAGAGATAGACCAATATAATGCCATGACACAGTACGGACACAAGAATCACAAATTTCTTAGAAATTAATAATTCGAATCCAATGAGTACGTACCACGGAATTATGTGGTATTAAATTTATACTATACATAAAGTGTAGGATTCAGGATGAAGTAAAATTAACATTGGGCCCGACAAAAAAAGTGTCTATTTCACCATTGAAAGTTACAAAAAGTGACAAACAAGTTGTTTGAAACAACTATTATCTGGACTCATGACAAATGATACATCGAAAGTATATAAAAATTTTATGAAAATAGACAAACTACTTACATTTTATAACTATTGAGTTTTTTAATTACTTTCTATGTCCAGAAGAAGCCATGAGAACTGCAACAGCTGAAATAAACATAAACAACATACTGAAGAGAAGTAGATAAGTTTTACGCGACGATCTTCTGTATTCTCCAAACAAAACCACTCCCCAAAATGTACTCACAAGAGGAAGCGCCTAACACACAAAATATTCAAAACATTGATTCAAAACCATAAAGATTGATTCTTGAATTATGCTAAAATATTTTGAAAAAAAAGTCAATTGCTAAACCTGAACAGAATCAGCAGCCGCGTATCCTGCGGCTTGACCGCCCATAAACTGAAGACCGTTTCCAAAACCGCAAAGAAAACCCGCCAAAAAGGCCCAGTAACGACCATTCCAGTCATTTAAGTAAGCTTTAAAAGAAGATTTTGGAAGACCAAGAACAGGGTAGTAGAGGAATCCAATGTTGAGGATCAATGCAATGATAAAACAAGAAACAGAGAAGTAGAAGAATGCTGTGTAAACGACTAGCTTTGGAACTCCTTGTTTCAATCTGTTCCATTGATCGTTTGTGGCTAAGTTAAATGCTGGAGAGAAGAGGGAGAAACAAAGACCTGCGAAGAAAGTAATCGCTAGTCCGATTATCTTTCGTTTCCCGAACACCTACGATTTTAAAGACAACAAATTTTAATAACTTTTCGAAGTATATGGACTTGAAGAAAGCATTACCTTTATGGCTCTTTTGTTCTCAAGCTCAATAAGAAACCTTGCTGTCCCTTCTTTGGGTTTCGTCGATGTTCCATCAGTAACATTAGTCTCCAGGTCTTTTGATGAGTTTGTCTCTATTTCAGGAGATGGACCTGAAGCTCTGGAGAGACCAGATTGGGATATTAGTAAGAAAACAGATTGTTTAAGACAAAAAAAAAGTGGGAGACTAAATCTTGATTACTCTTGCTTAGCCATTTCAAAGTCTCGTAGTTTGGCCTTGTTATCGTCTGCATTGGATCTATGAACTGCTGAACCAAGACAAACTGCGATCAAGAAACAGGCCACACCGGGGAAAAGGATCTCGGCTTTATTGATCTTATCATCCAAGAAATAGTTCAAGGTTGAGCCTAAACGTTAGAAAACAAGAATTGTAAACTAACCACTTTCAAACCAAAGTATGACTATATAACACTCCGTGATCTTCTAACCTATGACTACAGTGATGCTTGATGTAACGACTTCTGTAACTGATAGGCCTACTAAAGCCCAAGCATATTGAGTTGCTAGATTCCCGAGGCTAAGCACGATCCCGCCCGCCATTGCAAACATAACAGATGGCCAATTATCCTACAAAATAAGTGGTTATTTTTCAACAACAATATATAACCCTCTCTTTGTATATATATCCAAATGATTTATGTATATACTTGAGCAAGCTGAGTGATGAAGTTCGGGCTATCGGGTTTTGTAGACCCGATTTGACCAAAAGTAAAAGCGATAATAATAGCAGCCAACAAATTAGTGATGGAGTAATCAAGATATGTGTGTTGAGGAAGACGACCACGTCTCTCCAAAAGTGTTAGAATTGCTGGCCAAGTCCCTAGAGATAGTAAAGCTAAAAGCATACAAGCTATGGCACCTCCTTTGCTCTCCACTAGATACATATTTTCGGTCGAAAAAACTGATCAAAATGGATCAGCCCTGCAAGTAAAAATATTGATTTAGGCAAAAGATCAAGCATAATTGTTTAGGTTAAGTAAGATGCTTGGAGAATTTCAGAATCATCTATTCCTTAAAAGCAGATTAAGAATCCACATCAGACATGACTCACTGTATCAATGATTCATGTAAAATAAAATAGACAAGATTCTTGATTGTGTCTCATGTTGATGAAATCTTAATCCTCTGTTTTCAGTTCTTAATTCTAAGTGCAAGTCCAATTGAAGATTTTAGAATTCTTAGTGACATAAAAAATGGATGCTCTGCCTCCAAACACACATATGTTCATAAACTATTCATGACAAGAAAGGTTGAGATTTAAAAGACAACTAGAACCAAATCATCCAAAATGGGTATATGAAAAAGACACTACCTTTGCTAGGTTCTGCAAGAACAGAGGATAATATCACTTCTGCAAATAGAGTTTCCACCACATGTCTTTTAGATCTTTCTTCCAGAGAATGTAAAGATACTGAACATTGACTCACTTCTATGGAAATTTCATTTCAATTTTAGAATAAAATCAAACAAAGATATAAATTTTCTGATTTGCCTTGGAATCTTGATAGTGAGGTTCCATTCTTTGGATACTTTTTTGACTTTTCTTATCTTTTCGTGTAAACTAGAGAAATTAATTCTGTAAAACGACAAGTACCTAACCACTTTTCTTTCTCTTTTTTTCATTGAAAATTCATTTAAGTAAAGACGAAAGGAAAAAAATAATGTTTCTCCAATTAGAATGAAAAACTTATACTTTTGAAATAGAACATATCTTCTTCATTCACTTAGAATCTCACATTAGCAAATATAAAAATTAAAAATTTCAAACATTTGATTATTGTAATGCATGCGAAATAGACATGCTCAAACATATAGTAGAACTAAGAAAAGCTCATCATTTCCGGTGACCGGAAGATGCCATAAGAATCGCCACGGCCGCCACAAACATGGCCAACATGCTAACTAAAAGTGCATAAGTTCTCTTTGACGATCTACGATACTCTCCAAGCAAAACTATGCCCCAAAATGTGCTCACAAGAGGAAGTGCCTAAACCAAAAACAGAGCTCATTTACTTGCAAATCAAAATGTAAACTTTGAAATTACTCAATATGAAGAAGCAAAAACCAACCTGGACAGAGTCTGCAGCAGCGTATCCAGCGGCTTGACCTCCCATAAACTGCAAACCGTTACCAAACCCACACAAGAATCCAGCGAAAACCGCCCAACCTCTACCTTTAGAGTCATATATATACTTCTTAAGCGATGATTTCGCTAAGCCTACCATTGGCCGGTAAAGAAAGATGAGATTTAGAATCAAAGCAATGAGAAAACCCGCGATGGAGAAGTAGAAAAAGGCGGTGTAAACAACGAGCTTAGGTACGCCTTTTGGCAATGTACTCCATTGATCGTTTGTTGCCAAGTTGAATGCAGGAGAGAATAGAGAAAGGCAGGTTCCCGCGAAGAGCGTTATGAATAGTCCTATCATTATGCTCTTTCCAAAGACCTGCGCATTAACGAGTTTTTAAACACCAAATAGTTGTATACTCTCCTTTGCTATGTAATCTTGCTAAATAAAAAATTCGAACTTTGAGTTCGGGTTTCGGGTGTTTTTCTCTTGGTCATTGTAATTGAACCTTGATTGCCCTTTTGTTCTCCAGCTCTACAAAGAATCCTGCCGTCCCTGCTTTCGCCTTTTCCGCTGGTTTCTCTTGAGATTCGACATCAGTTTTCTCTGTTCATGGTAAGAACAAACAAGAAAACATCACAACTTTGATCAAAATTCCACCAAAAGTTTCTAATTTTAACCGAAAATTTCATTCTTTTGCTTTGCATATATCTTCACACAAAGCAATAATATAAATGGTTTTACTTCTTTCAGGGTTGTCGTCACCATTTTTAATGGAAGAATAGAAATCTCTGAAAAAGATCAGAGGTTTGTTAAAACAGAACAAGTTTTGAAAACATGGAACAAAGGCAAAAGAAAGAGCAACATCGTACTCTGTCTCAGCTTTATACTCGCTAGGTAAAGACTTTAGTTTCGCTTTGACATCAGCTGCATTAGAAGTGTGAACCGCAGCACCGAGGAAAACAGCGATCAAGAAGCAACCTACGCCAGGGAAGAGGATCTCGGCTTTGTTTATCTTGTCGTCCAAGAAATAATTCAACGTCGTACCTATAAAACTCACCGTGACATGCAAGAAACCAAAGAAACATAAGTGATTGATTCATCACAAAACGATAAAACGTTTAGATTAATACTGAAAATGTATTATTTATAGTTTTTGCATCTTTTTAAACGCAAACGCGGAAATTGCATTTGAAACAAAGACCTTAAAAGATAAGTGAAAGAGGAAGCATACCAATGACGACGGTAATGCTTGCGGTTATAACTTCAGTAACCGATAAACCGACAAACGCAAAAGCGTATTGAGTTGCTAAATTCCCAACGCTAAGAAGCACACCGCCGGCGACTGCAAGCAATACTGACGGCCAATTATCCTGTAAATTCCTCATTTTACCAATCAAATGAAACTTTACAATATATATCAAGAATCTCAAGAAGTAGAAGGAACCAAACCTGAGGGAGCTGTGTGGTAAAGTCAGGTTTTCGAAACGTGCTTTTTCCAATCTCACCGAGCGAAAACGCGATCACGATTGCAGCCAAGAGATTCGCAGTTGCGAAATCAAGAAAAGTGTGTTGAGGAAGACGACCTCTTCTCTCCAATAGAGTCAAAATCGCTGGCCAGCTTCCTAAGCAACACAATGAAAGTATCATACATCCTATAGCTCCTGCTTTGCTCTCAACCACATACATCTTCTTCTTCTTCTTCTTCTTCTTCTTCTTTAACACAAAAAACACATTCTTTGCTTGTAATATATATGGACTTTGCCTCTTACCCGGTTAACCTCACCGCTTTGGAAACCTTCCCGGTTTATCTAAACCGGATCTTCTTGGACAATGTTTGGCCAACCCTGCACTTCCTCTCTCTGTTTCTGCATGTGTTGTTGATGGTTGCGTGGAGAAGGTTACATGTGTATATCAAAAGATAATGTCAATAAAGGATTTCAAGACACATTGGCATATTCAGCCTAATAAGACCAAAATGAGCTCATATATGTTTGGACTATGAATCTCATATTGACAGAGAATCTCTTAGTCATTTTTGATACTTTGTGGAGCTTTGAATCTGACAAAATGGGTATAAGTATTATGGGAATTAGCTGTCTTGATGAGATTCCTTTTTAGACAAAAACATGGTTACTAGGAGATTGGGTTGCAACCAAATGAAAGCCACAAGAGAAGCTTCCAAATTTCACTGTCAAGTGTTGTTAGGTTATGCAATAAAAATAAAAAGTTTGATTTTTGGGCGACTGAAACATCTAGGTATCAGTGGCCATTTCCAAGCTTCCATCTTTGTCTTTTGTGGAATGATTGAGGAAGTTCCCAAGCAGCCTTTGATCCAACACCATGTTAGGTACCTACAGAGTTAAGAGATATACTTTCTTCAGAACAGCAGAAACAGAGATAAGACATGATTATGTGAATATAGAAATGAGAGTAAAACCTTGTCCCCGAAGAATATTTTGGTGTTACGAGCAATGGCATCGATGAATTTCAGTTCGAGAAATTCAGGGGTGAGCTTCAACTTGTTTGCTTCAGCTTCTCTCAGTACACTAGGGACATTGATCAGAGCAAATATGTAAACATTAGACCAATTTATTCTTTATAGGTTCTTTGTTTCCTTGTTTCAGAAGGAAAATGAATGGGGGAAAAAAGACTGGCTATTACCGGTAGTAATCTGCATCCGCAAGACTCTTTTGACGGTCAAGGTACATCTGATTCTCGATGTCTGCTTCTCTTCGTGAACTGTCTTTCTCAGTCAACTTCTGTTGCATCAGAATCTTGCTTACATTGGCGTTCTTCTCAGCTTCACTAATGGCCATTATTTTCTTTGTCTCTGCCTCTTTCTCAGCAACTCTTTGTTTCTCAATAGCAATCAAGACCTTCAAAATCATTCATTCCAATTGTGTATAGAAATCTTAAAGCGTCCAGACCCCATTATAACGGAATTGATGATATGAGCAAACCAATGCAGATTGAAGAGCTAAGGTTCAAATGAGTTTACCTTAGTGCGTTCCTCTTCCATTTGCTCAAAGTTACGCCTTACACTCTCTGGAATTTTCGGCTTTGTGACACGCACACTAAGAATCTCAATTCCTGGAGCATAACGTGTACAATCAGCTTGAAGAGCATCTTTCATTCGTTCATCAATCTGAAACACATGTGATCAAATGAATTAGAGAAAATCATCATATATTTTCCAGATTTCAGACGCAATGAGAAAACTATCTAAAGAAAGCTGTTATTTTCCCTACAGGGGAAGGAAACGTCACTCCAAATGGATCAAAAACATGAACCAGTCAATGACATAAGCATAAGCTTCCAAACCGTTAAGATCAAAAATTTTATATGTTGAATTAAGGTTACAGCTTCCTAATAAAGTCAAGTACCTGGTCAAAGATGTCAATGTAGACTTGCTGAAGTGAATGAGAGCTGCAGAACTGGTTGATCTCATGATGAATCTTGTCATATATCCATGTGTTATCATAGTTCACCCCATAGTTGAGCAAAGTATCATAAACATAATCCTTACGCAGTCGATTAACAACCTAGAAACATGTTTATTCTGATCAATACATATAATTAAGATCAACAGACCTTTAAGCAATGGTGATGCCATTAGAAAAACAAATCTTAAGACACTTACTTCTATCTTCTCAAAGGTAATCATGACACCTCCTTTGGTACCACATGGTATATCCTTCACCTAAGACACAGTGAATTAATTAGTTATAAAGCTAACAACCTAAACAAATCCAAGCTTTTTTATGGTATAAAACTCACTTGATCTGTTTGTAAAGTAACTTGAACAGGCTCATAGTTGGTTATGAAAGGCAACTTCAGATGAAAACCTGAATCACACAAAGTTAATTCCAACTAACAAAAAGAATGAAACCGCAATGAAATCACGAAAAGGGATAATGCTAATGATAAATACCTGGCTCTGTGATTATATTTAGAAGAGCACCACCTCTCCAATACGCTCCAACATGACCTTCAGGAACTTGATGCACCAACGATGACGGAAACATAACCTGATGACAACTCATTACATAAGCAAAATCTTTAACAAAAACAACCCAAAGTGAGGTTTTTTAGTTCTGCGTCACTCAAATAAGTTCCAAAAAGTGTACTTGTGACCTTACACTTCACTAATCTAAAATCTAAAACGAAACAAGATAAAATCTAGGTCGAGAAGAATACAAAGTCATCAACTTTAAGTCAACTTCTGATACAAAGCTTCAACATTTCGAAAAGGGTTGAGTCAGAATCGAAAGATGAAACTAAGAGAGAACCGATTTAGTTAAGATGCGTGTATAAACAAACACAGAGATCAAACGAGAAAAGGGAGATGAGATTATACCAAGGCGGCGATTGCAGCGAAAACACCGAAAGCAATGAAAATCGAAGATACATCGCCACCGGGTTCTCCGACCGGTGGTGCGCGAGGAATTTCAGGTCTCCGTTGTTGAGCATCCATGGCGAATTTTGCTTAACCGGGAAAGTTTTTTGTTCAGTGGAAAATTGGAAAACTTGGAAAGAGGTTTTTCAAGATGAAGCTTTTTTTTTTACCTATGGGGTTTTTATAAGGTGTGGGAGGGAAGACTGTAACTCCGTGTGTTGAATATATCGAACCGTTGAATGGAGGAGAATCAATGGATCGTTTTTTTTCTAGATGTGGGAGTAATCTCCAAAATTTCATTAAGACTTTCTTTTTTTAAAACAAATCTTCAAATATTAAACAAACTCTATATATGTAGATTGTTTTCCATTATCAAACCTATTACTTAAGTCTTGAAGAAAGAAGAAAAAACTAGTATAGAAAGAAAAAAGTTTATTTTTGATTAAAATCATAGTTTTTGTTTTTAGTCTCTTAGAGCACCCACAGTGGTGCATGTGGGTGGGTGTGTGTTAGTGGGGATTTAATAATAAAATAATGTAAGAAGTTATGTTTAGAACCTGTTTCTAAAGTAGTTGATTATTGGTAGAACCTGTTTCTAAGTGATATTATAATAATATAATGAAGTAATTGAAAAAAAAAATTTAAAAATTAAAAATTATATTTAAATTGTAAACATAAAAAAACTTAAACTAAATTTTATTTAAAAATACAAAGACACCCAAAATACAATTAGAAATTAAACAAGACATTAAAGATAGGAATGAAAAACAAAACAAAGAAACATATTTCATTACTTAAAACACACAAACATTTTATTTAATTAATACAAAGTTTAAAATGTTTAATCATCATTTGGAAGATGTCCAAATTTAGCCCATATATGCTCAATCAAATCCTCTTTTAATTTGTTATGTGCTTGTCGATCACGAATTCTTGTGTGACCATAAATGACCAACCAGACGCTGCCACGTAATCCCACATCCGGTTGTAACCTTACATCCGACTTGCGACTCCAATCCCACTTTTCTCTTATTTTCAAATACTTTAATGCTCACACCCGACTTAAAAATGTACCAGTGCGTGTGCTCTTACCAATAATTTTATTTATTTATAATATTTTTATGTTTTATTTTTTATATATCGTATTTGCAGCTGGTGGGTGGAACTATTGATTTGGGAATAAAAATGGTGAAAACAATTATATGAAGTTTGAAGGTGGAATTAAACAACCGTGATGATGTATATATGTAGATTTGGGAGATGAATATGGTAAAAAATCCGTTGTAAAAACAATGTTGATGATGTGGATCTTCATGCAAAACATTACACTTTTCTATAAGTTTAGTCGGGGATTCTCGACCAAAATTATATGGGTCTCGACCAATACAAAAGTCCGTATGATATTCACTGAGGTTTGGCCAACTTTCCTTGGTTTTCTTCTCTAGCTCCTTGACACCTCTCATGCCTCATGGGGTCCTCCAGCACTTGGTCCACTTTCTTGAATTTTTTTGTTTCTTTTTCAAACGTCAACTAAATAAAGAAGATTCATACACTAGAAATTTTTTTTTTAATACTAGATTATTTGATTTACCTACAAGGCCAAAAAAATGTAGGATATATATTATCTAGGATCCACATGAGATAGTAAATCATGATTTGGAAAAATCATGAGTATAGTCGAATGTCAATGAACAGTTAGGACCCGGAGTTTATACCCATGCAAGATGCAATGAGTGTTGAGATGTCGGATGGATGCATGGGTCTTGGAAGGTTAATGGCCAATTTTCTTGAATCACTTGGGTTTTAGACGGGTTGAAAAATACACGATGTTGTATTTTAACTCACCATTCATAATTAGATGGTCTCCTATATGCATTGTCGACCATTTGAATTGTTCCTACCTTAACACAAATTGAATGGTTTTGGTGAATCATTTTTGAAAAGAACAAACGTAAATGCAAACACTATCAATTGAATGTTAGTGATTGTATAGACGCACACATTAAAGTCGTTCATGATATATAATTGATTTTTTTTATGAAATGATTTGTAATCAAACTTTAGCGGAAATTTGCAGCACTAAAAATAGTGTGTAATATATCATAGATTATAGCAAGATAGTATTAAGTTATTCCCGAATTCGGTGAAAAAAAGGATGAAAGTGTTACTAGGGTGGAAAGTGAAAGTGAAGTAGAGGAAGTAGAAGTAAAAAGAACATGTTGAAATAATGAAGAATGTTGAAGTAAAATGAACGACAAATCATATATTAAGACACCAAAAAATTAAGGGAAGAAGATCCAATTGACCCATTATCATTAACCATCTGATTTGTGGAAGCTTTGTTAGAAGGACGTAGCCACGTAGGAAGGACCTATTGCAAAGTCTTCGATGAAAGACAAAATTATTTCGGTGTCTCGTGCATACCCTTTGGTGTTTATATTCCAAACCCCAAGGCACACCACCATGCGGATGCATGGTAGAAAGAAACGATAAATTTAACTAAAAGCCTTCGAAGAAACATGCAACTTGAAAATGGGCAACGAATTATATTCTAGCTAACTTCACATATTCTCAACGACATTGTTTCCACTTCAATCCAAAGTACGTATTAGAAGACTCTACCATCGGTCTTTTCTGAAAGAAATATTCTTTTTTGTATACTTTTATACTTTTTGGCCTAATATTATCTGGTTCCCGTGGATCAGTGAGGAATCATAACTTTTAACACAACCAACAAGCTGGTGGGTTGTTCACATTTCTTACTCATATCTAGTTATGTTGTGATGCGTTCAGCACTATTGATGGGCTAAGTCATGCCTGAAAAGGTCTAATCCAATCTTGATAATACTAGTTTTCTAAGGACCGACTCAAAACAAACCAATTTTATAAAGAAAAAGAGGTTAGATCCGCAGTAATAACAGTTTCAAAGTAGATCAAATGTGTGTAAACATGTCCATTAGGGCCAAGCAAGTCCCGGTCTGACCAAAAAACCAAACTCGGACTTTGATAGTTTAATCTCGAAAAAAAAAACGAGCATATATTAAGCTTTTTCAGCTTAGCAAATCAGGTTCCTATCAGAATTGATCGATCTAAGAAAAATTTTGGGGCACCATAACACTACCACTTCCTATATTGTTTGCATTCTATTTATGTTACTTGTTCTCTTTACTCTGCATGTAAACACTTAAAGAAAGATTCCATTAAATCATTTCTTACATACATTACATAAAAATAGCCTAAACAACAAAGCCAACCACTAAATGGATGTCTGCCTCAAAGAACTTGCATTCACACGTGGCATTATCTCATCCGTACATCAAAAACGTCAGCCTCACGTTCTTAATCACTAGCCTTTTATAGAAACGCAATGACGGAGAAACCAAGTGTGAGAGCGATTGAAATGAACAAACTCGATGCACAATTGCCTGAAGGGTCAAAAACTCCGACCGGACCAAACGCAGGAGGTCCCTGAAACGGTTGTGTTCCTGAAGGAGTTCCGGTCGTCGGGGTTGTCCCTGCACTTCTGTGTAAGACAAAAACATGTAACACACACCAAACTTTTAACTTTTAAGGCACGTTATATGTATAAAGACAAGTTTAACCAAACAATCTCTTTACCAAATCTTGAAGAGTGTAAAAAAA
Organism: Arabidopsis arenosa; assembly: GCA_905216605.1. Lineage (NCBI taxonomy): Eukaryota > Viridiplantae > Streptophyta > Magnoliopsida > Brassicales > Brassicaceae > Arabidopsis > Arabidopsis arenosa. The sequence goes on along the minus strand of LR999455.1, from coordinate 1,048,803 downwards.
AACAGAAAAATGTTTATTTGTCAATTTCAGCTGTTGAGAATGGTTGGTCCTCTCTGTCTTCTTGATTAATTGAAATGAATAAAGAATTAACATACCCAGGACTTGAAGGATAAATGCAACCAGTAACCACAGCTGCAAAAACAAAATTCAAGAAACAGAGGAAATAATCAAAAAGATTGCATCATAAGACCAACAAATTTAGATTTTAGAGATTTGGGTTTTTACTTGAAGGAGGATTTTGACTGGTAGTAGCAGTTCCTGAGAAATTACAGCTTCCAGAGATTTGACCAGATCTTTGGAAATAAGTATTAACCGCCCAATCACAATGACTCTTGACAGTGTTTGGTTGATAACAAGGACCTTTGTCATGAATTGGATTACAATCTTTTAAAACTCCACATGCATAGTCTATTGATGTTTGAAGATCTTTCTCTTCAATACCATCTCTACATAGACAATAAGTTGCACCTAAAAATAGAGAAAGTGAGAGAGTTGGTTTTAGTTTGAAACCTCAAGATTCAAGAACAGAGAGTCAGAGACCAAGCTTACTTGAGTAGGTGGTTAAAGCCAAGAGAAACAAGAGACCAAGAAGCAATCTCATGATGGACCAAAGCAAGTTTTTAACTTCAAAGTTGTAACACAATCTAAGAAGATAGCTTCAAAGAGAGAGAGGAGAAGAAGAGAGATGAGATTTTAGATGAGAGAGATATGAGTTTATTAATAAAAGAGAGTGTTAAGACCATACCATCTCTCTCTGGTTCCGAGGTTTAACCACAGACAAGAATCTGAAAATCTCAGTGTCCAAACTCCAAAAATGTATATGGTCCATGGAAAATTGTGAACATTGTATTTCTTTTTTGATGCCAAAATTGTAATTTTTTTCATTTATCGTCTGATAGTTGGTACAATTTAATTTAATTATTCTTAGTCAAAATAAAAGCAGAACCAATTATTCGTCGTGATTTCATCGTGAGACCATAATGGTAGACTCAATTAGAAAGAAAAAAAAAAAACATTTTTGAAAATAAGTATTTTTATTAAAGTTCATCTGATAATGTACGATGGAAAAAGAAAGAACAAATTTTAGAAATTTTTGCATAACCTGTAGGTGAGTTAATGCTGACCTGGCCCTCTAGTCCTCTGTGGTTTGGTGCACGATACATTCGAAGTTTGGTGATTAAAAACTTTCTTTTTGTATCAGTATTCATAATTATTTTTTCATAGGTAGTGGTATTTTTTATTTTATACTTAAAACGGTAATTATTAACCCAAGGGTCAGGTCAAAACTTAACCCAACATTGGTTTTGATGGTTTCTGCAGATTCTGTTGTCTCGATATGATCGTCGTTAACTTTTTATTCTTTGCAACGCTTAATTTCTAAATTTGTTTGCTAATTATTTTCATTGGTTTCATTATTACTATAGATTATTAGTTCTCAGTTTGTCACATAAAATTTATAACTGATTTAGTTACAAATGAAAATTTGAAATGGACTTCTTTGAAAGTGTTTCAAGAGATATGAAATGTCAAATTCTTTTGTAAGCTGAATTAGCCACCGATATTGAATGAGAATATTCTCATTTTATTAACCAAAAGAAGAAAAATATAGCGAATAAAGTTTCGATTTCTTTGTAACCTTTTCTACAAAATATATATTTTATCAATTATCATTGTTCATTTAAATGATTCTTACTAAACCAAAACCTGTTTAAAGATGTACCGATCAAGTTTCAAACCAAGATTTATTCCAACCAAAATACTGTCTCATAGCAAAAATGATTCTAACACGTGCACCTTCCAAATTTGTTACATTCTTTTTTCATAATTGTTTTTTTCATCAAATGATTTTTGTATTGGGTTGCAAATAAAACTGTAATATGATTATTGAAAAATAAATACAGGTAAGGTGGTGCTTAGACTATTTTATGTAATGAAAATAAAAGAATATCGCTGACTTTAAGAGCATAAATCCAAGGACCACTCCATATCTAGCACATGAAGATGCATCATACCAATCAGATATATATTTAGATTTGTGGCGTAAATATATTTATGCGGAGCATATTGTCGAGCTAAGACGAGCTCGTCTATAATTACATGATCGTGTTTAATTAATGCCATTACTAGAAAATTTGCCGCAATACCAAAGAGATTCCAACAATCTAATTTAAATGATGGTCTTAATTTTAAACGATAAGTTATTTGACTTGTGTTAGGGATTGAATATATACAACGGAAACAACAATTACAACATTATACATATAACGTTTAGCTGCTCAAATTTTAGTGTATACTATCACTAAAATTTTCTTATAATCGATAAATAATTTAATATAATAAAAAAATTAACACCTAGGCGATTAATTAATCAATCAATTTAGACATGGTTAACGCCTACATAAATTCATAATATTAATCCACATTATCCAAACATATAATCACCAACTAAAGTAAACGCAGACAAAATAGTCCCTTTGAATACATCTTTTTATCCAAGTATAAGTGTAATTAAGATGGTCATATATAATGAATTTTCTAAGTGACATACTATGAGTAATTATGGTAATTATAATATTCGATAAAAACACTCGCTGCCTCCTACGATTCATTTTTCTACTGAGAAAATATAGAAAGAGATACAAGCAATGAAATAAGTTACGTAGCCACCCACAAACCCTAACCCTAAAATCTCATTGCTCTAATTAATTAACCAAGAATCTTTTTTTTTAGAATTTGAGAGTTATTTCACTTCCATTAATATTGCTCTGATCTTCACCTTCATCCCTAAGAGCAGCCAATCCTTTTCTCTCTCCGCCACCACTCTCCGAAGACTTTCCTTCTTCGGTGGCACTGTCCGTTAACTGATGATGAGTTGAATCGGTGGAGGCGGCCCCACCGGATGAGCCGTTAAAGGTTTGAAAGTGGTGGTGGTGGAGCTGCTGCGGAGGCGGCGGGGTTGTGTAGAATTCTTGAGAGGAGCAAAAGTGTGGTGGAGGCGGCCCTGCCGTGGTGGTGTGGTGGTGGTGAACTTGGTGGTGGTAGAGAGTCGGAGTGCCACCATGTGCGGTAGTGTACTCCGGTGGAACCCATATGCCACCTAGGACCACCAAATGTGGACCTGGTCCACCTGATGTTTGTGGGCTTGGGCTTGGTCTTCTAGTGTGAAGCCTATACTTCTGTTTGTTTAAAATTAATACACCATTAGTAAAGTACTTAACTATGAGTTAAAAAAGTTGTAAGCATATTGTGGTGGCTTGTGATTTAAGTTACCTGGAGATGGCTTTTGACTTCATCATTGGTCAGGCCATCAACTTTCATAAGTTCCCTTATTTGTTTCGGTGTAGCCACTGCAAAATATAACAAACATATAAATACGGGCATTTAATTTTATATATATATGAAATAAGTTAGATTCAAAAAATTAAACCATTTGTTATTCAGATTAACAAGGTTATTTTGTATTATTTATATATATATATATTTAATAAGCTAAATACAAATCAAAACCGAAAAAAAAAATATATATTTGAAAACTAACTATATATTTAAAGGATGGTCAAGTTGATCTCTCATATTTTTGTTTAAACCAGGTTGATCTATATATAGTACATTCAATTTCACTTTAGGTACTATATTTTTATCAACCGAAAAAAAAAACTAAAGAAAACTCCAACTAAAACTTTATATGCCTTTGAAAAATAATAATATATGACTAATTAAGAGATGAACTTTAGCAAAATCGAAATCATGGCAATTTGCCATACCATATTCATTTTTACACCCAAAAATCGGATGAGTCATAAACTGATACTTGGATTCAGTTATAAGACTCCAAATTATAAAACTAGACATGTATAAATATACAGTATACAATAATGATGTATTTGGAATCAAATATCATGTCTACTAAAAAAAATTGTACTAATTAGTTGAAAATTTTGTGAGGTTAACCATGGTAAAGCTACATCAAACTAATACTTAGTTGATTCGAATAAGTGTATTTGTACCTTGCGAACCACCAAGCATTTGAAGAGCTTGGACAAATCTCCGATGCAAGTCCGGAGACCAGCAACGTCGTGCCTTTCTATTACTTTGACTTGTTGTAGAAGAAACTCCATTTCTGTTTGAATTGTTATTATTATTGTTATTGTTATTATCATTGTTGATCATGCTCTCATCATTACCGTCTTGGCCATTAGTATGCTCGTTGGTCGGAGACACCCTCTTGACCTCCGTAGATAGAGCTAATTCAGGCAAAGATTGTTCCTTAGAGAAGGGAAGAAAAGCACCGCTGCCATTTCTTTGTTTTGCATCAAAATGTCCGAGTTTCGGACTACTAGTAATCTCGTCTTTGGGAAGAGATTGATCAGTAGTTGAATCAATGTTTTTTGGTTTGGTTTCGGATTGGCTCCAAAGCTGAGCAGTCGTCATCCAATTACTTCCTTTGTTGTTTGTTTTTTCAGGTTGGTTCCTTAGGGGTATGAACTCTTCGAGAACTGGTCTTGTGGCAACACTTTGGTTATTGTTATTACTATTTGCTCTATATGCTTCTAGTTGTTGTTTGTAAACTTCCACAGCTGAAAAAAAAAAAAACTAAAGATGGTAAAGTAATTTAAAATATGAAAGTAAGAGATGTATATAACATGAACCTTATAACCTTTAAAATCACTTTAGTTAGTTTTGTTGATTTCAGTGTTGGGAAGAAACAAAAGTTTTGTGATTCAAAGAAATCAAAAGCAGGCTCTGATTTTTATGAAATAAATTCTTAAACTAATGAATAAAGATCTTTTCAAAGAAAGTAAAAAGAAATTCAAAAAACTCTTCTATACGTATAATAACTAATGGTTCTCTAGGTTTTATTTTTGGTAATAAAGGAATTATTTTAAGATCATATTATACACAAGTATATAGATGAAGATCTAAATATTTGTAAATGGATATATTACCATTGTTAAGGAGTTGCATGCAAAGGGGAAGCTCGCGTTTGAAGGCATCGATCTTGAGACGTTCTTGTTCTAGGCGAGAGAGAAGATCTTCGAGCTTTTGTGTGGTTGGATCGCTCTGAAAGTTATCTCCAAAGGATTTTAAAAGCATAGAGTAGCTTTGTGGCTTGCAATCCAAGCTTAGTTCTGATGAGGAAGCCATATATATAGCTAATATAGTACTCTCTCTCTCTCTCTTTCTCTGTATAAGAAGAATATCTATTGATTATATAAAAAATATATATATGATCAAGGAATCAAGAAGAATTTATGGTGCCTTCAAGTTTCAGATGATATATGTATATGCTATATGGTTCTTCAGAAATATTTCAAAGATTTTGAGGGTTTTTGGAAATTAGGGTTTGGAGAGGAAGAGAGAATGAAGAGGAAGATAGAAGAAAAAGGGAATAAAATGTTAGGTTGTGGACACAAGGAGGATCACGAGGAGGTTCCTGTCCTTTTTAGAGGGCTCAATTCAAAGCAAGGGAATAATGTGATCTGTCACCATACACATATACACACATACACACATATATATCTATCGAGAGAGAGAGAGAGAGAGAGACTAGGAGATGTGTTTTTTTTTTAGAGAGAGACTGAGAGGCTTCTCTGTTAGAAATCGTTCCTCTTCTCTAATGAGTCAGTTACTGAAGGTGTGACTCTCATTTCTCAAAAAGCTTATTCAAGGCTTTTGATGCTACCATACATGGTTTCATGAAGCTTAAACAAAATATCTAAATACCTAAGCATACATATATATATATATATATATATATGCTTGTTTAGAATATCTATTGGCTTTTTTAACTAAATATTTTGGACAAAATTTGAGGATTTCATTGGTGTTTTAGTGGTTATGAAAAATTTATGATATATAATTAATAATAATAATAATAATAATGGTAATATGCAACGATTCAATAATAACTTCAATTTATCGTATTTTAGTGGAATAATAACATATATGATAAATAAATAAATAAATGAAACAAAATGAAAACAAGTTTTTAGGATAAGAAAATTTCTCTTAACTACAAAGAAAAAAATTACGCATAAATTACAAGCAAAAGATTATTTATGACTCAATAAATATCATATAGTTAATAAAATTATTGATGACTCAGTTTACACTAGAAAATCATCAAATTATTAACCATTTGATTTTTTCTTCTTTTCTTCTCTTATTATGCTTATTTTTTAATCACTTCTTTTATCAAATTAGTCTATTTATAATTCCATATGAAAGAAAGAGAGAGAGGCTAAAGGAGAAAAGAGGAGGATATAAAGCAGCAGGGCAAAAGGGAATATATGGAAACTTGTTATAAAGAACAAATGGGTAAGAAAACAAAGTTTTAAATTATTTCTATTAAAGCGATATATTGTTTTTAATCTCAGATTCCGCTTTTGTTGGTTCACCACTTCACATAGCTTATACTTTTGTAAATTCAGTTTCATAATTTTCTAGATAAAATATGTTTCCTAGTTCTGCCATAAATCAGAACTAGATCTAAGCTAACATTTTCAGCTAGTTGGTTCTTATCTTTTTCGACAAAGTTAAATAATATTATGGAATCACCACCGCAATTATATGATAGGAATCAATGGTGAACGTTTTAGTACATTTAGGGCAATTTAGAGTCGTTGCCATAAAAACAAATATTCTTCCACCACCTTCTAAAGTTATATAATTAATTATTTTTTCAATGGAATTGAGATTCAATATAAATCAAAGAAGCATATACTAGGCAACAAGATTTTTATATTTATAGTTGCACGACGGCGAGAGAGAGAGAGAGAGACAGAGATAACGATTGATCAATAAATTTTTCTAAATTGAATTTTTTTAAAGTTGAATAATTATTCTAAATTTTAGTGGATGCAAAAGAGAGAAAGAAAGGGAATATCTGATTTAGTTTATTGTAAGGACAGATATTCACTTAAATACATAATATTGAAAGAAGTTTGAGAGTCGCAGAATCTTCCCAACGGGCTTTAGTGAAGTGGCCAGGAAGGTAGAAGATTCTTCTTACTTAGAAATTAGAAATATTTAAAACTTTTTCAAAGACAGTTTTTGCAATTCAAAGTCTTTCAAATTTTCTTTTTGTATCTAGGTTTTAATGAAAACTAATGAACTAATTGTAGTAATTAGTACTTATAAATTCCTAAAAGTGAGAATAATGCGGCTAATTGGAAAAATTATGATGTTTTTAGTCGTCTAATCACCAAACCTTATATGTTTTTGTACTAGATATATATAGTGTGGGGTGTGCAGTGGCGGAGCCAGAAATATTCTTTACGGGGGTCAATATTATGTTATAATATTTAATTATTTATTTGGAATAAAAGTTTATCTTTGATTTTTTTTTTCAAAATGTTTTAGGTATTACTATTAGTTTTTTTCATTAAAAAACGAGAACCACAAATAATATCGTTAGTGTTGTACACTTCATAAATTATTGTTGTTTTTGGATAAAATATACATTGCTTTAGAAATTCTTAATTTTTTTGTGTGAAATACAAGAACATCCATATGTTATACATCTTTTTTGTTATTCAAAATGATTATTTATCCACACGTCTAGGTAAATTTCTGTTAAGTTTAGAGGAAAGACATATTAAACAATTAATAGGGGAAATAATGAAAACAGTTACCAAAGAAACTGTTTAAAATAGGGCTAGGAAATAGAAGAAAATTAGAAATTGATATATAAGAAAAAAGGAAAGAATTAAAAGATATGCTTAAATGGAAGAAACAAAATTAACAAAGGGTGCAAATATAGAATGTGAACGTGGAGTAAGTAGGCATGTCAATCGGGCTAGCCCGGCCCGGCCCGGCCCGAAGCCCGCAAAACCCGTACATATTTGAGCCCGGCCTGGCCCGGCCCGTAAAAATTCCGAGCCTATATTTTAAAGCCCGGCCCGGCCCTAACAGGGCTACAGGGCTTTTCCGGGCTTTTTTGGGCTTTTCTTCCGACAACAAAAAACAAACTTATAAGTTATAATATCTCTTTGGCTAGCCCGCGGGCTTTGGCCCTAATTGACATGTCTAGGAGTAAGGGGGTCAATTTAATATTTCAAGCCAAATTATAAACTAAATACCAAATATTTAAGCTTTATAAAGGGAATTTATAAAAGTTATGGGGGTCAAGTGACCCCCCTCCTAATGCTGTAGCTCCGCCACTGGGGGTGTGGCCATAGTACCTAGTGCTGAAAACTCTTCTAAAATGTGGTCTTATATATAGAGTTATTTAGATTTTTGTACGATCAACCTCAGACCCTTCTAATGGCGGTCCAAAAAAAGAAAAGTTGAACTAAGCACTAGCACTACGTGATCGTGAAAATGCAAGTGATGCTACAAGAACTGCTTAAATTAATCTATACATGACGTTAAATGATTCACAGAAGCTGCTTGCAACGATACTTAGTCTAGACCATATAGATACGTAATAGATAAATATATATATATATATATATATATATTTCTTTTCTAATCACTAACAATTATACCATTGATCAACTAAATTTGTATAATTAATCGGAACATAGCATTTAATCAGCAAATTATTTATGTTGCTATTTTTTTTTTTGGTCGAAATTATTTATGTTGCTTATTTCTAGTATTCTACTATGAGTTGTTCCGGTGAGGTCCATATCTATATTAATTACATATGTATATTAATTCTGAAAAATTTATGATGAAAGATCAAATTATATTTTTGTTTATAATTTATTGTTTCAAGCAACCAATTGGCAATCTAATGCCACACATCAAATTTTCGGACAGACCCTCCGACATGCATATCCTAAAATTTTGATATCCAATCAAATATTTCATATTTTCTTCAAAATTAATTCTTCTAATTCAAGTGATGATGTGTTATTCTATACGCTAATATTTTCTTAAGTACAACTATCATTGTACCTTATTCGAAACTTTTAGTTACTTTATATAAATTAAGAAATAGCAATTACTTGAACATACTTGTTATCACGATCGATATCATCCAAGCCTCTAAACAATGATTCGAAATTAGAGTGGAATTATATATCCCCTCTCTTACAAACTCAATGGTTATCTCAATAACAACTAGAGATGTTGTAGTGTCAAAAACTTTGCAGACTGAACCGACCTAGTCAGATTAGTAATTACTAATTTAGGGGATTAAAACAGGATATTTTTTTTTTTAAATTACTACCGTATTAGGTCCGATATGGTCTATATGGGAGAAACTACTATGCCAAGGATTTCGTATAAAACTGATCGTTAATACTATAGGACCGGACCAGACCAAACCTAGATCCAATTCGAACCGACCGCAAAACCATGTGACTGAACATATTAGACCACATCAATAATCAAACAAATTGTGATACTAAAAAATGAAAATAATATAAAATATAAACGATGAACGGAACGTAACTTGGACTACTCGTATCTTTATCCTCTTTTAGACACCAGAAAAGTAGAAAATTGAATTCTTTTGCGAGCCGACAAAGGAAAAAAAAAAGGCTTTTGAAAAATGCATAGTTATTGACATAAGTTTTAAGTGACTTAGGTATATTCTTGTATTTCTCTTTTATTAAATCTCTTGTTTTAAAAACGTATCACCTAATTTCTAAAACCATATACACTATACATATTCTAGGAGCGATCAATCAGATAAATCAAACTGAACTTAAGCAAACTCAATAAAAAGATCAACCTGAAAAAAATGAAATGCATTCTTTGGATAAAATGGCTTCACTCACATATTAAGTTTTAGTCGGATTTTTTTTCGTGTTTAAGGTGGTAAAATATTTTAGGTTTTCAGGTGTAACCGGACTAAACTAATAATCGGATTGCGGGTTACCAATGCCCGATTAATCCCGATTTCAAAACACTTGTTATACAAAATATATATATAATATCTTGAAGAAAAGAAGAATATAAGAAAAAGGAAAGTGGAGAAATATTCGAGAGTCCGTATTTAATACAGACAAAGGGGATATTCAGACAGAAATCAAAGTTAAGAAGCAAGTCGAAACGTGTCACGAGAGAATCTCTTTTGTGCGTGCTTTGCATGGGATGCTAAAAAAGAAATAACTCTTTACTTTTCGACCAAATTAAAATAACAAAAAATGTAATACATTCCCAAAATAAAAGAAAAGAAAAGAAAAAGAGGTAATTAAAGTTGGATTCTAAAGAAGAATCTTTAGAAAAGTTAAGGGTTGGAGTCTTGCACATGAAGATTTTAATTGGTTTGAACAAATGCGACCAACCAACCATTTTTTTCTTCTAATTTATGTTATTTTGTTTTCTCATGTTACATTTCCATTTTCTTTTTGTCAAAATATAAAAAGTTATTTTTTCGTATGCTGATTTTGGAGGGTAAATGGTATTAGTTTTCTTACTCAAAAAAAAAACTAAAAAGGTTTATTCAAAGTAATGAATGATGGAATTCAAGACTAATGAATGATACAAAGGGAATTCCACAATGACTGGTTAATGTGTTGAGGGAATTAGGTACCTTCTATTTTTTAAGAACATTCTTTTTATGTATAAAATTATTTTAAATTTTTATTTGCTTTAACTTTCATGCAAAGTTCTTTATTGCTCTTATCCTATTATATTACTGCATATTCTCGCATGATAATTTTACAGAACACATGAGCGAACAAACCAACACAAATATACGTGTATATTCGTGGCAGCGTGTATATAATAATATATCTATTTTGTGCTTTAACAAAAAAATATATCTATTTTGTGTGTGTAGAGTTTAGAATTTATACATAGATTAAGGAATTTTTAGTCTAGAGTGATTAAGTTTTTCTTTTTTTTTTTTGAGATTAAGTTTGTACGATATTAAACCAATAAATTATAATTTGGTTCCACGCATGGAACCTAGTTTGCCTCAAATTCAGCTACCCATGTTTTATATATTCATCTGTGTTTCCAAAAAATCTAAAAAAACTTGTTTTGCCTTCAAACATACTAATAGATTAATTATATTAATACTTGTGAGTTGTGAACCGACATTAGATTTCTCCCATTCAACAAATGGAATTAGCCGATATGGGAAACAATACTCTAAGCATAAATAATTAAATATGGCACATTGGTTAAGTTAGTCCAATGTGAAAACATATGGACTTTAGTGATTTAATCCGATTGATAACAAATTAACAATATAACACAACGGTACTCTTTTTTATCTGTTATAGTGAGTAAGAATTATGTATTAAGTTCAAATAATATTTAACATTGGAATATCATAATCAATTGGGGATGTAGCTCAAATGGTAGAGCGCTCGCTTTGCATGCGAGAGGCACGGGGTTCGATCCCCCGCATCTCCACTCCTTTTATCCTTTTTTTTTTTTTTTGATTTTTACAAGTTTTAAAAATAGAATTTCTAACGTCTAAGCACTCGCATAGAGATAAAAAAAATACAAAGTTTTGAAAGATTCAGAGAGTCTTATCGAAAGTTTTATGTAAATAAAACTTATCCTTTTTTTTTTTTTGATTTTTACAAGTTTTAAAAATAGAATTTCTAACGTCTAAGCTCTCGCATAGAGATAAAAAAAAAAATACAAAGTTTTGAAAGATTCAGAGAGTCTTCTCGAAAGTTTTATGTAAATAACTCATTTTACTTATCATCTCAAACCTTGAAAAATACATTCTTGAAAATAAAATAAAAAGAAGTAATATCGTTTACAAAATTAAAGAGCAAACAAAAATTGGATGAATGTAAATATATATATAGCTCCATTTTTGTTCCATATCAAAATTAAAGAAGGAAAAATCAAAGAATATTGAATCTAAAAACTCTTTCTTCTACTCATAGCTACAGCTTCCACGGCTTCCACTTACATAGTCCCTTCACAAGTTTTAAAAAGCCATCCGAGAAACAAGAAAAAAAATTGATTTCTCTCCAGAATTTGCAGGAGACATAATTTGCATCTGTTTAAAACAAATACGATTTTGATTACTTACAAGCTCAGGATTTGACATTTTGACTTAGACGAAAGTAAGAGAGAACTTACCAGTGAAAAGACTGTGTAGTGAGTGTTGTTTATGGTGAAAGAAGCATATAATATTTTTGATGTTGCTTTTAAGTTATTTTTTGAGGAATGGTTTTTGACAGACGAGAAGTCTTTGGTCACTACCATCTTGAAGATCAATGACTCGTGATTCCCAACGTACTCGAGCTGCAAGTGCGCGAGCCATCTCGATTACTCCCACTTTGTCGCTTAGAACAACCCATCCCTATTAAATCAATCACACAAAAGGTCGAGATTTTTACTTGGGATTTTGTGATCTTATGGGGGGGAAAAAGAGAAATGGTGTGTATAAATATATAAACCTCAGGGCGAAGAATCCGGTCCATCTCCAAGAATAAGTCCATTAGGCTGCATCGTTCTGAGCTAAGATGTGTGAGAAGTTCATTGGCATGAAGCATGTCATATGTTCGAGGATATGTCGGGAATGGTTCACACCTGCACCGTGAAGAAAGATATTTGAGAATCTGATCATAAAATTTCGATAAAAAGCATTAGCCTTTGAGTCTATAATGCGCTGCAAATGTTGCTTAATATCTAAAAGGATCTTCTTTTAACCATATATTTATAGGTGAAACTGAAAGGGATAATTTTGTCACAAATGTTGCTTAGTATCTAAAAGGATCTTTTTTAACCATCATTAGAGGTGAAAAGAGATGATAAATTTGATGAACTTTAGAGGAAAAAAACACACTCACCAGTCATGTAGGACACCGGCGAAACCACGATCAAGTATGATAGGAAGAGTATTACGTGCCTTGACTGGGACAACGTTCATTACCCAAGCGGACTTTCCTTCGTCAAGTAAGGCTGCATTTAAATTCCCAAAACGAGCATTCATGTCCATCACATTGCGTATCATGTTAAAAGGCGGGAGAGGATCTTCATCACCGGGTCTCTTTGGGTGGTCAGAGAAAATCAAAGGCGTAAGCAAGGACCAATAATTTCTCAGAGCTGATCTCCATACTTGTGTATCCTCGAAGAATTCTTCCGGTTTTAAACCTGAAATATTCAATATAAATCCAAAACAAAATATTAAATTCAAGCCCAGCAGAGGTTGTCAAAAGAGATACAGTCCATGAAACAACAAAGTGGTTGTCAGAAGAGATACTTTCCATGAATTTCAAGCCCAGCAGAGGTTGTTCCTGCAACAGCAGACCTGTTCTGTATAGGAATCCAGCGTTTACTTGTGGTTCCGCTTATACATGGAACCAGTGGGTGGTAATACGGAACACTATCTCCATCTTTGCAAAGAGGTATAGAAGCTTGCGAACTACAACAACCAGAAAAAGCATCAATACGGGAAAGCCAAGCTTACACTTTAAATGCCAAGAACATGTCTCAGGATCACACTTACCGAGACGAATAGCAACTTGAATCTACAGTTTTCTGCCAAAGAAACGTCTCATCCTGCTGAGCTGTTAGACTCCAACAGATTTTCTTAGATAACTCATCCACCCGTGTTGAGATGCTCGTTTTCTTGGTATCTGGTAAGTTTCCCTGTGCTTTGTTTGTGGGGGAAGTTAAAACAAAGTATCCCCCGGGTTTCAGAACACGATCCACTTCCAAAAGTAGCATTGCATCTGCTTAAGGGACAAACAGAACGTCAACATATCAGAACAAAGTTAACCATATTACGAGATCTCAACTTCAAAAGTTAAAAAACAACGACACACGCTTGCGAGACCGTTTGATGTGATTACCTTTGATATCCCAAGTAGTGCCACATTGAGCACAATGGACCATATCAAAAGACAATGCCGGGTAAGGAAGCTGTTTTGAAAAGAAATTGCCAATCATTGCAGGAAGGCCTCTCTCTAGAGCTAACTGGACTTGGCTCCCAGTTGCCTCATACTCAGCGATACATATAGGCATCAGCTTCAAAGACACTAAATGTGCACCAAAGCTACCAAAGCCGCAACCAATGTCTAACACAGTCCGTACCTGCAAGCATCAGAAGAAATATCAGAAGCTGGAGCTGAAAAGCTGATGTGTAAGATAATAAGATTAAGAATACTTACACCCGCTTGCGCAAATTCAGTATCACTTCCTAAACCTATCATCTCAGCAATTTGACGAGCATAGTCTTTGACCCCATCAAAGACCAGGCCGTCCTCCGAGTGAAAAGTAATTTGATTCTCTTCAAGCAACATTAACCTAATAATGATGATAAGGAAAAAGAGAAATTACAAAACAGAACCAAATACTTGCAGAAACTGTATCTAAAGAAACTGTAAGTCAAAAGAAAAGACCTCGTTGTTACGGTTCCTGACGAAAGAAACTGGTCTTTGGTAATCTTCACGTTACCACTCCATATGATATCTCTACCAAGTGGCCACCTAAGTGGTATTTTATAATCTCTCGGAGGTCGAACTACACATCTTTCCTTCTCTCTTTCAAACTCACAATGTCGATCTAACTCCTCACCCTCTTGAAGCCCAGCAAGCAAATTCCCAGTTATGTTATAACAAGGCACATAGCTTTCTCTTTCTTTACCACACAAAGGAAACTCTTTTAAACTAGCCCCTAAAGAAAGAGACCTCAAATCAAGATAATCAACAGCAGCTTGCTCCTTTATCCTCCTATAGTTACTATAAATGTTGGGCACAAGTGTCGAACTTGTCGAAGAATCATACGAATTAGATGTCAATGGTGCTAAAATAGTAACTAAAGCAACAACACCGACAATGAAGAAAAGCAATCCTCTGATCCGTGGTCTAAGACCAAAAACAGAGGAAACACTCTTGTACCAAGAACTTCTCATATCAAAAAAATCGTCTCTTTCGTAAACAGAAACCACTAACTCCTCTTGCTCTCCACAGAAACTTTGTCATCCGCTTCTTTCATCAAAACAAGTCTCAATTTTGAAGTACATAGTCTCATTACCACAATCCTAAAGAAACAAGTCTAGATTTTTCTCCACTCTTTATAATCCAAATCAGGAAATGGCCTCACTAGTAGCAGATGCCAAATTCAGAACCAAATTGAAGATTAGACTCACAAAGGCAATGCCAATTCCGGAAAAATCAAAACCACCTGCAATCAAATCTAACAGATCAAAAAATCAAAAATTTCCCAAAAAAGAAACATTACCATTTCTAGTGAATCTATACATTAACCGAATTTTGCTTTTTGGTCGAAGAAAATTCAAGAAAAAAGAAAGCTTTGATAATATTTTTATGGATAAACCCATGATTGAGATCTCGAGAATGACGAAGAAGATCAGATCAAAAAAAAAAAAAATTGCAGATAATCCAAAGACAAATGACGATAATCAATTTAGGGTTTTTGAGATGCGTACCAAAGTTAATAGATTTTCAGAGCAACAACAATGGCAACAAAAAATTTGAGAGATTCAGAAGAAAGAGAGAGAAAGAGATTGAGAGATTCCAATTATATGGGCACTCTCTTGTAAGCTTTTTTTTTTTTTTTTAGATCGAATTTTCTGAATATAGTAGATTAATAATTACGAAGAATCATAACATTTAATGATGATGATTAAGATTTTAATTGTAAGTTGATCTAATTAAGAAAGTATGTGTAAGTAAACTTTTTAAAACAAGAATTGTTTAATTTTGTGTTACAGCAAAAATACAGTCATGAAAGAAGTAGCGGAGAGGAGAATAATTGCAAATTCGTGGTGCACTTTTACTTTTTGTGCATTTATTAAATTGGTCTCTTTGTCTCTTGGTCTCTTTATTTTATTATTTTCTTGAAATTCACTAGAACAAAAGGTTATTTTTATTATATTATTAATTTGTATGATTATGTTGTTGTTGGTGAGCAATAACAATCCACTACTATAAAAGAAAACCTAATTTTCGTGTTTATGGGGTAAGCATATTATAAAATAATTTATTTTATACGTGTTAGGTTAAGTAATACATTTATGCAATTTGAGTACTACATAGAATTATGTAACTCAATTATACTTTCACACGTATTTAATTATATTAAATGTACTTAGAAAAGATCATTACATCTACTATTTTAAAAGAAATAAATTGTCCTTGTTACGATAATGAAAGTCATTATAAATTAAAGATAAAAGAGGAAAAAATGAAACAAATCAGGCAACAAAACGTCAAAGCAATCGTTTTCTTATTATGTCGCATTAACAAATATTGCAAGAAAACAAATCTAAGTACCTTCACTTTTCAATTAAACAAACATTATTACAAATTTATAACACAACAAACTGATATTTATTCGTAAATAATATTCAAAAATCAACAAAATATATAAAATTCTAATTAGGACATGGATCGAACTTGGGGTTGATGTCTTGATCAGAAGATAAATTAATGAGAACAATCTTTGTTCAAGCTCTTTAAAATCTTTGTACCAGATTGTCTACAAACTGTCTACTTGCACAACTTCATCGATGATTTCTTGTCTAGCTCGTAAAGAAACTCGGTTATTAGAATTTTGAGGCCTAAGTTGCTATAGTCAATAATTTGATGCCTCGACTTGTATATCTCATACATAAAGAGAATAATTCTATTAGTTTGTTTTCCACTCAAGTTCTCGCAAATCTTCTCATTTAGTCTCCAAATATGTAATTTGTTAATACGAAGCTTCCCTTTTTTCTCTGTATGTTTTATTTCATTCCTTGCAATGGATACCATAACTCAAATTTGTAGTCATTCAAAGAAATAATATAATAACAATGATTACGTATCATAAGCTTTTAACTCAAAATCAAAATTGGTAGTGACTGAAAAAGTAACGAAGGGTTTCATAGTCAGGTATGTGTTTCAGAACACCATCCACTCCATTTGGCGAGAAAGAAATGACAGGAGGCACGGCGAACAACCTTCACCGACAGAGAAGATAGTGAAGTTGATAGACAAGAACCTCAGAAACCGTTTGAGCACAATAAGAAGAGGGGAGATGAAAGATATGCAGACGGACTTTAAATGTGGTTTGCATCTAGACAACATTAGGGATAAAATCACTATATAGTTGTTTTCAAAAAGTTTGCAGTCATCTGTAAAAACGTTTATTTTTCTTCTGAATATAATTTAACATTAGATTCAAAAAAAAAAAAAAACTCATGAACTATATACTTGTTTAAAACTATTATAACTTCCAATGTGAAATATTAATTTAACATTCTAGTAGACCTCCATGAAATGAAGGCATGACTAAAACAATATTTTTTCGGAGATATCACAACAAGATCATTAAAATGTGAGAGACCGTTAGTGGAAAATCATATCAATCGTCTTTAATGACCATGCTGACATTTTGCTTAGATACAAATTCTTTAAGGTTTTAAATTAGAATTATTGAACCGTTGATTTCTCACTGCAAGGTTGTCCACAAATCACAACCGTCACCATTGCTTTGATACCGCAAGAAACTTGTGGAAACAAAGATATTGCCAAAAATTGCAATCCATATCATATAAGTCAGAGCTCGGGCTTAACAACTTAAGCAACGACCATATGCAAAGTCATACAAATCTTGCATATCATATAACAAAATATTCCATCTAGCTTTTTAAGTGGAAATAAGTCAAAAGATCTAACTTTAGTTACTGTATGAATATGTAACATCCGTTGGGGTTTTACTTCTTTTTTTGTCGTGAGTTTTACTTTTTAAAATTGTTCCCTTTTTGAAAATTTTGTTTAATTTCCATTATTGTCAAGATTATTTTAGGTGGTTTAAGGTTCAATTCAATTTTTAGATCATATACTTGTCCAATTCGGTTTAGATCGGTTAACTTAAACCAATTATACGCCTAGATAATGGCAATACAAGTTGATTACACGTGCAGGTTTAAAAGTTGAGGCTATTTTTGTAACTTTCTATTGAGAGGATTTTTAATAAGTTTACCCCTCACTCCCTTGTTCACGAACCCGTAACCCTAGCCGCCTTCGAAATTTCCCAATTGTTTTTTCCAACAAATTTTCAAACAAATTCGCTCAGATCCTCTTCTTCTCAGAGATCAACCTTCAAATCAATTGTAATTTTCTTGTTTCTTGTAATTTTATCTTTCGATTGATACCTCTTTTGATATCATCCTTCGATATTGTCAAATCTAGGGTTTTTTTCAATCGAGTTCTTGATTTTGATCACAAATCGACAGATCTGTTTAGGCGTTTTTCTGGGTATCGATTCTTTTCAACATCCATGCCTTAATTTCACGTTTTCCCCAATTTTATTTACCCTAATTTTTCTGTGTTCATCAGATCTGCAAATTGATTTAGGGCTTTTGTTCCTCGTACCGTAAAATTCATTGATTGTTTGAATTTGGACTCTTGATTTCATGTTTTTAGCCGTGAATTGAAAAATCTAGGGTTAGGTTTTCGAATTTGGGGATTTTCTAAATAATAATTGGGGAAAACTTATTTCTTTACAAAGTTTGACTTTTTGACTGTAAATTAAAATTACACTAATACCCATATATACCTAAAAACATCAAAATCAATCATCGTTTGCTTCTGAATATGGAATTGTCCATATGTAAATTATCAAACTTTAATGTGACTAAAATTAACTTTGGTTTTGACCAATCAGGTTGTTAAAAAATGGGATTAAAGCGACCTTATGATGCTGAAGAGATGCAAGAGTGCAATGCTAAGCATGCAAGACAGCTTAGTTATAACAACCATAACCAATTTGACGAAGCTATTCCATATCATCATGTTTCTATGGACAAGAAGACAAGTGTTTTAGGTACAATGAAACCTTTAAAATGTTATAAATTCATATACTCTGTTATGGCAAGTTTTTGAGGGATTAACTTTGGACGTCTCTTGTTGCAGTGGAGGATCTGAATGGTCTGTCTGAGAATCCTACATGGGCTAATGTT
Organism: Arabidopsis arenosa; assembly: GCA_905216605.1. Lineage (NCBI taxonomy): Eukaryota > Viridiplantae > Streptophyta > Magnoliopsida > Brassicales > Brassicaceae > Arabidopsis > Arabidopsis arenosa. The sequence goes on along the minus strand of LR999455.1, from coordinate 1,029,962 downwards.
GACAAGGGTTTTGAAACAACTGATTTGTGTCAGGATGATTCTCAGTCTGGAGGGACGACTCAGTCAGATCTTTCTCATCAATCTTCTGGTTCAGATTACACCTGGAGACCACTTTCTCCAGTGGAAGATGTCTATTCTTGTCTGATGAATCAACCTCCTAGGAAACAAGTTCTTGTTGGGTCTAATCATCAGGCGGATATTCCTGAATTCGTCAAGGAAGAGGTTCTTGATCAGTCAGAGACTCGAACTAAGGACGACTTAGAAGGGAAGCTGATGGGAAAGTGCATAATACCAATGTCTGACTCTGACCTTTTTGGAACCGGTCAACGAAGAAAGGAATGTCTTTGCCCGGATAAAGGCTCGATTAGATGTGTGCGGCGACATATCCTGGAAGCTAGAGAGAGCCTGATTGAAACCATTGGATATGAGAGGTTTATGGAGCTAGGGTTCTGTGAAATGGGGGAGGAAGTTGCAAGCTTATGGACCGAAGACGAAGAAGATCTCTTTCACAAGGTTGTATACTCCAATCCTTTCTCAGTGGGTCGTGACTTCTGGAAGCAATTAAAGGCAATGTTTCCTTCAAGAACTGTGAAGGACTTGGTTAGCTACTACTTCAATGTCTTCATCTTGCGGAGACGGGGTACTCAGAATCGGTTCAAATCCCTAGACGTCGATAGTGATGATGACGAGTGGCAAGTAGAGTACAACATCTTTTACAGCACCAAATCTTTAGATGAGGAAGACAACAATGGAAATCGCTCCTCACATGAAGATAACGAGGAAGAAGAAACGAACAGCAGTGATGATGATGATGAAGAAGAAGAAGAAGAAGACAACTCACCAAGTAACGATGCTCATTGTGTATATATGGATAAGGCTTCAAGAGACGGTGTTGGTGAGGAGTTAAATGTGGAAGACGACTCATGTATGTCCTTCGAGTTACAAGACTCCAACTTGATCTTCACTCACAGCCCAATTGAAAACAGAGAGTGCCACAGATCTGGTGATGATTCGTATTCATTTGATGATCAGAGATTCACATCAGATTGTTGGAACAAGAACAACGATCTTCTACCAACTTCAAACATCATTGAGGAGATATTTGGTCAAGATGATTGGGACGATAATGATGATGATAACTTCAAGGGGAAGTAAATGAAAAGCTTTCTTTCTTCTTCCATAGATTTCTGCAGATTTTTTTTTTTCTTAAGTGAATTATTTAAAGAAGCAGAAGTTTGAAAGTTTCCACTTTGGGAGTTTTTTTGTTGGTTTAGGTTGAAGAAGAAGGGACTTCCTGATTGATTTGACTATGTAAAAAAGCTATTAAAATCCAGGAACCTTTTTTTCTATTTTTTTTTTTTGAGTCCTCAAGATCTCAATGTACATTATTTTGGTGTAAAATGAAAAAAAAAAAATGCTAAGTTATCCGACATCGAAATAGGAAAAAGGAAAAAGTTAAATACACAAATAAGGCTATCTCGTTAATCTCGTCAATGTCATTCCTGGAAAAGAATATGAGGAAGAAGATGAAGCTGTCGCCGACGTTGCAATCGACCTCAAATCCCTCACTTCCCGATGATGTGCTATTGAGCATCTTTGCACGCGTCTCAAGATTGTACTATCCGACTCTATATCTCGTCTCCAAGAGCTTTAGAACTCTCCTAGCTTCACCGGAGCTATACAAGGTTCGGTCACTCTTAGGCAACACCGAGATTTGTCTTTATGTGTGTTCACGGTTCCAAGATCCTCATCATACGAACACTAGCTGGTTCACCCTCTGTCGGAAACCTGATCAAACCCTAACCAATGGCACCATTAAGAAGTCAAGTGGGTATGTTTTGGCTAGAGTCCCAAATTTACATTCTCCTCCTTTGCACTCTTCGAGTCTTGTGGCGGTTGGTTCTAACATTTATAACATTGCAGGATCCTGCTACCTAGAGTCTTCCTCAAGCGTCTCGGTTCTGGATTGTCGGTCTCACACGTGGCGCGAGGCTCCAAGCTTGCGGGAGGGGCTATGTTCGGTTTCTGCTAGTGTCATTGATCGAAAGATATACGTAGCAGGACGTTCCATAGATAGTGATAATAACTCAAAGAATTCGGTCGAGGTGTTCGACACTGAAACACAAATTTGGGATCCGGAGGCCATTACTTGCAGCGAGACACAAGGCGATTTTTACGAATGCAAAACCACATGTATTGACAGAAAGTTCCATGTGGTGACTCTCGGTATAAAAGAGGCGGTTGCTTACAATTCCAAGAAAGGTAGATGGGACAGGTTTAGACGAAAAATAGATCAATATAAGTTTTCAGCTTATTGCGAGATAAAGAATGTTTTGTACTCTGGTACTCATGGAATGTTCAGATGGTATGACTCTAAGGCAAGTAGGTGGAGAGATTTGAAAGGTTTGGAAGGACTACCTAAGTTCGGTTCTGGTGCGAATATTAAATTGGCTGGTTATGGTGGAAAGATAGCGGTTTTGTGGGAGGAGGATTTGCCTTCTTGTGGACCTGATAGCGGCTATAAGAAGATGATTCGGTGTGCAGAGATAGCTCTTGAAAGGCGCAAAAGTCGTGAAATTTGGGGGATTATTGAGTGGATTGGTGATGTGCTTACCGTCCCTGTAGGATATGTTGTTTTGGAGAAGGTTCTTGCTGTTACTCTTTGATGAATGCGTCACAAGCCTTGAATGTGTTTTCTTTTGGTAGTATCATTTTTATTTGGAATGCGTATGTTCTTTTGGTGTGTATGCAACTATTGATGAATAAGTCTGTCTATTGTTTCACTTCTAATCATTTGATGTCACTCAAAATGTCTTTGAAGCAAATAAAAGAAATTTTCTATTTGAAAGAAATACGAACACTAACATACTGAAAGCAAGATCACAAATTAACACTATACAAATCTTTTCGATGGTCCCTGGTAAGATAAGAATGATATACAAATCTGTGTGGGAAACAAAACAAACAACAACAAATCAGTTGAATCATGTCTCCTCGTTTTTCACTTGGATCCAACTACCATTAGATGATCCAACTCCTGATTCTTTCTTTTTACGACTAAAAAAACCGACAAAATACCCCAAAATCACTCCCACAACCATCACACTTGCTCCTTCAATGTACCACAAGACTGCAAAGTCAGATTCAGATCCAAAGTTTGAGTCTTTACCATCATCACTACCGCTAATAACTTCCCCTGAAGCCAAAATCTCAACAACATCATGAACTTCTCCGTCGTGGTTTCCCACATACGAAAGAGTGAGTCTTTCTTTATTAGCAACCAAACGAGTGTACCCAAACTCGCCTCCGCGGTACATTGAGTTAGCAGGCTGAGGAAAGATCGGGACATCCTGGTGATTAGGTCTCGGTTCCCAAATAGGCTGTGTGTCTTTTCCAGCCATACCAATCACAAGATGAACAGGGTTTCCTTGCCAACGTTCACCACAAGTATTGTTACTAATCGGGCAAAACCTTTCGTATCTATGTACATGTCCCCATAAAGCAACAGTCACATTGTTCTTCACAAACAACGGTTCCAAATGCTCGATCATCCTCTGTCTTATCGCAGCGTCTCTTATCTTCCTACTTGTAGTGTACATCGGTCTATGCCCTTGTACAACAACAAACGGTGTCTTGCTCCTATTAACAGACTCTAAATCACTCTTCAAAAAACTATACTGCTTCCCTCCTTTAAGAAAATCCGTCTCTGTCGAAATATAAACGAAATGAACCGAACCCATATCATAAGAATAGTAAAGGTTCCGACTTTGAGGTCCCTTAACCATACCCGTAGCTTCTGATGAATTACCAGGCATGTTAAACTTAACACTATACGGTACACCACATTCACCACCACTATCTTTACCATAAACATAAGCAGCCCAATCTGGCTTCCAAGGCTGCATAGGCCAATCATACTCATGGTTACCAATACAAACATGGTAAGGCACTCTAGAAGCAATAGGCTCAATCTGAGCAAAGAACTCATCCCAAATCCACGAGTAACCTCGCGCGTAACTTATATCTCCGATGTGTGATACAATCGCAGGCTTATCATCACCTAAAGCTTCAATGTCTCTTAAAATCCATTTGACAGTTGATAAACTTTCTTCTTCTCCACGGATAAATGTTCTATAAGGTGTAGAACATCCCATATCTCCAAACATGAAAGCTAATGTTTCTTCTGAATTCTCATTTCTTGAAACAAAACTATGAATCTCACTCCATCCTTTCAAATCACTTCCAACCTAATTGATAACAGGAAAAAGTCAACATTTTGATTCTGAAAAACCCTAAAGATTCAAACTTTAAGGGTTTTGATTCTTACCTGATAATAATACTTAAGCCCTTGTTTCAGATTCTTCATCACGGAATCAAATATCCAACCTGGATCTCTCCATCCGATTGTAGAATTCGCCGGCGCGTGACACATATGTTCTCTCTCATACCTAACTCCACGCGCCACCGCGATGTTATCGAGTTTCTCTTTAACCTCGCCGTATCGAGCAAATCGTTCTTCTCCATCTCCGGTTACGAACATCACTCTCATCTCGTTGATATTATCTGTGTAACTTAAATGAATCTGCTCCGGTCGGTTAACGGCGAACCGGAAATTTAACTGGTTTGATTCGGTTAATAGATGTCGAGTTCCGGGTAAAGGATTGTGATCATGGTCTTGGTGTTTCGGGTTGATTTCGGATTGGGTCCAACGGAAGATCCGGAAAGTGTAATTTGATCGGAGATTGGTTAAGGGAAGTGAAATTGAACCCGACCCGGATTTCCAATTGGGTGAATCGGAGAGGATTTTGTAGCCGATGAAGTGATCGTGAGGAGAGTCCGGTGGTGAGTAGATTCCTAACCAATCGAGATCGGACGGTGATTCGACGCCGGACCATTTGATCACGACTATGTCGCCGGTTCGGTTTAAGGTTTGAGGAGAGATTGAAATTGTGACTTTGGAATAAACAGAGGTGATTAAGAGGAAGAAGAAGACGAGAGAGTAAACGGCGATCATGATTTACGGTGGTTGATGCGGCGGAGGACGGTGGTTAGTCAAAAGTCAACGTTTGTTTTATCAGTTTTAGTTGGTTTGGTTTGTATTTGGGTTTTACTGATAAATTTAGAAGAGTTTTTGAGTGATTATGAAGTCATTATTTTGTTTGAAACCAAACCTGATTTATGACTTTTCACCATCAAAAGAATATGCTATTTAGAAATAAAATAAAACAAAACATTATGGAATTAATTATTTTTCCAAATTTACAAGTTTCATTGTCAAATCAAACATGATTTATTTCTTTCTTTTTTTCTTGCCATGAACTTGGCATTAATTTGTTAAGGTATATATGTAGGATATGCTTAATGCTTTGTCTTTGTATATATAAATGTGTAATCAAAAGCACAAAATCCCTCTATGACCAAAAAAAAAAACACACAGAATCTCACAAGTTTTAGAGTATGAATAATAATTTTAGTAAGGTGAAATAAAGGAACAGGGGAGATTCAAAGGGGTGACCTGAGAACACAAACTCAATGGTTTCAATGAAAATGTAAAGAAATCATAGGATCTGTGTTCTCATGACACTCCTTTGAGATTTCACCTCCTGTTGTTCTTCTCTTTTTCTTCATACTTTACTTCCACAAATAAGTTCTACTACATAAGTTTCTCTATGTATAAAAATATTTATACAGTTTCTTCTTCTTGGTCTTTAGATTTTTGTTCACTTCTGTTCTGTCATAATAATGTGGTCATCTTGTTGACAAAAAATTAGTAAGTGTGGTGAAAATGAGCACATCCTTTTCTTCACACACGACATCGTTTCTATGGAATGATTCAAACAATGGGCTGAAAACGTATCTATCAATGGGCTAGTAATGAGCCCATCTGTGCTCTCTTCTAGTAGGCCCATTTAAAACTCATTTGAATAGTTTAATTTTTTTTTTTTTTTGAATAGTTTAATTACCCTGCCGACAAAATCATAAATGGTCAAGAGTTGGATAGACTAGGGATGTGGCATGAGGACCCATTATTCCGTGCCACACATCAATGCGTCAACCAATCCATAATTTAAGCGAAGTAAATACACCAGAATATTACCGCTCTAGACTCAATATTTATGATCAAGAATCGAAGATTATACTAGTAGCATTTATGTAGGAAAATATACAAAGTTAGAAGTATTAATCAACCAATAAAAGTAAATGTATGATCAAGATTCAAGAATCAAGATAATAATTTATCAAGACCGGTTCTGATGGTCGAGCTTTGCGAAATGGTCAAAATGTAATCAAGCATTTTTTAACGTAGGGAAGGTACACAATGACAAAATGTAAAATTCACCAACTAAAGTCGAAAAGTAGATCTATGGCGTAAGAATCGTGACTATAAATATCCCATTAACGAGTGGATAAAGAAAAAGGAGACCAAAACAAGTGGACAAATAAAGTTTCCCGAAATTCAATAAATATTATCATCCCCCGGATAAGTTGTTTGTGTTATTGTACGTTTTCCAAATTCAAGACAAGAAAAAACTTTTTTCTTTGAGACAAAAGAAACATGGATTTCTTCACCGATCAAGTAAAGAAGAAATTCTCCGACAAGAAACCGGAGAGCTCTGATCCGGAGCCAAACCACAACAAAAACAAACCCGGTCACACCGATCCAACAACACATAAACCGGTTTCCAACACCGATCCATCAACACATTCCAACACCGATCAATCAACACATAGGCCAGCTTCGAACGCCGAGCTCATGGCTAGTGCCAAGATCGTAGCCGAAGCAGCTCAAGCCGCTGCTCGTAACGAGTCAGACAAGCTTGACAAAGCTAAAGTCGCCGGAGCCACTGCTGATATCCTTGACGCCGCTTCTAGATATGGTAAGCTCGATGAAAAGAGCGGTGTTGGTCAGTATCTTGAAAAGGCTGAACAATATCTCCACAAGTACGAAACTTCCCACTCTCACTCCTCCACCGGTGGAAGCCACGGTAGCCAAGGCGGTGTTGGCAGCGGTGGAAGCCATGGTGGTGTCAGCGGTGGAGCTGGAGCACCGGCGGCTAAGAAAGAAGATGAGAAGAAGTCCGGAGGTGGCCATGGGTTTGGAGATTATGCTAAGATGGCTCAAGGTTTTATGAAGTGATTAATGTTTTAATTATTAAAAAATAATTATGTTAGTTATTTATCTTCTTTAATTACTTTTTAGTAAGCTGTTGTTTTCTGAATTATTAACTGTTGAATTTGTCATTTGTGTATGATGGAGGAACATTATGATGTTAAAGATCATGTATCATGTTGACTACCTCTAAGTGGTTCTTTAGTTCTTACAAAAGTAAAAAACAACTCTTTGTCTAATCAGAAGTTCAGAACTCTAATTGGAAGTTATCAATTCTGATAAATCAAATTAAAATATACTTTTAAATAAAAATACTATTTTTTTTAAAGAAATATCCTAAAATAGCATTAAAACAAATTTTATGGATAATTATATCACAAATTCCATAAATTTTTAAAGTTGGCATTACACAATAACTATTTATTTTTATCTAATTATGTAAAATAATAAAATTAATTATACTTTGAAATCACGATTATAATACGATGTTTTGAAGCGTCAATTAAATGCTTTTTTGGTCTTTTTAATTTTAAATTTGTGTTATTTTTGAAATTTTGCAAATTATGTATTAAATTTTTAAATAAAATTTATTTTTATGACATTTTGTGAGAATTGCCCAAAATTGAATTATTATTAGATGTGTTATTCGGACAAGAAATAGTATGTTTAAAAGGCCCATAAACGAGCCCACTATGCGAGTCCATTGGTTTTTCTTTATTTAATCACATTTAGGTGTCGTCCTTATCTTTTATACACTTTTTAACCAATTTATTCCGAATTCTTCTAACTTGGGAAAAAAGTTTGAACGACAATGGAAATCGATGCTCCGAAGCAACAAGAGTCGAAGCAGATCAGAGACGAAGAGCTATTCAAAGCAGCGGAATGGGGTGATTCATCGTTGTTCATGTCATTATCTCAAGAACAGCTCTCTAAATCTCTCAATTTCACAAACGAAGATGGTCGCTCTCTCCTCCATGTCGCTGCTTCCTTCGGTCATTCTCAAGTTTGTTCCTTTCTCTTTACCAAATTATCTCTTTGTTTAGGTTTATAGAGAATCCGAGTAGTCTCAAGTACTAATCTCTAATTTGATACAAGCTTAACCTCTTTAGTTACTTACTATAGCTGCATAATTTGGTTTTTGAGTCTGGCTTTGAAAACCACATGAATCTGTTTTGTTTATTAGCTATTTGGGTTCTTGAGATTGGTGGGTTTTAGTAAATGTTTATGGATGTGTGATTTGCAGATAGTTAAGTTGATAACAAGTTCAGATGAAGCAAAGACTGTAATCAATAGCAAGGATGATGAAGGTTGGGCTCCTTTGCATTCTGCTGCTAGCAGCGGTAATGCTGAGCTCGTTGAGTTGCTTTTGACCAGAGGTATGTTACATAATCTTTGTGTGTTTTATTGTTGTTGAAAGTGGTAAAATCTTGATTTGCTATCATAAAGGTGTCATCTTTCTCAGTCCTGTGTAGTTGATCTCTGAATATCTAATAGTCCATGGGAATTGGGCATATAAGTTCCTATTGTGAAGTGGATTTTTGTGTTGCAGTGATTAGCTCTAGTTTCAATTCATTACATGTATGAGAAGATGGATACATTTGATGACGTTTAACTTGTGTTTAGGTGCTGATGTCAATGCCAAAAACAACGGTGGTCGCACTGCTCTTCACTATGCTGCTAGCAAAGGCTGGTTGGAGATTGCTCAGCTTTTATTAACACACGGTGCAAAGATTAACATCACAGACAAGGTTTTGTAGCTTCTTAATGTTTTTTTGCTTGTGGATCATTAACTTGTGTCAACACATAAACAAACCTTTTTTGTGACTTTCAGGTTGGTTGTACGCCGCTTCATAGAGCAGCAAGCGTGGGAAAGTTAGAAGTTTGTGAATTTCTTATTGAAGAAGGTGCAGAGATCGACGCTACGGATAAAATGGGCCAAACTGCACTCATGCATTCAGTCATCTGCGATGACAAACAGGTAAATTTCTATCTAATCGGCCTTAAAGCAACATCTCTTTGAGGTTAAAAGTTTTCTAAATTTTGAGCTTCTCTTGTGTGTTTCCATGGATCAGGTTGCGTTCCTGCTTATAAGACATGGTGCAGATGTGGATGTAGAAGACAAAGAAGGTTACACTGTTCTAGGCCGAGCTACCAACGAATTCCGACCTGCACTTATCGATGCTGCAAAGGCCATGCTTGAAGGATAAAATGACTCTGAATTGCTTTAAAACTCACGAGTCTTGTTTTGTTTAAACTCTTTGTTCTTTCAATATCAGGAAATAATAAAAGGATTGTTCTTTTATTTATATAAAATTCTTATAAAAGGATTGTAAAATTCTTTATAGCCCCATTAGATAGGCCCGTTTCGAATCCCTATATTAAACCCTAAAGGGCAACGGAGGGCGACGTTGAAAAGAGAAACCCTAAAGGGCGACAATGGAGTTCTGGGGTAAGAGCTATTCATTCTTAGCATATTTCGATTCTGCCTTCATTCTTAACTGCAAATATCTGCTGAATCATTCGTTAATTTAGTCTTTAAATATTAAAAGATGTTGATTTCCTATCCTAATTTCATTATTAGAAGTGAAAGTGAAGGCAAGGGAGTCTTTGAAAGTGGAGCCTGGATTCCGCAGGGTCATCCTTTGTCAGGTAATAATTTTCAAACTCCTTAGGATCTTTATGAAAGCATACTCAAATTTTGTTTTCTCTATGTAGGCCTTTTTCGGTAAAGATGTCCGTAAAGGTATAAACGATGGTCCGGTGTACTTGTATGCCAAGGTTAATGGCAAGAAATACGTTTTGGCAATTCTTTCCCGAAAGCATTTTCCTCTCATTACCTTTGATCTCATCATGGAGAAAGATTTTGTGCTTTCCCACTCCATGGATGAAGGAGTCATCCATTTAACTGGCTACAAAACTCCACCTGGATACAAAACTCCGGAGGTGGACTGCACTGTGGAAGAGGAGGAGGTTGAAAGTAGGTATGTGAAGTCTAAAACGACGGTGTGGTGGGACATAGAGAGGTGTCCGCTTCCCCATGTTTATGATGCTTCCCTTGTCGGTCCGTGTATAGATCGGGCGTTGCAGTATTTAGGCTACCTTGGTCCAATTTCCATCACTGCCATTGGCAACCTAAAACACACCCCTGATCACGTCTTGCGAGCACTATCTTCCTCTGGGATCCTTGTTAAACACGTCCCAAACGGTTAATCTTCTTATCTCTTTTCTATAATTCAAACTGTAGCTTAATCTTGTGTTGCGATTGAGTTGCTTTCCTTTTACTAAAACAGGTACCTCGAGCATTTTTGCTCAATTGTTTGCTTGGAAATTACAAAGTCGACCTCCGGCTACGTTTATGCTCATATCCGATTCCCCTGTACGGTCCGATTTGCATCACAGTCTTGAATCCCTAGAAGAGAAAGGATACAACATCCTTGTTGTATATCGCCATAAACCCCAGCCTGGAATGATCACTTCTTTTCAATGGTTGCAATGGGAAAGCTTACTGGCAAATACTTGTAATACACAGCTGACAAGAAAAAGGCAGCTTCTTCAAGAATCTGCCCGTTTTTCTTGCACACTATGCCATGTAGCTTTCCAAAGCCGTAAATATTTCGAAACTCATCTTAAGGGTGAAAAACATGAAATGAATGTAACGCATCCTTTTGCCTCCTCTCTTCTTCTTTTATCATCTTATCTACACCATTCAAAGAAAATATCTAATTTGACTGCAGGAATATTTACTTGGGCCTGATTCCCCCTTTCTGGAGTTAAATATTGCTACCACGATGACGGAGCAATTAAAGGCAAGTAATTTGATTGCTCTGAAACGATTGTGCAAGTTTTTCTTTTTATTATTTTTATTTTTATAATAATTATGCGAAAACACTGTAGACAACGTTGGAGAATGTGGTTGTTAATCCTGGAGCCGATTCTTCCCAATACAAGGGGGTGGTGTGGTGGGACATCGACAGATGTCCGGTTCCCAATGGTTATGATGCTTCTTTAGTTGGTCCGCGTATGTTGCAGAGTTTTGGGTCCTATGATCCTCTTACCATCATTGCCATTGGCAGCCTAAGATACACCTCTTCTCACGTCATGCGAGCGATCTCTTCCAGTGGAATAGTTTCTAAACATGTCCCATTTGGTTAATCTTCTTTTATCTCTTTCTTTCTACATATTAGTGTTTAGATTTGACTGCGGTTTTATTATTATTATTCATAAGCTAGGGTTTGGATTCAATTGGCAGTATTTGAGTTGCTTTCCTTTTGACTGAAGCAGGTGGCCCAAGCATTATTGAAGATGTGTTAACTTGGGCAAATACTAATCCACCTCCGGCTAAGATAATCCTTGTAACCAGTTCCTCTTTAATGGAATGCATGTCTCCCGCTCTTTATTCCCTTAAAGAGAAAGGATACAACATCCTTCTGGCATGTACACAAACTCTGCCTGAAGGTCTTAACCGTTATGTTAATTGGCGCTGGGAAGACTTACTGGCAGGTGTTTGTCCTCTTTGTCCCTGTTTTCTGAGCTAATTGTAGTTTTGTTTCTCAACTCTTTCTATTTCTTTTCTCCACCATATGTAATAGTTCCTTTAGGTAATAGACCCGAGACAAGAAGACAGAAGGATGAATTATCTAGCTGTTTTATTTGCAAAACCTGTGATTTATCTTACGAAAGCTATGAAAGTTTCGACATTCATATGGGAGGAGAAGAACATGCAATGCGAGTAAGCATCCTTACCTCCTCTCTCTGCTTGTGATTGAACAACCTCTTATACTTACTTGATGGTTTGTCAAACAGGCATTTAGAATTGGCTACTACTACCTGAATCAGGAACCTGGATCCGGGACTCGTTATTCCCCGGCAGTGAAGAAGCTATCAAAGGAAGGTCTAAATATCTCAAGTTTCTTAACTAAATTAATGAGTGAGTTTATAAAATCAAAGTTGAATAAACAAGTAGATGAAGCCGGCGTTGTTGGTTCTGACAGTCTGACCACCGCCACGGTGAAGAAGCAATCAAAGGCAAGTTTTTAATATATCTCAAAAATAATATCTGATTTCTTTGAATGCATACAGTTTGAGTTGCTGACTTTGGTTTGATGCTAAAACGTTGCAGAGAAAGTTGAAGAAGAGGCGTATCAAATGAGAGCATCTCGAAGAAGAAGAAGAAGAGTACATGGCACATGCACGTGGTGTGTTGTTGTTCTTCTCTATGGCACCATTTCAGATCGTGAATGGTTTCTTCTCCCTTATAATAAGTTCATGTTCTTCTTTTGAAATTTTCTCAAAAAAAATCTTCAAATAAGCTTTAATTGCTCTTTTCCTCAACTTAGTAAGCATTGGACACTTGAGAACAAGTGAGGCAAAATGTTTTTTTTTTTTAAGAATTAAAAAGTATATATATCCCTTCTTATCTCTTAAGAAGTCACTTACCCTCCTCACAAAAAATCTAAAGGCAAAATGATGCAAACCAAAATCTCTTCCTTCTCTCGACCAAGCTTCAGTCTCCATGAACCAAGAGTAGTTCATCATCCTCGTATCTCCATGGCTATATGCTCATCATCATCATCATCATCATCATCATCCTCACCGTTTCACCATCTTCTCTGCAAGTCCACCTTCCCTCTCGCTGCCTCACTCACCCTTCTCCTCTCTCCTTGTACCGGTAACTACGCTACTACTCAATAATTTTCCTGTGATTCAATGTATATGCGTATCATCATCATCATCATCATATGTATATGTGTGGATCTTCCTCAGCTGAAGCAGGCTTAATGTCGGGATCTCCCGGTATAGAATCAGTTCCAGGTCCTGAATTACCAAAAATCGAATTCCTTGACCGTTTCAATGGTACCAATCTTTCAAATTCTTGAATTCTAGAACAAGAAGTGTATTGTCTCCTTTAAAGAAGAAAGATTCTTAATTGCAGCAAAGAACCAGAAGTTCTACGCTGAGAACGATGCCAGATTCAAAGAATCTCCACTTCTCAAGAAACTACTTGAGAATTCCAAACTCAATAAAGAAAAGTAAGTTACTTTACACACACCCATTTGGTCTTTTTAGTGTTATAGAGCCAAAGTTGTGTGGAAGCTGCAAATCTTGAAACTCTGTTTTCAAAATCTTGAAACATGGACATGTGTTACATTGGTTTTGTGTTGTGTTTTGTTTAGGAATGAAAGAGAGATTCAAGACAAATATTGTCTAAGAGGAGCAGAATGGGGAGTAGGAGATTGTTCAACCACAGGAATGACAGATGAAGAGAAGGAGAAATTCATCACAATGTTGAAAAAGAAGACTGGTGTTGAATAAAAAACTTTGAATCACATAATTGTATTTTTGCAAGAATGGCTTTAGAGAGAATCTATGCTAATTGTTAAAGTTATCAATCCAAATCCAAATGGTTACAAAACAAAACACGACGAAACAACAAAAATACGTGTACAAACGGTTTTATCGATCTGCGGTTTTGATATCGAGAAGAGAAAGTGTAGCAATCTCATTCATAACCAATGATTTGTCAGTTTCAAAACCTACATCTTCTTTCTCAGCTTTCAAATCAGCAAACAAACGAAGAATCTTGGTTCGATTCGCCACGAGAATCGCCACAATGTCCTCTGGTTTGTTCTCGTTCGCCACAAAGAGCTTGAAGATATGAAAAGCTTCTAACTGAATGTTCTTGGTTGGTTCTCTTAAAAGATTCATCATGATTCTCAAATTATCCAAACTGCTCACATACTTAACCATCACACCTGAATTCGAACGATCCATCAACACATCTCCAAGCAATTTCGAAGCTTGTCTCTTCGTAAAGTAGCTTCCTTTCTCCAACAACTTCGTGTTATACTCTGCGAAAAACCATTCGTAGTTCTTGGCAAGATACTCAGCTACAGTCGATTTATGCCTCGTCAAAAGCTCCCTAAAGATTTTGCTAGCATCCGTAGCTACATCGAAATACGGAAGCTGAACATATTCGAAAAACTTCTCCAAATTCTTCGATTCGAGTATGTACTTGGCAACAACCTGATGCCGCACACATTCTTTAAGCATTCCTGTATAATGCAACGCCAACTCGTGATCATGATCGATTCCTTCGACTAACGAATCGATCACATCTAAATTCGATTCGAGATATTCAGAAGCAACGAGTCGAGATTCGACTTGTTGCTTCTGCAAATTCGCAACGATCTGTGTCGCGTCTTTTCTTGCTTCTAGATCAAGTTTTGGAATAGATTTGATCAAAGGACGAAGCGTATCTTCTCGAAAAAACTCTTGAGTTAACATAAGACAAGCTTCAGGAACAGGCTCAGCTTCACTATTACCATAAAGAATCGATTTCAAATCACTAATGTTTCGACACAATTCCGCACAAATCCCTAACCTTTTCGAGTTTCTCGAATCGATTTCTTCTTCGGATTCGGCTAAAACAATGAGATCTCGAGTCTGACGAACGATTTCACCAGGAAGACGTGATTTGTTCTTGAAGAGACCTTTCATTCTCGTGCTTCCGCCATGGTTTCCGAGGTTTCCGCTTAAACTGCTAAGCTTCCCGCTAAATGTAATGTTGATGGAATCATCATCGGTGGATCCGACGCGTAGATGGCTCCGTGTACGGTGGTGCTTTGACGACGGAGCTGAATTGGAGCCTCCGTGTCGTTTAGCACCACCGATTCTGGAGACACACGCACCTATGTTTCTCCTTTTTTTGACCTCAAAACAAAATAAATAAAAACAGAGCAAAAACAAATCTATGTCTCTCTCTGTGTCTTTTTTCTAGGGTTTGTTCAAAAGCTTTTTCAGGGGTTTCGTTGTGAAATCCAAAATGTTGTTTCTCTCAAATCTTCTTCTTTGAAGAAAAGAAGAAGAAAGAGACAACAAACCTAAAAATGGGGTCTTTGATTGGCTAATTTTGCCGCGCTGAATTTTCGTTGTGGTTAGTTTGAAGAATCTTTGATGTTTGAAACATAATTAGATTTTCAAGCTTATTTTTATTATTCTGCATTCTTTTATTACTTCTTAGCGGTTATTATTATATGTGGATAAGATATATAACGGATTTGGTCAGATATAATCTAAACACAATTAGTTTATCTAACTCTATTTATTTATATGTTTTAAATAACTATCGACTTTTTCATATTTAAAATTTAGTTTTACAGTGAAAATTCAAAATTTTGATACGTACTAGCTAACGTTATTTTACATTTTTCAAAATTTTAATGGCATCACTCGAATCCAGTAGCATGTGAAAATATGCATCCAGTATTTGATGATGATGTTAACTCGCTCAAGTTAGTATTATATCTTTTTACTTATTATTTCATACTTTCAAAATTATTTTTAAATATATCTGATTTCATTTAAAATTTGGAATAAAATTTTTAATTCTTCATTGTTATTTTTTTCATCAGGTAGATATTTATAAAAGATAAGCCAAATTACAGTACCGACTAGTCGATTACCAAATTGTATCAAACTAATATATGAGATGTTGATAAATTTGAAAGTAAATTTTAATATACATCCAATCAATTGTTTCACTTGTAGATAAAATTCACACAGTAAACAAACACATAGAAAAATGTTATTTTGTTCCATACCATTTCATTTATATGTTATTTAATAGTACGAAATGTTCACAATCAACATCAAATATTCATTTTAACATTTTTGAGTAATTTTAAACTTTTTTTAAAATTTAGACTCCGTATATATATTAAAAGCTATATATTTTAGAAGTATCATAATTCTGAATCAATATTTTTGAGGAAATAGAAATCCAATAAAATAGACTAGGAGAAAAAAGTTCTTCAACAATAAGAAAGAAATAAGCATGTGTGGATGAGAGAATGAATCATTTGGACAAAGAATGCAACCACTTAACTTGCGCACAGTATATGTTATTGTTAGTTAATTTATTACATTTGATTATTTACCAGATTCATCCTTAATACACAATAGATTTTTTTAAAAATGATTTTGAGGAATAGGATTTATCTTAAACCTAATGTGAAGTTTTAGAGAGACACCTTGATTTTGATTTGAATTAAAAGTTTTAAGTACCTATAAGAAAGGATCCATATTACTCCTTCGACAATGTTGGCTATGAGTTCCAAGGTAATCCATCTACATCACGTTCATCCTGATTTGTTCTTTATATTTTCTCATTCCACCTCCTACACCGGAATCCAGATCATCTTAATCGTGAATTAAATGAATTAGTTAGCGAGCTAATACCAAACAAAATAATATAATAATAATAATTCAAAATTCAAAATTAAAAAATATTAAAATAAATCAATAACATATTTTGAAAGTGAAATATTAAGAACAAATCCAAATAAAACTAATCTTAAAAATACAAATTAAATAAAACCAACAGCTAACAATTCAATTAAATTAATCAAAGATAATAATGCAATGAACCAAAAATACACTTCATATGAGAGTATTGAGATGATTTTTTCAAAAAAAATAAATAAATAAATAAAATGATATATATGCTTTGGTTGTTGTATGAAGTAAAACCTCTATAAATTAATAATATTGGGACTATAATATTTACTAATTTATCCATAAATTTATTAATTTATAACATTTAAACATTAATTAATATTTATAAAGAAAAGTTAGTTTTTTAAATTTTAGAAAGAAATGAATTGAGAAAATTTTGTATAAATAAATTAGTGTTTTGGATGTTATAAGTAGTTTTGAACTTGAAATTTTAATAGTTAGACTCTTTCAACAATAAATTACAAATATTTTAGATGAATTCACTTATACAAACGATTGATTAATGGTTGACAAAAAAAAAAGAACAATAGATAAATGATCTAAGTTGTTGTATTTTTAACACCTATGAGACTGTAGATTAATAACCTCAGCTGTCGTATTTAAACAAGTATAAGACTATCAAAATGAAAATCATACATATTCAAAAATTGAAAACTTACTAAAAAATTTGGCTATTTTTTTGACATAATTATAAAGTATAATACAACACTATAGTTTAAAAATAAAACATAACAATTTTTTTTATATAATACAAGTTATGAGCTCTAACGAACATTCAATTTTCTTAAAAAACACTAAAAACATACATTAATATATCAATTTATATATAAAGACATATATATATATACTTTTAAAATTTATATGATTATTAATTTATGAAATTGATGGACTATATTATCTTATTATTTTATCGAATTTTGCCAACTTTTATATTAGTCCGACTTAGGACTGATAAAAATTATTATTTTATAATATTTATTAATTGATAGAGGTTCTACTGTAATTGCATTTGAGAAAAATTTTGAGACCAACAAAAAATCTAAAGCCCAGTTCAAACTGTTCATACTTCATAAGTTCATGGTATCGTAAAAAAAAACGTTGATTAGGCCTATATTGGGCCATGTAGCCCTGAAGAGTTAAAACAATAAACAATCTTTAATCCAATGACATTTTCAACGACAAAGAAAAGAAAAAAATTGTGAGGACGAAAACTCTTCGTCGTCCCGGCGAGTTTCTCCAGTGATCGGCAAAGTCTTTCCGGCATCTATTGAATTTCACTAAACCAATAAGTAAGTTTCGATTTACAAAACTTTTGCTGTCTACTCGAAGTTCTTGACTCGTCTCGTCTCTTGTTTCGATTTCAATTTTTAATCTCAGACAAGTTTGCTATCTCTGGTTCTTGTCGGGTTTTGTAGGAATATTATCAGATTAGGAAGTGTGAGACTTCGGTCTTGATAAAAGAAAATGGTTCAAAGTCAGTCGTTAAGCACATTAACAATCTGTGGAAGTGTAAAAGTTTCAAGCTTGTTGAGGAATCGTTTAAATTCATCGAAAGCTTCAAGCTTGATCGGTGATCGATGTGTTTCGTGTCAGTTTTTGCGTAAATCACCGTCCTTTAGAAGTCATTGGAAGTCAATAAAGCAAAGAAATTTGTTGAGGGTTGAAGCTAGATGGCCATTTCAAGGTGGTGGTGGTGAACAAGGTTTAGACCCGAGCTCTGAGCGTAGCGAGAGTGCCAATGAAGATATATTGATCTTTTTCTTTCAGCTGGATTTGGCTACTCGTGTACAGGTTAAGACGAAATGCGGGGTTTTTTTCGCTTTCAAGATTATTGATTACGGTTTTGAAGTGTTGCAATATTGAATGATCTGTGGATTGATGTGTTTTGAAATGGCAGTATGCAATGAATCTGGAGCAGTACGACATCGCGCAGCAACTAAGAGAAAAGCTAACTGAGGTATGTGAAATGTTATTATATGATCTTTAAGTGCGACAAGTTTTGAACTATTCGATCATGCAAAGATGTTAGCTTTTGGTTGGACTTATCTTTGTATTCTTGTATACCGAAATCGCAACACGGTAGTGAATAACAGTCTGTGGTTGGTAGGTGGAAGAGGAGTCGATAAGGCTGCAGGAAGGGAAAAGAGGGTCATCAGCTAAAAGTGAAGCTCAAGACAAGGGTATTAGCATTATAAGGCTACGGTGAGCAGTTTTATTCGGTTATGTGTTTGCTTTGTAAGACATTTTCTCTCTGTGTCTGTAAACATTGAGTATATCATCTTCATTGTTTATTTGATGTAATTGCAGTGCAGATCTCCAGAATGCTATTGACAGTGAGGATTACGGTTTGGCAGCTAAGTTACGAGATGAAATCTCAAAGCTTGAAGCAGAATCATTAGCTGTATCTGCGAAAGCCTTGGCTTTTGAGAAAGCAGAGTATGCATTTCGTTTGGGACAGAAACTTAGACACAAAACTTTTGGTACATCTTCATATGTATTATTAGTGCTTATCTCACTACGGTTTACATTCATATATCGGGGAACTTACGTTGCATTCTTTTCATTTGGCTTAGGTTACCGGGCTGTAGTTTGTGGTATGGATCCAATTTGCTGTGAATCAAGCTCTTGGATGGAAGCTGCAGAGGTTGAAAAGTTACCTCGCGGATCCAATCAGCCATTTTATCAGGTTCTGCTTCTGAAGCAAATGTTCATTAAGATTTAAGACTTGCGTTGAAAGAAAAAGAAGCTAAAATTAATATTTAAATTGTATTCATATACCTATGAACAATCTACAGAAGAAACATGGATATCTTAATCTCTTGCATGTGTCTAGCAGGTTCTAGTCGATGCTCGGACGCACCCAGATCTAGTAGTGGCATATGGTAAGCTCTGAGTTTTCAAGTCCTTTGGATCTCAAAATCTTGCTGCTGCACAACCTTAACCAGTGAACAATCTCACTATTACTTGACAATGTATCTGATATTGCAGTTGCTGAAGACAATCTATTAGCTCCCGAGAAACCCGACAAGGTGAGTAGACTCAATGTGGACAACGGAATCGTCATTGTAATAGTTTGACTCATGTTTGTGTGTGGTTTCTGCAGGAAAGGTTTGATCATCCATACATTTCTTTTCTCTACTATGGAGCCGACACAGCTGGAGATTTCATCCCTGTCAAACAATTGCGTGAGAAGTACAACAGATCTCGGCATGAAGTTCCTTTTGATTCACAAGAAGAAGATTAAGATGAACGCAGCATGTAAGCTATGAGTTCACAACCGCAGACTCGAGCACAAATCACAACAAAACAAGAACTTTAGTATAGCTCAAAGCATCTGGCTACCAACTCAGAGATGTTCTGTTGGTTATATACCCATGTAGATGTAGTTAGCACTTAGCTAGCACGACTGTTCTTGCTATATACACTATAACAAATCAACTTTATTCAAGAATGCTTTGTGTATAAATGCTTCTTTGTTCATCCTACTGATTTATCCAGATTAGCAAAGACAACTAACCAAGTGCTAAGAACTCAGATTCCATTGTGCTATGGCCTGCAATCTTGCTCAGACCTCTTTGCTTCATCAGATTTCTCACTTCTTTAGCCTGGCTCCATTGTCCATCCGATGCATACAAATTAGATATAAGGACATAATAAGAGGCATCATCGGGATGTAAATCAAGCATCTTCTTAATCACAATCTCCCCAAGATCAAATCTTGAATGCATTCCACATCCGTGGAGAAATGCTCCAAAACATCTTACATCTGGTTGAATCGGCATCTTCTCGATGATGTCTAAGGCTTGCTCAAGCTCACCTGCTCGAGCTAGCATATCAACCATACATGTGTAGTGTTTTGTTGAAGGCGTGAATTTGTAATCTTTGTACATTGAGCTGAAGTACTTCTTCCCTTCGTTAACCATCCCTGTATGACTACAAGCTGATAAAACAGATGTGAAGGTTGATTCATTTGGCTTTTGTTGCTTCTTCAGCATCTCCTCAAATAGCTCAAGGGACCCTTTTGTGTCCCCTTGCTTTCCATAGCCTCCGATCATAGCACTCCATGTGATTGTGTTTTTCTCTTCTATAGTATCGAAGATGAGACGAGCAGATTCGGCATCCCCACATTTGGCATAGAAGTCCAGGAGTGCAGTACCAACATGAACACTGGATGATGCCAAAAAACCCAATTTCACGGAATAAGCATGAAGCGAGGAACCTACGGCTAGAGACCCAAGGGAAGCACAGGCTGAGAAGAGACTCGCAACTGTTACACCATTAGGCATCACGGATTCTGTATTCATGCGATGGAACAGAAACAAAGCTTCATGGATAGAGCCGTTTTGCGAAAACCCAGAAATTATAGAATTCCAAGCAACTATATCTTTTTCCGACTCCATTTCAAACACATACTTAGCATCTCTATTCTGGTAACACTTGGCGTACATGTGAACCAGAGCATTTGCAACATTTGTGTCCCAAATACCAACTTTGATGGAGAGGCCATGAATTGATCTTCCCAGTTCAAGATTCCCAACCAAACCGCACCCCGATAAGACACTTGCAATGGTAACACAATTAGGCTTGATTCCAACCCCACTCATTTTCTGAAACAAGCTCAGCGCCTCATTCACACATCCGTTATGGGTGTATCCCACAATCATAGCTGTCCACATGACGAGATCCACATGAGAATGCTCATTAAACACCCGACGTGCATTGCTTATGTCACCACACTTAACATACATATCTAAAAGAGATGTCACCAAGCATGAGCTGAGCTCTATACCACTCTTAATCAAACAACCATGAAACCACTTTCCTTGATGTAAAGCACAAAGCTTTGTGCAAGCCATCACTAGAGTACCATAAGTATATTCATTACCCAAAACAGAGTTTTCCTTCATCCGATTAAACAGAACCAACCCTTCTTCGCACAAGTCGTTTTTAACATACCCAGCAATCATCGAAGTCCAACAAACCACATTCCTCAAAGTAATATCTTCAAACACTTTATAAGAACTCTTGATTTCTCCACACTTAGCATACATATCTAAAAGACCTGTCAACACAACATTATCAAAACTCGGCACCTTAACGATCTGGCAATGTATCTTCTTCCCATTATCTAAATCCTGAACCTCCGTACACGCTTTCAAAGCTTTCGAGAAAACAATATCATCATATCTGAATCCATGCTTCATCAATAAATCATAAAACTTTATGACTTCAACACTCTCGTTGTTCAAGTGATAACATCTGAGCATGACTTTCCATAAATAAAAATCTGGGTCAGGAATTTGATCGAACACCAAGCGTGCATCTTTAGTATACCCAAAAGAACCATATAGACTAACGAGCTTGGTGGCAATCGAGATATCACCCATGAGTCCATTTCCCGTTAAGACTCCGTGAGCTTGCCTTAGAGAATCAATGTTCGTGCACTTACTTCGAAGGAGAAAGCACGGGCTCGAAGCGGCGTAATTCAAAGAAGACTCATAATTGTCTTCGGGCAAATTCAATTCTTGGATTGTCGTAAATGTGACGCATCTCTTTTGAATCAGAAATCTTCTAGTCGGAGACACCCTTTGAGGTAAAAGAGAGATTAAGCGTAGCATCGGTCTTCGCCGTTCACAACTTACCGGCGGTTTGGCTCTTCCCGCCAGATCATTGGTCCTTAAAACGAAAACTTGAAACAATGGGCCTTTAATGGGCCTATGTTATAAAGATATTGGTAATCTAAGGCCCGCTTGTTTATTATTTTACGTGCTATTCTATTCACATTTAGAGGAGAAAAGTGTCAACAAAAACAACAAATATCACAATATGGCGTATAATTTACTATCTCTCTCATTATATGGCGTATATATCTGCTTATGTAATAATTTGTTTCCAAAAATTTCTGTATACTAACTTTGTAACTTTGATTTGATATTAATGAATTTAGAAGGAAAAAAAAAAACAACAAATATCACAATTTTGCTTTTGATTCCAAGAAAATAACGTCAACCAAAATTTTCATAGGTTGTTGAATTGGAGTTAAAGAAAGAAAATAAATCATTTTGAGTAAAACAATTAATTACTTTTAAAAAAAAAAAAAAGCTACTACTTCTTTCGCTGTTTTATGATATAACAAAAAAAAAAAAAAAAGAGTAAACGTACACTCCATTTGAAATATATAATTAATTATGCTCTATTATAGTATTCCCATGCACCAG
This sequence comes from Arabidopsis arenosa, assembly GCA_905216605.1. Classification (NCBI taxonomy): domain Eukaryota; kingdom Viridiplantae; phylum Streptophyta; class Magnoliopsida; order Brassicales; family Brassicaceae; genus Arabidopsis; species Arabidopsis arenosa. Next base: position 1,007,339 of record LR999455.1, on the reverse strand, counting down.
CATTAATAAAAGTGTTTTGTTTTTTGGCAAAAAGTCTTGCCAACATTTAAAAATATTTTGTAAACGAAACGTCTTCTTGATAAAAAAGAATTATATACTGAATCACTGACCTTGTTTGCATTCTATATATATCATCTTCTGTTCTTCACCCAGTAATTGACTTACAAAATTTTTCTCTTCCATTGAAGGATTCTTAAAGCTTAAAAAGGTCGATAAAAATTGACTTATACATAAACCATGGTTAGGAAAACGACGTCGAAGAGATATTCGGTGGCGTTGGTGGTCGTTATGGTTATATATGTTGCTTTCTCCTCCGTCTTCGATCGTCAATTGTTTCCATCGTTATGTTTCTCTCAAGGTATGTAAATATAAACCGGGCCTTGTGGCCTAGTGGTAAAGGGGTCACAGCTGTGACTTCCGCCACCAGGGTTCGAGGCACGGCCACTGGCAGGTTTACATAGGGGAATTGCCAGCCTCGTGGGATTAGTCCTTGGGCCTAGGAAGCCTTTGGGAAACCCGCGGTTATTCAAAAAAAAAAAAAAAGGTATGTAAATATCAAATTAATTACTTCTTCCATTCAACCAAATAAAATCTTAAAACTGACAAAGATCAAACACACATCTTTATTTCTTTATTTGTTTAACGAAAAACCAACTTTTTAATCAATAACTCACACATGCTTTACTGGATTTTGAATCTATATGCTAATATGTATTACGAAACTAATTCTAACTTTTATAAGTCCCGGTCAAAAGAAGCAACCAAAAGTATTTTTTTAGTCGGATATATAGAATATTTGTTTTCTTGCTTGTTTTAAATTACTTGTTTTTCTTTTCCATGAGAATGTTTTGATGAATCATAGGGTTACATGATTCTTAAATACGAAGTGATCTACAAAATAAAATAGTATACATCACATAGAGATTTAATGGTTACTTTTTGTTTTTAATATTTACTTACTTGAGTTTTGCGACCAACTTAGCTAAGCCTAGTTCTTAAACATGGCTTCGTTTTCAAACGTATGTAATCCATAGACCATAGAGGCCTTTTCCACTTAGCACTATTATTGTATCTTTTCACTTGTATTTTTTTTATGAGTAAACTGAATTTTGATATCTAAATTTAAAACGATTAGAAATGGTAAGAGATCTCTTCTCATCTTTCCTTCGTCCACTTGTCATACCTTTCACCGTTGACAAAAAAAAAAAAAAAAACAACAAATGTTAGTACAAATGTCCACTCTTACTAAAAAAATAAAAGAAGTTTTCTCTGTAGGTACGTTACAACAAACATGGGAATCCAGAAGAATCATGCAACCCACACAACCACAAGAGACTTCTTCGGCAACAATCACATGTGACCGATCCCACACTAATTACGATCTCTGCTCAATCAACGGCTCATGTATTCTCGACCCCAAAACCGGTACTTTTACTCTCATGGATCCAACATTTGCAACTTCACTCGTTGAGAAAATCAGGCCATACCCAAGAAAAGCTGAAAACTGGACCATGCCTAGGATCAAAGAGCTAACATTAAGCTCAGGCCCATTGGGCTTGACCCGAGCATGTGACATAACACATGATTCGCCAGCGATTGTGTTCAGTGCCGGAGGTTACACCGGAAGCATATATCATGATTTCTTGGACGGTTTCATTCCTCTTTTCATCACCGCCAACTCGGTATACCCGGATCGCGATTTCATCCTCGTGGTAGTGAATTCTAAGGAATGGTGGATGCCGAAATACATCGATATTCTAGGTGCGTTTAGCAAACACAAAACCATACTACTTGACAAAGAAAATACTTCTTTTACACATTGCTTCCCTTCAGCCACTGTGGGTCTAGTTTCACATGGGCCTAAAATAATAGATCCAACCCAAATACCCAATTCCAAATCATTAGTGGACTTCCACAATCTTTTAGACAAAGCCTTAGACACAAACCAATCTCTTCTCAAAACTCACAAGCCTCGTCTCATTTTGGTTAGTAGATGTGGGAACATTGGTCGGGTGATAATAAACGAGAAAGAGATCAAAGAGATGCTTGAAGATGTTGGATTCGAGGTAATCACATTTAGACCATCTAAAACGACGAGTGTAAGAGAAGCGTATAAACTTATAAAGTCGAGCCACGTGATGGTTGGGGTTCATGGTGCGGCATTAACCCATTTGTTGTTTCTTCGACCTGGTTCAATGTTGGTTCAAGTTGTTCCGCTTGGGCTAGGTTGGGCGTCAAAAACGTGTTACGAGTCGCCAGCTAAGGCAATGAAGTTGGAGTATATTGAGTATCGGGTGGATGTGGAAGAGAGTAGTTTGATAGAGAAGTATAACAGAGATGATTTGGTTTTGAAAGATCCGATTGCTTATAGAGGAATGGATTGGAATGTGACTAAAATGAAAGTTTATTTAAAAGAACAAGATGTTAGATTAGACGTGAATCGGTTTAGGAAACATATGATTGAAGCATACGAGAAGGCTAAATTGTTTATGGACTTAAATGGTTGATAGACGTTTATGGTTTGTCGAAATGATTTGTGATTTTTGAGTTGTAAAATAAGATGTTTGTTAATAAAATCATTTGGTTCAATGATTTTGGAATAATTGTTATAATTGCGATGTAATTACTAATTAGTGTTGCGTAACATTATTTGTCAGCTTATAATATGATGAGTTTCTATTGGACCCCAACGCATCTATTTCATTATCAAATCAGCTTTATTCGCGTTGAAATTAAGCTTGCACTTTTCTTTTTTTACCTTCGAACCATAATTTCATTAATCAGAAAAAGACACTTGCACTTTAACAAACATATTTATAATAAATTCCATTTTTCTTTTTCAAATAATCAAGTTTTCAAGGAAAAAAATGAAAACTTTAATTTTAGTAAATTCAAAATTCATAAGACGGTTAGACAGTCTTCTTCATCGTTTAAACATTTTCTTAATTTGAAATTTAGCCATCAAAACGGAAATTAAGTTGGAAAATAAAGTAGATGAGGAAAATTACGTAAATGCCCCCGATTCTTTCAATATTTTTGCTTCGAATTATTTTGGCCAATGGAGAAAGAAGAATTGTGAGTCGCCGCAGCTATCACTCTGTTCTGTCACTTTTGTCTTTACTCTCTCAGAGAATCGCTTCAGAGAAAGAAAGAGAGGAAGGAGAATGGAGAAGGCATTAACGAAAGTGACGAGCTTTAAAGTGGGAAGTTCATGGATCTCAAAGAAAGCTAAAGAAGAGCTCTCAAACATCACCAATGACCTCACTGTGAGTGCTCTTTGAATCCATATCTTCTTCTTGATTTGTTCCTTTTGGGTTCTTGCATGTGATGTCTATGTCAAATTTATGGGTTTTTGTTACTTTTGGTCTAATGTTGTGATTAAAAGGCGATTCTTTTGTTAAATCTTGTCGTAGATGTTATCGAAATTGTACAAGAATCATAGATCTAGGAAGATCTGATATGGGTTTTGCCAAGTGAAGATGAAAATTAGTTTAGATCATTAGAATTGTTGATACAGAGTCATATCTCAGACCAATTTTGATTTTGAGTCATAATAATTTACTTTGAAATTTTGATATAAAGAGTCCAGTTTTAGCAATTTGATGTAGAAACAAGATCTGATTTTTTACCAAGTTGAGATTTTAGCATTAGAGAGTCTTTAGAGTTTCCAATTTTAAGTCATTGTTTACTAGAAAAGATGAATCCTTTTTGGTAATAATATGTTCATGTTCTGCTTTTTGTGTTCTTGAATTTGCTATAGTTGTGCCAAGATATCTAGTCTAAGAACATTTTTCGAACTTGTATCATTCGATTTATCTCATTGATTCACTACTTAACTAAGTATCGATGTGTTCGTAGGCTAGTTATTCGATATATGGTTGATTTGCATTGCCTCAAATGGTAATATAATGTTCCGTTTGTTTTCCAGACTTTCTCCAGTACTGTTGAAGAGAAAGCAAAATGGGTTTTCAACAAGCTTAAAGGTAACAAACACCAGTTTTAATACCACAGCACAGACTAAAAAAAGCGCAGATGCGAAAGTTCTTAACCTGCGAATTTGTTCTTTCTTTCTTTTTATAACAGGAAAGCCACTCAAAAGCTTACCAGATCTCCTCAAAGAATACAACTTACCACCAGGACTCTTCCCACAAAACATAATCTGCTATGAATTCGACGAGACAAAGAACAAACTCACTGTCTTCTTCTCTTCACCATGCGAAGTCACATTCAAAGACGGATCAGCGATAAGATATGCGACGCGTGTGAAAGGGATTTTGCTTCGAGGGAAACTGATGGGTGTGGAAGGAATGAAGACAAAAGTGTTGGTTTGGGTTAAAGTCACAACAATCTCAGTAGAGAGCTCAAAGTCTGACAAGCTCTGGTTCACTGCTGGTGTCAAGAAATCTCGATCTAAGGATGTTTACGACACACCTCATGATGCTATCAAAGTCGTTGGAGAGTTCTAAGGTTTTTTTCTTCTTAAATGGTTATTATCATATTTGATTCATGAATTTATTTGGGTATTTGGGGTTATTTGCATTTTGGGAAGAGGTATACTTAAAGGGAATGTGTTTATATAACTCTCATTTTCTTCCTTTATGCAAGAAATCACAAATCTTTATCAAACTATAGTACCACTGAATATTAATTTGATAGATAATATGGTAATTCGCATAACTAATCAAAAACACAGAACCATAACAATTTCAAACTATTCTATAGAATAATCAATAGTCAGTGAGTTTTGGTTCTTGAATTGGTAAGAAGGTTCTACATGTACCAACAATGGGTCTCAACTCTCAAGATATCATGCATCACCAATGCGCAAGTAAATTGAGACAAAAGTGGAGGTCACAATTTTATGAACCTAAGTACAATTTATGAACCTATTGTTATTTTAGGGGTCCCAAACCTAAACAAAATTTGTGGCTCATTTACTCAAGATTTTTTGCTAAACGAGAAAAACAATATTTTGGATCATAAGATTTAAATTAAACCATTGATGTTCTTAAGAAAAGTTTGGAGACTCTAAACAAAATATGTAGTAAAATGATCTTCATACCTAATTACCAAGCTCCAACTTCTTCACTCTTGATTTATATGGTCGGCTAAATATGAAACTCACACATTCTTGAAAAACTTTGTAGCGAGAATGTGTTTTGGCGCTATTACACAATTTTAACTCCTTTCGTTTACGTATATCTTATTTTATATTCGAATATTTGTTTCCATTTCCATGTTATAGTGACGAAAATTGCTACTATAAAAGTATTCTTGTTTCTTGGCTTTCATGATGTGATAAGTGAGAGACGCGATTCGTTGTGGCAATGGATGAAAAGGGCCCCAATTGGGTCCTACAGATATTAAGGATGTATTGTCTCTTTGGCCCGTTTTCAAAGTTACTTGGGCCCTCCAAAAAAGTCAAGTTGTTCTTTTTTTTTTTTTGTTGCCTCCTAAAAGTTCCTCCTCCTCTAACTAACCCTCACGTTTCCTCTTTCACCATTTTTACCAAGCAAAAACTATTCATTACCAAGTCAATTTCACCAAACAATGAACTCTATAAATCAAATGTAATCCATAAATCAGTTTCGTTTATGTATCTATTTATGACAATAACCTTTGTCCTAAAGAAAACAGCTCTTATGATTAGGCTTAATCGACCATAAACTCCGGTCCATTTATTGTACACGTGGCGTAATCTGATTCGTAGAACGTGGTGAAGACAAACTGGTTAAAACCCGTCGAGTCGTGCTTGGAGCTGCGTGGTTGACTTGCGAGGCACAAAACTCTCGTTGTCTTAAGGGACATAATTGTAATTTTAGGCATAAACCGACGCTTTTTATAAACTTTCTTTCCCTTATTAGCCAATCATTACTCAACAATTACAACAAAAATAGACAAAAGAATTTCACATTACCGAATAAATAAATACGAGAAAAATATAAAAAGGATATCTGTTAGATCCTTAAACGACTATATATATTATATACATCCAAAATATTATTATAGCTTATGCATTTTTTGAGTTAATTCCCTAAAGAACCAAAAATTTGAAGTTTGTTTGTAAAATGGTGCGGTAAGAAATTAGAACTAAATGAATAATTGATTTTGGGCATATTTTTCAAATAATATGATATCATGTTTGATATAGCATAAGTACATGCAAAATCAATAACCTATTTATTTACGATTTTATCATCATGTTATTTTGCAAAGAAATATTTATATTTTAACTATCTACCAAATTAACTCAAATGTTTTATGATTAAAATTTTTAATTTCTTGTGTAAGCAACCAATGCATATTTAAATTTTGAATTACCAAAAGAAATCTTTTTCTTTTTTTGACGTAAGAAATCTTAATTTGATTATTGTCTGTAGTAATAACTAATAAGACATTAACTTTCATGAATAACCTTTTTCTTTTGGGACAAATTCTAGTAAGTTACTCCCTTTGTTTCAAAATATATGATGTTTTGGTTAAAATCACACATTTTAAGATTTTTTTAAAAAACTATTATTTAATATTTAATTTAAGAAAAATTTAACCAATGATACAAAAGACTCTAGAATACAAATGGTCACAAAATATCAAAGTATTTAAAAGTTCTCTAAAAATTTGTAAAACAACATATATTTTGAAACAAAAAAAAAATCCTTAAAACATCTTATATTTTAAAACAAATGAGTATGAATTTCACTTTTTTATTTGGGTAAAATGAAATTCACTTTCTTGGAATTTGTATCATTCATTACGAACGATGTGTCATTTTTCTTAAAAATTACAGAATTTAAAGGGAAATCAGGTAAATAAAAAAACAAATTAACAAGAAAAATAAATGGAAAAAATGAAAAAGACAGAGTTTACTCTATCATATCTGCACCGCAGACTTTATACTGTATAAACAAAAACAAATTATTTATTGATATTTTTCGAGATCTGCTTGAGGAGACAGACACAAGAAAATCACAAAAATCTCTCCCATTAAAAGACTGCAGAAAGAAATAATTTTATACAAAACAAACAAAGTGAAAGAGAGAAACACGACACGAATTTTGTATAATTAAGATTATACAAAAAAGTGTTTAAAAAGAGAAAGAAAAAGAAAAATATCTTTTTTTCTGTGAGTTGGGTTTGTTAAAGTTTTATCCTCTTTGTTCTCAAAATCGGAATCGATGGCGGAGAAGGAAGAAAATGAACCGTCGAAGTTAAAATCATCAACCGGAGTTACACGGCCAACGATTTCGCTTCCTCCTCGACCGTTTGGTGAAATGTTTTTTAGCGGTGGTGTAGGATTTAGTCCTGGTCCTATGACTCTTGTCTCAAATTTGTTCTCTGATCCTGATGAATTCAAGTCTTTCTCTCAACTTCTTGCCGGAGCTATGGCTTCTCCGGCTGCAGCTGCTGTTGCCGCCGCTGCTGTTGTTGCTACTGCTGCTCATCATCAGACACCTGTGAGCTCTGTCGGTGATGGCGGTGGAAGCGGTGGTGATGTTGACCCGAGGTTTAAGCAGAGTAGACCAACGGGATTGACGATTACTCAGCCACCGGGGATGTTTACTGTACCGCCGGGATTAAGTCCGGCGACGCTTTTGGATTCTCCGAGCTTCTTTGGTCTTTTTTCACCTCTTCAGGTGTGAAATTCGTAATAACAAAAATTAAAGTTTTGTTTTTTTTTTTCGTTGTTGTTAGTTTGAAGTTCTGTTTTTGGTAAATGAAAGTTGACGACTTTATGGTTTTTTGGATATTTTGTTGCTGTTTCTGGTATTTGTTTTCATTTAGTTTATGGATGTAAATCCAAACCATATTACTGGATTATGGGATTAAAAAAAACCTTCAAATGTTCTTCATTTTAGGTCAAAATTGGGAAATTTTGACTTTAGAAATTAAGGATACTTTTTTGGGTATCAGAATCTTTGAACAAAAGAATTTAGACTTTAGAAAGTAGGAAACTTTCAGACAAAGAACATTGTCAATGTCAAATAGAGAAACAGAGGTGTAGTTTAGAAACCCATTAGTATTGTTTCTTTTCTAAATGTTGAATCTTTAAATTTATTCAAGAATTTGCTTGGATTTGTTACCTTGTCTTTTGGGATATTATCTGATATGAATTTATGTGTAGGGAGCATTTGGTATGACACATCAACAAGCTTTAGCACAAGTCACTGCACAAGCAGTTCAAGGCAATAATGTTCATATGCAGCAATCACAATCTAAATATCCTTCCTCTACACAAGAACAACAACAACAAATTTCATTGACTGAGATTCCGCCATTTTCTTCTGGATCTCGGTCTCAGATTCGAGCCTCGGTTCAAGAAACATCGCAGGGTCAGAGAGAAACTTCGGAGATATCTGTCTTTGAGCATCGATCACAGCCTCAAAATGCTGACAAACCAGCTGATGATGGATATAACTGGCGGAAATATGGGCAGAAGCAAGTGAAAGGAAGCGATTTTCCTCGGAGTTATTACAAATGTACGCATCCAGCGTGTCCTGTCAAGAAGAAAGTGGAGAGGTCACTCGATGGACAAGTAACGGAAATCATCTATAAGGGTCAGCACAATCATGAACTTCCTCAAAAGCGCGGTAACAATAACGGGAGTTCTAAAAGTTCTGATATTGCAACTCAGTTTCAAACAAGTAATAGCAGTCTCAACAAGAGTAAGAGGGATCAGGAAACAAGCCAAGTTACGACAACAGAGCAGATGTCTGAAGCAAGTGATAGCGAGGAGGTCGGTAATGCAGAGACTACTGTGGGAGAAAAACACGAAGATGAGCCTGATCCCAAGAGAAGGTAAAAAAGATAAGCTCATGAGACTGTACTGTTCCTCTTACATTCATTTCTTGTGGGTTTTGGTTTTTCTGATGAGATTTAAACAATCTTTGAATGTTGCAGAGATACAGAAGTTCGGGTTTCAGAACCAGTTGCTTCATCGCATAGAACTGTGACAGAGCCTAGAATTATTGTCCAAACGAAGAGTGAAGTTGACCTCTTAGATGATGGATATAGGTGGCGCAAGTATGGTCAGAAAGTAGTCAAAGGAAATCCTTATCCAAGGTAAGACTAAAAACCGGTCATCGAGTTCAAGATAGTCATTGGTTTTTTTCCTTAATGCTCTTTGATCTAATCCACAGGAGCTACTATAAGTGTACGACACCGGATTGCGGAGTAAGGAAACATGTAGAGAGAGCAGCAAATGACCCGAAAGCTGTTGTAACAACATATGAAGGGAAACATAACCACGACGTTCCAGCTGCTAGAACCAGCAGCCATCAATTAAGACCAAACAATCAACCCAACACCTCAACGGTTAACTTTAATCAACAACAGCCCGTTGCGCGTTTAAGGCTTAAAGAAGAGCAAATCATTTGACAGAGAAGAAGAATACGCGGCTCTTGAGCTTTTATGAGTTTGTTGAATCTTCTTTTTGGTAATGACCTGTTGTGTTACCTCAAATTACCTCAGGTCTCTATGGACAGCACTCTGATGATATTACAGTTTCAAAAGGTATGTTCTTTTATTTCATGTTGGAATCTTTTGTGTTATCTTAAGAAGCTTTAGGAGGTAATGTAAAAACCAGATTCAAAGTTCTGGTCTTATGTGAATTCTTCTGTACATGGGAAAACAAAAAAATTACAGGTTACATTTGTGGATGAATGTTTTTTTTTGGTTATAATAACAATGTCTATACAAATGAAATCTTTGTATAATTCAGACAAATCTAACCTTAGCTAAATTAAGAAATCTGACAATACTGAATAAATCTTGATTCAGATTATAGTTTTCAAGTCTCAAGAACAGTAAAGAAGATCAATATACAAGGTTACAAACTTGCTTTATCATACAAAAAGACCAGATTTTTCGAACACTAACTTGAAAACATAACAACAAAACAAACAACACCTTTTAATTCTTCATCATCATCATCATGATTCATCAGATGTTGTTGTAAGCTACAGAGACCAAATGAGGAACTTTACCATCATCAAAAGGCAAGCTCACATATTCTCTAGCAAACTCTTCAGCTATCTCCCAAACAAGCTCACCATGAACAGCTTTGCAATACATATACATCACAGTAGTCGCCGCAAGATTATACAACGTCAACAGCGTTAAAAACGCAGACGTGATCACAATCTGTACCACAAAGAAAGCATTCGTCCATAACTTCCCACCATTTTCGTCATCGTTGAGCTGAGCAGAGGCGGCTAAGGTACTAATCCAAACGAGAATCGATTCGGTTGAAGCGAAGAAGAAGATTATCGACAAAGAAACACTTTTCATTCCTTTAACCAAGCTTTTACTTCTCTTCAATGGAGTTAAACCCCAATCTGATTCAACAACAACAACAACCCAAGCAAGAATCCAATTCACATAGAGCTTAATCGCAATTGCAATCGACATAATCGTTACTACGATTATAAAACCTTGGAAATACGAAGACGAGTAATCGAATTCGACACCGGGGATGATCTCAATTAGCTTAGTCAACAAGAAAGCTAAAATCCCTAGAATCAGAAAAACCCCAAAAACTATAAAATTCGATGAAATCAAAGTAGCGAGAAGAGGTAAAAACGAAGCAACGCTCGATTTCACTGCAGAGATCAATTTCACAGGTCTTCCATAGAAACCTTGAAACACACTATAAGCGATTGATCCAATAGCTAAGAGATTGAAGACGGTGACAACAACGATGTAACCAATTAGAAGCAAGACCGTTGTTTTGGTATCGACGTCGTCATCGTTTTGGTGGAGTCCGCGGAGAAGAGAGACGCTGTTGTGAGAAGCGGAGGATTGATCGGTGATGAGACGGAAGACAGAAGGGTAAACTGTGATGGAGAAGCAGAGAGGAAGGAGGAAGAGAACGGAGAGAGCTAAGAAGTGACGTGAGTGAGCGTTGATGATTCGTTTTGATTCTGATAAGATTATCCAGAGATTCACCGGAGGAGGAGATAGAGATGAAGATGGAGTCGCCATTGAGAGGTTAATGACGAAGACTTTTTGCTTGAAGATATTGTAGTACGGGTAGGGTCGGGTCGGGTCAAACCTATAGTAATTTTTTTGTTCTATAAAAACCCATGTTCTAAAAATTCTGGCCTATCCCGCTTAATCGTTAGGTCCATCTTCTCCGCCTCGATTAATGACTAATCCCTTAAAAAAATCAGTCACCCGATTACTCTCCGCCTAATCCGATTAATTCCCGTCTAATCCGATTATTTTCCGTCTATTCTTACATATCCCGATTATTTTTTTATTGCAAGTATAAAACAACTCTTTTTTTTGTTATTTAAACATTTGAATTGGAAGTTTGTGATGTTTTACAATAATTTATGTTCAAACTTTTAATAAAAATCATAATCTTTAATAAAAAATCATAAAAATTTGCCTTAAAATATATTTTTATGTGTTTACTACAATTTTGAAAACAATATTAGATTAATATATTTTAATATTAAAATAACCCTAAAACTAATCCCCGATTTTAATCCGATTTTCCGATTAATCGCTAGGCCCATACCGAACGCCCGACTAGCGCCTACCGATTTTTCAAACAAGGATAAAAACTATAATTGTTTTTTTCAACCTCACGATATCTCTTCGGCTAGGTATTTTAATCCATCTCCTTTTTTTTTCACTAGACACATGGAAGTTTTATTAGAACTGAAACCAGAAATTACACAACGCCGGCAAAGCTCGAGATGACACTTTCCGGACACAAAGCCGGCAAAGCTCAAGATGACGATTAGAGTAATCGTAGGTTTAAATTTCGTTTGTGCAACGATTAGAGTAATAGTAAATTACAAGAACCTAATCGCTTGCTAACAACACTTGAATCACATCACACTCTAATCGTTTTGCCATTCGATGGTAACATGCGATTAGGGTCATCACATCACACCCGAATCGGGTTGCCATTCGGGGCCTAAGTGCAAGTGTGCAAGTGTCAAGTAGAAGTAGTATATGTATGTGTGTCTTGTGTTGTAAGAAGGTATCCAATATCAAAGCAATTATCAATGTAGAAGATTAAAGTAAAATGGTTTTTGTTCTTTCTCTCTAAAAGACAATGATACCGTAAATGAGTGTGAGAATGTGAGAATTACAACAGATACCCACGAGTAAGACTAAACAGAACCCAATAGGATAATATGGTAATACACATACTCTACCCAACCCGGTTTTTTGGGATCGGTTCCGGTTCGGGTTTTCGGGTTCGGTTTTTTTTTGCCATGCCTAATTCATAGCTTCACTTATGCTGAAGCTGTAGAACTAATTTGTGTTCTAAAACAACATAGATGCTCTGTTTAAAAGGTAAGTATCTATAAATATTTTTTTCATGGTTCCCTTCGGTGTTGTAGTTGGACTATAACCAATTCAAGCTATACTAAAATTCTGTATTTTATGAGCTTCTGGACTTACTTCCCAAGAAGCTCTCATTGAATCAGTTTACAGTAACCATCAAGATGCTTCTTTTGGCAATGGCCAAAGATACACATTAACAGACTATCAACCATTCTATTTTCAAGGTTGAGTCATCTCTAACCTAGAAACTAAGCCAGCTAATGAAGAAGTACAGTTGGCTGTAACCAAATCTGATTTAGCTAACTTCTTACTTAAACTACCTAGAAGACATGAATGTCACTTGTCTTGTCAACCTAATAGATAATCAAATCCAATTTAAGTCTAAAACCCGTAATAACTCGAATCTTGAAGGTAAATTGCAAGCAATAAGAGGTAACAATAACAAACCTAAAGAGAAAAAGCTACAATGGAAAGTCTAAACTCTGAAAATAAGGAATGAGCTCACTATCATAAGGACCATAAATAACAGAATGAAAAACTAGGGAAGTAGGATGAGAAAGCATTTGAATGAACTTTGAGGAAGAGAGCTCTGAGATAAGCACCTTTTTATTATCCTTGGAAGTCACCATAAGTGTGATGGGTGACCAAGAACCTTCATCGGGAAACAAAGAAGAAATTAAATTAAACTCTAAGGAGAACATCTTCTCTGATTCCCATTCCAATTCCAACGCGTTTTTGACCCTCCAAAAATGTTGTATACCATTATCTCTCTCCATATCTGTAATCCACATACGGTCACTTAGACTAACCATACTAATTGCTTGAGAACATGATGCCTTGGAAATAATAGTATTTGTAATGACTTGAAACATTTCTGTGTGAAGATTATAAGCAAGAATTCTCTGATCTTGAGTGAGCCAATAAAGCCATCCCTTTGCAAATACTGGTTCTTTATTTGGCAGTAGCTCATAAGGCGTGCATATCACGTATCTCCATTCCTTGACCTCAAAATCGAAAATTTCTGATTCTGAGATTTTGCTCCATTTGTTCCTTTTGTTATGTAACCAGACAAGTTTGTATGTTCCTGTAACATTATCTTTCCCAAATCCCGGGTAAGAGAGCATATTTGGACGTACCTTCCTCCACCGGCCTAAATTCTGTTGCTGAAACCTGGAAAGAGGGAGGATTTGAGACTTTCCCATGGCTGGGTTTATCACAATGATTGGAGTTGCCAAGTTGTCCGCGTCAAACATGCAGACAAGCCCGTCGCAATTGCCTAAAATGCTGAGATTGTTTTTTCCCATATCTGTTTCAATGCGATGAGTGGGGCCTTCTTCGATTAGACAAGTCGAAGACCACTCCAACTTCATCGTCTTTAGAGCAATGTTTGGCTTATACCATCTTTTATCTTCATTGAGACAGAGAAATTTGGGTTCTTGGGTTTTCTGATGCAACAAGTGTCTCTCTGTGAAAGACCTAGACTTTATCGTATTCCTCCAGTGTTTTGAAACGATTTGGAATCTAAGTAAGGATTCCACTGGAAGCCTTACCAGAATTTCTTCAAAGACATCGTCGTTGGGTATCTCAATATCACTTTCTCTTCTTCTTCTTCTTTTGCTTCCTCTTTCTGATGACAACCATAAAACAATGTCTTTACCTTTTTCGTGGCTCTTCTGCTTCTCCATAGATGATGGATATTGTCTCTGACTCTCTGTGTCTCTGATCTAAACCACCACTCACTCAAACTACTCTACGAATTGCAAACCCTAATTTTCTGAAATGATCACACTTTTACCAAAATGTATTGAAAAAAAAAAATGTATTGAATTTAAAACCCAATTAAAAAATTAGAAAGCCCAATTTATATATTTAAGCCCATCAATATTTTTGGTGACACAAGAGGACAAATGTTCTCTCAGTGTTCGTCTGAGATGCCAACCGGTAATCAGTAATAATTTGAAATCTTAGAGTTAGGGGTACTTTAGTAATTCTAGTTATAACGGCTATATGAACGAGGCCGTGTTTCTGAAATTTCCTTTTATTGATTTGATTGATCTCTCTCTCGCACATGAAAAAACTCTCTTCTTCTTCTTCTTCTTCTTCTTCTAATTTTTGCCTATTTCTCTTGAATTCTTCAATTTCAACAACGTAATCTGACCCGACCCGCTTCACCTGATCGGATTCGGCAATCAACGAACAACCACTCATATCTCTTCGGCTAGGTATTTAATATTTCTCCTAAATCGTGCTGGTTTCTCCTGAATTATCCAATTTCAAATACGTAATTTGATCTGATTCACTTCGCAAATTGTCTCGAGTACCGGTGCTTTTTTTCCGGCGATCAAACACTAGAAAGGGCGTGTTCTCTCAGTTCGTCTAAGGTCAGTTATACGAGAGATCAAACTTCCGTCGAGGCAATTCCGATCTGATTTATGAATTGCGTTTCTCTGTTACTTGATTAGAATATATATTGTTACACGAGAAATCAAACTCCCGGATTTAGGGTTTCGTCAGATTGATTTGTTTACGAATTGTGTGTTCTCTGTTACTTGATTTGATAATTGTTACTGTTACTTAATTTATCCCAATTGGTAGGTGATCGATTTTGTTATTTCCTCGATAGTTTTTGTGTTTTGTTTGATTTGGTTTTTGACAGGAAGATCAAAAGGATTCTGATTCATGATCTTCGAGGACAATAAATCTATGGGATACTATCAAAGAGATGGTAAAGGAGAACGTGGTGGTGACTGGTAATCGTAGATAAACTATAGTTTTGTGCTGCTCTGTTTTCGGTCTAGATTTGTTCTGCATCGTCGTGTCTCCGGTTTGATTCTTGCTCTTGTTCTTATGGTTTACCTTTTTGATGTCACAGATCGTTTCAGGTCTTCCTTGCTTGAAGAAAAGAGACTTGCATTCATACATTCATGCATTCATGCATTCATTCATGCATTCCTACATACATTCATACATGCATACATACATACATTCATACATACTTGCATAATTTCATACATATATACATATATACTACATACTTGCTTCTCTTGCACATTCATAATTGCTATGAAACGTCTCTCGGTGACAAGTGACAATAAGAAGCACGTGAGAGAATGTACCTTGGCTGCTCTTGATTCGTATCTTGGGGCTGTGCACTTTGGCGAAATGGTTGGTGACAACTTACAGTCTTTTCTTAGTCTGTTACTGCATTTGATATCAAAGCTCTATTTCATGTTGCATTTTATTCATATCAAAGCTGCATTAGCAGTTTAGCACATGTCACAGAAGCTCTCTTGAGCTGTTTTTATTTGTAAGTATTACTGAGTTTGATGATTTTTGCATTATATTGTAGTGCAGCAACTTTGGCTACAAAAGAAGAGATATAAGGTCTACAAGAACTAGAGAAGTCAGTGGAAATCTTGGTCGGTTGTTGTGTGCAGTTCCTGGTTGGAATGAGAAAAATGTGCAGGTATGCTTGTTGTTCCATCTAAAATCTTCTTATATGTAATTATCGAATTATCCCCGCAAAAATAATTTAAAGAAGTCCCTGGGAATATTACTTGGAAATGTAGGTTCAGCAAATCATCACTCACATATCTTTGACTCTCGCAAATTTTCCCAAGAAATGTGTCATACTTTGTATTACAGGTTAGTATCATATGAAGAAAAAGCAACTTTCAGTTCTATCTTTAGACGTCAGTTCTATCTTAGATAGACTATCTTGTTCTTACAGAATTAGTTCTTAGCTCAGTTCCATATATAAAGACAGAGTCTCTGCTATGAGTGTCATACTGCTTTATGCGAAGCAGTTAGTCCTGGATTTTTTTTCAAGAGGGTTTGTGCTGATTCGGTAAGTTTTCTTTGACTTTCATTATAATTTGATCACAATGATGATACATGCCTTTTTTTTTTGTAGCTTTGCAAAAGCATGAAAGAGGTTCTTGGTGAAATTAAGCTTTTTATGGATGGTTTTGTCAGTTCATGACTTTGGTGTCTCACTTTTGAATTTTTTTCTACTTTCTAGCACCCTAATTGGACTGTCTATTAAACTGCAATATCTAAGTTATTTTCATTATGACAAAAGAGCTTTTTCTTTGATAATTTTTTGTTAGGATGTTAGGCTACAATCTATAACAGTTGCCACCAGAAATGCGACAATCAAACTTTTGAGTGATTTAGACAAGTTTGTTGGTTAAGGTGCCTTTAAAATGCTTCTGCTTTGTCCAACTTGTGTTTGTTAGAAGAAACTATCTTAATAACTGAACTAAAATTTGTTATTTATGTTTGCAGACATCAAAGGGTTTCTTAAACCTGCATTACTAAGTGAACCTGACGCCGAATATGAGAAAAACTCTTCCGAGGTATTGAGATTCCTGATTGGAAGGTGCTATACAAGAAATTGGTTCTCCATTTTAAGTGGCTTATTCAGTTTCGGATCACTTCATACTTTTGCAAATGGAGCGTAACTTGACATACACCTCACCATGGTCTGGTACAAATCCTCTTTTGAATTGTTTATGCACCATCTGTATATGTTTTGCGTTGTGCAAGCTGATCATTTTGCTTCACACTCGGAATATAGCAGCCCCTGAATTGTTCTATGGAAAAGAATATCAAAGATATCCAAAGGCCCAACACTAGCTCTTGTGCTTCAAAAAGTAAGACCAGGATTTGTTCAAGGTACCTCTCCAATCTCCATGATATGATTGTCTGATTAACATGTTCTCTCCTCTCCGTTCCCTTTTATATTCATGCTATTGCTAACGATTTGAATCACCAAAAGCTTTGGCGGGGCCAGTATCAAAAGGTGTTTCAAAGATTTCTTAATCGATTTCTAGTGGTACCTTGAAGCAAGACCGGTGAGTTTCATTTGTCTCTTAACATATTTTCTTACGTATTCAATTTGTAACAGATTAAAAATAATGATATTTGGTGGCTGAGTATTCACTGATTCACTGACGTATTCACTGATTCAAGCAAAGACCAGTAAGTTTCTGATTTGTTGGTAAAATAAATTGGCAACTATTTCAGAGCTCAACACTTACAGAGGCGCGCAAGATATCAAATTAAGTATGGAATCATATTCTCAAAGACTTTGGAGAACCAACCATTTTATTAATACTTCATATCAAGGTAAGTTGTTCCTCATGTTTCTTTGTTTAAAGAGTCAAGTAATTTTCTGTTTCTTTACTCTCATCTTTGTTTACAGAGTCAAGGTTTGTTGAAGGCCTTGAATTATTCTCAAATTCTATTCTCTTCCTCATTAGTGCTTATTACCTCTCTAAATGTATATTTCTTTTTGCGTTTTCCTTGAGTGGTTAATCTATTTTTTTAAGGTTCTTCATCAATTTTGAGTAGACGTAGGATAAATCTATTGTGCAAGGTTCCTGAATTTGACGAGAAGCTCTATTTAATGTTTCATCGTATTTCTTTAGATCAAAGCTGCATAATAAGCCCATGTTACAGCTCTTTTTATTCCATTAAGTATTTATCAGTTTGGTGATTCTTTTTCATTATATTGCTGTGCATCAACTTTGGCTTTGAAAGAAGAGATAGAAGGTCTAGAAGAACTAGACAAGTCAATGGAAATCTTGGTCCGGTTGTTGTGTGCAGTTCCTTGTTGGAATGAGAAAAATGTGAAGGTATGCTTGTTATAGAAAATCTTTTTATATGTATTTTTAGAATTATTCCCCCCGAAATAATTTAAAGATACACATGAGCTTATTACTTGGAATGCAGGTTCAGCAACAAGTCATTGAGATCATTACTCACATCGACTGCGGAAAAGTATCCTAAGAAATGTGTCGTACTTTGCATTACATGTTAATATCATATGAAGAAAAAGCTACTTTCAGTTGATGAATGCTGTATTTTGATGTCAGTCCTATTTTTTTTCTTACAAAATTAGTTCTTTAGCTCATTTGCATGAGTTTTCTATTAATTCGCAGGCACTAGAGAACGAGTTTCAGATATAAACACACGAGCCTCAACAATGGAAGTGCCCTACTGCTTTATGCGATATAGTTGATCCTGAATTTGTCGAGAGGGTATGTGCTGGTTCGGTAAATTCTCTATCGACTTTCATTTTACTGATCACAATGATGATTCATGACTTTTGTTTATAGCTTTGCAAAATCATGAAAGAGCACAAGAATCCCAAGGTTCTTAGTGAAGGCTTGTTACGGATGGTTTCAGCAGTTGATGACTTTGTTGTCTCACTTTTGAAACTTAAGGTTTTGAAGTATTTTCTACTTTGAAAATTCCAGCCCCTGATTTCCCTGTTTATTAAAGTGTAGTATGTTTTTTTGACAGGGCTGCAGTCATCAGAAATGCTGCAATCAGACTTTTTCATGCTTTACAACAAATTTGTTGGTCCAGGTGGCTACAAATTCCTTTAAGCTGCTTTTTGCTTTGTCTAACATATCTTGATAACTGGAATCAAACTGTGACATTTCTGTTTGCAGACATCAAAAAGTTTCTTAATGATGTCAAACCTGCACTACTATGGTACATTTGTGTGGATTGTCTTTTGGATTTCTTGCTGTACTTGTCTTCTTTTCATCAGGGGACTGCGGCTCCAAAGAGAGTTAGTAAGACGTCGGTTTCAACATCAACCTCTGTTGGAGCTCCGTATAGCTTACCTAGAGAAGTTATCAGTAAAAGGGCTTTGAGAGTCCTGATTTGAAGGTGCTGTACAAATTAGAAATCTTCTTTGGTTGTCTAAACCTAACAAAATTTTTGTGGAAATTTATTCTAAGTTGTAGAGTTGAAACTGAGTGTTTTAAACTTTTGTAGATGCGTTTGGAGTCAATTGAATCTGTAAATAAAATTTTGGAAGAGGAAAATAAAAGTATCCAACCAACTGGAACTGGTATGAAGTCAGGAATTTTTCTATAAGGCTCTGTTATTTTAGTTTTTTTTTTCATTACAAAATTAGTCATGAATCCTTATTGTTATCTGTACCATTCGTGACACGTTCCTCAGGAGAATTATTTGGAGGTGTTGCCGCAGCCATGGGACCAACTGTCGAAAAGGCGAGCAAGGTTAGGGATACATGTCAAGCATTGAAAATATTTCTTACATTATAAAATATCACTGCCTGCTACTTTTACCAAATACTTAAAGTGATCTTTACGGAATTTTGTCTGATGTTCTGAAATGACTCACTAACAACATGAAGCACATGGCAGAATGTACCTTGGCTGCTCTTTACTAAATGGTTGGTGATCTTATTTAGGGCATGTCTTTTTTATTCTGTTAATGCAGATTATAATACCCCTAACAGATTGGATGTAAGATCTTTTTGATTGGTTGACAAAACAGCTTGCTGGATTAAGTGACTTTATGGATGCTATGTATTTACTGAAACCTGCAAGTGATGGTGAGTCTGTGACTGATCTTAAATTGTGTAACTGCAGTGATGGTGAGTCCGTGACTGATCTAAAAATTTTATACCGCCTCATCAGCTTGAATCAGTGAATACGTCTGTTTGTAATGATTCTAGTTTGTTATGCTTCTATGAATATTTCCTGGACAAATCAGAAGATGTGGGAAAAACAGCGGATGGATATATTTCTAAGATCTTGAGAGTCAGTGGACAAGAAACGGTAGGTCTCCTTGGGTTAGCTTGTTCTATTCATGGCTAGAACCTGATATCGGATTAGCCGTGTGCATTTTTCTCGGATCGAAAAGAATATTAAAGATATCCAAGGCCTAGCACTAGCTCTTGTGCTTGAAAAAGTAAGACAATGATTTGTTCAAGGTACCTCTCCATTCTCCATGATCTGGTTTTCTGATTAACATGTTCTCTCCTCTTATCTATGTTTCCTTTTATGTTCATGCTGTTGCTAACGATTTGAATCATCAAAAGCTTTGGCGAGGCCAGTATCAAAAGGTGTTCCAAGATTTCATAATCGTCTTCTAGTAAGACCCGTAAGTTTCTGTCTCTTAACATATCTTCTTCTGTATTCAATTTGTAACATATTTGGTTGCTGAGTATTCACTGATTCACTGACGTATTCACTGATTCAAGCAAGACCAGTAAGTTTCTGATTTGTTGGTCAAAAAAATTTGGCATCTATTTCAGAGCTCAACACTTACAAGGCAAGATATCAAATTAAGTATGGAATCGTATTCTTGAAGACTTGGGAGAGCCAAACATTTTCTTAATACTTCATATTAAGGTAAGTTGTTCTTCATGTTTCTTTGTCATAAAGGGTCAAGTCATTTTCTTTTCTTTACACTCATATTTGATATTTCTCTTCCTTCATACATGTGCACAGGTCTTTTGGTTACAAAAGTCGTAAAGGCAAATCCGTAGTCGAGAACAAATGAAGAGGCAGGTAAAATCTCTCTGTCTCTCTTCTCAAAATAAAAAACACTCACACCAAATACTCAAACATAACAAATAAAAAATTTCACAAACACTCAACACAATCACAAATACAGAATAAAAAACAATCAAACAAAACTAAAACACCACACTCAAACTAAAAACTAAAAACTAAAAAACTTCACATGCCACGAAACACAACAAAAAAAATCGACAAAATCTTCACATGCCACGAAATTCACAACAACAAAAACAAACAAAAGTTACGAAACCCAACAAATTCACAATCACCTGAAACAAGAGTTCTCATGGATATAATGTCAAATAGACAAATACTTTCTTTCTAGTTTACTAGAGTTTAATGTCAATAACAATTCATAGAAATTCTCGTTTTTTTTTTTGTTTTGGTCAAACGATTCATAGAAATTCTATTTATCTCATTTTTAGTATCAATTTTCGTTATTTTTTCTGTTAAAAGTATTTCATTTTTCATTTCTTATATTTCAATATGTAACATATCTTGTTGCAATTCATTTTTTTTTTTTGCACCTTTCTCAATTTCTCGCATTGTATATGAGAGAGACTATATCATGTAAATGAGATTATTAGTGTATATCTTATGCAATAACTATGTATTAACTTTCACATTTTATTACACAATTGTTTTCTCCTTTCTAGTTTTAGTTGATGAAACAGTCAAACAGACGTTGTTTAAACTTTCTTTATGTAAAAATCATCTTCTCTGGATGTAGCATTTTGTTGTTGTAATGTGATATTTATTAAACAACCAAAACTTCTTGACAGATGTAGATAGTAAATTATATGTTTTTCTGAATAACTATAGATCGTAGTGAATTCGAACGTTCCTTACTATGTACCGTTAAAGTAGCAGGAGAAGAGGATGAAGATGGAAGTTGTTGTGATGTCGTAGAAACATTTGTTATCTTATCTCTTGTGCTTCATTGTCCACAAAGACAAAGTCTACTCGACCTCTCAAACCATTGAATCTTATTACCTTTATTTTAGGAGGTTCTAAGCTCGCCTTTCCTAATTCATTAGTTAATACTATTCTAAGCGATTTGAAAAATAAATATGTAACTAATCATTGCACTATTACATTGATTAGGTGATCTAGAAAATTTTGCCACTTTGAGAAACACTGAAACAGCTTACTATTTGATGAATAAATGTCAATTTTGTGGTTCAATGGTTTTTTGATACTATTTTGTCACGCCTAATTTTGTATTTATGGTACAAGTCGAGGCACCTGAAAATATTTCCTTCTATTTGCATCAGCTAATTTAGCTATTTGACAAATTTTTATATGCCAATGTCATTTGCCTAAATTCTAATACGTACATACCATGTGTGATACTAAAGTAGTAACAGCAATAGGAATATTTTGGGAATAATTAAATGAACCTTTATATTCACCCCCTTGATTTCAGCCAATCAAAATCTCCCACCTAATAATAAAAATAAAAAATTCATTTAATTATATAATCTAATTTTCCACTAAAACGAAATTATGTATTAGTTTGGATTTATTAAAAATGGTTAGGGTTTAGATTTTATGATTAAACAAGGTTAAATATCGGTGTGGGTTTATAAACGGATTTAGATTTTACAATTAAACGAGGTTAAATGTCGGGTTGGGTTTAGAAAGTACGATTAGGATTTAGATTTTATGATTAAACGAGGTTAAATATCGGTTTGGGTTTATAAACGGATTTAGATTTTACAATTAAACGAGGTTAAATGTCGGTTTGGGTTTAGAAAGTACGATTAGGGTTTAGATTTTTTACGATTAAACGAGTTTAAATGGCGGTTTGGGTTTACAAATGAGAATTAGGGTTTAGATTTTGTAATTAAACGAGATTATATATCGGTTTGGGTTTACAAAAGAGTGGTTAGAGAATAGATTTAATAATTAAATGATTTTTTTTTAATTATGTGGCTGATTCTGATTGGTTAAAATAGAAGGGGGTGAATAAAAGGATTCACCCCTAGCGGTGAACCCAAGTATTATTCATATAAGATAAAGAGTACTACAATGTCAATGGATTATATGTGATATAGAATAAAATAAAACACAACGAGATGTTCGTAGAGAAGACGTCGTAAAGAAAAGATTCGAATATAAGTTAATGGGATAATTAATTAAAATATGAATAAATTCATTGGACATTATACGAATAAATTCATTGGACATTTTTTAAAAATCTTATAACATGCATAATTATTTATTAATATGTTTAAGACTATGAATAAATTCATTTAAATTTTTTTGAAGTTTATAGTAAATCAAATCTTAACATTAAAACCACAAAAAAAAGTTTATATAAATTTATTTTCAATATGGAAAGGGTAGAGAGTCTAGAGGCCAATAGTGTCATTATCAGTTTATTAGATATTAGATATTTTAAAAGAAAATTCTGTTACAGAACCATTGAAATGACGTCATCCTATAATATTATTTGGGGAGTACACTTTATAAGAAACCCTTAACTAACCTTCTCTTTTGTAAAAAATTACATGAGAATGCCATTACAAATTTCTTCTTTTAGAACAAATTTTATTCAATTTCTTAAGGATAAACAAGTAAAATACTAATTTATGTCATTTAATTAATTTAATTAAATTATAAAACGAAAATCTGTTATTAATTTTTTTTAAATGACCAATCAAAATGAATATATAAGATTTGATATCTAACTTACCATATTAATTTGTTATTAATCATTAAACTTCACCTCTCATCTTTATATGATTATATTTATATGAAACAAATAAATCATCATATCATCTATATAATAAAAAAAAGTAAATTTTTTTCTGCATATGCCAAGATTTGAATTTTTAAAAACGCATATAAATTGTTCAATCTATAGAGAAAACAATTAAACGGGTCAAAATTTCAGACTTGAGTAATATATTTCTTTTACACAAAAATAAATTCAACAAAAATTTCGACTGAGCAACGGGTCAGAATTTGAATATTTATATTCGATTTCATACATTTATTTTTTGAAATGTATAATTTTATATACTTCAATAAAAAAATTAAATATTTTAATTTGCAACATTTAAAATAAGTTTTACTTGATATTTTTAGAGAATATCATCAATACTTAATAGTTCAAAAAGTTAAAAATTATAAATACTCTAATTTGATTATTTTTAAAAATATTTATAATAGGTAGCGGGTTAAATATAATATATTATATGATGAAATGAGTTTTGATCCTTATAACTATTTGAATAGTTATATTTAATTTCATATAATTTGTTTTTTGAAATTCAAAATTTATAAACTACAAAAAAAATTTAAATATTTTAATTTGGAATATTTAAAAATAGTGTAGAACATTTAAATATGGTTTGACACCTCTAAATATTTGAAAATTTGATTCCGCAAGCAATTTTAGAATTAACGAATAATAGATTGTGCACGTAATATTTTGAAATAAAATATTAAGATTCTAAAATAAAAATATAGACTCCACTCACATGTTGATTTTGGTATTATTATATACTAAATATATGTTTATAACATATTCGATTATGCAAATAATTGGTAAATTCCGTAATTATAAATCTCAAACAAATTCTGTAATTAGATTAGCTCAAACAAAACTCTATTTCAACAACCAAAGAATTATAAATTGAAAAAGAATTTTCTAAATTAATTCAAAATAATAGCTAATTTCTTAATTAATTCAAAATAATCTATGTTTTATATGCTATTCATTTATGATATTTTAATTCTAACTAAAATATATGCAATCCTATTTTGTGGTTGTTAACATAAATTAACTCATTTTTCAAAAAATATTACTTTTTAAAAAATAAAATTATTTTCCGTTTTCATATCTTAAAAAAAAAATTATCCATAATTGAGTATTATAGAAAAAAATCTATATTTATTCTAATATTGTATATAGGGACTGACAAAAAAATTAATATTTTTTTACTCTGTATTATAATATATTAAAACTTAGTTCTAATATATATATTATATAAATTTTGTAATAAATAAAATTCAACCCGTACTTTAGTACGGGTGATGATCTAGTGTATAAATATAGCGAACAGCAACACACACAAAAGCAGAACATTATCCAAATTATGGACAGAGCAAGAAGAAGAATTGAAAGAATCTGTAGAATTTTCAAGAGGAAGAAGAGTTGAGGTTATAAAACCTCACCCAAACGGATGGCGATGATGATGTTTACAAAAAGAGAAGCTGATGTTTCTGCTTCTTCTGCTCAGAGAGAAAGATCAGGTTTGTGTACTTTTGAGTTCTAGTATATTTTGAAAATTTGAAAGTCGATATTTACATGGAAAATTTGTGATCTTGTAGAAAATAAAGGAGCTTATGGTTGAAATTGGGAGATTGAACGAGTTGTTATCATCAACGCACGCAGAGTGGTTCGAATTGTGAGACGAGAGGAGTATAAACGTACATAGATGAACAACTGGTATGTTGCGTGATGTTTTATTTTTATTTTCTTTAAAGGATTTTCTTGAATTGAAAAAAATAGAAAACTTTAAAAAATTACAAAGCCCAGTACGACTGTACGAGCTATGCCTCCAGTATTGGGTATCTGAATATCACTTTCTCTTCTTCTTTTGCTTCTTCTGGTACCACCATTAAACATTGTTTCACCTTCTTCGGGGCTCTTCTGCTCCTCCATACTCCATAGATGATGGATATTGGGATATCCTGGATATTGTCTGTGTACCGATTAGTACCACCACTCACTCAAACTAATAATTGCAAACCGTAATCCTCAAAGGATCAAACTTTTAACAAAATGTATTGACTTTAAAGTCCAGTTTAAGCCCATCAATATTGTTTGGAAGCTAAACTATCTGAATATTATATTTTATTATTATATATATAAAATTTAGTTTTCGAAGTTGCTAATTTACGTGAACGCGACATGTGTTATTTTTATCGTTGAAGATTTTATCATGTATAAAAACATTATAAGAAAATTATATAATAGATTAGTACTTCTAAACGAAAAGCGGATGATTGCTTGGACTCCACCTACGGTGGGATGGTTTAAGCTAAACACTAATGGCGCCTCCCATTCCCATAGGAATCCTGGTTTAGCATCGGCAGGAGGGGTTGTACGGGATGGGAAAGGTAATTGTTGTAGCGGTTTTGCGCTTAATATTGGGATATGCTCAGTACCGCTAGCAGAGTTATGGGGAGTTTATTATGGCTTATACATAGCTTAGCAGCAAGTATTACACGCTTGGAGCTGGAGGTTGATTCCGAGATGGTGGTTGGTTTTTTTTCGGACAGGGATTTGATGATTCACATCTGTTGTCCTTCATGGTACGTCTGTGCCATGGCTTTTTATCAAAAGACTGGTTAGTCCAGGTTTCACATGTGTATAGGGAGGCTAATCTTCTTGCAGATGGATTAGCTAACTATGCGTTCTCTTTGCCTTTAGGTTTTCATTTGTTTACTTCAGTTCCTGAGAGTGTTAATTTACTTGTGTTGGAGGATGTTAATGGGGTTGCGCACCCTAGAAATGTTCGCTTGTAATTCGTAGTTTCTCTTTAATAAAATTGGGGGATCGCCCCCGTCTTTTACCAAAAAAAAAAATATTAATTAGGAAAAAAGGAAATATATCTTTCTATAGTTAAGAGAAATATACTTTCACAATTCAGAAAATTATCCAATTAATTATTAATCCTAAAAAAGATTAATAATCTTCACCTCTATATAAATTAGTGTTCTAAAAAGCGGTCTAGGCGGTCGCCTAGGCTCCGACTAGGCGCTAGGCTCTGCGACGCCTAGATAACCGCCTTGACCGCCTAAAATTACATAGATTTTGTTTAATATATTTTTTCAATTTCAATTAGAGTTTTATTTATATATATTTAGTTATAAATATTCATATATTGTTTAATATAAACAAAAATAAATGTTTCATCTAGTTTTTGTTTATAATTTCATAACTTTTAGTTTTTATATAACTTTTATATATAATATCAGATTTATAATGTTTTATGTTATAAACGTCTAAACCGCCTAAAAAATCGCCTAGACCCCGATTAGGCGTTCTAGGCGCTAGGCACTGGGTCACCACCCGCTTATCGCCTAGCGCTTTCTTGAACACTAATATAAATAAATAATTAGTCTCAAATTTTCTCATCAAACAAAATTATTACTTTAAAAAAACTAATCTTGCTTCAACATTATTCGATTGGAAGCTTCTCTTTTTTTTTTCTTATAAGTTAACATTACCTCGATTGCTTATTATTAAGATAGTAAAGCTACATGACCATTCTGTACTTGTCTGTTTCTTATGAGTTTTTGGTTATGAACTTATGATGATGAGAACGTTATGTTTTTTTAATATGATTAAAAAGTTTAACAACCATGTAAATGTACATATATATATATATATATATATATATATATATATATATATGTATATTCAAATATTGATAATATATTAATATGATTTAGTATTTTTTTAAATGACTTTTCGTTAGAATTCATCACTAACTTTTATTATATAAAAAATGTTATGCTATTTTTTATAACTATTTTCCTGTAGTATTTTCTATAAATCATATATATGAAAGTTGGTCAACTCGCTAAACATGAGTGATACATAATCACTTCAGGATTTGCCAGGTATCCCTAAATAATTAATGTAAGCTCTACGCTCTCGATTTCATAGGTTAATAGTAAATTTATTATTTAATTATAAATATTAAATTATACTAATTTTATTTTATCATTATATGTTATTTTTTCTTCAATAAAATTATTTTATTGATTTTATAATATTAGAGGTTATTTCACTAATATTTTTTTTATTTTAATTCAAAATATGAGTAGATAATAGTATATTGGATCAGCTAATGGTTTGAGTAAGCTATTCTCCTAAATTTTTATCTATATAATATATCACAGAGAGTGAGAAATACGTAAGGACCTCCATCATTAAATTCGTGAGATTTTTATAATCCCAACATTACCATCTATAAAGATGGTTTAGAACGAAGATTAGGTTTTTTCGGGTATTCGGTCGGGTCGGATTTTTTTCAGGTATCCAAAGTTCCGGCCCTCTATAACCAGTTTGGATATTTGGTTCAGATTATGCTCGGATATTTCGAGCCACATTCGGTTTGAATCTTCGGATCCTAGTATTTTACCTAGTCCTAGTATGAGTGAATGATTAGATAAATAAAAATTATATTTATCAAAACATAATATTAAATAAAACAAAATAAATAAATCAAAAAACCGAAAAAAAAACATGCGGCGTAGCGTGAGTGATCACCTAGTGTTTCATAAAAATAGCAAAATCTTATGTAAGTTTTTAAATTCTGAATATACATCATTTTCATTTCAATAATTATATAGGCTGTTCAAATAAACTCATTAATTATAAATTTGAATTTGTGTATAAGTGAACTCTTATATGGATTTTTTGTTATTTGAGAAATGCCCTATTTTAAGAACAAAACGAAGTCGTTTTATAATTGGGGATACAATCAAAATTAGGGTTTAGTGTTGTTAATCACAAGTTTTACCCTAAGAATCTACTACACATCAAATACAATAATATATTTTAGGATCAAATATCCATAATGATCAAATGAGTACACTACGAATTATGATGATCTAAACTAAGATCTGAAATAAGAAGAGTAATCAAGAACTCGTTTTTTGAAACAAAAATCAAATTAACTAATATGATAAATAAAATTAATAAATTAAATATTGGGCAAGGGAAATTCTTCAGGGATTCAGGAAAAAAAAATGAATTAGTTAACAAAGATCACATTATTAAGAATCTTTCTTAAACTCAAACTACGAATGTAAAGTTATCCTACTTCCGTATGAAATAACTATCCAAGAACTTTACTATCGTTAAATGTGAGTTTAATATGTTTACAAAACACCTTAACATCAATTGTAGTTGGCTAAGGAATAACTATCGTTAACAAAGATCACATTATTCCGTATGAAATAACTACGAATGTAAAGAACTCAAACAAACATTAAATGTGAGTTTAATATGTTTACAAAACACCTTAACATCAATTGTAGTTGGCTAAGGAATTTTTACTCACCTAGACTAGATCAATTAACTTAACAACACTTTTGGTGCTACGATGAACACAACTTAGAACATGATCTAGATGATGAAAATAGATCAAGCGTTAAGAATCAACCTATTGAAGAACTAAAAGATAGCTCTCAAATAAGCAAGACATCAATCAATCATAAATCTCCCTTACAAATCTCCAAAAAACCTGAATAGAGATCTACTCAACTATATACATAGACAACAAAAAAATCAAAGATGAAAAAATTATAGCATAATTGAATTGGAGATTGAAATTGATTAAAGTTTAGAAATCTTCTCTATGTGAAGAGGAATAGAGATATTCTCCCAACAAGTTACAAATATGGGAATAATGTTTAGAACTAAGTAGAGGGGCAGGAATTACAGTAAAACATCTATAAATTAATGGAAAATACTTGGGTTCACACTCCTAGGGGTGAACCTCTCTATTCACCTCCTCCTTTTTTAACCAATAAAATTATTACATGTCATATTATATTTAAATAAAATAATAAACTAAATCTAAAATTAGAAAAACAAGGAAACAAAATCTTTACATAAACTAACGTCAATGTTGACGTCTTATTTTGACGTTAAGTACCTTTTTAATATAATTTATTGGAGATGAGACTTTTTATTTATCTCTTTTTTCTAACCAATTAAAATACTGATATTTTATTTAGTTATTTGTAAAATTTAATCTTCCACCAAAACGCAGTTATATATCGGTTCGGGTTTATGAAGAAGAGTTAGGATATATATTTTATAATTAAACAAAGTCAAATATTGGTTTGGGTTTATAAACGCATTTAGATTTTACAATTAAACGAGTTTAAATATCGGTTTGGGTTTATACAAAACGGTTAGGGTTTAAATTTTATAATTAAACGAGGTTAAATATCAGTTTGGGTTTATATAAAGAATGGTTAGGGTTTAGATTTATAATTAAACGAGGTTAAATGTCAGTTTGGGTTTATAAAGGAGGATTAGGGTTTAGATTTTGTAATTAGACGAGATTATATGTCGGTTTAGGTTTATAAAAGAGGGGTTAGGGTTTAGATTTTATAAAGAAATGAGTTTAATTTTTTTTATTTTAAATGACATATTATGATTGGTTAGAAACTTAAGGTGAAGAAAAATCCAAAAATTGTTCATAAAATAAATTGTATTAAAAAAAAATGTCTGTAACGTCTTGACGTTAAGTAAATATAGATTTTGTTTCATTTCTTTTATTTTCCTGATTTTAAATTTATTTGTTTATTTTGTTTAAATATAACATGACATGTCATATTCTTATTGGTTAAAGAAAGAAGAGGTGAATAAAGAGGTTCACCCCTAGGGTGAACCCAAGTTTTGTTCATTCATAAATCGGTTGTTGGATATATGGTTTAAATTCATAAATATATAGTATCATAGTTTGGGTAAAAAAATCTAACAAATTATTTAGATTGATTTTGACCATATTCTCTTTAATTTCATGTCAATAAAAAAAAACTAATAAGTTGATAAGGACTGTTGTTAAAAAAACAAAAAAGCTTTGTTTTGGCACCTTGACTCCTTGAGCACATGCTCTAAGCCGGCACTGGTCGTACTCGTAAAAGATATAGCGGCGGCAGTCAAGGTTTCAACGAGTGTTGAACTTTTTTTTTGAACTTTTTTTTTGATAAACATCTAGTGTTGAAACTAGTATAACTATTTTGTCATCTAATGGCTTTCCTCGCTTCTAACTAGTTATATAACTAAATTTTAATTTTAAAAAAGAAAATTGAACCAATATATATAAAACATATACTTTTTATTGGGTTTTTATGAGGATTCTCAAGTTTCTCATTTAATAAAATTTTTTCCTTTTCTAATATGTTTTTAATGGTTAGAAATTCATCTAAGAACCTTCCAATAGAAAGTTTTAAAAGTAAAAATAATAATAAAAATTTAGTGGGTATTTTGAACAGTTAAAAGTCCATCAAAGTATCTATTTTGAAATTTTTTTGAGATGCATTTCTTAACTAATGAAGATACTCATTCAAAAATTTTATTGATATTTTGTATTTTATATTATCGTAGACTATCTCAATATCTCATATTTTAATTATTATATAATAAATGAATTATTTTTAATTTTTAATTTTAAAAAATAAATCTGACCAATTATGTGAAATTAAGTGGCAAGTGGCAACTAGCTAGGTTGTTTCCTCAGTTTCTCATACTTTTGAAGTGACTTTCCTTCTCTTCCTTTTTCAATATATTTTATTTTTTTAGTTGTAACAACCCTTTGCCAATGGACATGCTTTAATATTATAATAACGCATAGATTGAGAGTTTGATAAAAAAAAAAAAAAATGTGAACGTACGTTTCTAATATAATGGTATCTTTCAAAAAAAAAAAAAAAAAAAGTACGTTTCCGTTGCCATACCGTTTACTCATTTAAAATTTAATTTAATAATAAAAAATAAAAGTTGTTTGTTGTCTACCAACTTGTTTCTTTACTGGCAATTTCTTTTACATTTTGACAGACTATGGATGATTTGGGAATTCCAATGAATGAACAAGAAGATCTCTCTACGTGTGATGTGTTGGATCCAAACACGTTGTTTAGTGACAACAACCCTAATGTGCAGCCACAAAGCAATGATGAGTTTACCGCTGGTTTGAGTCATGTTAACCTAAGGCAAGCTAATTATTTTTTATCTTTTTGGGCAAGCTGATTATATGTTTTCCTATCAAGAATTCATGAAACATCTGCAAAATAATTGCAGTGATTACAAGTCAAAGAAATCTCAACTCACACGGAGCACCATACCATCAAAAAAAGAGGTCTTATAAGTTTTTGTTATCTTGTATCTTATAATTTCTAACATGCATCATGCATGTGTTGGACTTGGATTTTCAAATACGATGTTGTGATTTCCTTTTCAGGTGAAAGAAGATTCGGTAAAGACACGGAAGAAGGGCAATTTTAATACAGAGGAAGCAGTGAAGAGAAACTACAAGAATCTCATCAACACGATCTTTATCTTCCTGGCACTCACTATATACAGCAAATTAGTCTGTTCAGATATGGCCACCAGATTTTCATTCAGATATGGCCGCCGCTCAACAAATTATAGTTCTTCATCGCCGCGTTTTGATGATGATTCTTGTCCTTCATTCAGTGAAGGTAAAAAAAACTTGAATTTGGTGCCGTCGCCCGTTTCATATCCGATGAGAATCGCTGTCTCTCCGGGTAAGGTCCATCAAGTGTTCTTGAATTTCCGGGGAGAGCAACTGCGGTACAACTTTGTCAGCCACCTAAGTGATGCCTTCGAGTTGCAAGAGATCAAGTACTTCATAGACAAACACGAGCAGAGAGGCAAAGACCTAAAACATCTCTTTGTAAGAATCAAAGAGTCCAGCATTGCACTGGCAATCTTCTCTACTAGGTTTGTTTGCTATTCTTTCACGTTCTCAGTGTCTACTTCACATGTGTATATATAGTAGTAGTGTACTAGCTGGTCAGTGAACCCCCATCCCCTCCCATAAGTTTCAAGAATCATAATCATTGTCATATAGGTATCCAGAGTCGAGCTGGTGCATGGATGAGTTGGTGATGATGAAGAAACTTTCGGATCAAGGAAAACTCCTAGTTATTCCGATCTTCTACAAGGTGGATGCAAAAGACGTTAAAAAACCGACAGGTGACAGTGAGTTTGGTAAGAACTTCTGGAGGCTCGCCGAAGATTCTACTGGAGATCAGATCAAGAAGTGGAAAGAAGCCTTAGAGTCCATCTCTTGTAAGATGGGTTTGTCTCTAGGAGAAAAGAGGTATATATTTTACTCTTGCTTTCTATACGCTTAAGTTAAAACCGGCGGATAAGTATTACTTTTTATTTAAGTCCCTTCAAATTATGAAAGATGATTGATGGATTAAGGTATACTATATTTGGCAGCTCTGAATCCGATTTTGTCAAGGAAATTGTTAAGGAGGTGCAGAGAGTTATAGAAGCATTTGTCTCGAGGAAGAAAAGAGTCATTTTCGGAAGGAAGGTGGGGGATTTTCAGTTACCCATATGGTGAATCTCCCGATATCAAGAATAGAGGAGCCAAACATTTCATTTGTAATTTTTGTATTTATTACCATAAAGCATCCATGGCCTAATTGAATACCACTTAATTTAATGTGAAGCATTTTATAATTGATATTTTTTGAAGCATTTAAAAAAAAAAACCATGTCCAATAACCACAAATTTAAGAGGAGTCAGGAAAAAAAATTCCTAGGGTTGAAACGACAATTCCTTTAATAATCTTGCATTAAATACTTCTATTTCTACTTCTTGCAGAAATTTAAAAATATTCTGCATATAGACAAATATTCAGGAAGCTCAAAAGGATTTACTTGGGTTGTTGCATGCCAAAGTTCTGTTCAAACATATCACATGTGATATGTTTGAATACAAATTTGATCTTTTTTTTCCCTCATACACTTACATGGAGAAAGTCCATTTCTTCAGTTTTGACCTCTCATATGGCTAACACATCTCGCTAAGTACGAAAAACACTACGATTACAAGGTTTTATGTCTCGGTACATTGTTCTGAATAATAATTCAGCTATATTTTTCTTTTGACCAGATAATGCATTTTTAAAGTCTTCAATATTTTAATTATGCTCTTCATCTCATTGAACCACTCACTAAACTACTCCGAATGTGGTAAACCCTAATCCGCTGAAAGCATCACACGTTTACCAAAATGACTTGAATTTGTTTTTTTTTTTTGACATAAAAGCTAATTTATATATTTAAACCCATCAATATCTTTTTGGTGACGCAGGATGGACAAATATCAAACTTTTATTGCCGTTTCTTGACCAAAAAAAGTGTTTGTTGCCGTTCTTTCTGAGTGTTCGTGTGATATACGTTTATAGTTATTTTGTTTCAACTCAAGATAAAAGTTCGGTAAAAATTTAACCAAAGTCAATTGTTTAAAGAAATTTATGGTAATATCATATATGCTATTACTTTAACAAATAATTATATCAAATGATATAATTTCACTGTCATTTCTACGTATATACTTGAGTACAAATGTAGGAAAATCCGTTGAGTTCACATAAATACTTTTTTAAGGATCACCCTTTTTATATCTTACCTTGTAATTTTAATTGTAAAATAAGATTGAAAATCTATATACATTAATAATTTACTGAATAACGATAGATCGTAGAGAATTAGATCGTTCATTACTATGTGAAATAGAATTAGTAGAATAAGATGGAAGTTCTTGTGATGTCGGCGAAACATTTATTATCTCTTGTGCTTCATTTTCCACAAAGACAAAGTCTACTCGACCTTTTGAATCATTGAATCTTATTCCCTTTAGTTTACGAGATTCTAAGCTTGGCTTTCCTTGATATCCAAAACGACAAATTTTTCATTAGTTAATAGTATTCTAAGCGGTTGAAAAATAAATATGTAACTAATCATTGCACTATTACATTGATTTGGTGACTATTTGATAAATAAATATCAATTCTGTTTTCAATGTTTTTCTGATACTATTTTATCACGCCAAATTTTGTATTTATGGTACAACTAGTCTTTCTCTATCAACCTGAAAATAGTTCCCTCTATCCGCATCAGCTAATTTATTCATGTGACAGATTTTTATATGCCAATGTCATTTACCTAAATTTGCCTAAGTTTCAGTTCGTACGTACCATGTGATATCGAAGTAGTAGCAGCAATAGGAAAGTATGGTTCCTCTGCTGATTTTCGGAAGCTAAGTCTTTCATAAACTTTTGAAGCTGAAAAGGGTAAAAGATAAATTAAGAGCACTATACAAAGGATTATATGTGATATATAATAAAATAAAACAGAAAGAGATCCTAAGCTAGCTTCACGTACCCATATATGTTAACCATTTATGCAATATTCTTGGAACCATTTGCCAATTTTAAGTTTTTATCTAAATGATGAATGTTGAGAAGAAGACGTTGTATAAGAAAAGATTGGAACAAAAGTTAATGATATAATTAATATATACATGCATGCCATTTAGTTCTCATTATAGCCATGTATTATTGATCCAAAAAAAAAAGTACTATTGATCAACCAACAGCACGAAATAACAAACATGCCTTAAGTATTAAATATATATATCAAAACTATTTAACCAATAAATCATGCAAAGTAATATACATGCATAATTATTTACAATTGATGTGTTTAAAAATGTGAAAAAAATTCATTTAATTTTTTTGAAGTTTATATAAAATCAAATCGCAACATTTAAATTTTAAAACCACACAAAAAAAGTTTACAGAAATAGTAGAGAGTCTAGACCAATAGTGTCATTATCATTCTGTTAGATATTTTGTTCTCAAATAGCAAAAATATCGTTATTAAATATTTTTAAAGAAAATTCTATGACAGAAAATCATTAAAATGACGTCATGTATTAAAATACCGAACTAACACACAAAAAAGCAGAACATTATCCAAATTATGAACAGAGGAGAGGCAGAGCAAGAAGAAGAATTCAGTGAATGGGTAGTGATACAAACCTCACCCAAATCCCCACGTACTGACGCATCTACCCTTCAAAACTCACCGATATTACAACCAAGCCATCGCCGTGAAAATCCAACGACCAACGACGACGATGATGATGATGATGAAGATTCTGTTGTCCCCTCCACCGTGAATCTTTCTCTTCCGTGGCGAGTGATTGAAACTACCAAAAAGCGGTTGATCAAAAACTCAGTGTGCGTCTTTCAGGCCGTCGAAAGGGTGCGTTGTAGTTACCTAACTCGTAAAAGAGTGTTTTGGTCATTAACCCTCATTGGAGGCTTCTCGTTGGTCTTGAGCCTTGTCTATGTGAAGCTCGTGAGATGGTGGAGACGACTACATGAAGAGAAGCTGAGATTTCTGCTTCGTTTGCTCAGAGAGAAAGATCAGGTTTGTGTTAATTAATCCTGAGCTTATAGTAATCTTAAGAAGAAAAGAAAATTCTAGATTTTTGATTGGAGATTTTGTGATTTTGTAGAAAATAAAGGAACTTATGGTTGAAATTGGGAGATTGAACGAGTTGTTATTGTCACGACGCAAAGTTCGAGTGGTTCGAATCGTCTGACGAGACGAGTATATATGTATATGGTTTAGAAGAGCTTTTACTATTTGTTGTGTGATTATTATACAAACATATAGTTTCACGTGAATGTAAGAAGATATACAAAAATCAAAGAAAAATAGAGTGGGATACAATTTGTGTTTGATGTAGTTTTTTTTTTAATATAGTTTGGGCTTAATGTTTGATTAAGAAACTAAAATGTTATGAAGTTTTTTGAGTGTCAAAATGCATAAGATACATATATGAAGGTGAAAACTAAGGGGAAGCGAAGTGAGAAATTTCAAGAAGCTGTACTCTTCTCAAGAATACATATTGATTGTTTTAAAGACAAAGGAAGTGCTAGCGCAACGAATTGTTGGAGTAAACAGCTATGGGAATTAACGTGGCTTCATGTTAACAACATTGCTCCATCCATGCGACCCAAGGTGTTCCCTGATCACGAACCTTCAGAATTTACACAACTTGGAAGTGAAGAAACCGTCTCAACCCCCTTTGAACGTACGGCTTAGCATCTCCCAAAGAAAGACCAACCGCAGCTGGTTAGGATTTCTTCAAAATCAAAGTCTCAAAGCCTCGGACACGAGTCTGGATAGCACAACCATAGTCCACATGTAGTGAGGTAACTGGCATCGCTTTGTAGCGAAGTAAAATCGCAAACGAGATGTCCGAGGGGAGGCAGAAAGGAGGATTAGGTCTAAGAAGCATCGCAAGAAGGAATGCGGTCTTTTTATGCTGATATGCATATGCTCTTTGAGTAGCTTGGATTCACAAGTTGTTGTTTAGGAGTCAATCCTTTTGGCCTATAAAAAACAGAGGTTATTTGGTTTTAGATTTGGAGCTCTCTACTTTGCACCGTGATATGGCAATGCAATTTAGCAAATGCCACTAAAGAGAATTGTGACCACCTTTTTCTCAAGTGCTCCAACAGTTTGAGCATCTAGTCAACGAACCTCCACATATTAGGACTTCCGGCCATGCAATTCAGATATTGGGACTTCCTTCTAGCTTGGTGGCTTTAAGTAATTCTCTGAGTAATGGCTCCGTTTTCGGTGCTCCTGCTCGTCAAGATGCTTCAATGGTTACACTTTTGTTGTTCTTCGAGATCGTGTTTCACTTCATCTGACAACGCGAGCTTGTTTGCTTCTATCGATGGACTGAATTTCAGATTTTATCTTTGCTTCCATATTTTCAAAAAGTTTCTGCCATGGGATCAAATCCTTAGGTATCGCGATCATGTAAAACCTAAACATTTTTATTTTTAATGAATATTAACATTCTTAGCAAGGACAAAAATAAAGGGAAAACAAAAAAAGCTTGGTGACGTAGTTCATTTAATCTTGCACAGCCTATCCTCTGAAGGAAGGTTCGCCAAACATTATGTTACTGTATTTGGAAACAAATAAAGCAAGACTTCACTTTAGATGATGCATGCAAAATGTTAGAAAACAACGAAAGAATGATGCAAAATGTATAGAAACAAAAAAAAAAAAAAAATCTTATAAAATAGATTTACAAATTTGCTAAAATTATATGGGTGTGTCAGCAATTGGATAAAGTTTTTTTTTGTTAAAGTGACAATGAAACTATTGTATGAACTACAACTATGGCGTAGACACAAAAGTGCCAATTGGCAATCAAGGGATTATGATTGAAGGAAATGAAGAAAAGGGATGAGATCATGCATGGGGCCGTCTTTCTTTTTAATATAATAGATTTGTTTTCATATTTTAGTGTTTTTCTGACGTCGTTACAAATAAGACACTTTTTTGTGTTTAAATAACAAAGCATGTGCTTAATTTCATAGGTACTTCCGAACGATGACATTCTTCTCTCCCACTCAGGTGTTCTTGAACTACCGGGGAGAGCAACTGCGTTACAGCTTCGTGAGCCACCTCATTGATGCTTTTGAAAGGAATGAGATAAACTTTTTCGTAGACAAATACGAACAGAGAGGCAAAGACCTCAAAAATCTCTTTCTTAGGATCCAAGAATCGAGGATCGCGTTGGCCATCTTCTCTACGAGGTTTGTACTATATTCTTTCACATTATCCAGAAGATTCAAGAATCTTAATCATCCTCATCTTGATTTCAGATACACCGAGTCGAGCTGGTGTATGGATGAGTTGGTAAAGATTAAGAAACTTGCTGATAAAGGAAAGCTCCATGTCATTCCAATCTTCTACAAGGTGAAGGTAGAAGACGTTAGAAAACAGACAGGTGAGTTTGGCGACAACTTCTGGACGCTCGCAAAGGTTTCGAGTGGAGATCAGATCAAGAAATGGAAAGAAGCCTTGGAATGTATCTCCAACAAGATGGGTTTGTCGTTGGGAGACAAGAGGTACTTTCCACTCACTGACTCACATTTACTAAATCTTCTTCTTCTTCTTGTATTGAAGAAGTTATATATACATTTTTGGTAGCTATGAAGCCGATTTTGTCAAGGAAGTTGTTAAGGCGGTTCAGAGTGTTGTAGCAGAAATTGGACTTGAGGAAGAAGAGAATCATTTTGGGAAAAAGAAGAGAAAGGATTGCAAATGTGAACTTCCTGATTTCAAGAAAAGCAGAACCAAAAAGTTGTGACGTAGGAAAATGTTCTGCAATTTGTATGGATATAGACTGTTTTTTCTAGTTGTGTTTTATTTATTGAAGGTACTTTAATTTTCTCTAATATTTTACTTATTAATTTTCAACAGATTCGGATTAATCAATTAATTAAGGTCTTATATCACCATTCTCTGTTTCCCGTGTATCAATCTTCCTCTCAAATACATACATATCCACAAACACTATATTTGAATAGCTAAATCGAGTGTGAAATGATTTGTTACAAAATTCCTCTTTTTAAAAAAAAAAGTTTGTGTTATATATTCATTATTGACTGACGACATCCAGCTTGAGATCCAACGGTAATCAAAAAGATGACTATATAATCTGCTGAGCCTCTGTTTTTGGATATGTGACGTTTTAGTGGTGTCTTTGTGAAATCCTAAAAAGTTAATACTACTTTGAAAATATTTTTCTAACACTTTTGTTTGTCGAGTTTGGTCATCTTTATTTATTTATATTTAACTACACTTTGGACGTCATATGTATGATGATGCGTCGATAAAGACTTTGCCGCATAAAGACTTTTCCCATTGCAGTTTTTTTTTTTTTTTTTTTGATCAAAGTTTGTATATTATTTGATAGCATTGCAACTTTGACAATTTCATTTTTACCCTTCTTAATATTAATAAATCTAATACAATAGTAGAAATAAAATAAATTCACTAAATATCAAATTTGAAAAGACTAACTGATTTAATTAATATAGTTTAATTTTACTGGTTAATGTTTTTGGAGTAAACTTTATGAACTTTTCACCATTTTAGTTTTGTTGTACGGTTTAAATTGACAAGAAGTCGTTTTAAATTATTATAGTGTTGCAAACTTACTTTATTCGTGAACATATTATTTTTATTTGTATATATATTTATTTTCTCGTACATCATAAAGAATCATCAAGCATATCTATGTAAAATTGCATTTTATAGAAAAACCAATTTCGGTTTGTTTTGGTATGTAGCGGTGCGGTTCACTAAAGCTTAACTAAGGGCTTGATTGGTTTTCCCGCTAGCACCCTCCTAGCGGTTGCTAGCGGTCGGTTGCGGTTGTTAGCGGTTGGTACCAATCATAAAAACCGCTCCGTACCGCTTTGAACCGCTCGAAATCGCTGAATTTCAAAAGCTCTTTCCCGCAAGCGTTTGCGTTTGCGGGCGGTAGCGGTTGGATTTATTAAAAAAAAAAAAAATCAAACATTTACTTATAATTATTATAATATATATTACTCCTATGTATATCTTTTATCTTTGTATTATGTTCTCATCAAAAACCCTAATCAATATTCTGAAATCCTATTCTCTCAATGTCTTCCACCCAAACTAATGAAGAACCAAACGTAAGTATCATATATCATTTTATTCATTCATCACCTCATGTGTAACTCTTTGAATATTTTTCATGGTATCGTTTTTTCCTTTTCATTATATATTGCTTTACTTTTTGATTGAATATATGTTTCGATTTGTTTTCTCGAATAGAAACTCACTTGCTTTTTGATTGAATTCAACGTTATTTACAGTTTGTCCCATTACTTGATGCAATTTTTGGTGTTAAACCAAATGCATAAAGTACTATCTTATTACAAAATTTCTTCATTTTTGAATAATTATTTAGTACTTTATTTATGGTTTTAATTATTAAGCATGTTCAATTTTTCTAATATTATTAATAATATATTGGTGTTTTTATTTCTTTTTTTGTAATATTTTTTATTTATTTTGGTCATTTTTTTATTTAACTGCTACTGCAACCGCTGGTTTACCAGTCATAAACTCCCGCAAACGCATCCATTTTCAAACGCTAAACCAGTCGTTCAAAACACTTGGTAACGCTTGAAGCCGCAACCGCCCGCTTCCGCAAACTCCCGCAACCGCAACCGCAACCGCTGCGTTTAAACCAGTCAGGCCCTAAGTCGCTTGTAGTTGTTGGGCTATGTAACAGAAAGAAGCCCACAATCAGCTCACGAAGCCCAGAAGGAGTTATTCCGTTAAGGCTGCTATAAAAAAAAGCTAGGGATCGAGGAAGAATAGAAAGACAGGTTGATTAAATTTTGTAACACTCAGAATTTTGATTCTGCTTTTAGTGAAAATCTCATAGACATGCCAAGAGCCTGGATCACAATTCGTAGTCGAAAAGAACTTAAAATTATAATTTTTACTAGTATTTTCTTCTTTGGGAGTGAGCTGAGCCAGAATCAATCTGAAAAAATTGCAATTACACTTCACGAGCGTGTTGCATTAAAAAATAAGAAATTTTCAGAAAAGGGACAGTTTTAAATATTTGTCTCACCAATTGACAAAGTGGGGAAAGACTTTCACGGTTTGACAATTAGCCACATTTCTGACGAAAATGTCCCTCAACTAGAAACTTAACTACAAACTGTTCTCGTTCAGTTACGTTTGTGTTTTTTTTTTGTTTTCCTCACTATGTGTGAAAACAAATTATTGAAGAAAACAGAAGAAGAAGGAGAAAACGAAATCAAAAATCTCAACTTTTTAATCTTCGAAAATCTCAGTGATAATCGTTTTCTTAAGATCTGAATAATCTCTCATTCATCTTCGATTGAGAGTTTTTAAGACGAGTAAGTGGAAACAAATTACATATTCCCTCAACAAGCAAAATAAAACAAATTTCTGGAGATTTTCAAACTTAAAATATGCTAGGTTTACAAGATTTATATGTAAAAAGCATTCAAATCGTAAAGAGAATAAGATTATGAGATAATTGTTAACGACAGCTGCAAAATTAGGGTTGCAGAAGAGGATACTCTACTCAGGTTGAAGATGACTGGAAAATTACAATTATACCCTTCATCGAATTTCTTCGGTGTACGTATATGCAATCTACTATGTACGCAACATTGATTATGTGTACGTGTAAATATGTTATATTGTAAAGGCGGTGTAGGCAATATTTATTGTTTTTGTACATTAGAAACTTTTGGTTATTTTGATTAACATTTCACAACATAGCTTACCAAAATTAGAAGTATGGACCCGATATGAGAGGATAATGTTGTTCTATGATCAAATGTTTATCGGTTAGATTTTTTTCTTTGAATTTTTAAATTTGAACTACATATTTATTTACCAATATTGTTTTCTGAATATTTAAATTATGTTAAGTAGGATTTTCTCTAGTTAAATTGCAAAATTTATATATGTTAAATTCTGACAATTCAGTACATATCAATAATAAAATTTACAGTGTACATACATGAAAAAATTAACAATTAAATGATATGACTCCAAAATCTATCAAGTTATTTTGTTACTTATTCATATATCTCAATAAAATCTACGAATATATAATAATTAAATAAAAATATATGGTCAAAGAATATTTGTTCCTCATACTTCTGCAAAAAATTTATGTACTTACATGTGTAATAATGTACGTACATCTTTATTGGTGAGTTAAAGTTGTTGAGATAAATTTATTGATACAATAATAAACCAAAATTGGCCATGGTGGGATGTATTCTACGACGCTCCTACTGGAGTTGAAGCCATTGTTATTTGTTTTTTTTTTCTTCTAAATACACTCTCAACAAACAATGTCTCTCTTATCGTATTAATTTATATTTTTGTCTCATCAACTCGGGCATTGACTTAATCATCGAAGACTAGAGCAAAAATCCACACAATTTCCAAAATTCATGTCTTAGCTCCTGGTTATGATTGACAAATGGTTGAATGTCACCATTCTCTCTAAAATGATAGATGCCTTTTCAATTATGTATACATTAATTAGTATATGTAGACGTTTCTAATAATCAACTGAATTTTCATGTAGCCCCACAGTAAGGCGAGTGTCACCAACATTTCCTACATGTCCTATCTTATATTTCTCAACAACAAACTTTGTCACTACCTTTACTACAGTTTATAGTCGTCATCTTCATCGTCCTCTTACTCATGTTCTTTCTCCTTTTCGTCGTCCTCATCCTCTTTCTCTTCATCCTCTTTATCGCCCTCCACTTCTTCTTCCTCATCTACTTCCTCATTGTTTTTACCTCCGACCCATAGTTAGTTTCATCAGCAAGGTCTTCCATCATGCATACACTATTCACACTTTTCTTAACGGGTTGAACAAAACGACACAAACATATTTACACTTGGATCCCTATTATGAATAAAAAGGATGTTTCACTTGTTTGTGATAGTTTTACTTATCTTCTCGCAAGACCTCACACATGGGATAATGACACCATTCTCTCCGGCATGATCACTACCTCGTCCCTCACGTACACAGTATTACGTACATAGTCTCTAATGGATGTATTTGTGTACGTTAACTTCCCTAATATGCATGTGTATGCACACCTATATATGTACGCTAGTACATTGTCTCAACAATGATATTTGTGTTGTTCTTCACATACATACTCATCATGATAGTTCGTACTAGTCCTAAACATTCAGATATTCGGTTTGGTTTCCAGTCCCCTATTGCACTATTTTACTTATGTCTTATTAGTCAGACATTGGTTAAATTGTCTCAGAATGGAGCAAACTCATTCACAATCACTATGGTGTACTTTGATTCAAGTAAAACCCCCTATAATGATCATCCAATACCAAACTCCACACCATTACCATTCACTTCACATCTACCATGCCCATCTGTATTCGTGTACGTCAAACATTCACCTTTACATACTTCATTGTGTACATAGTTAGTAGTGTACGTACATTCTTCCAAAAATCATGTCTTACCTCCCGGCTAGGAGTCACAAATGGTTGAATGTCGCAATTCTTTCCAAAATGATCGATGTTTTTTCCATCACGCACACGTTCATTAGTATAAGTACATATTTCTATTAATAAACCGAATTTTTATGTTGATCTCACACTCGGTTGAGTGTCACGAACATCCCCGACATGTCCCTTGTTGTAATGAAACCTTCGCCAGTACCTTTACTTCCGTTTATAGTCGGTTACAGGACATTCCCTTACTTGACTCATCGTCATCTTCATCGTCTTCTCCCTCATCCTCTTTTTCCTCTTCGTCGTCCCCATCCTCTTTTTCCTCTTCGTCGTCCTCATCCTCTTTCTCTTTATCCTCTTTATTGTCATCTACTTCTTGTTCCTCATATACTTTCTCATTGTTTTCATCCACATTTAGAGCCTCCAATCTGGTCTTTGTTGCGTTTTCACCCCGAACCATGTTAGTTTCATCAGCCAAATCCTCCATCATGCACACACTATTCACACCACCCTTTGCGGATTGGACAAAATGACACAAACATGTTTACACTTGGACTTTCACTATGATACAATTTTCTCTTTCATGATCACTACCTCGTCTCTTACGTACACAATACTACATTTTTACGTACATAATCAC
This sequence comes from Arabidopsis arenosa, assembly GCA_905216605.1. NCBI lineage: Eukaryota > Viridiplantae > Streptophyta > Magnoliopsida > Brassicales > Brassicaceae > Arabidopsis > Arabidopsis arenosa. Next base: position 963,541 of record LR999455.1, on the reverse strand, counting down.
CAATTACGTATACCGTTTAGATATTTTATCAGTTCCGGGTTCAGTTCTTATTTTTCGAATAGGTTCGGTTTGATTCTTTGTTTTTAATATTTTTTCCAGGTGTAGTTCATACATGGTTTGAATGTTTTGTTTTTATGTTCAAAAAATATTTTAAACTTAAATATACAAATTATTTATATATTTATGTACATATATGTACACAAATTACTACTGTGTACGTACACATGAGTACATGATATTGTTAATCTCGAATTGTTTTCAACAACACGATTAAATTAAGAAATAAATTACTATTCAAAGTTAAAAAAAATATATGAAAATGGGTCTTAAAAGATAGAAAAAAATTAATTTTAATTAAAAGTACAAAATAATAAATCTATATAAAATTGAAAAGAAAGAAAAATGTGAAAACAAAAGAAGGTGAATAATAATAATAATAATAATCTTATTTTAATTTATTTTTCTAGTTTTAATTTTTAATTTTTGTTTTTTACATTGTAGCTAACGAAAATGTACTGTATATAAAGTGTGTACTGTAGCTAACGAGATACTGTGTACGTAACCAACGCGCCTAACTAATTAGTTCGCTGTTGCTGTACACCGGTTTTGCTGGAAGGGCAATTTTGTCCGAAAATGACATAATTGTCAAAACTTGAAAGCTCTCCCCCACTTTGTCAAAACGTGAAAGAAAAACATGGTCAATGGGCCTGTCCCGTAATTAACCCTTAAAAAATTCACTAAAAGATAAAATTTGATCGTAGGTTAATTAACATACGATCTTCTATTATTTGAGAAAAATCGAAACATATAATTCATAATAATGATAGATGAGATAGAGAGCCTAAAATTACATTAAAGACACATAAATAAGCTATTGAATGTTTTTACTAAAGATGAGGCCGGAGACAAAGGTTTCCATATTGCCTAACGTAGGCACGGGCTCTGTGGAAGCCATAGAGACGAGGAGCACGTGTGCTGACGCTCACCCTTATTATAAGCCGAATCACTGAAGGATGCTAACGACCATTATACTAAGGAAATCGACGCCTTCCTCCATTCGAAATCAAAGGAAGCAGATGCGTTGTTGACAAAAGGAGCTTGCAAAGAATCAGTCAAGGCTTGGAGTGATAGCTGGGAAGAAGAAAAGAAAGACAAGGAAAGTTTCCCAAAGAATCCGGAAGCCTTTGAGACGATGCGAGTGTATGGAAGCTCACTCTGATTACTATCAGCCGTTTTTGGAGATGCTGAAAAATGTTGGCAAACATTTTACTAAGGAGGTCGACCCCTTCTTGATCACGAAGAGGGATGCTTATAAAGATTTAAGTAATTTTTATGCTTATGGTTTCTTTCTTTCTTGTTTACGGGGATATTTGATACAAATATTTCATATTTTGTGATTAAAGAAATTAGATAGAATTACCATTTTCTTATTTCCTTTTTTCATAGGATTTTACGTTTAGTATAGTAAAGACGAGCTTTCGTTAATAGAGTGTTTTGGAGGTTTTGATAGGTCGAGTGAAGAGAATTTTCTCTTTGGAAAGTTTTACTCTTCTTACTGTATTCTACTGTTATAGTAATGATTTTAGTTTTGAATTTGGTTCTATCTCTTACAATACATAAATATTTGGATTTGCGAATAAAAATTGTGAGCGGTTCCTTCTGAATTACTCTTCCTTTTTTATATGATTCGAGAACTCTAAAAGGCATGTTTAAGTCGTCGTCTTATTTTTCTATTTTAATTCAAAGTTACAAATTAAACAAACCAAATGACACATAATTAAGTGTCGGATGTCAACACACACATGCAAGATGCCACATGATCCCTTGGCTACCAAATTTTGATTAAGCTAATAATCATCCCTAATGAAGACGTTGGCTACCAACCTAAGGTGTACACATATCCTCTCTTAGTCTCTTGACACTAATCTTTGCTTAAAACGTAACACATGATTAAAAATCTCAACTCAATTTACCACTCTTTAATTCATAATAATTTTTAGATTTTTTTTTTCTAAACTCTCAGCTCTCAACGTTGCATTCATTGTACAAACAGTTTTTCTTTTATGAATGTAATTTTACATTCATACAAAAAAAATCATAATAATTTTCATGTTTTTTAGTTAAGTTTTGATCAAACAATTTTACAAACGAGATAACTCAAAAAATGTAAATCAATCATAATTCAACAAAACTTAAACTACAACTTAGTTTTTTTTTTTTAAATAAATCATATGATTGGTGACATTTTTGAGTTAAATGTGAGGTAAAAAAACTTCAAACAGATTAATCGTATAATCAAAGACATGAGCAGATGAGTACGTATGTGTGTGTACGTGTACTAGTTAGTAGATGAGTTTCTTTTTCTCAAAGAAAAGTTTTCAAGTGCATAATTGTAGACCAGAGCCACCGATAAACAAACCTCAAACTCAACCACGCCATCTTCAAGTTTGTGGAACTATTCAGTATTTGCATTTCTTCTTCCCTGGTTGGTACCACCAAACCAAAAGACAATAACAAGTATTAAGCTCATCATATCTCTATCTTCAAACAGAAAAAACTAAGGTCAAAAAGGTTTGTTCTTAGTCTATTTACCTTTCGCAAAGATAAAACATCTCTTCGTTGATTAATCGAACTTAATCAACTTATGGTTTTCTTTTTTGATGGAAAATTACAATATGTAACCCTGTGGTTAGATAATTTTTAATTAAGTGAAGACATGCAACAACGTGCTGACGAAAGAAAAAGAAAAGTAAAGAAAAGAAAACAATAAATTTTAATTTATTAAAGTAGATAAATCCTTGCCACCGATTAATTATCTACTTTAAACCTAGGATAGCCAAAAATGATGGTAACAAAACTTTAGTCCCAGAATTCGAAGAACACTGTTTAAACATTCTCTGTCTGGACGAGGTATAAAATTAAGGCTCTCGACGAAAAAAAATACTATTAAAAAATAAAGATTTTGCTAAAGTTACAATTGTGTGAAAAACAGCTGTGTGAAAGGTTTCAAAGTGCTAATGAAAGTTTCTCTTTAAGAAAAAAAAGTTGGCAAAAAATAAATAAAATAAAAGTTAGCAACAAATTTTTTGGGTTTTTTAAAGCTTGTTAGAGGGAAGACACGTGGTATTGAATAACCTGAGAACCCTAACGATGTCAGTCTTCTCTCCTGCTCAAGTGTGTCAAGTGTTTTTGAATTATAGGGGAGAGGAATTGCGTTACAGCTTCGTGAGCCACCTGATTGATGCATTTGAAAGGAATGAGGTAAACGTCTTCGTAGACACATACGAGCAGAGAGGCAAAGACCTCAAAAATCTCTTTGTAAGGATCGAAGAATCGAGGATCGCTTTGGCCATCTTCTCTACCAGGTTTGTAGTATTTTTTCACACTCTATGAACCATAAAATTGAAGAATTTTTCATCATCCTTTTGTTAAATCTAAAGGTATGCGGAGTCGCCGTGGTGCATGGATGAGTTGGTGAAGATGAAGAAACTTGCGGATCAAGGAAAGCTCTTAGTCATTCCAATCTTTTACAATGTGGAGCCAGAAGACATAAGAAAACAGACAGGTGAGTTTGGTGACAACTTCTGGACTCTCGCGAAAGTTTCTACTGGAGATCAGATCAAGAAATGGAAAGAAGCTCTCGAATGTATCTCTGACAAGATGGGTTTGTCATTGAGAGACAAGAGGTGCCTTCCATTCACACTAACTAGATCTTCCTCTTCCTCTTTTATATGCTCTAGTTAAAAGTTAAAACTACCGATCGAAAAGTATTCCTTTGTTTCTTCTTATAACTTGCTTCAATATATGAAGGATGTTTGATGGACTAATGTATACATTTTTTCTTCTTTTCTTTAACAGCTCTGAAGCCGATTTTATTAAGAAAATGGTTAAGGAGGTTCAGAAAGTTACAAAAGCAATTGGACTTAAGGAAGAAGAAAATCATCTTAGAAAATATGAAGAGAAAATGAAAGGTCGGGAATTGCAATTGCCCATACGATCTCGAATTTAAGAGGAGCAAAACCAAAAAGTAATGACATCAATGTTCGTAATCTTTCTGTATATATATACTTTGTTTCCTAAATATGGTTGTATATAGTTTTTGATTGGCTCGATTGTTTAAAGTTATAACTGCAAGTTTTTGGTTGTAGATTTGTTGTATAGCTCTTTAGTTTTGGACATTTGGTTGTGATTTTTTTTTAAACGAAAGAAAAATTGGTAACACTATTACTTGTATATTGTAGATTAATATGTCTACTGTTAGTGTTAAGAAAATATTAACATTTAGAAAATTCATTGGCAAATTAATGAGAGTAAGATTCGTGACCCTTTTAAATGTATGCTAATATGAGAACTGAATCGAATATGAGCTGCCTTTTTGTTATTGTTCAAAATTTGGTGGCCCATTCATCGTAAATAGAAGAACCACGTAAGAGAGTTTGAGAGATGATAGAACCGAAGTTGTCACTCGTAGAGCGATCTCAGAGATCGTATGTCAAAATCGTTCGTCTTTGAACTCCTCAAACGTTCTCATTTTGGTCAACGAATAAAAAAACAATCGAATTAAAATAGCTTCAAATTTGACCGACTTTGAACCGCATCGTGACCGTGGTATCACTACGCACTTAATTTTTTTACTTTGTTTTGTCCTTTTTGATGTAATATTTCCCGACACACATTTCTATATAATATTCCCCACTTTTAATTTTTCTTTTGTTTAAAGTGATTATCCCGTTTGTAGATTTGATACTTCTCATTTTTTTTTCTTTTGGATAGAGAAATTGTGTAGCTTTGATACTTTTTCTTCACATTTCCATTGATTCACACTACAGATTATAGAATATATTGTCTCCTTATCGGCTTATCCTATCTTTTTTATTACTCTCCCCTTCTTCAATTTCTTATTAAATTTTGTTTTCATGAGACCTTTCAATCTTTTCACATCTCATTATATTTTTTTCTCCACGTGACATTCCCGTATAATGACCAATTTTCTTTAAGGGCATCATCAATGGGGGATCATGTGAGGGTGTTCTTATAGAGAATATAATGTTAAAATAATGTAAGATCATGTGTTTAGATCTTTTGTTTAGAAGTTGATTAGTGGGAGAACATGTGTAAGATCTTAAGACTTAATAATATAATAATCTAAATTAAATTAAGATTTTACAATTATTAAAACATTTTAAAATAACATATAAATTGCAAATACCAAATTTATGAAAAACTGAAAATAAAAGTGAAAATACAATACTAAATATTTATGAAAAAAACATTAAAAATATAAATAACAATAAACAAACAAACATATTACTTAATAAAAGCACAAAAACATTTTATCTAATTAATACATAGTTTATTATCCAAATTTATTCCAAATATGTTGAATATTCCAACCAATGCCCAAATGCCACGTCACCCCGCAACACCCACAAGAACAGATCCAGGTCAAGAGCCCAGTTCCTGATCTTAAGCCCATTAACCCATTTTTTTGGATTTAAATAATGCTTAGATCAGGGGGGGTGATCCCCCAATGCAGATGGTCTAATTACGTTTACTCAATACCTTAAAACACATACAACGGCAGTGCTGTAGTCAATACAAGTCATAGATCGTTCAAAGTCATAGAGAAACATTAAAGATAACTTTGTCGACACCCACTTTATACGGAGGACTCACGCCCAAATACTTAGAGCATCTCCAATAAAATATTTTCCTACAAAAAAAAAACAATTTGAAAGAAAAGTAGAAATGAGTTTTCAAATAAGAACTTTGGATATCTTAACTAAAACCCTTCTTTACAGTGGTTTGTTTTTAATTGGTTTATTTGTATTTAAAAACTAAAACTAAATATATAATCAAGGTATAGTAAAATATTCTATATGTTTCAAAATATAGGATGTTCTAGAGATTTTTTATTTCAGAATATATGATATTTTACAAGTTTTAATGCAAATTTTTTAATGGATTTAATATTTTGTGACTATTTATAATCTGTAATTTTTTGTAATTAGTTGATTTATCATAAAAATCAAATATTAAATGATAGTTTTAAAGAATAAAATAAAAAAATTCAACTATGTATTTTTAACTAAAACATCATATATTTTGAAACAGAGTGAATATTAATATTTTGATGTTAAGATACTTTTTTGGGTATGTAAATCATTGGTAATGCTTTAAGGTAACAAATTTAACTTCTTTGGTTATTACTTTAAAATCGTAAGGTTTCATGATGTTTCGATATATTTTAATAAATTCGAATCTTTTTCATATGCTTATCTTACTATCAAAATTAAAAAAATAGTAAAATCATGTTTCAAAATGTTTTAATATATTTTCTGTTTATTAGTAACAAACAAGTGAGTACTAAAAAACTTTATATATCTTGCTAAAAATAACAAAAAGAAAAACTTATTATCCTTTCGTTTCTTTTTGTAAGATGATTTGGATAAAAATATATCTTGAAAATTTATTTTTATATCAAAATTAAAACAATTCAATCAATCATTAAAATCACTACATAATATAAATGATTACTCCCTCTGTTTTATAATAAGGGATGTTTTACAAATTTTTATGCAACTTTTAAATATATTTGATATTTTATGACTATTTATAGTTTGCAGTCTTTTATATCATTGGTTGAATTTTCATATATTAAATATTAAATGATAACTTTTAATAGAGAAAATAATTTTTTTAAAGTGTGTGCTTTTACCTAAAACATCATATATATTAAAACGGAGGGAGTATATAACATTAAATGTACTTAATTTAACATAAAAACATTTAATAAAGAAAATAAATAATTTTTTTAAAAACAACATATAAAATGAAATGATGGGAATATAGAATTAAAAACGAACTAAGAGTTACATGTGGGAACAAAAGGTTTATTTAATCGTCAAAAGGTTTTTTTGTAGGGTGGGTCGGATATGAAGAGACGTGCGGATGAAGAAAAGCTCCAAATCAATAAGGTGGAAATCAACGTGGAATTTCTTCCAAATATACGGATCAAATTGGTCTGACTATATGTCAATGTCTTACAATTTTTTTAAAAAGTTATGTAAATATATTTAAGCACATAAATATAGGCATATAAATTTGAATAAAAAGATATTCAATTATATATGACTTAATAACTGATATTTTTCAAATTTAATGTGCATTAAAAAAATCGATACATTGAATATATATATATATATATATAAATATAAATGAAAAATGTCATTTAAATCATCAGTTTACCATTTTCGTTGGTTTAAAGCATGAATTCTGGACCTGATGATTTAAATCCTCAATTTTATGTGGACCTGATAATTTAAATCTTCAATTTTATGTTGACTTTCAATTTAATCACAAATTCTCGTTGACTAAATTAATTGAGGCACATCGTTAATTGGCTAAACGGAGCAATCAGACGAAGAGGAAGATGGAAACCATGTTGGTGTAGAAAAAAAATTATGTGATGGCTTAGAAGTGCCAGTTATGCGATGACATCGTCTTATTGATCCGTTTAGCCAATTAGCAATGTACCTCAATTGGCTTTGTCAATGAGAATTCATGATTAAAATAAAAATCAACATAAAATTAAGGATTTAAATCATCGGGTCTAGAGTTCATGATTTAAACCCCTGTTCAAAAACGCGGGCGCCTAGACGATTAATCGCCCGCCTAGGCGCTCGGCGCAGCTTAACCGCCGCGATTATGGTCTAATCGGCTATTTTAATCGTTGACCGATTAATTAACCATTAAACGTTGAAAATCAGATAATTAACTGATTAATGAAAAAAAAAATGGACTTTTTCTAAAACGTTGTGGGCCTTAATTACACAAAGCCCACTGACTGTTTAGAATGAGAATCCTCAAGTATTATTTATATAGGCAATGTTTCCAATAACTCTTCCTCTCCTTACCGATGTGGGACTTTTGTATTACTTGCTTTTGTCTTTTTCTTCTTCCAACAATTGTACATGCTTACGGTTTATTCTCCCCCATTCATGTATCCCTTATTTTTAATTATATTATTTTGTTTTGAATGCATAATCTTTTACCTTGCCTCCACAATTTATTTTGTAATAATAAAAGAAATATCTTGTTAATAAATTACACGTTAATAAACTAAAAAGTGTAATTTAGATATTTAATATATTGTTAATAAAACTAATAAATTTTGAGTAGAGTTTCTTCAAACTATAACATTAAACACACCAACATATTAGTAAATTTTGCATAAATGTTATATATATGATTAAAAAACCCTAAAACTAATCCCCGATTAATCCCCGATTTTAATCCGATTTTCCGATTAATCGCTAGGCCCATACCGAGCGCCCGACTAGCGCCTAGCGATTTTTCAAACAAGGATTTAAACCAATGAAAATGGTAAACTCATGATTTAAATGACATTTTTCCCATTCTGTATTAGTAAATATGGTATTAACTGAGAGTTTTAGAAAATTGAAATTTGGCAATTCTAGATAAAGTTTTTTTGGTCGGTGGTAATTCTAAATATTAGAATAAACTTAGGTATGTTTGGTTAATAGTTTAAGAAATATGAGGATAAAGAAAAATGTGTTTGGCAAGTAGTGGAATATTAAAATTAAAAAAAAAAAAAAAGTTGAAAAAAGTTGTAAGATTATCACGCCAGTAAAAAAAAAACTCTTTTAATATATAGATCGATACTGTCACACACAACAATTGATAGATGGCTGCTCTTGTAACCGGTGGAACCACGAAAATTTGGTTTGTCTTTTTTTCTCTCAAAGTGCTCTGTTTTCTAGATTCTTCTGTGGTATGAATGTATGATACTCTTGTTTGATCTTCATGAGAATTAAATAGTGTTGAAATAAGAAGCCTGAGCTCTAGACTTAAATTCAGTATGCAATATTGGAGGAACTTGTGGGTTCTGGTGCAAGAGTGCATACTGCATAGTGAGACATAGCACAAAATTTGTCTAACCAATGCATGCTTATCAGGTGGCAAACAAAAACAATTGCTGAAGATATATCAAATGATCAGGTAATAAATGATTTATATATTTTGAATAATACTATAATATAACAATTTCTATAACTTTGCTTTTTTAATCTGATTTCAGGAAAATGCCCATACAATAGCTGCAGATTGATTTTCAATTATAGTAGTGTGTATTGTAATAAGGATATGTTGTATTTTCTTCATAGTTCTGCTTGTATATTAACATGTAATATTTGGATAATTGAAATTTTTGTATGGTCAAATTTTCAAAAAAATTTGTAAAATTTATTACATATAATTAATAATTATTTTTTCTAAAAAATGTTGTAAGAAAAAGAAAATTTGTACGAATAGAATAAAAATGTAGATGCACTACGTCGGTTATAAAGTCAAATTCAAAGCGTTATTGTTAAATTGCTGAAAACCGACGTAAATAAAATACCGTTAAACATGGCGTCGTTTGTTTAACCATATTTGGAAACAACGCAACAATGTCGTTCATAATCAGACTTCAATCATGACTGCCACTGTTTTCAAGCTTCTTAACAGAGAGATCAGAAATATCATCACTGCGAGACGACAGCGCAAGCGCTTTCGACCATTAATGCAACTATGGATTTCATGACTCCACTCATATGATTTCCCATTTTGAAATCTTGTTTTTATTCTCTTTGCCAAGATTTCAAAACCATAGGCTTTACATTTGTAATAGCCAAACCATTTCATTTTATATGATATTAACAGTTATAGCAAAAAAAAAAAAAAAAAAAAAAAACATGGCGTCATTTGTTTAAGTGACATTAAAATTTTTTACGTAAGCCTATGATAAGACGGTTTCTAAACTGACGTGAATATTTTTGCTTCGGTCTATAACCAACGTTAACAAGTAACATAACCAACGTCAAAAGCCTTCTTTCTTGTAGTGAGGATGGATATGCAATTCAATCCAAATGCAATTCAGTTCAGTTACTCTTGCATATAAAACCAAACAACTACGAAAACCAAAACATGTAATCGACCAAACTATAAACCTCATTTAAAAAAACTCATCAACAATTGGCAAAGATCTATGAGATCTTACTTTCCAAGTGACCATAACATAAAAAGGAGAACGAAATATCGATGACGATGCATCATAGAAAAGACCAATTTTGAGGTACAAAAAAGAACTATAAACCATAATGGTTATGCATAAAAATCAAGCCGTGATGTTTGAGTTTCTAGGAAGACCTACTATATTTATAGGGATTTCTAACATAGGGTTTTAGGATTTTACATATGACGGTGTAAATTATACCGGACCATTTTTTAGACAGAAAATAAGCCCAATAATCAGATTAGGGTTTCTATACGACGACCTAACGAATCCGGCATTATTAACATATTTAAACACACGTTTTTTTTTTAATATTTTGACAATTTAACTAATTTAATCTAATTAAAGGGGAGAGAGGCAAAAACGTCCGCTCATATTTTGAGAGCGAACGTGAGGCGTTTCTACTTCTGCTTTAATATATAAGATATAGTTTAAATCACCAAAAATAATTAAAATTTTGCAAAATTGACTAAAGTCTAATCAAACTTACCCGAACAAGTATTACAAAAAACTAATTTAGATATTCAAAAAAAATCTGAATTCTCGTTCTAAACCACTCCTGAAACCCATCCTATAGCTTGAAATCAGAATATTTTTCATCTGGATTATTGCATTTCCCGAAATTTCTCTTTTATTTCCCCACAAGGATTTTCTTCTTCCTCGAGTTCAATTGCTTCTATAACTCTCTGCACCTCCTTAACAATCTCCTTCACAAATTCAGCTTCAGAGCTGCCAAAAATAGTATATCTAATTAATCCATCATACATCTTTCACATTTTGAAGGAAAAAAAAAAGAAGAAGTAATTTGCTAATTAGCAAGGAAAAAAAAAACAAAAAGAGGGAGTGAGAATGGAAAATACCTCTTATCTTCTAAAGACAAACCCATCTTGTTGGAGATGCATTCTAAGGCTTCTTTCCAATTCTTGATCTGATCTCCACTAGAAACTTCCGCGAGCCTCCAAAAATTTCTACCAAACTCACTGTTTTTTTGCTATGAATGTTAATATCATATAAAATGAAAAGTGAATATATTACAACAATACCTAAGGTAAAGTTATCTTGGCAAAAAAGATAAAAACAAGATTACAATTGATTTTGGGTTAGAAAGTGGTTATCGAATCCAAATGCGCATTAGATTACTCCAACGCTTCCTATGCCTACGAGCAGAGATGATGTTGCGGACCTCCCTATCTATGATTTTGAAAATGATCACCGGTGAGAGGTGCTGCTGGTTATGGAGGACATTGTTCCTCTGCCTCTAAATGTGATAGACCGAAGACTGGGCAGCCGCTTTACGGAGCAAAGAGGGAGCAGATGGTGACGTTAATCGCATCCAGAAAAGGATGGGCAGCCGCTTTACGGACCAAACTCACTGTTACTTGTCAGTTTTCTAACGTCTCTTGCTCCCACTTTGTAAAAGATAGGAATGACTTGGAGCTTTCCTTCATCCGCACGCTTCTTCATTTTTGCTAACTCATCTGAAGATGTAGCTGCAGTCTGATGAAGTTGTTGAATGAGTCAAGAAGTAATGCAAGATTTTGTCTGATGGAGTTGCTGAATGATTCAAGAAGTAAGTCACGATGTGACTGTTTTTGTGTGAGTGTCGGTTTCTAGAAGGTTTGAGAAGATGTGTTTGGTGCGTGTTTAGAGGATGAATCAAGAAGGAAAAAGGACTTAAAGAGATTTGGAAGACTTGATGAAAGTGGAGTTTGATGAGAAAAAGGAAAAGTATAAAAGGAAATTTACTTTTCCTTATGGAAATTGGAAATCTTCTCCTATGGTGATTAGGAAATCGTTTTGGCTATATAAAGAGGAGCTGAGGACGTCTTTGAGAAGCAAGAGAGCAGAGGCATAAAGTCCAATCATTGAGAGCTTTCTGAGGGTGTGTGCGACATAGTTTCATGGTTTTGTGCGACATAGTTTCACGGTTTGTGCTTGTGTGATCAAGTGGTTTGTTTTGAAGTCTAGGCTCAAGGGGAGTTTAGCTCAGGGTTAGGTTATCCTGATTAAATCTAGACTCAAGGGGAGTTTAGTTAAGGGTAGAGATTATCCTTAAGGTTTCACGTTATAGAAGGGAGCGGTAAATCAAGAGGGTTGGGCTTGTTTTACGCGTTTGCGAATTGGTTGTAATTTGCTTTCTTGTTCTAGTGAAATCGAAATCTGGACTTGGTCCCGGGGAGTAGGAAAAACCGAACCTCGTTAACAAATTTCTTGTCTCGTTTACTTTCCGCAATTTATCTTACCTCATCCGCACTTACAATTGGTATCAGAGAAGGTTCTCGATAGAGATTTAGTCTTGTTTCGGGTAGATCAAGGGTGAGGTCAGGAAATCGTTCAGGAGATCGTTCAGGAAGTAAGACAGAGTTTGATATCAAGATTGATGGAGATATTGAGTTTGCCATTCAAGAAGCGGTTCTCATGGAATGAGGGAAATAGATCTCTTCACGGTTTTAGGGCTAATGGAAAAAGAGAAGAGTTGGACAATTCATCAAAGGGCAAACAATGTTTTGAGTGCAAAGGTTTTGGACATGTGCGTTTGGAATGTGCGAATTTGCTGAAGCAAAAGAAGAAGAGATTTATCATGAGTGATTCTGAAATTGACTCAAATGATGGTGAAGATTTGAAGAATTTTGTGGCGTTTACAACTTTTGAGTCTAGTTCTGCAGCAAAGTCTGGATCAAGGTCTACATCAGCATCTGCATCAGGGTCTGCAACAGGATCTGCAATTGGAAGTGTCAATGATCAAAGTGATGACGATGAAAGTATCAGTGATGAAGAGTTTCATGAGAATTACAAAGCCTTATATGAGCATTGGGTTAAAATAGTTGAAGAGAATTCAATGATAACTAAGGAGAAACTCAAGTTAGAGGCTAAAATCACTGAAGCACAAAAATATGCGGTAGAGAAAGAAGAAGAAGCATCACGAGCTAAAGTACTACTTGAAGAAACTCAAAAGAATTTGAGGATGCTTAATAATGGCACAAAGAAGTTGGATCATATTCTGAATATAGGCAAGACAGATAAGTGTGGCCTTAGATTTAAAGGAAGTCTTTCCAAATCGGATCCGGTGTTCGTTTATGGTGGTAAAATCACGTCTGCTTCAGGAACTGACACAGAAACTGCAGCAGGGACTGCAATTAATGCAAAGACTGTATCTGATATGAGAACTGATATAGAGTCTGATTCAGGAAAAGTTAAAGAACTGCAGAGTGCACCTCGACGAGTTTTTCGACCTGTTTGCCATCATTGTGGTGTTGTTGGGCATATTAGGCCAAGATGTTTCAAATTATTGAGGGAGAGAAATCGAATGGAGAATACTTATAATGTGAGATTTCATGGTCCTACATGTTATCATTGTGGAGTTCAAGGGCATATTAGGAGGAATTGTTTCAGATTCATTCGAGAATCCAGTCATGAAGGCTTAAGGCGGAGGAAGATTTGGGTTAGGAAAGATGATTTCTATGGAGATGGTGTACTAGGCTATCAACCTCGTATTGCAAAGCGGGGAGAATTTTCTAAGTAGTGTTGACCATGTTGTGACTCATTCAGGGGGAGAATGATGATGTGTTTCGTGATGTTGTTTTGGAGTTAGAACTGTTGAGTTCACAAACATAGTCAAAAAGGGGGAGAATGAAGATGTAGCTGCAGTCTGATGAAGTTGTTGAATGAGTCAAGAAGTAATGCAAGATTTTGTCTGATGGAGTTGCTGAATGATTCAAGAAGTAAGTCACGATGTGACTGTTTTTGTGTGAGTGTCGGTTTCTAGAAGGTTTGAGAAGATGTGTTTGGTGCGTGTTTAGAGGATGAATCAAGAAGGAAAAAGGACTTAAAGAGATTTGGAAGACTTGATGAAAGTGGAGTTTGATGAGAAAAAGGAAAAGTATAAAAGGAAATTTACTTTTCCTTATGGAAATTGGAAATCTTCTCCTATGGTGATTAGGAAATCGTTTTGGCTATATAAAGAGGAGCTGAGGACGTCTTTGAGAAGCAAGAGAGCAGAGGCATAAAGTCAAATCATTGAGAGCTTTCTGAGGGTGTGTGCGACATAGTTTCGTGGTTTTGTGCGACATAGTTTCGCGGTTTGTGCTTGTGTGATCAAGTGGTTTGTTTTGAAGTCTAGGCTCAAGGGGAGTTTAGCTCAGGGTTAGGTTATCCTGATTAAATCTAGACTCAAGGGGAGTTTAGTTAAGGGTAGAGATTATCCTTAAGGTTTCACGTTATAGAAGGGAGCGGTAAATCTAGAGGGTTGGACTTGTTTTACGCGTTTGCGAATTGGTTGTAATTTGCTTTCTTGTTCTAGTGAAATCGAAATCTGGACTTGGTCCCGGGGAGTAGGAAAAACCGAACCTCGTTAACGAATTTCTTGTCTCGTTTACTTTCCGCAATTTATCTTACCTCATCCGCACTTACATCATCCATGCACCACATCGACTCTGGATACCTATAATTCAGACAATGATTATTATTCTTGGTAGAGAAGATGATTATTTGAGTAATAAAGAGTCTAACCTGGTAGAGAAGATGGCAAGTGCTATCCTCGACTCTTTGATCCTTTCGAAAATGTGCTTGAGATCTTTGCCTCGTTGCTCATCTTTGTCTACAAAGAATCTGATCCCGTGCCTCTCAAAAGCATTAGTGAGGTGACTGACAAACTTGTGGCGCAGTTCTTCTCCCCGGTAATTAATGAACACTTGATGGTTGTCCCTCGGAAAAAAGCGATTCTGATCGGATATGTAATTAAGACAGAATGATAACCTGTGAAAACACTAGGAAGTTTGGTCCTGCTCTTTTGCGTGTTTCCTGCGGTGGATGTCAGTGACGGATTCGAGTTCATTTGACCGTCGCTGAACAAACGACAAGACTTAGCGAGAAGATGCGGCCATTGGCGACTCTGCGGCATCTTCGCTAGGATTTTCGACGTCATGAAGCGGCGGTCAGATTTGATATATGGCTTGTGGTCTAAGGCGTTTTTCTTTGTGTGAGAAGATGCCGTTGAGTTGTTCTAGGTAAAAGGGTCATTTAAACCCTTAACAACAATCCTAAGTGCGTTTTCTTTTAAAGACACTTTTCTTTTCTCCTGATAATACAGATTAGTTTCCCTACGAGTTCAATATTTACATATTTAGCTTGAAAAGATTCACCAGGTTTCTTGATATTATGCATTAGGTTTTGGGAACGTAGAGGTTTAATCTTTGAATATGGGTTTATTAATCTGGAGTATGACTTTTTCAAATGTTTTTTTGAAAAGAAATTATTTGGTGAAATTTGTTTTGGATGATTATTTCATTTGAAAATTTTAATTTTATAACTATTTCTTTAAAAATTGAATTTGATCATAGAAATCAGTAACATATGAACATCTTTCACGTGACGCGAGGGGAGTTAGTGTTTGTGTGCTATTTGTGCTACGCCGTTGACGGCTCAGTGTTCTCGGCCCACCGATGAAAGGCTTCCTTCCGCTTGGTCATCAAATGATTCGGCTTTCGCCGTTTGCAACGTGTACCTTCCTCCTTGAAGTTTCATCGTGGAGATTCATCAAAATCGTTATATCGCTTCATTGATTCTGAAAGCGTCACTGCTTTTGTCGATGTCAATGGACCGATTGAAATTTGCTTCCATGTTTTTATTCTTTTTTTGCCATAGAACCAAAATATAGGTTTTACTTTATTGTAACTCTTAATCGTTTTCATTTCTAATGAAATATTTACACTCTTAGCAAAAAAAAAAACATACGAACATCTTTAATTTCTTTTGATGAGAAACATACAAAAAACGGTGGACTTATATGAGTTATATCTCGTTTTATTTTTTGGTAATCTGAGTTATATCTCGTTTTATAAACGCAAGAATGTTACAATTTTTTTAATATATATAATTTTTTCATAGAAACGATAAAATCTCTGAACAATGATTAAATAGAACGATGCGTTTAATTGGTGAAAAATGGCATATTTTTAGTTTAAAAATTACAATAAAAGAAAATTAGAATTCTTGAATTAAAAAAATAAAGAATTCGAACTGAAAACTCTATGAGATACGTATGTGTTTATCGTTAAAGTAGTTGTTGCTATTCTTGCGTATGATTTGAGCGAGCGCCTTTGGTTTTGAACTTGAAATAAGTTACAAATTTTGCAAGTTTTTAAGAGATTTTTTGTTTAAATGATTTTCCTTTTCTACCCCACCTATTATGGAAACTCTCACACGTACTATTTCCAAAAAATTCTTCAAAGCAATGATTTTTTTTTTTTTCATTTGTTACAAAATTTGACTTCACTAATTTAGAATAATTTGCGTACGTACTAGACTACTTTTTTTTTTTTAAACTTAAAAAGATTGATGGGAAATTGGTTTGAGTTTTCTATTTCCTCACCTTTAATTTGTCTTTTCCTTTTTCTCCCTTTTCTTCAACCCATTTGAATCAACTTTCTCAACTTCATGTTTCTTTCCATGTTTAGTGTTCACCAATTATAGGAAAAAAAAAGGTCATGTTACAATTTAAATTTTTAATCCATTAATTGGACATAAACTTCATTTTTTTGCCAAAACAAAGATTTCATTTCGCCGAAGGATTGATTAATGGTTTTTAATTTCATTAACAGATTGAGTCTCATATTTTTTAAAAAAAATTAGGGTTTGATAATGGATATGTACACAATGGTTGATTTATTCAACACCCTCTTTTTTACCTTTTAACACGCCACATCATCTTCTCTCTCTTCTTCCTAATAATTCAACATTCATTTCAATTTTAATATTTACTATAGTTTTGTTTAATTAAATTCAACACTCTACCCCACTCTTTTATTTCATATTATTTTTCTTATTTTTGTTTTTTGTTTTATGATTATATACCAATAATGATTAGCGATCAAAATAAAATAAAATAGTTAAGAGTTAATAAAATTTGTATTTTTCTTTTAAATTCTTTAAAAAAAATCAAAGTAATATAAAAAAAGAAGAAAATATAGAAATTCATTATGAATAGTGGGACTGGGATTGGATAGGATGGTGCGTTTAAAAGGGTAATTAGAAGTATTTTGAGTGTTAAATAGATTATTGTTAGGATCAATTTCACAAAAAGACGTTTTTTTTTTCTTTGTCCGAATCAAATGAAATAAGTTTCTATTTATAGAGTATAAAAAATGATGAATTTTGATATACCTAAAAATAAAAAAATAATTTATTTACTATAAGATAACTGATCTTAAATATTTTGGTGGAAAGAAAAAATCAAGAATCCTTAACAGCCAATCAAAAAATAGCACATATATTAATTTGTATTTTAATTCAAAAGTAATTCTCTCTACCAATTTAAAAACGCTACATGTACATGTTAATATTCTCTTACGCATTCAACATGTTGAAAGAATTCAGCACCAATTAATCCACATCAGCCTTTTTCTTTTTTCAACAAACCATTGTAATGATTGAACAGTTTAATAAAATGATTCAACAGTATTGAAAAGTTTAATTCTTGAAGACAAGTCTAAAGCTTTTTCCTTTCTTTACTTTCTTTGCACAATAAAGCTCTTCTTCTTTGCATGAATGTTTGTATGGTTCTTTGTATTGAAAGACATCTAAATACAAATTTTTGAATTTTTTTTTCCGTAAGAACCAATTGGTTCTTAACCATTGGAGGACTAATTTTTTAAGATATTCTCATTTTGTTCTTAGCTTAGAAATAGCAAAATTTTAATATAAATAATTGTTAAGATTCAAGGTTAAGAACCATTGGAGATTCTCTTACAATGGTGAGTTGAATTTTTTTATTAAACTGTTGAATCATTACAATGGTTTATTGAAAAAAGAAAAGGGTGATTTAAGTGTATAACCAAATCTGATAAATAAATTAAGAATATAGCACCTTAATTTTGAAAACAAAATACATAACCATCATACATTGTAAAATGACAAAACTACCCCTATGTGTAGTACACGTCTGATAGGTGCTGGAAAAGGGGAATATTCATTTTGTTATTTAATTTTTTTTTTGTTTGAACTTTGAACAAAAAAACGTTTACCCCCTCATATTTGTTTTTAGAAAAGTTCTTAAAAATAAATTAATTAAAATTTTCAGTTCTATTAGAAAAAGTTTAGATTTTTTTCTGATTATATCATAGGGTTGAATTTTTCAAAACAGACATAAACATTTTACGTGGTGAATAGTCTTTGTAACAAAAAAACATATGTTATACTTATACTATATAGGATCACACAAAATATATGTTGTACTATACTATTTTTTATAAATGATATTTAAATCAACTTAAACTTAAAAATACTAAACCCTAAATCCAACCGTCTAAACCCAAACCCAAAACATATTTTTTAAAATTGATGATATCAATAAATTTTAAAATTGAAAATAATGAATTTATTTAGAAAAATAGAATAGAACATTGTAGTGTTCTATTTAGTACGAAGGTCATGGAGCGGGCCGAGACAATGGGTTAATTCGTCTACCAAATCAAATCGTTTTAATGGTAGCTCTGCAATGGCTGTGACTTCTACATCTACACAAAGTGGCAATCGGATAAGATTTTACAACATCGGAATCGGACGCAACATCGGAATAGGACGATCGAACCTTTACCGATGATTACATCATCATCTCCTTAAGGAGGAGGACTTATAGACTATTATGTTGGTGTCGTTGTTGACTGTTTTTGGGCGATGACGGAGAGAGATATGGCGTCGTGAAATAAGTTGCAGGAAAAGAAAAAAAATAAGAATAGGAAGAGAAAGAGATGATAGTTTGAGGTTAAAGACATGGTGTTACGTGGTGTATCACAACAAGGGTAAATATGTATATACTACACAATGTATGCCAAATATCATAGCCCAATTTTTTTATGGTTATTTGTTGAATTATTAATTTTTTGATGGTTATAGGCTCAAATTTTCCAAAAGAAAAAGGCTGATCTGGATTAATTGGTGTTGAATTATTTCAACACGTTGAATCCGTAAAAAAGAATATTTTTATAGTAGGCTAGTGAATTCATTCTCATTTTTGTGACCCCACACGACATGGAGGTTATGCATTGTCTTTTGGGAGCATCTCCTTTTGGCTCTAATAGCAGAAATCGTGCAAAACCTTGATGGAAGATTAGGGCAGCGCCGTGTTTTCCTGACCATAAACGAAATAAAGCTTTTAATTTAATATTTAAATATTCCATATAACATAAAATTGTAGTTTATAATTTAAAGATTTATAATATACCTAGTACACAAGTGTATGCAAAATTTATGAAATTGACATGTCGACAAAAAATAATTACAAAAAAAAACGAGAATTTAGATTGACCAAAACATGTAGTCAACTTCGGGACGCTTGGGAATGATGTGGAAACAAGAGTATTATATCATTTTCCGCTTGGGAATGATTGGGAATGATTTGATTCAAAGAAAGAATTGAATAAAAAAAAAGAAATAATCTATATAATAATAATGTTAACATGTTTATAGCTTATGGAGAGAACGCAATAGCAGGCGGCATGGTGAGACTACTATTCCGGTTTCGAAACTTGTAAAAATCATCGATAAAAATGTTCGAAACAGATTTAACACAATCCAACGGTTGCGGAACTCAAAATTTGTTGGCGGCCTGCAGTTTTGGTTCCATACCAGCAGTTTAAGCTCTACCTAATTATGTTTAAATTCTTTTAAATTCTCTCAAATAGAAGAAGCATTTATTGTAACAAAACGTTTTTTGGTGAATAAATTTTACATTCATACAAAAAGAAAAATGTTACATGTTGTCAAAAAGAAATGAATAAAAAGAAAAATAAATTGGTCCAAAAATGTTAACATGTAATCAACGTCCGGACGCTTGGGTATGATTTGATTGAAAGAAAAGAAAAATTTTCCACCCAAAAAAGCAAGAAAGAAATGAATCCTATGTAATGAATCCTAATATTATAATACAAACGAGAGGGTACGAGAAGAAGAATCAAATCCTATAATAAATAGAAAGATAGTATTCTTAAGTTGGAATAATACGAATTAGGGAATTTTTTTTTAATACTCTTGTAACATATTTTTATTGAAGAAAATTGGACAAAACCTCCAAATAACTACGTAATTTTGATTAAGTGGTTAAGTCCACCTGAGTCCGCCTTCTCCACCGGAGTTCGACTCCACTAAGTCGCGTTATCCCGTATAGTAGGGATTGACTATGGATCGGACCTTGTTGATCCAAAGATGTAAAAGAAAAAAAAAAATTACGTAATTTTGATTTAAAATTTGGTGACTTTGACAATGGGCTTAGCAAATGCATACAAAAGTTTGTAATTCTTTGGATGAATATGAAGCAGCCGAACATGTATCATATATATGGTCAAAAACCCAAACATCAATCCGCTTCAAATGATATAATGCATTTTCCTATACAGACTACAGTATATAGTTAATGTAAAGACTTTTTCTTGCATAATTGATTATAAACTCACAAAATGTGTTGTTTCAGCTTTAATATTTAAGCGGTTGGGAGACATGAACCAGATAATTGGGGCTTATTATTTCACTTCGTTCCAACCCAAATCTCTAAAATGATCACAAAAGTTGTTTTTTTTCTTTGCCTTCAAATGAATCTCAATGGTCTTTTAGTCCTTACCACAGTGAATCACAGACATGAGCATGTGTGTATGTCTACTACCTAGATGAGTTTCTTTTTCTCAAAGAAAGTTTTCAAGTGCCAGAATTGTAGACCAGCCACCGATAAACAAACCATAAGCGACCCGAAACTCAACCACGCCATCTTCGAGTTTGTGGATCTATTCAGTTCTTGCATTTCCTCTTCCCTAGTCACACCAAACCAAAACACAATAACAAGTATTAACCTCATCATCTCTCTCTTCCGACCCAACAAAAACTAAGGCTAAAAGGTTTGTTCTTTGTCAATTTAATTTACCTTTCACGAAGATAATACATCTCCTCATGGATGGAATTAACAGTGTCCATCAAGGTCTTAACCTGATACTCCATCATCTACAAAAACAACATCAAAGATCCAACCATAACCAGGTTAAGTAAAAAAACATCTAAAAGCTACAAACTCTCTACACTATCTTCTTTCATTTTCAAATTCAAAACCAGACAAACCCTAGCTATCCTGGAGGCATAAAAATGGCATACATGCTCAAATTTCATCAAACCAAACACAAACTAAAACAACGTTTGAAACCAATACTATAAAGACAACTTACAACAACTTGACTCTTCTTAGCCACATTAGTCCACTCCTTAGAGTGAACACCAGTCTTCCAATCAAAATCAATGGTCAAAGTAGTCTCCGGCTTATAATCAACGGCTGTGATGCACGCTACGTAACTCCCATTTTCGTAAGCAGTAAACGAGAATTGACCAGCCTCTACATTATCAGCTTCGTGCAAATTCTTCCCTTGTGGCGGCATCACCTACAATTAATCACAACATAGAAAAAAATTGAAAAAAAAAACTTCGATGTTAAATAAAATCTAAGAAGTGAGATTTGTGGTGAAATCTATACCTTGACGATGATCTTGTGAGAAGCAGGAAGAGGATGATCTTCGTTAGGGTTTACGATGAAGTATTTACCAACGGACATGGAGTTTTCGTGCATATCCTCGCCGATACATTTCGTTCTTGAAGACTTTAGCTCGTAACGCATTGATAGTGTCCTGGGAGATAACAACGCAATGATCAAAAGCAAAATCGAGCTTCGACGAAGATCCATGGCGGCTCCAGAGAAAAGACAGAGAGAGACAAAATCTTGCAGTAGTCAATGTTTTTTTTGCCGTTTCGATTAAGACAAAAGAGAGTCAAAGACGTTCTTTGCATACGTGTAATTATTTTATTGGTGAAGACACGTGCACAAGTCTTTTTTTGTCATGAGCATATTATGGGCTTTATAGATGGACTGGGCTTAGTTTTGTAGTGAACTTTGTCTTCTACCAGATTTGGGCTTAATATTGATTAATCAAACATTTCCATATTTTAAATTTAATAATTAACTTTTAAAATTTTTTATAAGATGATCCAAGAATAAAATGAGATCAATCTGTTGGGATTTTCAAGTTTTTCTGATTTTGAAAATTACACTCTTTGCAAAATTTTCGATAGTTTTTGAATAATCTAATTTCAAAGTAGGTATTTTTCTTTAGAAAATTTCAATTTTTCTCACGGGAAAAGAAACATAAACATAAAAAAACAAAACTTTGTACGGTCGTATCTGTATTTGTTGTCAGCATTTGTTTATGCATCACTTTTCCCACCGTTTCCCTCCTCGTGATCCTTTTTGGGATCTCTAGTCTCACTAATTTCTTAGTTTCGGAGAAACAATCCCACAAAGTTTCAAACTTTTGGCAAATTAAGCTGTTTTTTTTAGGTTTTAAATGTTTTTCCGATGATGAAGCGGCGATGATTGTCGTCGTTGGAGATAGATGGAAATTAGATCGGAGACTACTCTGATGCGGAGTGATTATAAGCCTCCTCTGAGTCAAGCAATTCCCAAAGCTCGATTACAAGTTTGGTTCTTTAGAGTTTGTTCTTGCATTTTGGTTTGGACTTGTTTGATTCAGCTCTTTTGGCATTCCCAAATCTTCACTGGTTTAACCAATCACATTTCTAGATTCTCTCTCCCGGTTGAATCAGTTCCATTACCGCCTCCTCCTCGAAGTTAGTTTTGTTGTGTCTTCTTTATTGGGTTTTGTTTTGGTGATTGAGAGATTTTAAGGTAAAGTTTGGATTTTTATTGCAGGGAATTATACAAGTAATGGGATTTTACTAGTTTCTTGTAATGGTGGTTTGAATCAAATGCGTGCTGCGGTTCGTGTAACTCTCTCTTCATTGTGTTTGCTCTCTCAATTTCAGAATTAGGGTTTTTTAATATCTTGATGCTTGTTTTGTTTGTTTCAGATTTGTGATATGGTTACTGTTGCTAGGCTATTGAATTTGACTCTTGTTGTTCCTGAGCTTGATAAAAAATCATTCTGGGCTGATCCAAGGTATATGTTTGTTGTCACGGTTCCAAGAAGTCTCGTGTCGATTGTGTAGCTAAAGCAATCTTGGTTTCTGTCTTTTACAGTGACTTTGAGGACATTTTTGATGTAAAGCATTTCATTGATTCGTTAAGAGATGAAGTTAGGATCATAAGGAGACTTCCTAAACGGTATAGTAAGAAGTACGGATACAAATTGTTCGAAATGCCGCCTGTGAGCTGGTCCAACGACAAATATTACTTGCAACAGGTTTATTTGCTACTTTCTTTGGTGTTTTGTTTTGCCTCCATGTGATGAATCTGAAATGCTTATGATCTGCGTCTTGATTGATCGGATTTTTTTTTTTCAGGTATTGCCACGATTCAGTAAACGTAAAGTTATACATTTCGTTAGGAGTGATACGCGATTGGCGAACAATGGTCTTTCTCTTGACCTTCAAAGGCTGAGATGTCGAGTTAATTTTCAAGGACTGAAATTCACTTCGCGGATTGAGGCTTTGGGATCAAAGTTAGTTCGGATTCTTCAACAAAGAGGGTCTTTTGTGGCTTTGCATCTGAGATATGAGATGGACATGTTGGCTTTCTCTGGTTGCACTCATGGTTGTACCGAGGAAGAAGCTGAAGAACTCAAAAAGATGAGGTAAAACTGTTATCTAGCTTGATA
Source organism: Arabidopsis arenosa (assembly GCA_905216605.1). Taxonomy (NCBI): domain Eukaryota; kingdom Viridiplantae; phylum Streptophyta; class Magnoliopsida; order Brassicales; family Brassicaceae; genus Arabidopsis; species Arabidopsis arenosa. The sequence continues at coordinate 939,826 of LR999455.1, read as the reverse complement.
TTCTCGTCTTTAATAAAATCTTGATTTCATGGTTCTCTTTTGTGTTCTAGGTATGCATATCCATTCATGGTTCTCTTTTATGTTCTAGGTATGCATATCCATGGTGGAGAGAGAAAGAGATAGTCTCAGAAGAAAGGAGAGTGCAAGGACTGTGTCCTCTAACACCGGAGGAGGCGGTTTTGGTCCTTAAAGCATTGGGGTTTCAGAAGGATACACAGATATACATTGCAGCTGGTGAGATTTATGGTGGTGCAAAGAGATTAGCCCTTCTAAAGGAATCATTTCCACGAATTGTAAGTTTTATCACTTTCAACATTATGCTCTTTCGAAATGATCAATTTTGGTGATGATAGTGACATGTCGGTTTCAGGTGAAAAAGGAAATGCTATTAGATCCAACAGAATTACAACAGTTTCAGAACCATTCATCTCAAATGGCAGCTCTAGATTTCATAGTATCTGTAGCCAGCAACACTTTTATTCCTACCTATTATGGAAACATGGCAAAAGTTGTTGAAGGTCATCGAAGGTAATACGAAACTCTGATTCAAGCTAAACTCTGATTCAAGCTAATTCTCAGCAAGATTCTTGAAATGAACATCTTTTTGCAGGTATCTCGGGTTTAAGAAAACAATCTTGCTAGACCGGAAGAGACTTGTGGAGCTTTTGGACTTACATAACAACAAAACGCTCTCTTGGGATCAGTTTGCAGTAGCTGTCAAGGAAGCTCATCAAGGACGACGAATGGGAGAACCAACACATCGGAAAGTTATCTCCGATAGACCGAAGGAAGAAGATTACTTCTATGCCAATCCTCAAGAATGTATCACTAACCACTAGAGCAGGATAAGTTTAGTTCTCGTTTCTTTCTTTGTTTATAGACCTTTTTCAGTTTCTGTAAAGTATGAGATGAAACTAAAAAGAATGTTGTTGTGTCATCTTTGTACCAAGAATTGGTATGATAATAAAATCTGGTTTAGTTACATTATCACTTGGTTTTCAAGAAGATGATTTGCTAGCTAACCAAACCAAGAAACTTATATCTATCGATTGGCCTGAGATTTTAAGAAACTTGCGGTTACTAGTTGGTGTACTCAGAGGCACTGAGATACTCGCCATGCTCCTCAAAGTATTCAATCATACGTTTGAGAAACGCATCACTGCTCACGGTCTCTGTATCGCAGACGATACAACACTGTCTTCTAGAGCGAGTAACAGCCACATTCATTCGCCTTTGGTCCTTTAAAAATCCAACCTCTTTCTTCGAGTTTGATCGAACCATGGAAATGATGATTGCTTCTTTCTCTCGACCTTGGAAACCATCCACCGTAGAGATCTCCATGTCCTTAAGCTTCTCCTCTTTGCCCCTAAGAATCCTAAGCAGCATAACCTGAGCAGCGTAAGGCGTAATAATTCCAATATCAGAAGGCTGAACTCCACTCTCCATTAGTCTCTTGGCATGTGCCATTGCAACCTCTGCTTCACCTTCGTTATAGGTGCTCTCTTCCTCATCTTTCTTCTCTTCCATGTCACACCCAGCAGTATCTACTAATAGTAGAGTCGCCTCTGTTGAAGAAGATTTTGTTACATTCTCCAAGTCAAAAAGCATGTGTGAGGCAACACTTGAATGCGCTGTTATCTTGTTATCGTAAAGCTCTTTCGATGACCAGTTCATTATAAGCTCATGCATACGATACTGGACAGTAAGCATGGACTTGATCTCATCTCCATAAAGATCCGCTAGCCGTTCAAAGAGTGTTCTCCCTAATCCTTTCCTTTCAGCTTCAGCACTTTGGATTGTCGGTGGGAGTTGGAGATGGTCTCCTGCAAGTATACATCGTGAACCCTTTAGCAGAGCTATCCAGCATGCTACCTCAAGAGCCTGTGCTCCTTCATCGATGATCACTAAGTCAAAAGTTCTATTATCGAGCTTCCGTGTTAATGCACCAGTCAAAGTTGTGAGAATGACATCAGCATTCTTGATCACGTCTGATACAGCTAACTGCTGTCTTTTACGCTCTTCCTTACCCAGAGTTCGAAGCTCCTTCTGGATTTCTCTCCTTGTGTTTTTATCTTTCGCTTTCAACAACTTCCCGTTTAGTGCCTTCATTTCCTTTCTGATATCATTCGCAAGACCGCTGTTATCTCCCTTTAGAACCTGAGCATCTAGAGCACTATCCAGCACCTGAGGTAAAAGCCGTGCAGGATGCCCGACCCTCACCAGCTTAACTTTATGAGGAACAAGTCTCTCAACAATATTATCGACTGCAATATTCGAAGCTGCACAAGCAAGAATCTTTGAACCGCGTTTAACTTCTTGCAAAACTATTTCCACAACCGTCGTTGTCTTCCCAGTACCAGGAGGACCATGTAGTAAGAACACATCCTTTGAAGATAAAGCCTTTGTAATAGCATCTTTCTGCGATTGATCAAGGTTCTTGTTAAAAGGGGTAAAGGACTTAACATCCTTCTTAGACACTGAAGGTTGTCTCTCACCAAATAAAACCGGCACTAAATCAGAAGCAGGTCCTCTTAACACACCTTTACTCAGCTGTACCAACGTATCTTTCATTCTGCGATACGTCACCTCATTCGCAAGTTTCTCCAACCGAAGAGAAGTGTTTAACCCTTCCTCCGGAATCTCATCAAAAACAACAGTAATCGAAGAATCCTTTAACCGATAAACAACTCCTTGTGCAAGCGGAGACGAACCAAGATCAGATTTATTCAGTTTCAACACAACCACATCATGGTTACCAAACTTGTGAGCAGGAAGAACATCTCCTTTGTTTGATTGAAACTCAATAAGTGATTTCCCCATTAGACCTGTTTGAACATCAACACATTTCAAATTGAGAATCGTTGTGCCTTTCTTCTGAGCAGTTTCAATGTTCCTTGAAGCACCAGTGCTTAAAGACATTGAGATCTCAGCTTCTTTCTCCATGTCAATAAGTGGAGCCATTGTTGACACAAAAGCTTCAAGAGACATCGCAGATCCTTGCTTCTTGGCCATTTCCAAGCGTTAATTTCTCTGAAATGAAAATACATGATTTCAATTAGTACACATTTGAGAGATACTATACAAAACAACATCTCTCAGTCTACAAGATTCACAGAAATTTCAAGATCCTAAATTACGAAATTGAGAAACTCAGAGGAATCCAAATTAACATAAATCTATATTAGCCGCAGAGAGAAATGACGTTGTAATGGTTTCTACTCACCAAAAGAAGGATTTGTTCTTCTCCGTTGATTTCTTCTCGGCAACTGAATATGAAGAACAAAACCCCAGAAATCACCGATGAGGAAGACGAAGTGTGAGAATCGTTGTGGAAATTGGAAGATGAAGAAGAAGTAAAGAAGATGGTAAAGAGGCACACGCATTTCTCTCAAACTCTCGAGCGTTACCTTATAATGGGCTTAGATTTTACATATATATTGGGCTTTAACGTTTCGTTTTAGGCCCATTTTTAATGTAGTATGTTTTGGGGATACATAGTTTTTTTTTTTTTTTTTGGACAAATGGGGATACATAGTAAGTTTCGTTTTAGATCACTTAATGGTGTCAATTTAATTTCAGCAACATAAATTTGTGCAAGACATACAAAATTGTTTCCCTTTTTCGAACAAGAGAACACATATATGGATGTCCGATAAAATTGGAACGATAAGCATGTCTATGCGCATGGATGAGCACAAATCGAGAAATGGTCCAAATGTTTTTGGAAAAAAAAAACACATATATATGAAACGTACAAAAGGTAAATTGATTGATCCTACATAAAATTTGATTGAAAAGTTTGTTTCAATGGTTTTAAAAGGTAAGTTAAAAGTTTTTTTTTACATTTTATTGATCGTATTGAAGTTTTTTTTCGGGTTGTATATTAGATTTACTCATAGTAGACGGATTTGGTGGCCAAGGAAAACATATTTTTCTCTTTTCTACTCATAATGAAAAGTACTTTTCTCTGCTTGACTCGTCCACAATGGCCAATGGGCAGTGGCGGATCTAGGAAAATTGTTTGATGGTTTCAAAATAAGTTTGTTCAAAAAAATTTACAACCCGATAAAAACTGTAACTATAAATAACATCCAAAGAAAATTCATTACAATGCCGATATATCAAAGACCTTCATCTTAAAGATGTATCAAATGAATTGGGTATTTGGATTGAATATTTATACATATAATGGGTTCAAACTTACAAATGAATTGGGTTCTAAAAATTGGGTTGGGTTCAAGCTTCATAATGAAACTGATATATATTAAAATTTTAATATAATTAAAACGTTTTTACAAATTTTAATGGTGTCAAATGCACCCACTAACTTCAACGTGCCTCCGCCACTGCCAATGGGTATTGTTGTACTAAATATATATTGTGAAGACTTTGTTACTATGGTAAACGGCATTGACAATGTATATTGATGGATTCAAAACTCGAATATTTCATTTATTGAAAATAGAAAGTAGCCTTTGCAATATATAATATACACATTTACAGCGACACATAACATTGATTAATGACTTGGTAAAAGTATTACATGTAATTCAAATTGAGACATTTTAACAATCATGTGGTTAAATTAATATTAAAATGGTTACAAGTTACAACGTATATATATACTGAAAGATGATTAATTAAGAGTTTTATCTAAAAAGAGTACTAAAACATAAGCTGATGTAAATTTTGAGATTAATGTATAAGATCACAATTTGTCGAATCTAGGGAAAGCTTTGACATCGTCAATGGATCAGAATAGCGATATACATGAATGATAGTGTGTCTGTAATCGATTAAAACCTCGCTTAATTTTGTTATGGATCATCTAATAGCATTTCTCATATATTAGGTATTATTTATTTGATAGAATTGCATTATTTATGTTTGTCAAGCAACATGGATTGAAACCTCGATTAATATATCATGGATCATTTAATCCACAAGATCGGTAATACTCGTATGCTCTAATATTGACTATTGCATCACTCGAGCGACAATTTACAAGTGGCTCAGCTTCTTGTGATTACTAATGTTTAATGTAAACAATAAGATAACGTTTCACAAAAATATCGACCGTGTCGTATTTTCCAGCTATAACAATTTATTTTAAAACTAAATTTCTACACAATTGGTCATATATAACTATAAGTCACTACATTTGCTTCTGTTTCTGTATATATAAACTTCCTTTTTGTATTTCTTTCGGACACAACAAGAAAGATTTCAAAACAAGAAATCTAGAGAAAGAGTAAGATGAAGTTTGGTAAAGAATTGTCGTCACAAATGGTACAAGAGTGGCAACAAGCTTACATAAGCTACGATTATCTCAAAACCCTTCTCAAAGAAATCACCAAACTCAAACAAAAAACCAACCCTCCTCCTCCACATCATGCTGTCTCCGGTGAAGGAATTAGCCGGAAAATGACCCTATATCGAGCATTTAGCGGTCTTGTTCAAACGCCGGGAAAGAAAAGACAAAGCTCCGGTCAATCCAATTATTCCTCAGAAACTGATATCGAAGAAGGTAATCTTAAGTTTCATAGGTTGCTAACTCAAAACTAACTAGTAACGAGTGGATTAGTCCATGTTTTTTTTTTGTGTTATCCTAAGTTTGTTTTTATTTCCGATGTGGGATTCCTAATAGGTAAGGCTCCAATACTTGTTAACAAATCGACTCATGGACTAGAGACGACGTTTCTAATGACAGCAGAAGAAGGAGGAGAGTATGAATTGGTCTTTTTCCGGAGACTCGACGATGAGTTTAATAGAATTGAGAAATTCTATAAAGAGAAAGTGGAAGAAGTAATGAAGGATGCGATTATGCTTAATAAGCAAATGGATGCTCTTATTGCATTTAGGGTTAAGGTGGAGAATCCTACTGGCTGGGGATGGGAGGAACGGACGGTGGAGATGACTCGTTTGGCCTCCGATATCGCGACTTCGACGGCAGCGATCGCGGCTACTACACCCGCCAGAACTCGAACCAGTAAGACAATTAAAGCAGTTAATTCTGTTTTTCTTTTTTTACATGCAGTAATTAAAACAGTTTCAACTTGAGAATATTCTTCCTAACATTATTTATTTACAATTTGGAAGTTCTTATATGATCAAACTTTAATTTAATTTCTGTGACAACAATTAGTCTGCGTCAATTTATGACCATTTCTAATGTCTGTATAAACTTCTGAGTAAAATTGACATCACTATTTAAAAATAATAATAATTGACATCACTAATAAAATCCGGTTTATAAAAGCTTTTATCATAACCGGATCGCCAATTTGAAATTGATGAATTTCTATATCTCCCTCGCGTTTGGTTACAGTGAATCCTCGAGGTCAAGCTCACATGGAGGCTATACAAGAAGGAAGCTTCACCAGAGAATACGAAGAAGAAGATCACGCCTCCGTCGGCGGAGCAACCGGCAACGTGAAAACGACGAGCAGCTTGAACACGATGAGAGGCTCAAGGCCAGCACCAATCGAAGTTCTAGATCGCATCAAGATCAACAACACTAAAGCAACGCCTCGGTCCACCATTAAAGGCGTCCTTAATTCCTCAAGCCAAAATGAGATCAAATTCAATAGACAAAACTTGAACGAAGTCGAAGAGAAGCTCAAATTCGCCTTCATCGAGTTTTACCAGAAGCTTCGTCTCCTAAAAAGCTACAGTTTTCTGAATGTGTTGGCGTTCTCGAAGATATTGAAGAAGTATGATAAGGTACAGATTGGTTAGAGATCGAGATTTTGATTTGAGAGTTTTTCTTTTTTTGAAGTATGACTGAAAGGTGTTCGACGAAATTACTCTGAGACAGATAACTTCAAGAAACGCTTCAAAGTCTTATATGAAAATGGTTGATAATTCGTACCTTGGAAGCTCTGATGAGGTAAACTTGATTAGTTTAGTAACTCCATTGATTCCTCTGTTTTTTGATTCCTCTGTTTTTGATCTTCTCGTATGTCGCAGCTAATGAAACTCATACAACGTGTTGAATCCACATTCATAAAGCATTTTGCAAATGGTCATAGAAGAAAAGGAATGAACATTTTACGACCTCAGATGAAAAGAGAGAAACACCGAGTTACATTCTCCACCGGTAAAATCAGATATTCAATATGTTGTTTAGTGTTTTCCTTGTCAATTTGTGTTTATGAGGAATTTGGGTTTCAGGTTTCTCTGCTGGATGTGTGTTTTCTCTTATCGTGGCTCTTGTTGCCATAATACGCACCCGGAAAACCATGTCGGAAGAAGTACATAATACTTACATGAATACTATGTTCCCTCTCTATAGGTAAAACTTACTTTGCCTCTTATTTTGAGCTTTTTGAGGTGAATCTTTTGTTTAGATGCACTCTCTCTGTCTTCTCTGTTTTTCCTGCAGCTTGTTTGGGTTCATCGTGCTTCACATAACTATGTATGCTATTGATATATACTATTGGAAGCGTTATCGAGTAAATTATGCCTTCATATTTGGGTACAAGCAAGGAACTGAACTTGGTTACAGACAAGTTTTATTTCTGGGATTCACCATTGGAACTTTTGCGTTGCTTTGTGTTCTTGGAAATCTTGATATGGAAGCAAACCCCAAAACCAGAAATTACAAACCATTAACCGAACTTCTTCCTCTATTCCTTCTTGTTGTAAGTCCGTAAATCAAAATTATTTAGCTTCTTTACGCAAACTCAGCTATAAGATGGAACTAACTCTATACGATGTTTGTTTTAGGCTCTGTTTGTAGTTTTAATCATGCCATTCCATTTTCTCTACCGCTCAAGTCGGTTCTTCTTCCTCACATGTCTGTTTCACTGTCTTGCTGCTCCTCTTTACAAGGTAAAAGACAAAAATATAACGGCTTATCAATGTTGGTAAACATATATGGTTACTAATGCTTTCTCAATGCAGGTAACGTTACCCGATTTCTTCTTAGGAGATCAATTAACTAGCCAAGTACAAGCTCTTCGAAGCATCAACTTCTACATATGCTACTATGGTTGGGGAGACTTCAAACAAAGAGAAAACACCTGCGAAGCCTCAGACATCTACAAATATTCCTTATACATTGTTGGAGTAATCCCATATCTTTCCCGCCTCCTTCAGGTACAAAAAGTTTCTTCAAAAGACACATACATGTCTAGAGCAATTCGATAATATTATCTCTGTTGTTCAATTGGTGCAGTGCATGCGACGGATGATTGAGGAAAGAAGCCTTGATCAAGGATACAACGGAGTCAAGTACTTGTTGACAGTAATAGCTGTTTGTTTAAGAACAGCTTATGGCTTCGAGAACGGAAAGGAAAAGAAGAATCATACTAATATCTTAAAACTCAAAGTGTTAGCTGGTTCTTCCTCGGTTCTTGCTGCTGTTTTCTGTACATACTGGGACTTTGTTCATGATTGGGGACTTCTGAACAAAACATCTAAAAACCGATGGCTTCGGGATAAACTTGTCATCCCACAGAAAAAAGTATACTTCATCGCAATGGTAAGCGCATTTGAAACATCTTCGATTATATTAATCTCTAAACCATATAGAAACAACTGAATTCTTGAAAACAAAAATGCAGATCTTGAACGTTGTATTGAGATTCGCGTGGTTGCAAACGGTACTGAACTTCGAATTCGAGTTCTTGCACAAGAAGACAACACTTGCGGTTATGGCTAGTCTGGAGATTATTCGGCGTGGGATGTGGAATTTCTTCAGGTTTATTTACTATACACATTGTTACTTTGGTTTCTTCTTCACCATTTTGATATCATATGGGTTTTTGAAAGTTTCCTTTTTGAAACAGGGTAGAGAATGAGCATTTGAATAATGTGGGGAAGTACCGAGCTTTCAAGTCAGTTCCATTACCTTTCAACTACGACGAAGACGATGAAAAAGACGACTAAATGTTTTTTTTACAGAAGTTAAAACTTTCTTATACATTGTCACCATATAATTGAAGTTTGTAACAAACTAATGAAAATGTGAATACTTTGGCTAACAATGCATTCCAACCAATTTTAAATTGGTAAGTAGGCCTATTGTGATATTCCAATAAGCTTTTTAAGTCGTTACTATAAAGTATTAATTTTGCGAAATTACTACTTAAATAATGTTTCTGGACGAAATCAACTACAAAAACACTTTTTAAAACCTCCTAAACCTAATTACACTTTTTAAAAGTACCTAATAACACTTTATAATATACTTAAAACAATGAAAAACATTGTCTTTCAGATAATAAACTCTTTTAAAAAGTAGCAAACCTAATAGCACTTTCTAAAAGTACACAAACCTAATAACAATACTTTGTAAAAGTACCTAAAACAATTAAGAACAATAAACTGGTTTTGCTTTAGATGGTTTATAATTTTATAGTTTTATATGTAATAAATTTTGATTCAAGTGTTTCAAAATGACATTCATATAGTCATTTTCCCCCACTATACTAACATTTCATGTATAAATTTTTATTCGCATATTCACTAGAATAATCTTCATATATATAGTCATTTTCCCCCACTATACTAACATTTCATGTGTAAATTTTTATTCGCATATTCACTAGAATCATCTTCATATATATAGTAATTTCCCCCCACTATACTAACATTTCATGTGTAAAATTTTATTCGCATATTCACTTATAAGTTTCCTAATTTAGCTAATTGACTCAACACTAAAAGATTTTCAATCCATGTATGGTCAATTTAACATTTTGACACATTCTATAAATATGTATATCACACTGATGAATTTCACTAACCTTCTCTATTTGAAAAAAAAAAAAAAAAACAGAGAAACAAAAATGAAATTCGTAAAAGAATTTTCTTCACAGATGGTATCAGAGTGGCAACAAGCTTACGTGGACTACAAGTATCTCAAAACCCTTGTCAAAGATATCAACCGTTTCAAACGCAAAACCAATCCTCACGGCGTTGGCGGTTGCCGTCAGATGAGCCCTTCTTCAACAGTGGTCGAGATTGATGATGGAATAACGACGGCGCCTATTCAGGTTAGTTCTACGGCTAGTCAACGGTACGAGACAACGTTTTTGATGACGGCTGAGAAAGGAGGAGAGTATGAATTGGTGTTTTTCCGGCGACTAGATGACGAATTCAACAAGGTGGAGAAATTCTATAGAGAGAAAGTGGATGAGGTGGTGAAAGAAGCGTCGGTGCTTAACAAACAGATGGATGCTTTACTCACGTTTAGGTTAAAGATGGAGGACGAAACTACGGTGGAGATGACTCGTTTGGCCTCGCATGTCGCGGTTACTCCGGCGGAGCTGGCCAAAAACACATCTAGTAAGTGAAATATCAAATATTTATTATATCAATAAACCGAAAAATTGATAATCTAAGAACCCTAAAGTAGATTATTAAAAAAATATTATACATGAAATAGCATATGATAATAATAAAAAAATATCATGAAATCTCCTAAATATATCATTTTCTATGATTTTCATGTATTCATTTTTGTTTGAAATCGGAGACAAATATTTGCCTCAGAATTCTTGTTTATTCGCTAAAATGTTAATATTCATTGAACATGAAATTGTTAGGTTTTACAAGATTGTATAACATATGGATTTGGTCCCATGGCAAAAAGAAAATTAAAACACACAAAGTAAAGCCATCTTTTTTTCAGTTTGGGTTATATTCAAATGAACATTAAAAATACCAAACTCGCCAAATTTGAAAATTGACATTTTTGTCTTCTGGTGTTTGATTGTAGTGAAAGTTCATATGGAGGCCATAGAGGAAGGAGGTTCCAGTAGAGCTGGTCGACGATCCGATGAAGATGACAATTACACAGATGAAGAAGATCATAATGATATATTCTTCACACCGGCCAATGACTTGTGCAAGACGAAAGCTTCAACGCCGGGTTCGATTGATGTTTTAGATAGCATCAAGATCAACAACACGAAGGAAATTCCTCGGTCCACCACTAAAAGCCTTCTCAAAGTATCAAACCATACAAAGCGCAAATTCAGCAGAGATAATCTAAGGAAAATAGAGGAGAAGCTAATATGCGCATTTGTCGAATTCCATAGGAAGCTTTGGTATCTCAAGAGCTATAGGTGCGTATGTTTTTTATTCTTTGATTTGAGATCAATTAGGTAATTATTTTTTTGGAATTGAGATTTGAATTATCAAAAATATTTGCAGCTTCTTGAATGTGTTGGCGCTTTCGAAGATTTTGACGAAGTATGATAAGGTATTAAGGTTAGATTGGTTAGAGAAGATATTTTGATTTGATGGTTTGTTCTCTTTTCGTAAGTGAAAATGTGTTCTATACAGATAACTTCGAGGGATGCTGCTAAGTCTTACATGACAATGGTTGATAAATCTTGCCTTGGAAGCTCTGATGAGGTACTAAATCCATTGAACACAGCATTGAACATTAACTTATTAACAATTAAATTCTAGCTTCTTTTATTTGTTATAATATTGATCTTTTAGTGATCTTATGGTCTTGGTGCAAGGTTATGAAACTGATGGAGAATGTTGAAGCTACATTCATAAAGCATTTCACGAATGGTAACAGAACAAAAGGAATGAACATCTTGCGACCAAAACCTAAAAGAGAGAGACATCGACTAACATTTTCAACAGGTATAATTCTTACTCTTTATAGGTACTTTTCTCTCTTTCATGTTTTTGCTTCTCAATTTTTTACTTACATGTTCTTATGAGAATTAATGTTTCAGGTTTCTTGGGTGGATGCATGTTTTCGCTCATAGTGGCTCTTGTCGCTATCGTACGCACCCGAAACATTTTACAAGATGATGGCCAAAAACAATACATGAATATGATGTTCCCTCTTTATAGGTAAGCCTTAAGATTCAATTTTTTTATTATTTTTTTTGCGGTTACACTTAGTACATATTCTTCCTTAATGAATTCACAGCCTTAAACATGCTAAACAAAACACATTTGTTAAAAGTACAGTAAAAGCTAAACACAAAAAAAAATATGAAAAACCAGAATTTGTTTTTTTTCCGAAAATGTAACATATTTGCTAATATAAACGCAAACGCAGAAATTACGTTTGAAAAAACAACACTTTATTTGTTATATTCTTATATGCGAATTTAAATATTCATGCATTTCCATTGTTCTTTAATTAGACATATTCTGTTTTTTTTTCTTTTCTAAATTTGTTCTTGCAGCTTGTTCGGATTCGTTGTGTTACACATGACTATGTATGCTACTAATATTTATTTTTGGAGGAGGTATCGAGTAAATTATTCCTTCATATTTGGTTTCAAACAAGGAACTGAACTTGGCTACAAACAAGTTCTATTTGTGGGATTCACCATTGGCGCGCTTGCTCTTCTTTGTGCTCTTGCCAATCTTGACATGGAAACAGACCCCAAGACTAAAGATTACCAAGCATTAACGGAACTTCTTCCTCTTTTCCTCCTCATAGTAAGTCCATAAATCCAAAATCAGCTCTTCAATATCAACCTACTTATAGTGATTCCACAATAATGCATGGCATCCTAACTTTGTGATGTAAATTATAGGCTATGTTCATAGTTCTAGTCGTACCATTCAACATCTTCTACAGATCGAGTCGCTTCTTCTTCCTCAATAGCTTAGTTCACATCCTTGCTGCTCCTCTTTACAAGGTACGTAAAACATCAAAACTCAATAGAATCATCAAATATGAATTGAATAATTTAACATGTTACTATTTCTTTCTTGGTCATGCAGGTGACACTACCCGATTTCTTCTTGGCAGATCAATTATGTAGCCAAGCGCAAACTCTTCGAAGCATTGAGTTCTACATATGTTACTATGGTTGGGGAGATTTCAAACAAAGGAAAAACACTTGTAAAGACTCACAAGTCTACAATACTTTCCTATTCATTGTTGCTGCTTTCCCATTTTTTTCTCGCTTCCTTCAGGTACAAAAGATTGATTTCTACTAATTCAATAATTATATTGTTGATCAATAAAAATATTTCTGACATTTTTATATTTGTGTAGTGTATGAGACGGATGTTTGAAGAGAAAAGCATAGAACAAGGGTATAATGGTTTCAAGTACATTTTGATAATAGTGGCTGTTTGCTTAGGGATGGCTTATGAAGTCGATGACGAAAAAGATCGTCAAATTATTTGGAGAATGTTAGCTGGTATTACCTCGGCTATGGCAGTTGTTTTCTGTACATATTGGGACTTGGTTTACGATTGGGGACTTCTTAACCGAACATCCAAGAATCCATGGCTACGCGATAATCTTCTCATACCACACAAGGAAGTGTACTTCATTGCAATGGTGAGTGTTATATCATTAATAAAAGTAGGATTTTGTGGATGGACCACCCGGCTTGGTATGATCCGTGCTTAGCCTCGGGGCGGATCCAGACATATATTTAATTAGTATGGGACAATGTTATAACTAATAATTAAATTAGAGGGTATTTAAATAAATTTTATACTCCCTCCGTATCAAAAAGATTGATTTTATAGAGTTTTCATACTAATTAAGTAACTAATAGTTAAAACTTAAACTAAACGCAGATCTTAAACGTGGTGCTGAGATTTGCGTGGATACAAACTGTTTTGGATTTCAAGTTCGGGTCCATGGACACACAAACAGTGGTCGCCGTCGTGGCAAGTCTTGAGATCATTCGTCGTGGAATATGGAATTTCTTCAGGTTACTACTACACATTAAATTACTCTTTTTCTTAATGATACTATATTCGAGACATTTCAACCGCATTTAATAAAACTAATCTTGGTTTGGTTTGTTGGTACGTAAAAACAGGTTAGAGAACGAACATTTAAACAATGTCGGTAAGTACAGAGCTTTCAAGGCGGTTTCATTACCATTCAACTACGAAGTGGACCATTAAATGTTTGTTGAATAGAGATCGTAGCCATCATTGCTTGCTCTTGGTCGTAATCTAATCGGCTTTAGCTGATAATGATATTATCACTGTAATCTGTACATACGAAAAGGACGTCCTGTAAATAACTGTAAAATCCACATTAGTGAATAGTGACAAGTCTCACAAATTAAAATTAGTCAACAAAATTCAACGATTGTACATTTGTACTCATATTTGATTATTTATTATTTCGATTTTCTTTCTTTTTGGTTCTTTATGATAGACTTGAAAAGAGAATCCCAAAGTAAGTACTACAAAAAAAAAGGAGACGTGTAAAGTTGAGATTCACAAGGTACGGAAATATCTTTAACATGATTAAAAAGTTACAGATTCAACTTTTTCTTATTCCTTGCCTCAAAAGTGTAAATCAATTATTGGACAAAGAAGATGGTAATAAATATAGGGTGCATGAACATGTTTGTATTGAAATAGTTTTCAAATTTTTTGTATATAAATTTTTTATAAGCATCTAAAAATTTAATTTAATTTACTTGACTTTGTATCCATCTTTACAAAAACAAATTACATAAATAAATAAAATTAGAAAAAAACAAACAAGACTTTTTTGGTCAACTTTATCCGTTTACTGAATCAATTTTCTTGTTTTTTTTTTCTATTATAAAAAGATGGGCATACTTAATTTTATCTTTTTATGATTTAATCTTTAAAATATAAGGTTTTACCAGTGTGAGATTGACTAATGGTTGAATTCCAGATAAGTCGAAAATGTAGACATCTAAATAGATCACGAGTTCGATCCTGTTGGAAGGATTAATTTATTAAATACTGGTCTCAACTCTGAAAAATATATGATATAGGCCCCAAACAACAAAGGTTTCATGTTGCTGTCAAAAACTAAAAATAAAAAAATAACAAAGGTTTCATGTCACATATTCCAAATCAAAGTTGATGGCTATGTTCGCATTGAATCTAAAAAACATTCGAGAACTAGACTTGTCAACAAGACAACAAGTGACCGTTGAGAAATAAATCATTATAAGAGCATCTCCAATGGGGGAGTTCTCTCCATGAGCTCTCTCAAAATTTTTATTATAAATTTTGAGAAAAGTTAGATGAGAACTCTTGTTCTTTTAAAAAAAAAATTTTGTGTCCAATGGTAGGTTCTCTAGTGGAGTTCTTAGGACAAGAAAAAATTATAAAAAAATTGTATATCATAAAAATTAATAATTATAGCAATTCATAAAAAATTAAACATGAAACATTGAGCATTCCTCTTCTATGATAAATCGACATATAACAATAACCAAGACCAATGATAAACTAGAAACAAGAACAATGGTATATACGAATATAAACATGCATGAAGCATTAATCGTTGACCATTCAACAGCTTAAGTCACTGGAATCACCATCAATGAATACCAAGTGCAAAGAGCCAAACTATAACAACAAGAATGTTGGCCTTGATTCTCTCGGTAACGTCATTTGTGCTTTTTAAACATGTTGTTCGATGAAAAAACATTCTGACGTGGTGCAACCGATTAAAGATGTGAAGACTTGTAGTGTCAGCAGCTTGATCAAAGCCAAGAATATACAGTGGTTTGGTTTCAGTCCCATTCTTGTGTTCTTCTTTGCCATCTTCAGCAAACACATAAGATAAGTGATAGATTAAGTCTCTATTCTTATGCCAAAAAAAAAAGTTAGCTAGCATGAAAACTATCACTGGGACTCTCTTACATATCCTTCAACTGAAAAATCATACTCAATTCAACTTATACGATTCCTATTAATACCATCTTTGATGTGATATACGTGCATATGCACTTCTCACATATCACAGGACAAAAGCTTGAAGAGTTTAACAATCTAAACTAAATCTTCATATAATCAGATATGAGCATTATGAAAAACTGCAACATTTACGTGTACAGATTGAAGCCACAAAAGTGAGATCAAATTTCAGCTCGTACTCAAGAACAGGACTGGGAACAATAAACTGATGTTGGTAATACACTGACCAATCACACAAAGAAGTAGCCTCACTCTAATAATCTTAAACTAAACAAAAAGACTAATGAATTTTGTACATCACCGATAATCAAACAATGAAACTAGATAAGATCCCAAGTTAGAACAGATCACTGATCACAGACAAACTTCATCAAAGGTGAGTAATTTATATTAGCACATTGATTCTAAATCCAAATTCAATACGAAGCACTAAACCCACGAATCTCAACAAACAATAATCACCAGAATCATCATCATCATAGAAAGAGAATTTACCAGGAGTTCTGGGTTTCCAGAAGAATCTCTTCGGTGGAATGGCTACCAGCTTCCTTATTGGCTGCGCCTCCAAACTTAAGCCAGTTCCTCCTCTCCATAGCCCGATGATGACCCGCTGCTGTGTAGAATGAAGATTCCGGATGCAATACCTCTCACCCACTACAATTTCGGAAAGAATTTCAGCCTCTATCATCGGATTCATCGGAAAATCTCTTCATCCGCCGTTGAAAAAAATCGCCAACGGCGTCGCGATGTTTCTGAGGTTTGTAAGTTTCACAAACCACGATTCCGGCGTCGACTCATCGGAATCTCACGAAATCGCGATGAAGAGATTGGTTCATCACGACTCATCTGAGGTTTGTTCATCACTTTTTTTTCTCGCAATCGCAATATCGAGAGAGAGTGTTTTTTTTTGTCGAGAGAGAGAACTAAAAAAAATGAGTGTTTTTTTTTTCATTGGTTAAAACACTCCCACCAATAGAACACTGACACGTGTCCGGCTCTCTCAAAATCTCAAAACTCCCTCAAGAGAATCGATTCTCTCATTTTTATTCAGTTTTGAATTATTTTTTTCCCAATTTCAGATGAGAACTCATCAAAATATAGAAGAGAACCTCCCATTGGAGGTGCTCTAAGGGTTGTGATTTAGCATATAACCAATAATGTGACAATTAATGTAGCATTTATGATGCAACCGATATGAAAACTTTAGAGCATGTACAATGAGAGTCTCTCACCCAAATCTCTCATGTAAAAAAAAAATAATAAAATAACAAAAAGTATTATTTAATTATGAAAGTCTCTAAAAAAAAGTAGAGAAAGTCTCTCAAAATCTCGCACTTGAGAGACTCTCACCACTTTTTTGAGAGACTCTCATAATTAAATAATACTTTTATTATTATTATTATTATTATTTACATTAGAGATTTGGGTGAGAGACTCCCATTGCACATGCTCTTATTGTTCTTAGTAAAATTTGTCACCGTCAGAAACAATGAAATATTTCAATATTGTTGTTCGCATATTATTCGTTTTTAAAAGTAATTTTTTTCCGGTAAGATTTTTGAGATTTACAGGACAATTTAATGCTAGAGGAAAGGGTGCGTCAAGACTAACGTCAAATAAAAAAAAACTAATGTAAGAGATAAGTCGACATCGGTCACGAAAACCCGCACCTGAGTCATGGGCTCATGGCTCGACACGACTCACGAAAGTCTCGCAATCCAGCCTGGACAACTTTTTTTGAGAAGCAGCCAAAATTGGCATCTCCCATTGAAGCCTAACACTCAAAAAGGTTATGGCAAATTGGCAATGCAAGGCAAAGCAAGTAAACGTTGGACGCGTCCACCAAAAAAGGAGGCCTTACTATAGTGGTGAGATAAAGAGTGCATACAAAACGTAAAGAGTAACGCACTAAATGAAAAAGAAATCTCCATTCAATAATTAAAATGCATGAATGCATCCATTAATTCAACACATGCAAAGAAGAAATATAAAAACAAACGACAACGAAGAAGAAAAAAGGTAGATGAAAACGCGGAGACAAAAAAAAAAAAAAAAAAAAAAAAAAAAAAAAGAAAACGCGGAGACAGAAACTATGAGAAATAATTGTATTATTCAATAAAAAGTGTCAAGTTAAAATTATGTTACAATTTTTATAGATCGTTCGATTAATAATCAATGTTTCTATCTTAATAATTTCAGTTAATTTGAAAACAAAAATAATTGTTTGGGATTTATAATTTGACCCATACGTTCTATTCATTGGCTAAGTACAATCTACAAAACATAAAGATCTTTTGAATTTAACGAAGTGGGATCGTTCTTGTCAGATCGTAATCTTTGTGCCAATACTTAAACCATAGTATTTTTTTTTCTATATTAAACGAAAAAAGAAACATGTGGTGTATTGACTGATGACTTTTTAAGTCCAAATAGATAGGTTCACGTTTGTAACTTCGATATCACATAAGAATATGAAAAGATGTAAAGCTAAGACCAGAGTAAGATAACTTCCGTTTAGATCGAGTTTGAGATCTTCAAGAAAAGATTTTGTAAGTATATTTGACCAAAAACATTACATAAAAGAAAGATTACAAACATTAAACTAGTCACAGTATATATACTATATACGTACGAGCAGCTTCATAATTTGAGAAAAGTCAAGTGGGGACTGTACAATTATTATTATTTATATACTGTATCAACTAAATGATTTAGATGGTACTGGTAAGACAAAATAATATGTGAAATATTTAACTAAAATAAAATAAGCTATGAAACATGTGTAAGATAGGCGATATAATCGGTGTAGGAAAAACCAGACCAAATGCAGACGATTTAGCCAATATTTTAAAAGATAATTTGCTAGATAATCTGTTTTTATATTTTAGTTTGTTGAACTTTCATTTTCTTAATGGAACAACTTTTGTTTTTCCTTAGTGAACCAACCTTTTTTTCATTCTTGTTTGACTCTTGTTGATTTTCTTCATTATCAATATCTAATTTTGATTTCTTTCTACATTTAAGTTACAAAACCTAATCATGACCGTAAAATCCTAAACTCTAATTACTGCTTTAAAGATTCCAGAAACTTATACCGCCACGAACTGATACACTATTCCAAAATCACCTTTCATGCACATATCTTTTTCCCATCTCCACCTCCAAAAAATTAAAGCTACACGTAAAAGGCTGCTACATCACTCGTCTACAATAGTCCAATTTCTCTATATTTTATTTTTTAAACATCTTTTTTTTCGTTAATGTTAGAATTATATAATTCAGATTGGTATGTCAATATTGTAATATTATGAGGTGTACGTGTTCTATTCGTTTCCATCTATTGATGTCCGTCGTGTGGGACATTCCTCACGCGCTTTGGTTGCCCAATCTGAACACATTGGTAAATGTGTTTTCAACGATGATTTGATGAAAAAGAAACCCATTTTTATAATTAGCTAAAATCAAGGAAAATTGACCCAAATGACTGACCAGTGACCAGTCACTATTTTACACCTCTTCAACAAGTTTTCTTCTGTCTTCTCTTTCACTCTTCAGACACAACAGTGAAACTAAAAACTAAAAAGATTAGATTTCAGACAAAGATTTTCTCGAGATCGGAGAATAAGAAAAATGAAGTTCGGGAAAGAGTTCTCGTCGCAAATGGTGCCGGAATGGCATGAAGCTTACATGGATTATGATTACCTCAAATCTCAACTTAAAGAAATCATTAAATTCAAACGCAAAACCAATCCTCACGGTGGTCATCATCCTCATCATCATCATCACTTACTTCACCGGAAAATGACTCTTCACCGAGCATTCAGTGGTTTAGTCTCCACGTCGCCGAAAAAAAAGAAACAACACCACGGACACGGCGGAGGACACGGACACAACGGTGCTGGTCAGATCGGACATTTCTCAGATTCTGATGATGACATCGAGGAAGGAATTAAACATGTCACTGCGCCGATTCTAATAAACTCGGCGAGTCATGGATACGAGACAACGTTTTTAATGGCGTCGGAGGAAGGAGGAGAGTACGAGACGGTGTTTTTCCGGCGGTTAGATGATGAATTCAATAAAGTAGAGAAATTTTATAAAGAGAAAGTTGAGGAAGTTATGAAAGAAGCTGTGATGCTTGAGAAGCAAATGGATGCTTTAATTGCGTTTAGGGTTAAAGTTGAGCATCCTGATGGTTGGCCATGGGAGGAACGTACGGTGGAGATGACTCGATTAGCTTCTGATGTTGCTATTTCTGCGGCGGCCGTCGCTGCTTCTACTCCCGCCGGTGCTAGATCCAGTAAGTAAAGTAAACCTAACTTTCCGGTTTGGTTGAAGCGTCAATGTACCGAGTCGTTGAATTGAAATTGATCTGTTTCTTTCTCCGGTTTTGTTGCTCTGCTTTTATCGAACCGTAGTAATTGATTCGTGTCTTTCTCGCGTTGATTGATTAATTTCGGTTTTATCAAACCGTAATCGTTACTGAATGGTCTAGTTGAAATTGATATGTTTCTTTCTCTAGTTTTGTTTGTTCCACTCTCTCCGGTTCGATTATTAATTCCGGTTTTATTAAACCGTAATCGTACCGAGTCCGCCAAATTGAAAATTGATTTTTTTTTTTGAAATTCTGGTTTGGTTGCAGTGAAGGTTGGAGCTCAAGCTCACATGGAGGCGATACAGGAAGGAGGATCAAGCAAAGCTGGTAAATCCTCTGACGAAGAGGATGATGAAAATGACGATGATGCAGAGAAAGAAGAAGATAGCGGCGTCTCCGGCGAAGTGGCCGGTGACGTGAGAAAGATGAAAGCTGCGAGGCTACCTCCGATTGAGGTTTTGGATCGTGTCAAGTTCAACCATACGAAGGAAACACCACGATCCACCATTAAAAGTGTTCTCCAAGCCTCGAATTTGACGGAGCTTAAATTTAGCAGAGAGAATCTGAGGAAAGTCGAAGCTAAGCTCAGACGAGCCTTCGTTGAGTTTTACCAGAAGCTTCGGCTACTCAAAAGCTACAGGTACGTACTCGTATATGTTGTTGAATTGGATTATCAAAGCTTGAATATTATGATTGATGGAGTTTGAGATTCGATGCAGCTTTTTGAATGAATTAGCGTTTTCGAAGATATTGAAGAAGTATGATAAGGTAAGATTTGGTTTGAGGTTTTAGAGATTTTGATTTTTGGGGATTTTTTTGAAGTATGACTGAAAGGTGTTCGACGAAATTACTCTGAAACAGATAACTTCAAGGCATGCTTCAAAGTCTTACATGAAAATGATTGATAACTCTTACCTTGGAAGCTCTGATGATGTTACGAGACTCGTGGAGCGTGTTGAAGCTACATTTATAAAGCATTTTGCGAATGCTAACAGGAGAAAAGGAATGAACATCTTGAGACCGAAAGCTAAACGAGAGAGACATCGAATTACATTCTCCACAGGTGGAATTCATCATACTTTATACTGATTGTCTTTTTCTTCAGTCTTTGCTTGTTAATTTCTAGTGCGGAATTCGGTTTCAGGTTTCTTGGGTGGATGTGTGTTTTCTCTAGTAGTGGCTCTATTCGCGATCATACGAACCCGAAACATTTTGCAGGAGGAAGGCCAGAAACAGTACATGAACACTATGTTTCCTCTTTACAAGTAAACTCTATTGTTTCTTCTGTTCTCATGAATATATATCGGAAATTCGAGGTGGAACTTATTGTTTTGATGCATTCTGCCTTCTTTGTTGTTATTACAGTTTGTTCGGGTTCATCGTTCTGCACATACTTATGTATGCTGGTAACATATACTATTGGAGGCGGTATCGAGTGAATTACTCTTTCATTTTTGGGTTCAAGCACGGTACTGAACTTGGTTATAGACAAGTTCTATTTGTGGGATTAAGCATTGGAGTCTTTGCACTTCTTTGTATTCTTGCCAATCTTGACATGGAGGTTGACCCCGAAACTAAAGATTACCAAGCATTAACTGAACTTCTTCCTCTTTTCCTGCTCACTGTAAGTCTATAAATCCAAATTCAGCTTTTAAATGTGAAAATCTGCTATATGACGATAATAACTGAATAAATTTGTGATCTAGGCTATGTTTGTAGTTCTAGTCTTACCATTCAACATCTTCTACCGCTCGAGTCGCTTCTTCTTCCTCACATGCCTCTTTCATTGCCTTGCTGCTCCTCTTTACAAGGTAGGAACAGAAACAGAACGGCTCATTGATCATGAAAAATAAATATTGATCTTTGTACTTCAATTTCAATATATCAAAAAATCTTAAATTTTCGACTTCTCCTGCAGGTAACTTTACCTGATTTCTTGGTGGGTGATCAGTTAACAAGTCAGGTGCAAGCTCTTCGGAGCATCCAATTTTACATATGTCACTACGGTTGGGGAGATTACAAACATAGAATAAACACTTGCACAGAGTTAGATGCCTACAATGCTTTCTTATTCATTGTTGCTGTCATCCCATACGTCTCTCGTCTCCTTCAGGTACAAAGTTTGTTGAGTTCATACGAAATCCAACAGTTCAAAACTCTCTCCATACATATAATATTTGCTAAAGAACCCTATGTTTTTGCAGTGCTTGAGGCGACTGTTTGAAGAGAAAAATCCAGAACAAGGATACAATGGCCTCAAGTACTTCTTGACTATAGTGGCCGTCTGCTTGAGAACGACTTACAGTGTCGACAAGGATAATCAATTTGCCTGGAGAATATTAGCTGGGATCTTCTCAGCTATTGCTGCCATTTTCTGTACTTATTGGGACTTAGTCTATGACTGGGGTCTTCTAAACAGAACATCTAAGAACCCTTGGCTCCGTGATAAACTCCTTGTCCCGCAGAAGAAAGTATACTTTATCGCAATGGTAAGCAAAAACTGTAAAGTAACGCATCATTTCGAATCCTAGAGCAAAATTGATTTTTAACTTTCAAAACAATGTGCAGATCTTGAACATCTTGCTCAGATTCGCGTGGCTTCAGACCGTGCTGGATTTCAATTTCTCCTTTATGCACAGACAGACGATGGTTGCTGTTGTTGCCAGTCTAGAGATTATCCGCCGTGGGATATGGAATTTCTTCAGGTGAGAAAAAATAAGTTTCTGCAGTTTTTCTTCACCATGTATCCGCGCTTACCGTCACACAACATATAATATAACTTTCTTGGGGGTTTGTTTATGAAAAAAACAGGTTAGAGAACGAGCATTTGAACAATGTTGGGAAGTATCGAGCATTCAAGACGGTTCCATTACCGTTTAACTACGACGAGGATGACGACAAAGGCAACTAGTTTTTTCAGTTTTCTAGTCTTAGATTATGTAAAGTCGGATTCTCATCCACATCGAGTAGGGGGAAGAGAAGGATTGGATTAGACTAAAGCTGGTTCATTGAGATCAAGGAGATGTCACACTCAGGATAACGGATATTTGCTAGATCAACCATAGTGATTAGGGTCACTGAGTTGCAGGAGACAAACGAATGGAAGAAACACTTAAAATTAGTTTCATTGAGAGAGACATTCATGGGCATCAACAAAGCAATGACTTAAAACCAAATTCTTCCCACAATAACAAAAGTAATAATCAGAAACATCCAAGGTTGTAATCTAAAAACAATCAAATAACATATAAATCTTACGAGATAAACCCTCACTTTCCCTTAGTTTCTCCTTCTTCCTTCTTTTTCGCCGCAGCCGCTGCCTTCTCCCCTTCTTCCAAATCCTTTAACGACTGAGTAAACCTCTCTTTCTGCATCGCCAGATACTGTCCATAGTAATCGACGTTAGAATACATACATGTATTCAGCTTCAATCTAGCATCTCGACAATTCGTGCCGTCATCTTTCACTTCCCAACAATGATCAACTTCTATGAATGCATCCTTGCACCCACCTTTCTTCAAAAACCGACTAAGCCAACACTCATCACAATCTTCTTCCTCTTTCTCCTTATTAGTTTCATTCAAATTGTCATCAGAACTTACTGTTTTAGATTTGTTCGGATCTTGCGAAGCAGCAGATGAATCTCCTCCTTGGTAAGCCGAAGGATCGTTACCGGATTTCTCAACATTCGGATTCATAGAAGACATTGTTGTTTGATTTTGAAAGATGAAGTTAGGTTAAGATAAAGAGTCAAGAACACGAATGGAAGCTTAAAACCTTTCTCTAAAACCCTTCATTATGACAGTTTTTAAGTTTTAAGAAGATTTCCTATAACAAGTGGTTGTATTCTTGGAAAACAATATTTCTTTTATGGTATTTTAAGATATTTCCTCTTTAATTATCTTATTACTTAAAATTAATTTTGTCATTTGTTAAAATTTTTAGATTCAACTATGAATTAATTTGATAAAAAAATTGACAGCCGTAGAGAATATTTAAATTTTAACATGGTTTACTTTTTCCGAATTTAACATGTTACATATGGGTCAAAATATTAATATTACAAAGTTTATGGTGTAAAAAGTAATAATGTAGAAATGAAGACATTTAATTGAAATATAATTTTTTTATTCTAATTAAACTGTCGCGGAGACCATGTTCTGAAATAAAGTAATGAAATCGGTGACCGTCTCTGTCTCCCTCAAGAGCGATCAATGGATCAGAATCCGTACAGGAGAAGATTGTCTCCGATCAGAACCACCACCGGCGGTTCAAAGTCCGTTAATTTCTCCGAACTATTTCCAATGAAGTATCTCAGCTCCGGTACGATGAAGCTCACGAGAACCTTCACTACTTGCTTGATACTCTTCTCTGTACTAGTAGCATTCTCAATGATCTTTCACCAACACCCATCTGATTCAAATCGGATAATGGGTTTCGCCGAAGCAAGAGTTCTCGACGCCGGAGTTTTTCCAAATGTTACTAACATCGGTATGTGTTCTTCCAAGTCAAAGTTTTGAGCTTTATTAGTTTAGATCTACGCATTTGCCTTTATATGTCCATAGCTCTTGGTCGAATTCAATTTGAGATCTTTGTTTCTGTTTTTAGATGATTCTCTTGAATTATATGAACAATACTGTTTGGTTCTGCGTTTTAAGCTTAATGTGATTCACAGTTTACAATTTGCAATGAATGGTGACAAAATTGAGTCTGATCTGAAGTCATTAGCTAGTTGGAGTATCCATGGAAAATGCCATAAAAATGGAGTCTTTGTTGGTCCCAACACTGCTATTTTTTGTCTGATGTTGTTTTAGTGAAAAAGTGATCTTTTGTTTGGTCTTAGCTTAGAATGTTACATTGGCTTTTTTCGAGGTTTTTAGATTTTTTTCTGATTCTGTTTTGTTTTGTAGATTCAAATGATTCTGATAAGCTTCTCGGAGGACTACTTGCTTCTGGTTTTAATGAAGAGTCTTGCCTTAGTAGGTACCAAGCAGTGCTTTACCGTAAACCTTCGCCTTATAAGCCTTCTCCTTATCTCGTCTCTAAGCTTAGAAACTACGAAATGCATCACAAGCGATGTGGTCCGGGTACTGAATCTTACAAGAAAGCTCTAAAGCAACTTGATCAAGAGCATATTGATGGCGATGGTGAATGCAAATATGTTGTGTGGGTTTCTTTTAGTGGCTTAGGGAACAGGATACTTTCTCTAGCCTCGGTTTTTCTTTACGCGCTTTTGACGGATAGAGTCTTGCTTGTTGACCGAGGGAAAGACATGGATGATCTCTTTTGTGAGCCGTTTCCCGGTACGTCGTGGTTGCTACCTTTAGATTTCCCGATGACGGATCAGTTTGATGGATTGAATCAGAAATCCTCTCGTTGTTATGGATCTATGGTGAAGAATCAGGCGATTGATACCGAGAAAATTTTGTCTTATCTTTATCTTCATCTTGTCCATGATTATGGAGATCATGATAAGATGTTCTTCTGTGAAGGAGACCAGACCTTAATTGGGAAAGTCCCTTGGTTGATCGTCAAAACAGATAATTACTTTGTTCCATCTTTATGGCTAATCCCGGGTTTCGATGATGAACTAAACAAGCTATTCCCGCAGAAAGCGACTGTCTTTCATCACTTAGGTAGATATCTTTTTCACCCAACAAACCAAGTATGGGGCTTAGTCACTAGGTACTACGAAGCTTACTTATTGCATGCGGATGAGAAGATTGGGATTCAAGTAAGAGTTTTCGATGAAGGCGCGGGTCCATTTCAGCACGTTATGGATCAAATTTCATCTTGCACTCAAAAAGAGAAACTTCTACCTGAAGTAGATACACTAGTGGAAAGATCTCGCCAAGTTAGAACCCCCAAACACAAAGCTGTGCTTGTCACATCTTTGAGCTCGGGCTACTCGGAGAATCTAAAGAGTATGTATTGGGAATATCCGACAATAACTGGAGAAATCATCGGTGTTCATCAGCCAAGCCAAGAAGGTTATCAGCAGACGGAAAAAAAGATGCATAACGGTAAAGCTCTTGCGGAAATGTACCTTTTGAGTTTGACAGATAATCTTGTGACAAGTGCTTGGTCTACATTTGGATATGTAGCTCAAGGTCTTGGAGGTTTAAAGCCTTGGATACTCTATAAACCCGAGAACCGTACAGCTCCTGATCCTGCGTGTGGTCGGGCTATGTCGATGGAGCCTTGTTTCCACGCGCCGCCATTCTATGATTGTAAAGCGAAAACGGGTATTGACACGGGGAAACTAGTTCCTCATGTGAGACATTGTGAGGATATGAGCTGGGGACTTAAGCTAGTATGATTTTTTTGTGATTTACTCTGTTTTTGATAATTTGATGTATCATGTAACTTCTTAAATTAGCTTTTATAAAGTCAATTTTTGTGCTTTTGACATTTTCTCAAATTAGATAAGACAGAGCATAAAGGTTGAGTCTTTATTACCAAAGTCTCCGTTTTTTTTGTATTGTTGCAGTAAAACGTGAATCTGATGATCTTTGCTTCTTCTCTTACTCTTTTTTCCATGTAACAGATGAAGAAGGTAAAAGGGAGAGACCAGATTTGATTTCTAATCTGTTTTTCTTATGTTTAGATCTTAGGGTTTCTGAATAAATATGTATCCCTCTAGAAGAAGATTATCTCTTTCCAGAGCGATTGATAAACAACCTGAAGAGCAATTAGGAGGCCAAGAAAAGAGGTGCAGATTCTTGGGAGCAATGAGAATCACAGAGATCTTAGCTTTTTTCATGGTTTTAATCCCTGTCTTACTAGTAATCGTAGCCATGTTTGGATATGATCAAGGAAATGGCTTTGTAGAAGCATCCAGAATCATACGAATGGAACCGGAACCAAATGTGACATCCTCAGATGATTCAACATTGCAGAGAGATCAGGAACAAAAAGGTAATACAATGATACATTGTTTAACTTACCTTTTGGAATTGGGATGTTTATATCTTTCTTTGAATGTTCCATCAGATTCTGTAGATTTGTCTCTGCTTGGAGGACTACTTGTTTCTGGTTTCAAAAAAGAGTCTTGCTTGAGTAGATACCAATCTTACCTCTACCGTAAAGCTTCACCGTATAAACCTTCGTTGCATCTACTTTCGAAGCTTAGAGCTTACGAAGAGCTTCATAAACGTTGTGGACCGGGAACCAGACCTTATACCAATGCGGAAAGATTGCTTAAACCGAAACAAACAGGTGAGATGGAATCAGAAGGATGCAAGTATGTTGTTTGGATGTCATTTAGCGGATTAGGAAACAGGATTATCAGTATTGCCTCTGTGTTTCTGTATGCAATGTTGACAGATAGAGTCTTGCTCGTTGAAGGAGGAGAGCAGTTCGCAGATTTATTCTGCGAACCATTCCTCGATACGACTTGGTTATTACCTAAAGATTTCACCTTGACTAATCAGTTCAGTGGCTTTGGTCAAAACTCAGCTCATTGCCATGGAGATATGCTGAAGAGACTGATTAACGAATCTTCTGTTTCGTCTCTGTCTCATCTCTATCTTCATCTAGCTCATGATTACAACGAGCACGACAAAATGTTCTTCTGCGCAGAAGATCAGAATATCTTAAAGAATGTTCCTTGGTTGATCATGAGGACAAACAACTTCTTTGCACCGTCTCTCTTCTTGATTCCTTCTTTCGAGGAAGAGCTCGGTATGATGTTTCCCGAGAAAGGAACGGTATTTCACCATTTGGGTCGTTACCTTTTCCATCCTTCGAATCAAGTCTGGGGACTAATCACAAGATACTATCAAGCTTACTTAGCCAAAGCTGATGAGAGGATTGGTCTTCAAATAAGAGTCTTTGATGAGAAATCCGGCGTATCTCCTCAAGTCACAAAGCAAATCATTTCGTGCGTTCAAAACGAGGATTTGTTACCGAAACTAAGCAAAGGAGAAGAACAACACAAGCAGCCATCAGAAGAAGACTCGAAACTCAAATCTGTCTTGGTCACTTCTTTAACAACAGGATACTTTGAGATCTTGAAAACAATGTATTGGGAAAATCCAACTGTAACAAAAGAAGTGGTTGGAATACATCAGCCAAGTCATGAAGGACATCAACAAACAGAGAAGCTAATGCATAACAGGAAAGCTTGGGCAGAGATGTACTTACTCAGCTTAACCGATAAGTTGGTTATTAGTGCTTGGTCTACATTTGGTTATGTAGCTCAAGGACTTGGAGGGTTAAGAGCTTGGATTCTGTATAAACAAGAGAATCAAACCAACCCAAATCCACCTTGTGGTAGAGCTATGTCACCAGATCCTTGTTTCCATGCTCCTCCTTACTACGATTGCAAAGCTAAGCAAGGAACTGACACCGGTAATGTTGTCCCGCATGTTAGACATTGTGAAGATATTAGCTGGGGACTTAAGCTTGTTGACAATTCTTAACTTGAAAGGTCTTGAACAAAACAGCTGAATCTTGATATCTAGACAAAACTTAGATAATCAACTTTGTAATGTTTTTTTTTCTTTTTCTTTTCTGTATGTTTCAGTTGATATTAAAGATAGAAGAACCAAGCCATTTGCTTTTGACTCCATTTTTGTCTTTAACTAATGACTTTCTTTACTTAACCCTGCAATGGAACATTTCTGAGACTCTTAAGGTATTTTAGTGGGCTTAATCACGATTAGGCCCAAATGATAAATTTTCTTGTGTTTTTGTTTTCCCAACAGTAAGTGAGAAAAAGAAAAACTCATAAGTTTTCTCAACTAACGACGGAAGAACAGGGCTTGCTTGTTTGAATGGATATCTTAAACAGTCTCTCCTCATTTTAAGTAGGGAAGTTACATCAGTGTCTATCATCTTACACGCCTAACTTTGTTCTGTAACTCTTTTCTTTTTGTGTCCTAAAAACTCTTTATAAACACTCCCTTAATCTCTCATCAATCCACTCACACACACAAAAATGGCTTCTTCTTCTTCCTTTTCTTTATTATTTCCTTTCTTTCTTATTCTTTTTTCATGCTTAATCGCACTTTCATCATCAAGAAGATCATTAATCGACCGTCCTCTTCCGAAAAACCTTCCAAGATCCGGTTTTCGATTAAGTCTTCGACATGTGGATTCCGGTAAAAACCTCACCAAGATCCAAAAGATTCAAAGAGGGATTAACCGTGGATTCCATAGATTAAACAGGTTAGGAGCTTTAGCTGTTTTAGCTGTAGCTTCTAATCCTGATGATACTAATAACATTAAAGCACCTACTCATGGAGGAAGCGGTGAGTTTCTTATGGAGTTATCTATTGGAAACCCGGCGGTTAAATACGCGGCTATTGTTGATACCGGAAGTGACCTTATATGGACTCAATGCAAGCCTTGTACTGAATGTTTTGATCAACCAACTCCGATTTTCGACCCCGAGAAATCTTCCTCTTACTCCAAAGTAGGGTGTTCTTCTGGTCTTTGTGATGCATTGCCTCGATCAAACTGCAACGAGGACAAAGATTCTTGTGAGTATTTGTATACTTATGGAGATTACTCATCCACAAGAGGGCTCTTGGCCACGGAAACCTTCACTTTCGAGGACGAGAACTCGATTTCTGGTATCGGGTTTGGGTGTGGGGTTGAGAACGAAGGAGATGGGTTCTCTCAAGGGTCAGGTCTTGTAGGTCTTGGTCGCGGACCGCTCTCGCTTATTTCTCAGCTTAAAGAGACTAAATTCTCTTATTGCTTGACCTCGATTGAGGATAGTGAAGCATCTAGCTCGTTGTTTATTGGATCTTTAGCCTCGGGTATCGTGAACAAAACCGGTGCAAATTTAGATGGTGAAGTCACCAAAACGATGTCGTTGCTACGAAATCCAGATCAGCCTTCGTTCTATTACCTTGAGTTACAAGGCATCACCGTTGGAGCAAAACGCCTTTCTCTTGAAAAGTCTACTTTTGAACTATCCGAAGATGGAACCGGAGGCATGATCATAGACTCGGGCACGACTATCACGTATCTCGAGGAGACCGCGTTCAAGGTGTTAAAGGAGGAGTTTACTTCTCGGATGAGTTTACCAGTCGATGACTCTGGATCAACGGGACTTGACTTGTGCTTCAAGTTACCTAATGCAGCCAAGAATATTGCTGTTCCTAAGCTGATATTTCATTTTAAAGGTGCGGATTTGGAGCTTCCCGGAGAGAATTACATGGTGGCGGATTCAAGCACCGGCGTTTTGTGCTTAGCCATGGGAAGTTCTAATGGGATGTCTATTTTTGGAAATGTTCAGCAGCAAAATTTTAATGTACTTCATGATCTTGAGAAAGAAACAGTGACATTTGTTCCCACTGAATGTGGAAAATTGTAGATTTTAATTGTTTTTTTCTTTTATTATAAATAAACTTTCATGCTTTTTAACAACGTCAAGTGCCTCAATATTTTTAGACCAGTAGAAATATATCTTCGAAAAAATAAGAAATAACGTTTTCTGTTTTGTTGGTATGAAAACAAGGAAAAAAAACAGAAGTAATCTTTGCAAGAAAAAAAAAACAGTATAATTTCCTTATTGATAAACAGTTATTTGAACCTAACTAGATTAGAAATTAAGTAATTCTATGTTTACATGTGTCCGTGAAACCACGATGATAATTATCATGTGCTTGGATTTTTTTGCCGCATCATGTGTGGGTTAAAGCTGCAAAAACTTCTAAATAAGGTAACATTGTAACAAAAAGTAGTCTATTTTTGCTTATTAAAATCTATATAAATGGTTTCTTGTTTACTATAGATTTGGGAATCTTATAATTTACATATATATTATCATGAACACTTTGAAATCGACACTGATATGATGATTCTATATTAGAATCATTGATGATAATGAACACTAATTATTATTATAATTATTAAACTTGGAAGCAAAGTAAAGGGGTTCGCTCAACTTCCAAGCAACTCGAGAGAGAAAGAGATGAAATGCATGCGTCATGCAATTTTTATCAATTTGGAATTATAAACACGTCGCCTAACAAACATAATTAAGCCCTAACCATCTCACCTATATTTGTTTTTAATAATCAAAATGTTTGAATACCATAAAATTGATGTATCTTACTGTCTTATACTACTGATTTACTAATTTCAATAAATACGTAATCGTTTTTAGAAAAGTGAAATATTCTAGATCTGTTCCTTCTACGATTATATATAAAGAGCACATGTGGATTGGTGTTAAATGTTCTTTGGTCGATATTTCGGAACATGAATAGAACTAGACTAATAAATGTCTAATGTGATTGCTTGAATTAGCTTTGACACTCAGGCTATGTTGAGTTGTATATCACTGGGCTTTTACAGGCCCGTAATAATATAATTTATTCTTGCTAAATCGGCCCATTGTGAAGCCTCTTATACAACTAACTTATAAAAGTGAATTACTACTACTCTTCAGGTGTTGTTATAAGACTTTAAAGATGCATTACGGTGACAAACATATAGGCTTTAAATTCCAGAGTCAAAGCAACATATTCATGTTATTCTAAGGTTGTTTGCTTGCTTGTGACTTGGAGTATAGACTATAGACCACCCATTACTTTGAGAACTAGTTATCACAACCACGGATGCAGTACCGTCTCAATATATAATGAAACCTATGGCAAAACCAAAAAAAATTAAAACCTCTTAGTAATTTTAAAAATATATATATTTTGGGCCTTTTTCTTTAAGAAATTTTTTGAAATTAATATTGGACCCTTGACATTAGCCTATCTTGCCTAGTGGTAGAGACGGGCATGCACGGATGGACCTAGAATACCATCTTTTTCTTAAGGATAATCACAATAAGAACTTAAGAGAATAGAATAATTGTTTATTCTACAAGATCTTTAAAAGAATTTCTAAAATAATATTGAAAAACTTTTGGATATGAAATACATAGTAAAATACTAAAATCTAAATCTAGATAATGAAAATCATATTTCAATGCATACATAGACATATATCCCATATGTATTATCTTACATTAAATGTAACTAAATGGTTTCATATTTTTCACAAATAATATATGAGGGAAAATACTATGTAATTATTTAGAAAATATGAAAGAATTTAATTAATAATGTAAAATAATAATATGGGATGTGTGTCTAAATATGCATTGATATATCATTCATTATGAATTTCACTACGTGGCTAAAAGAAATCGTAATTTATTTTTAGTTTTTAATGTTTGAGAAAAAAAAATTGGAAATAGAGAATTAACCCTAGATAGGACACATGTATTATGATAACTTTTCAGGGCCCAAGTCTTCGTCAAATGGTGGCGAAGAATTCAGAATCGCCGGAGGATTTTTGGTTGGAAATAAATTAGCAAAAAACATTGGCTTATTATATCTAAGTAAAGATTAATATTAAACATTATAACACCATGAAATTCATAAGGAAACCACAACCCATGAAATCAAAGAGACGAAGGCAATCACACACTTAAAGAAAGAGACAAAAGTCATCAACAAAGATTAAAGAACATCGAGAGATCAACACTTAGAAAACGGAACTTTAGGGTTTTAATTTAGATCCTCAAAAGCCCATTCGTTCTCCTTGCGAATCTCTTCTTCTTCCTCAGGTGTGAAATCGTTCTCAATGTTAAAGAGTTCTCGAACTTCCTGTGGCGTCATATCTTTGATGTAATCTGCAACGGTCTGGCTAGTGAGATCAAGAAGACTTTTGACGTTGAGATAGTTAGCAGCGAGAAGGAGTTGGAACATTGTTTCCATATCAATATTCTTCATGAACTCTGCGTCCCAAGTCACGAGCTCTTTCTTGGCTTCCTCGTCTACATTTTCGCTTATTGCTTCAACATCATCACTATCATCAACATCATTAACGTGTTTCTTGCAATACTCGATAACCACAGCGAGGATCTTTCCAGTGACGTTTTGAAGCGGGATTGCTTTATCGGCGCAGTCGTCATCGATCATGTGCGCTATGATCTGCAGTTTACGAGCCACCGCTTCGTCAACCTCGAAAGATTCATCATCGGAGCTAGTCAACACAATCTTGTTCGAAGACATATTGTTTGTTTTGTTGGTTAAAAGAAGAATAAGATTTTTGAGAGATTTTATGGAAGAAATTATTGTTGAATGAAATTGATGAAGCTATGAAAGCCTCTCTTATATAATGAGTTGAGAGTGGGTCAAATCTTGAATTTAGGAAATATGGTAAATTTTCATAATTAGAACAAAATCCTAATTTAATTAATTACGCTCTTATCTTTTCTTTTAATATTTGACCCACATATACTACACACATGCTAATAAGAAAATATTGAATAGATTTTATAGATATTATAGTAATATTGTAATTTAACATACTAATTATTTAATTAACCATATATTATTATATTTATATATAGGATTGAGAATTTCACCTAAAACAAAATTTAATTTTAGGTATCTCTTATCAACTCAATGTAAATTTTAACATATTGTATAATATAGTGAGATTTTTTATTTATAAGATTTTAAAATAATTACTTTTATGACATTTACTTTAATTGTTCTTATATAGATATTTACTTTTTCAACACTTAGCAACAGTTAACGTGGAGAATTCAATAACAACATTGTACCACATCAGTCGGAAGTCTACTTTAATAAATATTTTCAAAAATTATGGCAAGAAAAAGAAGTCAGATTGTAAAGTTAGCAACTAGTTGATTTACAGGACTCATCTGAGCTCGGTTATATGATTCTATTCAATTGCGTGAAGTCTATGAGTACTTGATAGGGTGTTTTTAGGTCTTTAGTCATGATTTGATTAGTGTAACGTGTTGGTCCGCAGGGAAACAAATATAGAATTATTAGGTTTTGTATAGCTTTTGGTTTCATTTTTGAGTTTCCTAACGAATCGAATAACGTAAATGAAACATTAAAAGATAAACATAAACGAGCACTTAGGATATAGGGGGGTACTAAACAATGCTAATCTAATTTTTTAACATGCGGTATATAGAGCTCACAAAGCTAGATTATTCCTCCTATATATGGTTTAGATAGAAAAAGAGATGGCATATAGTTATGAGGACATTCGAAAGCCAATTTAATCCTTATATATACATCATTCTTTTCCCTTACTTGGTCATGTGTTTCTAACTACACTATGGTATCTAACATGTTTGGATCAAACCATTTTTGAGTAGAACAGTCAGTTGTCAATTGCCAAGATTTCGATTTGTCACACACCGAACAGACTGGTCTTCAAACGGTCATGTAGAACCTATGCCTCATAAATATTAACACCCAAAATCCTAGTTCAAAACATGCATCTTACAAGGAGTCTAAATGTTGTCTAAGATCGTTTTATAAATTTTCAGTCTAAACACGTGATGAATATACACAATTATGTGTAGAAAACAATTCACCTTTAACGAGGTTTACAATTCATAAACATCACCCCGAATGTCTATTAGCAGAATTTACTTCGTACATAAATCAAAGATGAAAAACAGAGACTTCCATATACTAATTGTTGCCAAAATTGAAAGAAATAAACTTCTTAGAACTACAAATGGAAATTCAACATAATATAAAAGACAAGAACAAGTTCTCTGAAACTTCAGAACTCAGCCATACGCTCCTCTCTCTCTCTTTC
This sequence comes from Arabidopsis arenosa, assembly GCA_905216605.1. Taxonomy (NCBI): domain Eukaryota; kingdom Viridiplantae; phylum Streptophyta; class Magnoliopsida; order Brassicales; family Brassicaceae; genus Arabidopsis; species Arabidopsis arenosa. Next base: position 905,193 of record LR999455.1, on the reverse strand, counting down.
TCTCGTTTTATGATGTTTTCTGTGTAGTAAGTATGGATATGGGCCTTGGGGTGCTTCTATATGAGGTTGGATAAGTTTTCAACAAAACTTACGACCAAAAAGATTACATGGCGAAAATTCAACTGAATAGTATTCATTTGCATATATATAATGTATGTATAACGAGAAGATCATAAAATAATAAATTGCTCTAAGATAATCATCCTAACCTCTCAATTATCAACCCCAAAAAAAAAAGAATATTAAAACTAAATATTGTATTCCGATCCTAGATTTGGAAAGGAAAAGGAAAAAAAAAAACAAATTATTACCAAATAATATAAAACTAAATTATTTTATACGTACAACGTGGAGCCTAAAAGTAAAATTTTATCATTTATTGTATAGTTTAATAAATAAATTAAGAAGGAAATTCAAAGATACGGAGAAACCCTAATAATTTATAGTACTTTTTTGTTCCCAAAAGATAACGGCGGCGATGTTTTGCTCTACCTCTACAGCCGGAGAAGATTCCGAATCGCCGGCGGATTTTAGTGGACGATTCTATTTTCACTCTAAAACTATAACAAGATTGCTAAAGCATATATTTATTGATCACCATAATAGAGAGAGCAAGGTAAAGAATTAACAACGAAATCTAAGTATGGAAAACCATAAAAAAAAAAGAGACGAAAGTCATCAAAACCCTAAAACCGACAATTAGAAACGAAACCAAAAACTAGGGTTTTGGTGTATCAGCCTCATCAAAAGCCCATGCGTTTTCCTTGCGAACCTCTGCTTCTTCCTCCTCAGTGTAATCGTTCTCGACTCCGAAGACTTCACGAATTTTTTCTGGCGTGTAATCTTTGATGTTATCTGCAATTGTCTGAGAAACGAGATCAAGAAGGCCTTTAACGTTGAGATAGTTAGCAGCGAGAATGATTTTTAAGTGTGTTTTCAAATCAAATTTCTTCATGAACTCTTTGTCCCAAGTCTTGAGCTTCGTCTGAGCTTCCTCGCTTTCTTCTTCATCGACGTGTGTTTTGCAATACTCGATAACCATGGAGAGGATATCTCCGGTAACGTTTTGAAGAGGGATCTCGTTAATAACACAGTCGTCTTCGATCATGTGTCCTACGATTTGCAGTTTTCTTGCTACCACTTCTTCAACCTCGAAAGATTCGCCATCGGAGCTAGTCAAAACAATCTTGTTGGAAGACATATTGTTCGTTTTTGAGATTTTTGGGTGATGAAAAGAATTGGTTATATGAATTATGCAAAGATGGAATAGAGGAGTCGATGATTGTATCTATTTATAAAATTTTAAGAGTCGGTCAATTGTGTTTTCCTTTTCACAATCTGAAAACATGTGTTTCCTTTTTACCCAAATAAAAAAAAAGAGGAAGAGAAGAAGCAAATCTTCCTAATTTAACTAGGGTTTAGTTTTAAACCTTTGGGCTTAAAACCGACGTCTGAGTAAAAGATATACTTTGGGCTTATCAGGAGATTCTAGAAACTTACAAAAAAAAGTTTTTCATAAACATCGATATTTTCTATGCAAATTTTGTATGACATTTTTTTATTGTCCATCTTAGTTAGAATTGAAATTAATAGATTAATTATTAATTTAATTATGGGATATATTAAGTTTTGTAACAAATTATTCACTTTATCAGTTGCGTTCGTTTAGTTTGTTAGGTTTGGGAGTCGATTGTGATCTCAGTCGTTTTGTTTAAATAGGCTTTTGTGACATGTAAGACACCCATTGATTTTCTACTTTTCTTTGAATAACTACTAATTAGAAGAGTAAATCTCAAATTAAATCTCTATTGATATTTTATCAAAAATCTCTATTGATATTAGCTAGTTCTCGAGCTCCGATTACAACAGTACATAAAATTCATAAAATAATATATTGTTCTAAGAAAATCATACCCTATATATATGTACTAGATCATGACCCGCACGTACGTGCGGAGTTTCATATTTTAAAATTTGTTTAACAAAATTTAATTTAATATAGATTATTTTGTTGTTTTATGATATATATTTTAGTGTATTAGATCTGGATCCACGTACGTGTAGAAATATTTTTATAGAAATTGTTATATAGATTTTAAAAATATAAAATATTTTGTTGTATTAGTGAACTTCGTAATAATATAAATATTATAAAGTTAGAGTAATGAACAAAAAATTCAGTTGCGTTAATGCATAATTATATTTTAAGATCCGGACTAATTTAGTTGCAAAAGTTAAATGGTGTTACATTTTTATTTTCTTAACTAATCAAAACTGTTCTAACAGTTTGATTACATATGTTAAATAGGATATGAATTCGGTTTTAGTTTAGGTTATTTCATGTATATTAGCATGGCGTAACTATTTTGGAACAGGAAACATATCACGTCCGGTATCTGTCATAAATTCTTTGTCCCATAACCTGTCACGTACACGTAAAATAAAAATATTACGGTCCCATATCTGTCATAAATAGAGTATGTGTAACTGAAAACGTATGTACATGGTTATGTGTGTAAACAAATTTATTTTATATAGTGCTCATAACCCGAACACATACCAGTTGGGTATTTAGTTTGATTTTTAATATATGTTCCCCTTCTATCTCGTCTCGTAATTTCTATTTCTATTTTATTCCATTAAAATTATGTTCCAAATTCTTGTTTGCTTACCTTTAAATACCATACAATATTACAATATATACTGTGAGTTTTGCGGATTAATATGTATGCTGTTAAAGTTATAAATATATTTTAACAAATTTATTAATGTTTCTAGCTAAATTTTGCATATTTTTCTTTTCATTGTTTAATCATAATTAATTCTAGACGTCAAAAAAAAAAAAATCATAATTAATTCGATTTTTTGGAGTAAAATTAAAATTTGAGATATATCTATAAAAGGGATATGCTATTGCTGCATAATTTGTTTTGAATGCAACATATATAATTAGTTAACATTATTTCGAAAACTGTGTGCAATATATTATGGATTGGTTTAAGGAAGATCCGGTTGAGAAGAAAAAAAAAAAAACACAAAATATTTCGAAATTAATATGTACAATCTATTATTTAGATATTTTCGAAACTTGCTCTAAATAAATGCTCAATATCGTTTTTTTAGAAATTGTGAAATAAAATTTTGTTTTATATTTCAAAATTTGTGAAAATATTATAACAAAACTGAGTCTTAAATATTTGTATTTAATATTTTTACGAAATTTCAAATTCAATCTTAAAATCCTCCATTGATAAAATTTTTTAAACTATAGTGTTTTTAATTTTGAATTAAAATGGTATTATTATTTTTTTATTTTTGATATAGAATAGTTTATTAGGATTGGTTTAGATAAAATTTTAGTTGGATATCAAATCTTAGTTTTTCAATTCTCATTGGTTAACAACTTGTTAGAAAAAAAAATTAAAATTTTCGTCCATAATTAATAAGAGAGAGAAAGTGAGTATAATTTTTTTGGAAACTAATAATTACTTTAAAAAATTTTATTATTTTTTATTTAAATATATTATTTTGTGATTACTATTTTATTTTTAATGAATTTATTTAAAAACTAAAACCAATGGTATTTTTGTAATACTTTACACTTTATAAGGTTATTTATTTTAAAGTGCTTCCCAATTAATAGTATAGATGTATATAAAAAGATTATAACGGTGTGAATTTACGATAACTAGTGTACGGAAACAAATCTTTTAATTCATACGAACTAAATCCCCAAAAGGAAAGAATAATGGTAATTTTTTTAACGGCGGCGACTTTTACTACGTTTACAGTCCGGGAAAGAATTCCGAATCACCGGGTGATTTTGGTGGACGATACCTTTTCTTAATAATTATGGTGGACGATTCTATAGTTAGGATCTAATATTTTATTCACTCTAAAAGATTGCTAAAACATATTTATTGATCATCATAATAGAGCAAGAACATTGGTCAATTATCTAAGAAGAGAATTAATTAACAACGAAATTAAAGAGACTAAAAGTCGATCCACACTTGAGATAACGGAAGCAAATCATTAACCAAATCAAATATGGAAAAGGAAAAGAAATAAGAAAAAGAAACGAAACGCTAGGGTTTGTAAAAAAAAACTAGGGTTTTGAAACTTCTTGTGCTGAAGCAGCCTCAAAAGTCCAAGCGTTCTCCTTGCGAATCGCTTCTTCTTCTTCAGGTGTGAAATCGTTCTCGATGTTAAAGAGTTCTCGAACTTCCTCTGGCGTCATATCTTTGATGTAATCTGCAATGGTCTGGCTAGTGAGATCAAGAAGACCTTTGACGTTGAGATAGTTAGCAGCGAGAATGATGATGAAGATCGTCTCAATATTGAGATCCTTCATGAACTTTGCGTCCCAAGCATCGAGCTTCTTCTTCGCCTCCTCAGATGCATCATCTTCTTCTGTTGATTTAGGCACAACCACATCATCGACCTTCTTCTTCGGCTCATCAGATGCACCATCTCCTTCTGTTGATTCAGGCACGACATCATCATCGGCCACATCGTCGACGTGTTTCTTGCAATACTCGAGAACCATGGAGAGAGTCTTTCCGGTAACGTTTTGAAGAGGGATTGCGTTAATAACACAGTCGTCTTCGAGCATGTGTCTTACGATCTGCAGTTTTCTTGCAACCACTTCTTCAACCTGGAAAGACTCGCCATCGGAGCTAGTCAACACAATCATGTTCGAAGACATATTGTTTGCTTTGTGAGTTAAACGAAAATAAGAAGTTTTTTTTTATGTGTAGAGAATTTTGATGAGAGATTGTTGAATGAATGATGAAATAGAAGAGTCGATGAATGTCTCTATTTATAGAATCCTAAGAGTCGGTTAATTGTGTTTTCCTTTTCACAATTGGAATTGGGTTTCATGTTGTTTCCTTTTCTCACAAGGAACTAAGGAAAATAAACGCAAATCCTAATTTAATTATGTATAGGGTTTAGTGAAGATAAATTTCTAGAAACTTTTTTAGCAATATAACAATATTCCTTTTTGTTTCTTAATTTATGAATTAAAAAAAGTGTTTTATAAACGTGGAAATTTTGTATTTTCGATGCAAATTTTGTATAACATTTTCTGTAATTTCCAATTTTGTATAACGTGGAATTAATTATTATTTATTTATTGAATAATAGCGTATTAGATTTTGTGTAGAGTTTAACAATGTGTTCAAATCCTTAAACATCTAATTTTATTGGTTACTGGTTACTGGTTATTGTACAAAATCCTCGATGGTGACTCCAATATTATTATTAAAGAAAGGGAGATTTACTCAGATGTTATACATTTTATATGAAATTACCAGAAACATACAGATCTTTTTTTTATTACTATCATATTTCGGGTATTTTTTATACCCAGCGTGCCCCTGTTAAACGTTACAGGAAAAAACGTAATTACAAAGAATGCCACTGCCACGTCAGCAAAGCCGCGTCGCCACATCAGAAATCGCTGACGTGTATTAATGAACTCAGCCGTCGAGCGATATAGCGGCAGTGACGGCTGAGTTACGGTATGTTGCGGCTGATTTAAGAAAAATGGCTGAGTTATGAGCAGACGGCTGACTTACGAGTATAACCCAGCCTGGAGTTACGGCTGACTTACTGAAATCTGTCTGAGTTATGATAAAATGGCTGACTTTCGAGCATAACCCAGCCTAAGTTACGGCTGAGTTTTCACCCGATGGTTGATTTGTCAAATTTTTGGCTGAGTTATTGCTTCGACACGGCTGACTTAACTTTCTCCGGCTGGCTGAGTTATCAAAGACGGCTTAGTTATGGGATGACGTTACGGCTGATTTATGTTCGAGTATCATAAATCAGCCGTAATGAGCTGGATTAACGGAAAACTCGGCCTTATTATGGCTGACTTAGTAGCGAAAGATTAATTACTAGAATAGCATGCAATGACGGCCGACTTATTAAACGACACGACTGAGTTAAATATTTTTGGTTGAGTTACGACAGTAAACGGCTGAATTTGGCTGCCGTTTTTTCGTTTTTTAATTACTGTAATAGTATTCATGTTGCGGCTGAGTTAAAGTTTTGTTTGATGGCTGGTTTAATTAAGCTGATTTACATTTTCGTTTGGTGGCTTACTTGCCACTTCATCAATTAAAAAATGACGTGGATGCAACATTCCATGTCATCATTCCATGTCATCATCATCAAAGGACAAAAAAATAGGGCCAAATTTTTTCAACTCGTCTTCTTCACCTGAGTTTATCACATCACCGGAACTTCCAATTCCTCATCGTCTTCCTCATTCTTCTTCAATTTCTTTCATCCTTCTCCCGATATGGTTGATCCGGTTCCGGTAATTGGGTATAAAAACACAAATACGTATTTAACACCGATGAAAGAGGGTGTAGAGTTGTGCAGATAGATGCGAAAACAACGCACGAAAAACTTGTGAAGTTGGTGCTCGATGATAAAGTTAGAGGAAATGTTGCGTCTCTTATTGTTTCGCTGCAAATTTACATGTCACGGCTGAGTTATATGCTTAAGGGAAGACGAAAGGTTCGGTCAATTTACATGTCACGGCTGAGTTATATGTTCCAGGGAAGACGAAAGGTTCGATAAAATTACATTACGGCTGAGTTATATGCTTAAGGAAAGACGAAAAGTTCGGTCAATTTACATGTCACAGCTGAGTTATATGTTCCAGGGAAGACGAAAGGTTCGGTAAAATTACATTACGGCTGAGTTATATGTTTAAGGGAAGACGAAAGGTTCGGTAAATTTACATGTCACGGCTGAGTTATATTCTCCAGGGAAGACGATAGATGGGTGTAAATTATATGTTACGGGTGAGTTATATGCTTCAGGGAAGACGAAAGGTTCGGTAAATTACATGTCACGGCTGAGTTATCATTCAGGGAAGACGAAAGGTTGTGTAAATTATATGTTACGGCTGAGTTACATCACGTTACGGCTGAGTTACATCACTTTACGGCTGATTTATAACACAGATCGGAAAGCAACATTTTTTTGGAGAAGACAATATGAAATTTATTGGTCAAATAACAACAATCAAATTAAGATTCGTAAAAATATGTTTGAGGGATACATAGGAGGAAGACTAAACCGTATGAATCAAAACATAGATAGAAGTAGAAATGTCTCCAAATAGATCGATTGAGAGGAAGATTAAACGAGAGACATGTAAAATCAAAGTAAAAGAGTAGCTATTCTTGATTTCAACTCAAACCTGTAACGAATCATGTAGAATTCCATAGATCTCTTTGTTTTGGGTTTTGATTTTTGATGACTTTTTTCGTGAGCGTGGTTGCGAGTAGATCTGACGAAGCTTTTGATTTGGGACCCTATGGCAAGCGTTGTGGCTGTGAGGTCTAGGAAGATCCAGCCCAATCATGCAATTTGAAGATCTCTGTCAATGTTGTACCCAAGTTAGTTGCAGATTATTAGATCTAAAAGCTTTTCTTGGATTTGGAGACAAAAAAAAAGAGAAGAGGAGAAATGATCTAAAAGCTTTTCTTGGATTTGGAGACAAAAAAGAGAAGAGGAGAAATAACGTGAGTTTGAGGAGTGTGAGATTGGTGATGTGGATTAATGACATGGATAATCAAATTTTTATTTATTATTTTTAATTAAAAACGAATTAAAAATTATTAATTAAAAAAAACTAATGAAGGGTGTTAATTGTAATTACACAAATGCTCAAAACATATAAGTAATTTTTAGAAAATGTATGATATTCTAGTAATATTCGAACTTTTGGTTAACATCTGAGTAAATATTTCTTAAAGAAAACAATAGGAATTTGTTGCTGGATTTAAAACAGTCGAAATAAACTAAAAAGGAGAAACATTTCTCAGGAAGTTCCAAAGAAGACAAGAAGAGAACATTATTAGAAGTATATTTTTTTCTATAGAGACAATCTAACAAGTTTATTGTATAAAATTCGATCATCTCTTCCAGTGTTGCTCTCTAACAAAGCGCTCTGCACAAGTTCCTGCAACATCACACATTCTTTAATTCAATTCACAATTCTCTGTGTTAAAAAGAATGTAAAACTTAGAGAACAAATCTGTTTTTACCTTGACTTCACGGTGAGATAGAAACTTTCCCAAGCTGTGAATGGTTACTCTCATATCTTCAACCTGTGAAAAGAAACACGAAACAACACTTCAGATTGATTCACAAGAGACTATGAGATGACTTTATGTACAGGACAAATTAGTCTTCTTCTTACCCTAACATAGCCTGCCTGGTTACGGTCAAAAAATCTGAAAGCCTGAGCCAAACAAACAAAGTGAACAAAAGATTTAGCACCAAAACCGCAAAAACATTAAACCGATTTCTCAAGTTTTGTAGGGATTATTTATTTACCTGTAACAGCTCTTTATCAACTGTTTCCTCTCGTTTTGGTGCATCAGATGTTCCCCCATCTTGCTTCCCGTGCTTATCCGTTTCAGACTTGGGTTTGATTTCGGTTTTTGGGTCAATACGACCTTTTTCTTCTTTTCTATTATCAGTTGCGACTTCAGTTATAGGATCAGCAACAGTGCCACTAGTCTTCTCAAGGTTTTCTTCTTTCTTCTGCGCCTGAAGAAGAGACATGAAACAAAGTGAGAAGATTTATGAAGAAAACATCTTGTTGTTGGATTCAGTTTGAAAGAGTGCAAGTCAAATGAGTAAATCATACCTCTTCAGCAGGGTCTTCTTGCTCAGAATTTGCAACGTCCATTTCCTCACATTCTTCTGGATCTTCTTCAGGGTCTTCTTCAGGGTCCTCTTCAGGATCCTCCTCAGGATCTTCCTCTGGGTCGTCATCACCATCGTCATCCTCCTCATCCTGATTATCCACCTCCCTATTAGCAGCTTCACCCACAGTAACTTCTTTACTGCTCAAAGTTTCTTTGGTGTTTGCTACAGCTTCCTTATCTGCAATTTCCTGGCTACCGTCTACGGTTTCCTTGCCTGAATTTTCTTTATCATCCTTCCCAGGAGCAGATTCGGTTATAACGGAGGTTTCCTTGTCTTTATGTTCAGCAGTCTTTTGACGCTTATTTTGGGATTTTGCTTCGTTTTGCTTGACAGACAACTCCTCCTGATGCCTCTTCCGTTGATTTCTTTGCCTCACAAATTTTACACGTAGTTTCTTGAAGGAAACAGAAAAATGACGAAGTATAAGAAAACTGCTCATGCGACTCAGACACAATAACTTCAAAGATCAATTATAAACTAACCTTGAGAAATTCAAAGATACGGGAACCCATTTGATACTGCAGCATCTCATATAGCGATTCCGCAAACAATGAAAGCTGCAAGAACATAGAAGATAGTTCAGATGTAACAACAAAATGTGGTACATTGAGTTCCAGTAGAAAGAATATGAAAACAGGCTAAGCAAAACATAAGGAAAAAACAAACCTCAAATGATGACTCATCAAGGTCCTTGTCAGTGTAATCCAAGAGCGAATCCAAAGAGGCCGAAAGTGAACGCAACTGCCAAAAAAAAAAAAAAATTGAAGTTACGACCATAATATAGATCATTACCAAATGTAATGAAACCTCTAATTTACTGTCCACCTACTTTGGAGTCTTTGTTCCGTTTCGTCTGTAGAATAAATCCGGCGCGAGGAGGTTCCTCACACTTTTTCCTGTCCTTCACTTGTATCCTGGACTCATCTTTTCCACCTCTCTCTTTTATCTCTTTCTCGGTAATTTTTTCTTTTACCTTTTTCTCATCAGCATTATTCCTATCAATTTTCTTCCCCTCAGACTGAGTCTCTGAGCTGTTTTTCTTTTCAACCTTCTTGTCTTCACCTGTCTTAGTGTCTTTCTTGCTTGAACTAGAGGCACCCTCGTTTTTCTTAGTATCCGGAGATCCTGTATTCTGTTTTATATCCACAGTTTTGGAGGCATTCTTGTCTTTCACATCTTCTAAAGATTCGGCCATCGGTTTTATCTCCATACTACCTGAATCAGGGGTTTTCTTGCCTGCCTCCACTACCTTTTTCTCATCACTATCTCCGTCTTTCTTGGAGTCACCGTCCATTTTACTGTCTATTTCAGCAACCTTCCTTTTAGCCACCCTTTTAATAATTTTTTTCTTTACAATTGTCTTTGAAGGAGTCTGCTCATTAGCCTTAGCACTGGGATCTGAGGTATCTCCAGTTTCAGCTGCCTTTTTCACTATTTTTTTGTTAGAAGATGTACCAGTGGATTCTTCTTTTGGGACTGTGGTCTCTGATATGGCAACATCCTTCTCATCCGACTTCTCACCTTTCTTACCAGTTGCTTTTCCATCGTTGACAGGCCTCTTAACAACTCTTTTAATGATCTTTTTAACAGTCTTCTTAGTTCCAGTTGTCGGAGTACCAGAAGTGTCTCCTGGGGACTTTTTCTCTGCATCCTTGGTTACTTCAACAGTATCTTTCTTAACCTCCTGAGAGAGTAGTCGATCTCTCTCAATAAGAGCTTTCCTGTGTGCCAACCATTGGGTTCTCCAAGTATCAAATGAAGGAAGACATTCTGATAAATCAGGGACAAATAGTACGGTGATCTCTTTGTAGCTAAAAACTCCATCTGTACCAACTCTGTCATAATGTATCTGTAAATGCCAGAAAAAAAGGCAAAGCAAATCTACTTAGATTTCCATATTAACTGGCAAGCAAGATCGCTTTGTTAGCTTGTAACTTATCCTAGAGCTACCATACTAACAAAAAAGTGAAATTGCAGCAAAACAGGACACAAATTAACAATAATTGCAGCTATTCACAGAGAAAATCTCTGGATAAACCAATAGCAATGGTTGATGATCCACATATTATATACAATCACAATAGAAATCTATAAATCAGGCAGTCCACTACTAAGCTTTATATCATCTTCAACAACCTCTACATAAAGAAAATAAGAGTGATCGTAAGGTGTATATACTATCTTAGCTACAATACTCAAGTGTCATGTCTCCACACAATGCAGTCTTAAACCATGAGAAGGAAAACCTACCTCGAGGAATGGATTCCAGTGACGGCAGTTACTCAGATCAAGATGAAGCTTATCCTTTGTGTGTCTGCAAACACAAAGGTTTTTCAAGTCTCAGACAATGAACAAAAGGCAATTGAGTTACTAATTTTGTTAAGGCTTCATGTATTTGTCAAGAGGCACAAGTAGGAAGAAAAACCAAATCATTGTATAGTAGGGTATGTTTGTTGTCTATATAAATCAATTTTGTCGTGATGTACATACCAAGTTTCAGTTAATTAAAAGTTTCTATTTCGTTCGTCTTCTTTAAAAGTGAAGAGATAATTCTCTATCTCTTACTCTGCTCTATCTCTTACTCTGTTTCTTCATTCTCTCAATATTTTAACAAAAATGACAAAAGAATACGTGAAGAGACAAACCTCAGCATTGTCTGAATTAAGGAAGACTGATCAACTGATGGGTCCATGCCATCTGTGGGATCCCAGGAACCACCAATCGCCATGAACGAATGATCTTTTTTAAGAACAGCGAATTTTATTATGTTGCATATATGAGGTATACGGTCCTCAAACAATTTATCTGAAGAAAGATCTTCCAGAGCAGTCCTACTCAGTCCGCTCATCAAAACCATCTGAACAGTAGAGAAAACCCACAACATATGAGCAATTCTTTCAATACACTCAGAAGCAATAGTAGCAATGATACATCGTCCAAACATGAATATATTAAGAATATAACAACTAGCACTGACATAATTAAAGAGGCAATCTTTATCAATGAGAAAGAAAAAAACAGCCAACCTTGGCATTCCAAACAGTTTTTTCTCCAGTTTTCAAAGCTAAAGGCTTTGTGGAAGTACTTTTCACATCAGCCCCACCATCTTCAATGTAATCATGTTCAAAACTGCCGTCCTCAACAAAAAATGGTTAGGTTTACAAACACATTTAACCAGATAATATAACGAAAGTGAATCCACAAAACTTGAACAATGTGTGTAAGGGAAACAAAACCTCCAGAACAGATCTATTTAAACTACTTAAGAAGGATTACAATCCTAAGACTGACAAAAATGTAAATAAGAAGCAGAATAATTCACCTCACAGCAGTATGCATAGAAAGTGTAAGCTTCTGTTTCGGCCAGTTCACAACAACCTGAAACATATAATACATTTGAGGTTAACAATCATTTAGAACTCCACTAAGGATTGGATAATAATTGGGAGATAGAAACACAGAAACCTTCGAAAACTCAGAAGGCACAAAAAGCCTGGGATATCTTTTATCTAATGTCAAGTAATCCCTCTCCATGTCAACCAATCGCGAAGATAAAACCTGCACATAAGTCACCCAATAATTAAATAAAGAATAATACACACTGCGCTTAAGCACTACATCACATACAGAGGGTAAGGTAACTCTGCCCCTCCCATATCTGGCACCATCAATCTTATTAATGGGAAATATAACAAAAAGTCCTTGATTTGAGAAAGTGATAAGCATCAAGTGTCTCATCCTTGTGAACATTTCCACATTTAGTTCACTACGAAGTCCATAAGACAAAAACTAGCAATCAGGTAAAGTAACTGGAGACCACAAGAAACAGAAGCCAAATATCAGATTGCAAAATTGCCCTCCAAAAAACTACCAAACTCAGTAAAACATGGATAGAGCAACCTCATATATGTCCCCCTAATGTCAAAAGCAGGTAAAATAATACCCAGAGGTGGCAAGAAGTCAGAAGCTTGGACAAATAAAACCCACAACCAGGAAGGGCCAAGTAAATTCGCCACAAAAAGAAAGAGAAAGTATAACAACCCAAAGTACAGGAAGATATCCCATGGAGAGAAAAGAATTGAGAAAGCTGAAAGGATTATCTTGATAGATGGCAAGGCTGATAGAGTAATCGAGGAGGGGCCAAGAGATGTCCAAGTCAATCAATAACAAAACAACGAGAATGCAGGAATGGAAAGGAAGATGAGGTAACCCTGAGGAGTAGGCAAAAACATCACTGAAAGAGGAATCTCTTGGAACACTTATTACCTTGCAGACATAATCTCTCCTTACTGGCTTAATCGGTGAAGAACGCCTTCAGGTATAACAGAAATAAGGTTAGTGCCTGGTGCAGCAACATTAAATGCCCTGTATTCCAGATGAAGAACGTGACAAAGATCAAAAATAAAACCTAATTGATGCTTCGTGATGGTGTGCATCCCGCCGCAAAGAGGAACTACGTGCATCCCTAGAAATAGATTTGGGCACTGGAGTCCGCTCCTTTGTGTCTTTGGACGTAGCTCTTGCTGTTGGAGTTCGATCTCGTTTTATTTCAAGAGCACGTTTTCGCTCACGTTCTCTTTCTCCTTCTCTTTCCTTCTCCCGTCGCTCCAATATGCGTTCCCTTTCCCGGTCCCTAGCTCTTTGCCTTTCTCGTTCCCTCTGGCGATCTCGTTCTCTTTCACGTTCGCGCTCCCTCTCTCGCTCTCGCTCCTTATCTCTGGCGCGTAAATCCTCACGACGACGCTCTTCTTCCCTTAGATCAAACTCCCTGAGATAACTTGCCCGGTCATCTTTCCGGAGATCATCAACACGAGGACCAGCGCCACCACCACGAGGCAGCATGCCACTAGGGTAGTCCAAGTCGAGAGACGCTGCACTATGGATCCCTTTCCCAGTGCCATAATCCCTGCCTGGAGGTAAGCTAACACCATAACCAGGATTTGAAGAACTCTCCGGATAAATATAGTCATCTAAATTTCGCCGAGGAACAGCTCCTAATAACGATGGGGTATGTTGGCTGGCATAAGAAGATGTGTTGCGTACTGATAAACCGTGAGGATCAGACTCAAGCCTTCCTCCATAATGCATAGCTTCTTGGTCAGAATGGCGCACAGTAGAACTTCGTTCTGTAAGATAATCGGCTTGTCTGCCAGAAATGTATGCTACTCAGTGCAATAAGATATAAATTTTGTTCGAACGTTATTATAAGTTTCGACAAGAAGGTACAGGAGCTTTATAACAAAGGCCTTGGGAGAACAGATCTGAAAACAATATAGATAACAGACGTACCAAAAAATGACACTATTTTAACAAAAAATTATATGCTAGGAAGAAATCTGGCTACCGTTACAATCATCGAAAAATACCTGTTGACACCTGCATCAACAGAAGAGGTATGGAGCGACTGCATTTTTAATAATTGTTCTCCTCGGAGGAGCGATGCTTGATCAATGCGATCATACAAGTCAGTCTGCCAAAATAATACAATAATGAGTATCAAGCCACCATTGAACAGAAAATTAACCAAATTCATAAGATTTTCTAATAGATGTGAGAGTTTGCGCACCTGACGAGTAAAATTAGATGAATCAGTATATCGACTAGTTGGTTCATTTTGCAACTCCCTACCCATATAAGCGCTTGGCCGTTCACCATACTGCCTTCTATCAACAGGAATGTAACCAGACAGCTTATCGGAATACAAATCATCCGCCTTTTGACCATAACCATGACTCGAGGGAGACAAATAGCTTCCAGATGCAAACTTTGGTGAATCAGGTAAAGTAGGAACATATCCAGAGCGGTTGTCCAAGACTGATGAACCTAAACCATTGGTACTTAAAGGCTGAGAGCTGCTAAGAGAAGATGATCCATACACAGAGCCATACTGCGTTCCGTAATGACTAGCAGCTGTGGATAAATGAGTTCTATATCCACCACCAATGTCAGTCTCTTGAGAAGCACCTGTAATTGAAGGATGGCGAGAACTCAAAGAAATCTGAGAGCCTCCTCCTTCTGCACCACTCACTGAACTTCCTGGATAACCAGATCCAAGCTACATAAAAATGTAACAATTAGCCATAAATTCGACCCACTAAGCATAATTTGGTATCAATGAAATTGATGATCTTACATTCTGAGCATAACCAGATTGCGAACCGTATTGCTGTTGTCCGTAGCCAGTCCCTCTTGAAGAATACATATCTCTATGCATCTGATTTCAATTTTGTAATTTTAGATAGTGAATCCTTTGAGAGATAATTAATACACAGAGCGATCAATAAGAAAGATTTATCAAAAAAAAAAACCAACATGCATCATCGGAAATTTCACGAGCCTAAACTAAAAAACGGCTGAAAAACGAAAGTCCAAGAAGATTGAAAATTGACGGGCTTACCTACAAGAAGATTGAAAATTGGTTTCTTCTTTGCGTGTCACGTGTTGACAGAGAAGCAAGAGACTAAGCAATTGAGAGATTAAAAAGGAAAAAAAAAAACAAAACCCTAGAAATCACAGATTGAGGAAGAAGAAGAGCTTTGAGAATGGTTTGTGGAGGATTAGTTTGTTGTGAAGAAGAGAAAGTAAAGAAAGGAAATGTTAAGGGTTTTTTCTTCTTTCAAGTTTTAGAGGACACGCATGCATTATCTCTTAATGGGCTTAGATTTTATGCTATATCTTAGACCTTTTAAAAGTTTGTTATAGGCCCATTATTTTTCCTTGTACGTTTGGTGAGGTCTAAATTCCGGTTAGGCAAAACAAATTTCAACAAGGGGCATATTATTACTGATAAAAAGTAAAATTATTAATTGAAAGTTTGCCATTATTTACTTCTATGTTTTATTCACATTTTACAAATATTTTCAAAACATAATTTGGAGGACTGGAAAAAATTTCTGATTTTTTTGCGTAAAATATTGGGTCTCTAATATTGATTTACTTCAAAATATTTGAATGCCTTTTATTAATTACCTATGCTAATGTCATTCTCTTAGCTTATGGTTATGTCAAGATCCACTTTTTACTCTTCTATGTATGATTCTATCAGCTACTAAAAGTGAGAGTAGATCAAGCGGCATTAAGGTTAGTGGCCTCCTAATTTAATCAAAGCATGTGTTGATGATATATCTTAAACTAATTACTTCTCTCGTTTGACTTCTTCTTACTTCTCAAGACAAATGGATTTTAAGGAATGTAGAGTGTAGTTGGTATGCTATAAGATGCGTTAAACAGATATTAGGCAGATCTTATTGCCGATTATGTTACAAGTAGAGCCTAGAGGATTCATATTTTACTCCCTTCTTTTGCACGAAACTATGAAACCAATATGAACACTCTCAAGCTTCTTCTCCAGGACAGCAATTTCTTGAGAGTTCAACCAGGGTTATTGCTTCCTTCAAGTTACCTTACCAACTACAAAATTCCTCGGTTAAAAAGTTTGCTCTTCTTCATGTCTCGGATTTCTGACAGCATTTTCGCAACTTTTTCTGCAGCTTGTTGATCACCCATTTTATCGGATGTCACTTCTTTGTGATTTAGATTTGGTGCTTGGTTTGCTTCCTCAACCAACTTCTTTTGATGCTTTTCAAGCAAACGAATTTCTTTAGTGTTTGATCCGCTGAAGTTAAAAACTAACTGCCTCACATCACATTATCCTTTATCCTAAGCTGTTAACCCAGTGTGAACCTTTTTCTCAAGTGGCAAGTCCATTCCAAGCAAATCTGTTGCGAAAAGCTGCAGAACAGCTTAGGATAAAGGATAATGTGATGTGAGGCGGTTAGTTTTTAACTTCAGCGGATCAAACAGCGCTAGTTCACTCGTTTGCTTGAAAAGATTTGCTTGGAATGGACTTGAGAAAAAGGTTCACACGCACTTAACCACTGAAATCAATTTATATAGGATAAGGTTGAAGACTTGAAGTTATCCCAGAAAATTGTGGTATCTCATATTAGAATACTATCACTATCATTCAAATGCATAAAAAGTATCTTAACAAGTGATAGAAAGTATTACCTTCACAAATGCTGTAAATGTTGCCTGCTTTCTACCACTTCCTCACCAGATTTTCCACAATGGCACAATGGTTCCTTCTGCAAAATAGACAACATTTTAAAAATTGCCGAGATAGTGTATGTCTATTTCAGCAATTGGCTTAGTGCTTCCGACCCTTTAAATACCACTGGATCATCTAACAGTCCAAGGGCCGACTATCACGATTTAAAAGGTCAACCACAATCTCGTTATAGACGAAGCTCCTTTCTTGAGTCTGCATAGATTTTACAAGATTCATGGGTATAGAAGGAGAACATATCACCTCTTCACAAAACACACAGAAATAGGGACCTTCAATTTGGTCACTCACTTTTCTTATACGCTCGTCATATATCTCTTCACTTTCCTTACTTACATCTTTTCTCAACTGCATAACCCTCAACTAAACATCAGTCTCCTCCTCATTCCGGCCTTGCGAGAAAACTCCAACATCTTCTTTTGCTTTAGTTCACTCTGTTTACAGGTACCCGTAGCAGATCTGCAACCTGAAATGATAGAAGTATATACCAAAACAAAAGGTTGCTCTAAACACCTAAAATAAAGTTACAGTTTGAAGTTCTGGACTATGGACTATGGCACAATGGTTCAACAAATTTAGTATTACCGGCGTGCACTTCCAACTTCCTGCCTCTGATTGTAGAAAACTAGACCCCATCTCCCTGTGCAGCTTCATGTCGTGTTATTGCATCTTTACCAACTCTTTTTTCCCTACCCACTGAATAGTATAGACGCATAACCAACATGATTCTGAAAATGAAAACCAAACTTCTTTTTGTATGATCTGAAACAACTTTAGTTTTCATCTCTGCCTCAATAACAAGACCGACACAGCAGCTTTAAGATACCCAAAAGATCACATACAACTTCTATATATTTCATTATTTTGTATACACTATTCTGATACTTTGTAAAAACATATATTCTATCAGGTACAGAAGATGTACACAAGGGGGTCTTATGCGTCCTACTTACAAGCATGCAGATCCAAAGCTCTTCTTCTGTCCTCATTGTTTATACTTTCGCCTATTCTTTTTTTATTCTTCTGTGCATAGTAAATCAGTTTCACTCTGCAAATCTCAGAAAGGGCATGAGCACAACATGTCGCTTCGTATTGTTTGCCTTCTTCTTAATTATATTTCAGCATCTTGGTTTCAGGAGAAGGTTTCGGATAAAGAATGAGTGCCAACGCCAAAGAGACCATAAGACCAACCACTCCACTAAAAGGCTGTAAAGGGCGGCTCCCTGCAATCCAAACCGGGGAACTTGGGTTGTAGGTGAGGAATCCACCTGACTGTAGTATAAAGCTTGTTGCTATGATTCCTGCCCGCAACCCAATTGGAACAATTAGATTTCCTTGGCTTCTTTCACGAGCCCCAGCAAGCGCCAATGACAGAAGCCATAACCCTGGAATTGATCTCAGGGATCTGGAGAATTCGACAAGAAACTGAAAACAATTAGTATTTAATCTCAAAAGAGTTAAGCTCACGCTATTGTACTTTCCATGAACAATAGTTGTGTATAACTACAATATGACATACACATATACCCAGTTCTTAACAATAAAATATTTAACAAAGATATATACCTTTGGAACAAGGCAAATATGAGTCCTGTAATGATAATGCTTTGATGGTAGCCCAGGTCTATAGCAATCTCGGCAGGCATCCATGATCTGAAGAGCAACTCTTCCACAAGCACAACAAATGTCGCAGCTGTAAATCCTCTAATTATCAGCAGAAGAAATTGCCCACATCCCTTAAGACACTTCATGGCATCAAAAGGATGTGGAAAATATGGCGGTCGAGAAAAAATCGCAGCTCCTGATATTGCATTTATGAACTGTATTAGTAGAACGACTGTGATGCCCCCTGCAAAGGCCTTTAAAAACTCTTGAATCTGCAAGGAATGAACTTACAATATCATTTCTACTGTCTTAATAGCATGAATGTATGGAAGTGAAGAGAATAAGAACATGTGAAGTTAAGGGAAAAGGAAAATCACAACTACTCCATATCTTGTTGCTGTTTGAAAAATGTCCACCAAGATCTTAGTTGAAGCAAATTGGCATTTGTATTATTTCCTTATTTTCTTACTTATGAGGGAAACTAATGATAATGCGCTGCGGGACCACGGTTATAAGGTTAGTCTAGTGGCTAATGAAGTATTAATGGTCAAGAAGTTTTCTTCAGCAATGCAACGAAAACCTAACTATTCTAATCTCAGTGTTACATTTAAGGTTTTACCTTTTCTTTGTTTGATGCCTTAAAATCAAGCCCATATTGCTTGAATGGGTTTTCATACTTCCGTACTCTTTTTCCCCACAGCATAACAAGAATGAATACAGCAACATAGAGACCAACTACACTAGCTAGTTCCGCCACTCTAGAAGGATTACTTGTGGACCAGCTCTGGAGAAGTGTTGGAAGCAATGGAATCACAACCGGTGACCATAACACGAGCACCATGCCAATAAAGCCCACAGCCCTAATAAACAAGAAAAAAGTAATGATACATACGAATCATTAGGACCAGCTAGTATGAAGAAGAATCAAAGGACCCTACTTATGATACTAAAATCACAAGAGTTGGAATCTATAACATGATTGTTATCGGAAGAGAATAATAACAGTTTTAAAACGAGGAATTTACTAGCAAACATGTACTGAAAAATATAGCATATTAAGAATGGGGAATTTTTACTCGCAAACATGTAGTGAAGAATAGAACGTTAGTTCTCCAGTTTGTCTTTAAGTTAAGGAAATAGTTAACACACATCCATAGTTTAGCATTCATTTCATTTAGCCAAGTAAACCACATAAATTAATTTATTACTAAACCACATTAATTAATTTAGTAATACAAATATAAGCATCAACGTAAAATGTTCATAAGAGACTACTTCAGATCAATCACATAAGTTCAACGATATTGGAAAGAATCAACAAAAATGCTTAGAGAGAAAGCAGCTTACCTCTTGAGCAAGGGCCATTCATCCATGCGCAAAAACTGGATTAGCCTATCAGTTAAACTCATAGCACCACGAAGGCCACCCCAAAGCAGAGCAAGTTTTCCAACTAACCTCAATATGCCACCCCTCTGACCCAAATCTGCCAACATTGCCACAATCCTGTTCACATGAAAACCAAGGGATTTCAGATTAAAAAGAATCTTAGGGCACTGATATATAAGAATTGACTTATTTACTTTTAATACCTATCCTGATCCACTTCACCAGTTTCCTTTGTTGGAACAGCAGGACCAGCTATGGACATGGCTTTCTCAGCAAAACTTGCCACTATACTGTTCTGATCAAGTTTTCCAGATTCTTTAATTTGACTATCTTTCTCCGATGATTTTGACATGATGCCGCCTTTTTGTGGATCCTGCGCAGGAGGCACTGATTAGAAAGAACGAACAAATTTGTATGATCATTTGATTATATATTCATCTGAATGCTAATGTTAAACAGTACCTCGTGTTGAACCAGCATAGCAGATGCTCCCAAAGCAGCGGTTACAGCACCAACCATGACACCCTCATTGTTAAATTTTTTCAGGCCAGATTCCACCATTTCTCCAATGCTCGAGTTGTTTTGTTCGGTCTCTTGGCTAATTTTGTCTGGCACAACACTCGGCTTTACACCATTGTTCTCGTACTTTTGTGTTCTACCCGGGACAGTATCTCTCTTAGCATTGCTGGTTGTTGTAGATACATCGAAATATTTTCTCAAAGCAGCTAAAACAGAGCCAACAACAACACCAATAGGCAGTACTTGTCTGAGAAAATGCGCCTCCTGGACAGCAGATGCAATTGCCCTAATGATAGCGTCCCCATGAAGTTTACCAACTTTTCCAGCAGGGCCATTGGAAGTTTTGCTGTTCCTTTTGAAAGTCCAAGTAGGCTCTTCATATACAACAGCATAAGAAAATGTCTTTGCCACCATTTTTATATCTCGACTGAGTTGAGACTCAATTTGCCTCATGCCAGCTGAACCCATCCGGCGTTGAACTTCTACATTCAAAGAGTCTGATACAATAACTTTAATGAGGTGCTCTAGTTCCTCACATCCTTCGTCTAATTTGTGAGGACCATCATTTTGATTGTCTGCTGCATCATGCATTTCAGAGAGCTCTAACTCTTTTTCATGGTCCAATATCACATATGAAGGCTCAATGATGTTCTTTTCATTACCTACACTAAGGGAATGAACCTGAACATTTTTGTGCGTATCTCTGCTGGCTGCTGCATTGTCAGCAACGTTACCCAAGTATTCTGGTTGTTGATCTAGTAGCTTCCATTTACCTTCCTCTGGATAATAGTTATCACCCAAGTGTTCTGGTTGTTGATCAAGGAGTTTCCATTTACCTTCCTCTGGATAATAGTCAAGCATGAGAGCAGTGGTTGTATTTAAGTCTAACTGTTTTGCAATCTTTTCTTTTGAAAGTTCCTCCCCAAGGTATCCATCATTAGAAGATTTTTCGACAGAATCTGTAATTCTTTCAGGAAGAATCTTCGGTGAATGCTTACCAATCACATCATCTCTGCCCAAATGTTTTTCAGTCATTACCCCAGTTACCTTTTCACTGTCAGAACATTTTTCAGTTTCATTCACACTGCATGCAGGATCTTGAGATTTTTCAGAGGGCATAAGGCTTTCAGTTTCCCTCTTGGAGGGAATTTCCTCTTCAGATAAGGACATTACCTCATTCGTGACAGTCTTCTCATCCTTGAGATTCTTCTCATCACTTACCTCATTTCCTTCTTTTTTTTCTTCATCCAGCTGAGTAATCATGTTTTCGAGCACACCAAAAACACTATTGACAGCTACCTGAGTTGAATCATCCATCCCCGTCAATGCCTCAAATGCGTCGGAAACATTAAATTTGGGCTGATTTGGTTCCTGAATTGCTGGCTTAGTTTGGTCTGATACAGGCTGGATAACTTTGGTTTCTTTGCTCTGATCATTACTTTCGTCTTTCTCTACAGGCTGTGAAGCAGAAGATTTTCCAGCATCTCCTTCATTGTCGGTAGATGTCACCTTGTTTTGATCTGTGGCAGACTGTTTTGCATTCTCATCATTTTTATTAGTTTCCTCCTTTCTTTGTTGCTGAGCTAGTACAGCACCTTGGTCCACTTTGTCCCCATCACTAGTTATATCGTCTGCACCAACTGGCTGTGGATTGGTACTATCATTTTTTGCATCTGAAGCCTTCTCGGAAGCATCAGCTACACTGGATTTTTCACTGGCAATTGGTGCTCCTTTCTCATCGTTTTTATTAGTTTCTAGCTGTCTTTGATGCGTAGCTACTCCAGAACCTTGGTCCACTTTGTCATCACTATTAGTGACATCCTCTGCGCCAACTGGCCCCTGGTTGGCAATATCACTTTTTGCTTCGGAAGCCATCTCAGAATCATCAGCTGCACTGGTCTTTTCATTGGTATGTGACTCGTAATTTCCAAGACTATCATCTTGATCACTGTCGACGGGTTGGGACTTTCCAGAATCACCGTTTTTCTGGGAAATCTTGGAAGGGGAATGCTCTAGTTCTATTCCACCTGGAGAATTATCCGAGCCACTAACAGTTTCATCTGAGCCACTCACCAAACCATCGCTCTTATCTATCGGATCAGGAGAATGAGAATCTTTTTGACCTATGGCACTTGATGGTTCTTTCCTTGCTTCCTCCGCTTTCTTCAATCCTGGTGCTATACTAGGAAGCTTAAGCTTTTCAAGATTTAATTTAGTGCCACCTGACTGCAAGATCCCAGTTACTGCTGTTGTAAGCTTCTCCCGAACTTCTTCTGGCACGGCATCTTGCAGTGCTGTTAGAACTGTCTCTCCTCGACCAACAGCATCCATAACCTAAACATTTACTGAATAATTGTCAAGCAATTGTTAATGCAGCGACCACAGTAAAACTTGTAAGAATTATTTTTACTTTTGATATGTTGGGTGTTACCTTTTTCTTTTCTTCAGCTTTTAGGGTGCCAGGCATGGTTACATCTAGCATGTTCACAACCACTTCTGCAGTCTGCAACACCTGACCTCTATCACTTTCTTCTACATTGGACTCATTATCTTCGATTGATTCAACTTCAACAAGACTGCTTGTTGAAACTCTACCATTTTCTGTTTCATCAGATCCAAAATCGCTTTTGACATTCTTTTCTAAATCTATTCCAGACGACAAATTCGAGTTTGGGCTGATGTCACTGTCTTCAAGTGTTTCTCTGAAAGGATCAACATGGTAACCATTCACCATCTTTTCGTCGGCTGGCTGTACGAGCTTCTTGGCACCGATACTTTTTTCAGGTGCTTTGGCTTCCGAAAAAACTAATCCCTTTGAAGGGTTAACAGTAATATCCACGTCTTTCAAAAGTGGATGACGACCTTTCAGAAGCCCAAGTTCTACAGCAGTCAACCACTGCATGGCCAACATAGGAAAATCAATCTCTCAGACATAAAAAAAAAGAACGTAAGAGAGAAGGACTTGCATATTATTTGCATTTTAACCAGTAAACTAACCAGAAGTTTATACTAACGACTAACGTAGATAAATCATCAGTTACTAACAACATGATCGTAATAATGAGCATCTTGGATATATAGAGTATCATGCCTGCCTTTTATCTGTTCAGTAGTGACCGAAGAAAAATAATCAAAATTATATGAGATGGTGTATCTATAGGAGAAGCATTATGTAATAACCACGAGTCTTAAATTATGAAGACAACCTAAGTTCCACCAAGATGGATTGACTAATACTCACTGGTTCCAATAGATAAATTTTCAAGTATAATTCATAACATTTGTGAGCTTGTGTGACTATGCGTGTGAGAAAGAGAGAAATATAGGGAGAGAAGTTGCCTCAATCGCAAGGTCCTGGCACCAAGACACGGCCACTGTACGTCCATGGATCAGATTTGGTGAAGAAGAGCACATAAGCAGGCTTGTAAATGGGTTTTCAGCTATTGAACTTCGTGGTATTGTATACGGTGGTACTACATCGTCATTCTGACAAATACAAGCAACTTCGAGAGTCAAAATATGCACAACACTGTTCACAAAAGTCATTCAAGAGACCAGTATTAGACTATCTAAATATTTACATGCAAATTGAAATCTGATTTAAGTTTACAAATGTAACTTATGAGTACTGTGTCAAAGGAGATAAGCGGATATTGTTGCCTTTTAAAGAAACTTATAAGCATGTTTATCCGAGGGATCAAAATCCTATTTTGTATCAGTGCCAACATCACCCTAAAATAAGGATATCACAGCAGCTAGTAACTCATTCAACATTATTCTCAGTTTAATTCATGATCCGTGCAGCATAATAACCTTCTTTTGAGTCATAAAATATCCAATAGTTCTATTATTGAATAACTGTCTGTATGTCCTAAACAAAAGTAACCCCTTGCAATGAATTCCTTAAGTAAATTAAATATACCTCTAAATATGAAATCTTTAGAATAATGATACCAGAAATTATCAATCAGGTCATATAGAGAGGTGTAACCTTAAACATAACTACATAGCCAGAATATTCACCTGTATAAAGAGGACAGGAACTTTTACTTCCCCAATCACATCTCTGGTGGCACAACTGGAATAGAAATCTTTTATACTCTCGCAACCATATGTCACCATGGACAAGGCCTTATCAAATTCGCGAACTGATTTTGAAGACAAAGCCTTTCCAACATCAAAGGCTTTTGCTCTGCCTTGAAAAAGCTCCTATAAAGTGTATCCATATGCATATCCCAGTCAATATAAGAAGAACTCACTCTAAATGAGTTCACAAATCATTATCGTTGCGTTTTATAAGCAATACCCAACCTTGTTTGCCACTAGTATCTCTACTAATCCACTTGTAAGCTGTTGATCCAAACTAGTAGAATATGGAGATGTTCGTGTGATCTCCTCAAGGTCAAAGGGATTATCAATGCATACAGCAGCTGTAAGAGGCGTTCTTTCACCAGCTTCTGCCAGGTATTTTGTCAACATATTTGCACCATATCCTCGGCCAACAGCCGTAAGAGTCGTCCATGGCCTTGTCTTGGTTAAGAATCGCAAAGCTGTGGATATATCATCACTATCACCAGCTGTAAATAACCTACAGTTACAAAAATGCATGTGTTCAAAATAGATTCAAGATAAGTAACCCTTAAGAGAGTCTAGTGTTAGGCTGTTAGCTCACCGAGGTGTAGTGAGAGGCGAACCAGCACAACCTCTAGGATTCATGACCACAGGAAACACGCCTCGCCTCAGAGCTTCGCATACAAACGATCGAACGCCTTCATCCATACTACCTTCCGGCGTTCCCGCGATCAAAATCACCGTTGTATCCATCCCACGCTCCTCCCTAATGTCCAAATTAGCCGGCCAATCAAGGGAAACAACTCCTCCGTCCTCTGTAGTGATACAAACCCTCTGATACTCCAACGGAGGAGTCTTCTCATCCGAAGCCGATACAATAATCTTGCCGGTATCCAAAGTAACGAAATGCCTCTCCTCTGTGAGGAGTCTATCGCTTAAACTCTTGTCAGAGTCATCATCAAAGGAGAACAAAGAGCAACGAAGAAGAACAAATCTGTTAAACGGCGTAGGAGTTGTGAAGAGAATCCATTCCCCAACAACATCATCAACGATTGATCTTCTTTTTGTATCACTAATCTTCTCTAAAGACTTTCCAAATAACCTCGACGATAAAAAACCCGCTAAGCCTGAAGCGACAAATGAAGCTAAGGAAGCATCTAGAGGAACGCTGATATCAAACGGCGGAGGGAAAATTGACGAATTCACTAGCTGTCGTTTAAAACGAGGTCCTCGCTTCCTGGTGTGAAACACGTAAGAGCTACGGCGGAGAATAAATGGAGACGCGGTGGTTGTTCTCGCCGGTGGGAATTGAAGAAAAATAGAAGAAGATGACGACGACGACGAGTACATGTTGAATTTCAAAAGTAGAAAGTAATCTGGGAAGGAGACATAAGAGAGGAACAATTTGTGAATCTTCCGAATTTGTTGAAGATAATAAAAGTTTGTTTGTGAAGAAGAATACACTTGATTCGAACATGGTAGATTTTTATTTTGTTTTGAGTAAAACAACGATGTTCAAAAGGACACGCACATATTGTTGAACAAAAAAACAAAAAAAAGGACACGCACATTGTCAAATGCATTAACTTTAAATGGGCTCATATTTTAGGCCCATTAGTGTATTAAACTAGCAACGATACAAGGGTTTAATCTCTTTAAAGCAATAACATTAGCAATGAGAAAGCCTAATTAAGCTAATAAGCTACATGGAACAAACTATACCAAAACAGACTTGGAAACTCACTCACTGTCACCGACTCTAAAACAGCTTTAGCACCAACTGCCTTCAGCTTCTCTACGAACTCCTCTCCTTCTTCTTTCGAAACTCCTTTTTTCAAAACCATAGGAGCCTTGTTGCAATTCTCAAATTTTACTCAGGTTTTCTTAAACTCTCTCTTTTTCAAGATTTTTCATTCATACTTCCATACATTACAAGGACACACACATACACATACTTATACAAGTTTTCTTTCACTAGTTAGTAGCTACTCACTTACCCTTACTCTCTCATCTTACTTCTACAATCTAGATTCACTTACACAAGCAATCCACTCCATCATTAGACTCCAACCACTCTTAACTGTTCAGACCTAACACCCTCTTCTAACTTAGTACTTAGCTTAGACAACAACACACTCTTTCTTTTCATTTGGGCCTTAGTTTATTCGGAGCCCATTACTAAAAACAACCCTAAGCCCATAATCTTTTTGTTGACTTTTCTTCTTCTTCTTTGACTCCCTTCTTCTTCGACGCTTTTCTTCTTCTTCAACCAAGTTTCTTCTTCTTCTCCTCACTGTAATTCTTTTGATTCTTAATCATCTTCTCTTTCTCAATTGCAGGTTCAATCGGAGACTCAACCTTCAACACTCCCTCTTGAGTTTTCGATTGAAGCTCTCGATTCCAAGTTAGGATTTTGAATCTTGATATCTTCCCTTCGCCACTGCTGGTTCCTTTTCGCTTGATCGGATGCGAGCTTTTCAAGACGTCGGCATAAGTCATCGGTGAGCTTGATTTCTCAGTCTCCCTCTTGCTCTCAATCCCAGCGGATTCAACGGCTTTTCCCTTTTCAATTTTTGTTGCTCCCTCTTGAACAATTCTCTTCTCAGTCTTGTTCTCGTTTGCTTCATTCTCAGTTGGACTCACTTTGATCTTCTTTTGCAGATAATCAGGATGGAAATTTATGTCGCCAAACTTGATGGCATAATCTGAATGAAGGCTCATGTCTCCAATCTTGATGACGTTCGTTTTTCCAACCGGAGGTAATCCCTTTGCTTCTTCCTTGTTTTTAATTTCACCCTTGCAAATGGTTTCCAAATTTTGAATTCCAAACCCTTTGAACTTTGACGCTTGCTTCTTTTTCTCTGTCTCTGTCTCTTGATCATTCTCTGCCTTCCTTTTGCAGATTTCTTCTCTAGTCCACTTTTTCTCCCTCTTAATCTCAGGTGAGCTTTCAATTTTCTCCACCGTGTCTCTGTTCAACACCATCTTCTTCAGATTTTTTTCTGGACTCACATCCTTGACTTCTCTAACTTTGTTTTCTTCTTTTCCAGTTTCAGAATTTCTCTGGTTCTTAACTTCAATCACTGATTTTCCCTTCACAGCTTCATCTCCATGCTTCTTAGCTTGATACATCACAGATTTGTTTTTGTTTTCAACATTCTTCTTAGTACACCAAGGTTGCAACGTTTTTTGATTTGCAATTTTAGTGTCTCTAGCTCCTTGACAACATGATTTCACCTTTTCTTTTGCAGCAACCATTGTTGCTTCTTCATTCTCTGGCATCTTAAGATGATAACTCCTTTTGATCATTGGCACCTCAGCTATCTTCCTTCCAGCGGGATCATGAATGGTACAACCATTTTGATCAAAGTTAACTTCATAATCATTCTCAATCATTTGAGAGACACTCAAGAGATTTTTGGCAATCTTTGGAACTAGTAGAACATCTTTGATCATTCTCTTGCCCTTCTTTGTCATGATTTCAATGTCTCCCTTTCCCTTTGTGGTCAGAACAGCTCCATTACCTACATGGATAGGAACATTGAAGCTTGTGTTGAGGTTAATGAACAGTTTTTCCTGTGAGGTCATGTGATTTGTGCATCCACTATCAATGAGCCAGACATTTTCTTCTAGTGTTTCTTCATCCTCTTGTCTTGCTGTGAACATATGGTAGGTTTCTTCTTCTTCTTCTTCTTTTTCGTTGTCTTCTTGAGTAACTTGAGCTTGTTCTCCATTCTTGAGTTTGCAGTCATTTATTAGATGACCTACCTTGCCACAGCGGAAACAGCTTCTGGTTTCTCTGTTTGTGTTAAAATTCGGTCTGATTTTTCCACTCTTGAGCCAGCAAACATCTTCATTGTGATTATCTCTTTTACAGTAATCACACCACCTCTTTTCTCTGTAACTTGACTGACCTTGGTTTTCCTTATTTTTGCTCTTCACATTCAGATTTCGGAAATGTGCATGGAAGGCTCCTTCTGCTTCTTCTTCATCCTCAGGAAAGAATTTCTTCTCATGTGCCTCAAGAGATCCAACCAGCTCAGCATAGGTAACTGTCATTAGATCCTTTGTTTCTTCCATTAAAGATGACAGACCAGCATAACTCTTTGGCATAGAGGCCAGCATTTTCACTACTAAATCAAAGTTTGATTTTCCTTCACCTAGAGCCCTCATCTGATTTGCTACAGCCTGAATCCTATCAGAGTAAGCTTTAACCTTTTCCCCTTCTTTCATTTTCAGATTCTCAAACTCTCTTCTTAGAGACTGAAGTCTAACAGTTTTAACTTTCTCATTACCTTGATAGGAGTGCTCTAGCAGCTTCCATGCTTGATGTGCTGAGGTTGCTGAGAGAATCTTGTCAAACACCACATCTGCCACTCCATGTTGAAGAATTTGAAGAGCAGCAGTATCCTTAGCTTTGAGCGCCTTCAAGTTTGCAGCTTCTTTGGTCTTGTCTGCTCCTGGAGTCTCTGGTGACTGAGATCCCGGATCTGGAACTCCATCTTTTACTACTTCCCACAGATCTTTGTTCATCAGGGTTGTTTTCATTCTTGCTGCCCAGAACTCATAGTTCTGTCCATCAAAAACAGCAACAAGTTGTGAAGATTGCAAGGTAAGTGTCATTCTTCTCTTCTCTTCTTACGGCTTCTTCTTTGCCTCCTTATTTCTTCTTCTTTGAACAGGCTCCAAGATCAAGTGTGCTCTGATACCATGTTGCAATTCTCAAATTTTACTCAGGTTTTCTTAAACTCTCTCTTTTTCAAGATTTTTCATTCATACTTCCATACATTACAAGGACACACACATACACATACTTATACAAGTTTTCTTTCACTAGTTAGTAGCTACTCACTTACCCTTACTCTCTCATCTTACTTCTACAATCTAGATTCACTTACACAAGCAATCCACTCCATCATTAGACTCCAACCACTCTTAACTGTTCAGACCTAACACCCTCTTCTAACTTAGTACTTTAGCTTAGACAACAACACACTCTTTCTTTTCATTTGGGCCTTAGTTTATTCGGAGCCCATTACTAAAAACAACCCTAAGCCCATAATCTTTTTGTTGACTTTTCTTCTTCTTCTTTGACTCCCTTCTTCTTCGACGCTTTTCTTCTTCTTCAACCAAGTTTCTTCTTCTTCTCCTCACTGTAATTCTTTTGATTCTTAATCATCTTCTCTTTCTCAATTGCAGGTTCAATCGGAGACTCAACCTTCAACAAGCCTTCTCCACCAATTCTTTAGCTTCCTTAAGACCCACACCAGTGAAAATCCTTACTTCTTTAATGGTCCTGATTTTCGCACATGGATCAAAAGACTCCAGTGTAACCTCAAACACAGTCTTCTCCACTTTAGCTCCCTCATTGGCACCAAGTGCCTTCTCCACCAATTCCAAAACAGCTTTTGCACCAATTGCCTTCAACTTCTCAACGATCTCCTCTCCTTCTTCTTTGGATACTCCTGTTTTCACAACCGTAGGAGCCTTCTCCACCAATTCCTTAGCATCCTTAAGACCCACACCAGTGATTCTCCTTACCTCCATAATGATCTTGATTTTCGCACATGCCTCGAAAGACTCCAGTTTAACCTCAAATACAGTCTTCTCCGCTTTGGCTCCCTCATTGGCACCACCACCACTTTGGCCTTCCCTTAGTACTCTCATTTTGTTTGATTTCTGATACGTGCTTGTTCCTTGGCTTTAGCTCTAGTAACCGGTGGTGAATAATCCAGCTTAGAACTAAGGAATCGAATAGCTTAAGCTTGAAGAACAAAGAGATTTTAAGCTAAGCTTCCTCTTAACCCAAGTCTCTTTCTAGAGAATTAGGTTAATTGTTGGAGGTTTTATTCGTTATTAATGGTCTTTACATAGACCTTGGTGTAACGAAGGCAAAAAAGAAAATCACAAACCCTAAACCTAATGTCAAAAACAAATACGTAATTGCTTTTAAATTAAAACGAAAACACCAAAACTAATTAACTAAAACGTCCTAAGCCTACCCTAATCATCCTAATTCCTAACCATAGTCTTGTATCAAATTTTTTTTTTTTTTCACTTGAAGATTTTTCTCTACATTTTTATTGACTCATTACATCTACGTTATACTGTATATTAAACACAAAACTTGCTCTCCAAGCAATAACTGTACTAGATGTCAGAAAAAAGAAGATGCAATAAGTGTAGTGTATCTTGCTTTCTTGTCACGAAATTGCTCCCCAAGCAAAAACGTCACTTTCTCAACACAGATTATATGTATACTAGTTCGTTTTGATCAAGATTATTGCTTCTTTAACCTTTTGGTACCTCTCGTTGTTCATAACTTTATCATCATCATCATCTACTATTCTTTGCCTCTCACTGTTCATATCCTTCCATGTCCTCTATCTACAATAGTTAAAAAAGCTCATATTTTGAGTACCATTCGAAATGATATATAACTTTTAGCCTCCTATCGAATTTAACATAAAACACATAAAGAAAAGTCAAAGAAAACCTGTTGTAACTTATAGTAACTTACACGAGTCTTTGCCAAAAGAAAGTTTGAAAATCTAAGAAACCAAAAAAGGGTTAGAAGGGACTGATTGATGATCATTTGGAAACAAAATTGTTTTCCTTCTTGTTCCATATTTTAAAACACATTTATGTGTATATATTTCTCCTCTGCCCTTCTTTCTCGATTTTTCCTCATTCGTCATGAGCTTTATTAACCTCCTCACTAGTCTTTGATTCATCAGTCTTTGGTTCCTCAGTCTTTGATTCATCAAACGCCAGTAACTGCAACAGCAACAAAAAAAAAGAAGAAAAAGACCATAAGCTCACTAATCCTTTACATTTAACCTACAACCACAAGCACGATAAGCAAACACAAGGTAACAGGAAGGTTCTTCTGTTTGGGTTGCAAAATTGTGTTTACAACAATCGAAATATCGAAATCTAGGACTAGGAGGAGTAGAAAACAAACCGGTTTGATGTCACCATTCCAAATGCAGTGAGAAGCCAAGAACCCAATTACGGCTGGGACAATGTATAACAAAGCAGGCTGAAACAGAGGTAATACAAAAACCAAAACCCATCAGAGAAAATCCCAAAATAAGGTTGCAATAAATGGATGACAACAATTTAGACACAAAAACTGACCTGGGCTGCTTGAAACCAGTTCATGACTACAATCGTGAGGACAACACCAACAGCGTATCCGATAAATGCACTTGTGAAGTATTGTGGTTGTCTACGTCTTGACACATCAAACCTTAGAGCTAGTGCAACAAAAATACCTACAGGAAAACAAAAACTAACGTCTCATATTCATATAATATCCAAAAATATGACTCAAGAATGCATAACCATAAGCTGAATATAGTTATTGGGTTAAGAATTAGAGGACATACCTGGAATGACAATATCACCAAGACCAAGCATAGAATAGGGTCTAAGAGCATCACCCGTAGGGAATAAAAGCTGAAAGAAATATGTAACAATGAGATTACTGACAAAATTAACAAATCAGAAAAAATTTGTTTGATGTGTACTTTTGAGGCATTTTTACTAACCTTTATTGGAGCATCGAAGGATTTGGCAACACTAACCATAACCGGAGTAAAGAAAACCCAGAAGATATCATAGAAAAATAGTCCAGCCTGCAAGTCAAGCATAAACAAACACCAAATGATTGAGACATATTCAAACACTTGAATTTTATTTTCATCTAAAAATCCAAACAAGTTTTCAAGAATAACATTCAAAAGATGCAGTTCTTACCAAAAGGATGGCACCAGTCTTGAATGATCCAAGAGAGAGCATCTCAATTCCCTGTATTGGCCACATCATTAATTAGAAAAAAATACACAACCAACAACACTAACCACAGGGATTCTAGTTCACTTTAAACTTAAATAATATGTTATGATAGTGAAGCCACATAGTTATGTATTCCCATATTATACTCCATAAAGTGCAAGGGAAATAACCTGAATGCAGAAGGAAAGGCCGAGAATATTGTTAGCTAGCCAATGCTTTTTCCACGCATACCACGCACAGAAGAACGTTCCAGGGATTCCGGCAACAACTTGGGACTTTGTGAACTCTACCTCCAAAGCTGTTTAAGAGAAATGTTTTAGAAATAAAAGAAAACAATATTTGGCATGAAACAAGTAAATCTCAACCAAAAGAATAGAACAATAACTGGATTGAGTAAGAAAAGTAAAAACAGATTCGAAAACAGGACAAACAAATATGAGCTTCAATGATCATTACATCAACCAAACTAGCATTCAAAGACTAAGCAAACAATAACCAACAAAACCATAACATCACATCTAAATAAAATGAGAAAAACGGATACCAATGAACATTGAAGGTAAATCTTAGTTACATACATTTGAAATAAGGAAAACGCCAGACGATGAGATTGTCATTCCAAGGATTTGGCAAAAATCTTCTTATGGCTGGTAACAATGTCGCCCTGCAACACACACAATTATGTCATGAATTGCGCACAGACAGCAGATCACGACCAAAAAAACAGAAGTGTAATTCAGATAAGACATACGAAAGAGCGACAATCCCAAGAACAAAGAAGTAAGCTGTTAGAACAGCATTGACCAAGTCCTTTGAGAGAAACTTGAACAATAAGAAAAGTGAAAGAAGCATAGCACTCCCAACCAATGGGAAACGCATGGCATGTTCTTTAGACATCGTCTCCTACACCATTTCAAACCAAACAAACATTTTAGATTGAATATGAAAAATTGTTTCACTAATAAAGAAACAATCTGATTGCGTCTTTGTCTTACCGTTGGAGGAGTATCCTTGACGGAACGAAAGCAACCAACATAAACAGTGATACATGCTGTGAGAATAACATTCAAATTTGGATTTACTGTCACAACGAGTGGTGCCAATGTCAAACCTGTAACCAAAACCAAAACAAAACCACTCAATTTTGAATCTTTACGCCATAGTTAAAAACAATCAATCACACCCACCAAGCCTAAACCCTAGAGAAACCAAACTGATCTAAAACAAATCCCAAAAACAAACAAAAATTTCATATTTTTCCACCGAATTCTAAGAACAAACCTAAAAACCGAAAAAGTTAACAACTTCATCACCTAAATCAAAAATCAGAAGAAACCCATAACACGAAACCATCACATGATCGTAAAAAACCTATCGAAATTGAAATTCATGAGACGAATTGTAACAATTATGAGTGAAAGAGAGAACAAACCTGCGAGAGCGAGATTAGCGAATCTCTCACAATTCTTCATAATTGCTTCTTGTGTTTCGTTTTTACTCTGTACTCTGATGAATGTATATTGAGAGAGAGGAGAGAGATCCAGTGGTGGGGTCAAGAGATAAAATTTCCACCAGATCTGTTAAAAACAAAAAAAGGATGAAGAAGAAGAAGAAAAAGAAGAAGAGAAGAGTTAAAGAAAGAAAATTAATATACTCGACGACTACGAAAGTTACGGGTCTGTGACCTAATTATGTGACAGACTTATTTCATTGGTGACATTCACGTGTTTATGACATTACGTACGCATTTAATTGGTTGATTAATAACATTCATCACCACATCACATATGCATATTTGTTTTCTTATATGGTTAGTCAATAAAATGGTAACCGATACTTTTCTACTTCAACGGAAAACAAAATCAATGTCACAAAACACCTAATTAATTATCGGAGATTTTTACTAGTCTATATTTTGGTATTATTTCTTTTTTTTTTTTGGTAAGATTGGTATTATTTCTTATATATAATCAATGTAAAAATATTATATTATATACAGTTTTAGTATTTTATTCTATTTTAGTAAGTTATACAAAAAAATATAGATATATTAATCGGACATCTAAACAAAATTTGACTCATGGAAGTGTAGTAAACGGAAAGAAAAGATGGGAGTCGATTGTCTGACTCTTTCCACTCTTTCAACTAGTTTTGGTCCTTTTGGATAAAATACATGAGTACATGACATTCAAACTATATCTTTAAATGTATCATACATATCATTAGAATATTTGGCTACGAGTTAGAGATTCTAGTTCAAAACAATGCTTTGGAAGCACTAAATGATAAGGTTTTTTAATTATACTTGAGGGAGGGAAACTAAAGCTAAGTACGAGTACGGAAAGTTAAAGAAACATTGTAATCTTTCATGATAACGAAAGAAAAAAATTCTCATTCTTTTCAAGAACTTCCCGCATTTATAGACTATTGAGGCACAAAACAAACCCAAATCCTGTTTTTCTTGGATTCCAAAAAAAGCCCAAGTGTTTTTAAAAGTATTCCAGATTCTAAGTGTTTAAAACATAGAACGGTAACCTTTTAAGATGGTTTTGGTGATCAATAAACTCGGTTTCTTCTTGGGGACTTTAAGTTCTGCAAAAGAAGAAGAAAAGACATCATCAAAAAATGGAATCTCTGTGCAATTTGAAAGTAATTTTGGTAACCAGAATCATACCATTTGACTACCATAGTCTTCATTCCTAGCAATTTCCTCGGAACCATGAGGATGGTTCTCGCCTTTTCTGTGCCTAGGCTTGCTTGAAGTCTCTATTGTTTGAGAAATATAAGGAAAGAAAGTTGGAAGCAAGACAAGACCACGATCCATGTCAAATACATTGGCTCTTAATCGCAGCATCACTTGCGTAAGAGCTTTGATTGCTGCATCAAGACTTCCTGTTATCTATAACCACAAGATAAAGAAACATTGTTTAAGCTCTTTAAAACACACAAAATCGAGAATGTATCAGGCAATAAAGGGTCAAGATTTATTACTTGGACCATCTCCTCATTCTCACGAGCAATTCTTGGTACATCTTCGCCTTGAAAAATGCGGATGTTCGCTTTTGTGACACTCCTCATCTCGGATATAAGAGCTCCACCTTTTCCAATGAGACACCCTACTTGAGAACTTGGAATAAGTACACGAGTAGAGATGGCAGAATCACTTGAATCTTTCCCCACATTCTCACTGCATCGCGTTTGTAAGCGTAAGGCTGCATTCACCGTTGGGGATTGATCTTCGAAGAACTGATGTACATAAACTTGGTTCAACATTTCACACGTTGAAAAATGAGACTCTCATTCAGAAGAAAAAGTTTGCATTACCTCCTTTGCTGATATGAAAATTATGCAATCATCATCTTCATCAGTTTCTGGGGTATGGACTTTGATGGTCGCACCAGATTCTTGCCTAGTCTGATTAATGAAACAGCCACCTTTTCCTATTACACCTCCAACATTTTCAGCTGGACATATGAAGCAGATAGAAAACACTCTTGCATCGGCAGCATCTCTTGGTGCAGAGTAATTTTTGTGAGAACTCGTTATTGCAGGACTCATTAGAATTCCACCAGGTTGATGCTGCAGGGTACTAGAAGAAGACAGAAAGTAGTTCTGAAAGCGTGACGGATTATCATAAAGCAGAAAGGCAACTTGGTAAAGAGCTTCTCTAACAGCAGAAGGATCTCCAATTATCTGAAAGTCAACCAACAACAACATTCATAAGCTAAATCAGAAACACAACCACACTAACTCAAATCTAGAAAATTCTCCAGAAAGACTTGTTGTCTTGTTGACATTACCTGAAGAAGCTCATCATGACTCAAAGCCAAAGCACAAATGGGAAGATTATCATTGATAACACGAATCTGAGCATTAGTGTCACTACGCAGTTTTTGGATAACCTCTCCGCCTTTCCCAATAATGCAACCAATTTGATCCGAAGCCACAAGCATCCTCGCAGTAACAACTGTTTGTTTCTCACTATACTCATCATCGTCATCATAATCACCATCATTGTCAAATTCTTCAGCAACAATCATATCATGAACCTTGAAAAGAGCATCAAAAGCAGGACAGACAAAATCCTCATCATCTTCAATACGATTCGTCTCCTCGCTATTAGAATATATAGTAACAACACGCTCATCACAACCCGGTATAGCCTCGTTTATCCTCATGTTTGCTTTCGTGTCAGACCTAATCTGCTTTGCAATTTCACCACCTCTCCCAATAATACTCCCTGCTTTCCTCACAGGACACAAGTAACGATACACAGTATCTTCTAATCCAGCACCATTATTATCTGCATCATCAGAAAAAAAAAAAGCTCTTAGCTCTAATCAAATTTGAAAACTAAGTAAACAAAATCTCTTACCATAAACGTTCCTTGAATAAGCCATTTTAGCAACGGTTTGGTGAGACAAATACTCGAATCACAAAGCCAGAGGAAGCTGAAGAACATACGAAACACAAAATTAGGGTTTAAGTTAGGTTTCAAATAAGTAACAGAAACAAACTTTCATAACTCATAAGACGACTTCGTTTCTCTATAGATAGATTTTAAGCTCACATCGAGAAACCTAATCAACGTCGATCAATACGAAAATCAGATTCTCACGCAACCGATCGATAAAACTTGATAGCTCTTGAACATTGCTAAGAAAACGGAAATCAAGTAACTCTCACCGGAGAAATAAGCGACCGATGATTGACTAATCCGTCCGTGGAAGCGTCGTCTCGCCGGAAAATGCAACGGCCTCTCTCCGTCTTTTTGCTTCTGTGGTTGTGGAATTTGAAATTGAAAGAGTAATGAAAGAAGAAAAAAGTCTTTGGGCTCATTAACGTCTATAGGAATCTAAAAGGCCTACCAAGTTTGTGTGGGCTTTTCAATCTTTCTTGCGACGTGACGACACGTAGCATTATTTAAATCAGTAAAATTAAATTCAAAAGTTAATATATTTAACGGTCCAAACAATGACTTAAGTTGACTATCCCAAATTTTTTTGCAAAAGAAATAATTAAACATGGTTAAATTTATTTGTTCTACTTACATAGATTAAGTTGGTTTTATAGACTATGATCGTACATGATCCTTCACACAAAAGATTACTTTATAATGTATGACTGAAGTCAATATAAACGATTAATTGACCAAAATAATAAATTTAATTGTAATATAGTATAGCAATCAAACTTAAAGTGTGGGTAAATTTGTAGTTTTAAATAGTGAAGGAAAAAAAAAAAAAAATTAAAACTATCTTATCATTTCCAATTTTCTACTAGAGTCAATTCAGTCCAGGTTGTATTTGGGCCGAGCCTTCTCCATAGGCAGTTTTTACGAATGGAATTAGTTTTTGCAAGTCTTTGTTTTCTTTTTTTTCTTTGCAAGTATTCGTTGTATGCTTTAAAAGTTTTGCTACAATAAGACCGAAAATATATTTTTTTTTGGTAGGCATAAGACCGAAAATATATAAAACTGATAAAAGTGAATTCATAAAATTCTCTCAAAGCGAGATTTAAATGTATATTAGTAAACTTTTTCACCTTTGAATACTAAAAAATATTTATCCTTCACAAATAAATTAAATTAAATCAATTGATTTTTTTTACTAAACTATATAGTTAGGCTTAGGCATATAATAAATTAACTATTTTTAATATTCGGCGATACTAAAGTTCAGCTAGTCATTACACTTATATCAACTTGCTACTTTTATTCTTGTTGACTTTTATATTGGAGTTAATAGGAAAAAAATCAATTTGATAAAATATGAATAGTGAAGCCTGCTAAATTTTACTGTCGGCAGTGGGCTACTCACGGCCACGGACCCATATTGCAGAATTTTATTAGTTTCCAATTAATTGTTTTTTCATAATAATTTATTGTACTTTACAATTTCACATATATTAGATGGAAAGTGAGTCTAAAATCCTTCTCTTTTTTTGACGGCAGAGTCTGAAATCTTTATAATCACAGTTTCTTTAATCTCTTCTTCTTTTGCTAAGCTTTGATCACGGGAACGACGAACAAAATTTCAAATATTTAATAACATGACAATGATATAAAGTGTAATTCATATTAAAACAACAAAACATCCTTTTTATTACGAGGAACTCTTAATTATAGTTATGATGAAAACAAGCTTTGAAGGGATCACCTCTTTTTTACATTCATAATTTTGTTGAAAATTTCTTGAGGATAAAAAAACATTCGAAGATTTGTTTTCGATAAGGGTGAGCATAATTTTTTTTTGAGCAATAGGGGTAAGCATAATTCTCTTGTTATTGTTCGTCTCGTATCCATTGCCAAAGAAATGTATTTCTGAAATAAGACAAGCTTTTATTTTAAATTGGGAACGAGAAACGGGCGGAAACGGAGATTTTTTTAGTCCTGTTTGAGACCTATATAATATTAAAAAATATTTATATATATTTATATATCATATAATGTAATAGAAACTATTATAAAATTTAGTTGACTTCTTTAATCTTATTACTTTTTGTTTTGTTCATCTAGATTGGATATTGTTAGTTTTTCTAAGTTTTAAATATATTATTCCCTCTCTTTCAATATAAATGATGTTTTAGAACTGAAGAGCTAAAAACATCCAAAATAATTTGAAGGATAATTTTTTGTATAGATAGTGGCTTTGATTGGTGAACAATTTTAAAGTATTACAAGTGGTACAGTTTTTATTTGTACCAATCACAAAAACTTTATCAAAAGCGTTACGTACTAAAAGTTTTACTCTCAGCTTTCTCGTACAGCTCTTTCATACAGCTTTGCACTATTCCGGTAAAGCTTACAGCGCTAACTAACAGCTAAAAAACTTGTACAGCTTTTGGTTACCAATCAGACCCAGTGTTTTTGTAACTTTAATAGCATTTTCTTAAAGCACAAAACATAAATAATATACAAATTGGAGACATGAGACTTTTGTGATTTCAAGCTTTTACACGACATACATCGCTTTACCCATTTTATAGTAGGCAATTAGGCATCTCTTAGGAGTAGGTGTTGGCTAATTTTATTTTTTCCAACAGCTTATGCATTATTCGTGTTTTAAATGTTACCATGGTCATAACAAGAATACTATCACAAATTACTAAAAATGAATGTCTTAGCAATCCATTACTCTTTTAAATGGTATAAATAATTAACTATACACTTCTACATTCTATAGTTTTTAATTGAATAAAATAAACAAAAATTCTTTCTGAAGATCTCCTTTATGTATGAGTTTTTGGGATTTTCGCTAAGGGTTAAAATTCTTAACATACAATAAAATATGGTTTTTCTGTTGGTTTCTATAAATGTTAAGCAAATGGAAATGTAGAATTTATTAGTTCTGTGTTTCTCTTTTTTTTTTTTTTTTCTTTTTTGACAGCAAATTAGTTCTGTGTTTCTCTAAGATATTGAAAGAAGATTAAATTTGAATTGGTAATCTGAAAATAACATAAAATTTTAACCTTTGTAAGAAAATATACTCCATTTTTTCACTTTAAGTAATGTTACTTTAAGTTTTTTCAAAGAACATGATATTGATCATTCATTTTATTTTTAGGTATAGAAATATAACCATCCGTGATCTTACAAGGTTTTCCCTCCAGCTAGGATTTACATACAAAAAAAAGTAGTACAATGTATAAAAACAACTCAAATTGGAATGTAAATATCTTTCGAACAAGCAATGTTTATATGAGTTCTTTATAAATAAATAAATAAAGTTTATACTAGTTAAGAATCAACTGTACAACTTGCAGAGGTAGCTAATGGAGATTGTAAAAAAATTTCCTATTCATATTTTTCCCCCTAATTCAATTTGATTAACGTCGAGTTGCCAACTTAAATAAATAAAAATATTTAAGAGAGTAGCATTATAATTGAAACGATTTGTTAACCATATATAATCGACATCTATGAGTCAAATCAGAAGAATAGTTGTTGTATGAGTAGAGCTAGGGACGACGGGTTCACAAAAATATAGCTAAATTTTCAAAGCATAATTCGATTTCATTAGATTTTTTGGTTACCACGTCACTTTCGGATTTAGTGGAATATGATTCGAATGTTCGAATCATTATAAGAGTAAATAATACTATAATTTATAATTGACAATCGCCATATAAGAAACAGTTTTTACGTTTCTTTTGGTCGTTTATGTTTACGTTTATTTATTTATTTTATCAACGAAATATTAAATTATTTTAACTGTTGGAGTCATACATGGGTAAAGTAGATTTTGCAAGGGGCCTCAACATTGACTTATGATAAACATACACCGAAAACAATTAAACCTGAAGATATTGATATACACATCCGCTAGGATACTATGAATTTTCAAAAGACACCTTCGAATATATAGCTTCGACTAGAATTTATGTCAAATATAACATAAAATTGTTAAATAATACAAACAGGGAAGATATGCATCTTATCAAGAAAAATGGTAGAGCCTATAATACAAAGAGAACAACTAAATGTTGGGTTTGATTTTAAGATTAATCATATCTTAAGACGACCTTAGAGTCTCGTCGTATCTCTCGTGATACCTACCTTGTCCCTTATCTTTTTTTTCGTGACCATGTACCCGCATACATATGTGCATATCATACAATAATATCATGATTATAAAATCATGCAATATATCATTATTGTAACTTTGTAAGAAAGCAAAAACAATTGCACATGCCAAACTACTGTTAAAAAAAAGAACATGACGACATTACATTATTGTTACGTGAGGCACAACAACAAACAATTAGAGCAAATTTTACTACATGGATTAGAAAAATGAACTTAAAGAAAAAATAAAATAAAGAGGTTGATTATTTTAAACATTGCACTTGTATATTGTACGTAGTCTAAGAAAATAACATGTTCAAACTGTATACGTAATGGTCATGAATCCACATTTATAAATTATTACTAATATGTTAATATATAACAAAAAAATATAAATATGAACTCAATTAGAAACGCTAATGCGATTAGTTGGAAACAAATTATGCCATACAATTTCTTGAGAAAATATAATCACATAATATATAGAGGTAGGCCATAACGAAAAACAACGTGTATTATGTTATTGTCATTGATTAACTTAGATTACTTTGTATTTAATGAATGGTCTTATAGTTTGACAACTCCGGTTTCCACGAGGAGTCGAGGAGTGAAACAAAAGTGATAGTCATGTGCTTAATCATATGATTAGTAGATAACCTTTTCTCCAATTATTGAACCTTATTCAGGCTTTAAACACTCGAGGGATTTAGTTACCTAAATACTATTGTCGGTAGCTTGAAGTTATCCTAAAATCGATTATCTGCTATCAATTAAGCCAATCATTATTAAGAGAAGTTAAATCCGTAATTAGGCTAAACTTAGAGCACTGGGGCAAGTGGGCAATTTGGCAAAAATAAACAGAACTTTAGACATCTGGTTTTATGCACTGTGCAGACAACTAATCATCTGTGCTCGTGCAGCATGCGATGAATCCTAGCCGTTGAATTTAATACTCCATTATCATCGGTGAAGATAAACTCTAACAAAAAGTTTTAGACAATTACCTCAAAAGAAGAGGAATACCAAAAAGCTGCCTTTGGAAATCTTAAATGTAGTTGAACGGTTAGTGGTAGTTAAGACTGATAAAATAATTTAACACATTTTTTTTTTGTAATTAGTTAATTTACTTATATTTAAATTTAAAAAATTAGAGGTCAAATATCAAATTTGAAAAGTGGTAATTCAACATCACACAGTCAAAGTATACTCCAACCAACAGTGAAAAAACATAAATGTCAGAAAAAAAACATGGGTTGTATATTATTTTAAATACTAGTAACAATTTTTTTGAAGAAAGAAAACAAATTTGGGAATTGAA
The DNA here is from genome assembly GCA_905216605.1 of Arabidopsis arenosa. Taxonomy (NCBI): domain Eukaryota; kingdom Viridiplantae; phylum Streptophyta; class Magnoliopsida; order Brassicales; family Brassicaceae; genus Arabidopsis; species Arabidopsis arenosa. Next base: position 863,118 of record LR999455.1, on the reverse strand, counting down.
GACTCTGCAAAATACTGCAAGGAAGACATAAGAGCAAACGAACTTTCACAGCTTTTGAGGAAGCCAAAATTTTTTTACGATTTTAATAATTTAATTGATAAGAAGATGGAGAAAAATTATCTTTTTCGTAGTAAAAATGTTTTGACCACATTGGAACTAGTGAATCTGATTCTGATTAGGGTTTTTAAAAAAACATGATTATCTCCAAAAATCACGGTGTTAATGACTAGGCTCCAGACAGCAAATCATAGTAGCTAGATACTCGTTAACCGTGACGCAGCCTTGAAAAAGATATGATTAATTTTATTTTAAAATACATTTTGCATGCTTTATGCAATGTGGTGTTCAATTATTCTAAAATTTATAAACCCAACCTTTTTTTTTTTTTTTTTGTTAAAGGGCTTTATAAACCCAACCTTGCTGGTTAGAATTAAAGACTGGTTTTTCGAATCTTCATATATTTTGATAATATGCTGCTGAATTAATAATAGTTACGCGATTCTATATACGTCTTTAATAAAAAGAAAATTCTTTATTCATAATTATATATTTATGTATAAATCATACATGTTCGTGTAGAAATTTGAATTTTGACCTTTCTAAGCTTGTTTTTAAACACATCTCGATCGGAAGTGATTATTATTAAGAAGTAAATTAACTTACATCAAATACGGTTGTCGGTTGATGTCACTTGAAACACTAGTGTGTTGTCTCTTATGAAACTTAGCTTCCAACATTCAAATTTAAAAAGATCTGAAAAAATTAGTCGAAATTAAAGGCAATTACATGAAATGGTGTGTGGTTATTCTTAGATTTTTCGTGTTTGTGTTACTTTTATGTATTTCACTATATGTTTGAGAGTAAATGTCTCTTATACATGTTCAGAATTTGTATTTAGAGGACATATTTCAACAAGGTTCAATCACTATGAGCGAGTAAGTTGTCTTTTTGTCAACTTTTTATTTGAAAAAAATAGAATTTACACATCTAGTCTTTCTATTACATTTTGAGTACTATTCTTGAGAAAATACTACATTTTGAAAAACTATTTGTGTTTCTCGACCAATGTTTAACATAAAGAACCTTAATTAATTATTCGTATTTACCCACCTAATAACACTATAAATATTGAATAAATGGTGTTAAAAGAGAAGAAAAAAAAAAAAAGAAGATGGCCCATTTGGATACTAAAGGCAAAAAAGGTTGCAGAAGAAAAGTCACACGCTTCCAAAGTTCCTAACCATCAAAACCGCCTGCGACCCTCCCATGTGCTTTCTCTCTCTCCCTCTATATCACTACCAAATTTGTTTAGGGATGCTCGTGATTATTTCAAAACTTTGCAGCTATACATTTTAAAAATCTTTATTTTCAATTTCTTTTTAAATTATCTCCTATATAGAAATCATCACACGAAAGAAAAGAATCCGACTTTTTTTTCTACTTGCTTTGGTGGAGTATTCGAACTTTTTGTCAAATTTAAGCATTGGTAAAAACCTAAAATTTGAAACTTTAAAAATTTAGTTGAAAAATCAAAGTTTACCTCTAGATATGTGAAACAGTAAATCGGTTTAGTCATAAAAATAAATGTGAAAATTAATGTCAAACGTGTAGAACAGGTGAACAAGCCAACAAATGTAACAAAACATTCAATGATGTTTGGGTTTATATACTCCAATAACTATCAAAATAACCAATAATTTTTTGCTTTTTCCTAAACCATGTTTCAAAGTACATGCGTTTGTGCCGTATGTTTTGCTGCAAAATAATAAATTCACCATCGAAACCCTAAAATAAAACATTTTTTGCAGAGATTTTTTTTTTAAAAAAGTAAAAGGAAGATAAAAATAAAAGTAAAAACCTAGGGAAAACAGTTAAAGCAGTAAATGAACATTCTATAAATTCCACTTCAACCATCAACCTTCTTCTTCACTCCCATCAACTATCTTTCTCCTTCACATTCCATTTTCTCTCACTCTCCTCCATTAAAGCTCTGCACTTTCTCAAAGAGAATGTTCATGTAATAAACATTTTCCTTTCAAAATTTTTTTCTCTTGCTAATAATGTATAAAGTTCTAATTTTTGTTTGAAAATTTGTTCAATTGCAGGGGAAAGATGAGTCTTTTGGGATTTGTTCTGTTGTGTTTTGCTGCAATGGTGTGCTCTGTTCATGGTTATGACGCTGGATGGGTCAATGCTCATGCTACCTTCTATGGTGGAAGTGATGCTTCAGGAACAATGGGTATGAGCTCTTAATATGTACTCTAAAATGTCTCAATGAAAACTAAATCTAGGAAATTCACACTTTTGTTGTTATTGTTGTTGTTGTTTTCAGGTGGAGCTTGTGGCTATGGGAATCTCTATAGTCAAGGTTACGGAACCAACACGGCGGCGTTAAGCACTGCTCTGTTCAACAACGGTCTTAGCTGCGGCGCGTGTTTCGAGATCAAGTGTCAGAGCGACGGCGCGTGGTGTTTACCTGGTGCTATCATAGTCACAGCCACCAATTTCTGTCCTCCTAACAACGCTCTTCCCAATAACGCTGGTGGTTGGTGTAACCCTCCGCTTCACCATTTTGATCTCTCTCAGCCTATTTTTCAACGCATTGCTCAGTACAAAGCTGGTGTTGTCCCTGTTTCTTACAGAAGGTAAAACATAGATCTTTACTGTTACAATTACAAAGTCTTAATCTTTTTGCAGTTTCTTGATTAGGTATAGTATAGTCAAATTTCTTGATATGGGTCTTCATAATTGCTCTGTTTCTTAAAGAAGTCAAGAGTTTTACTGTTGAAAGTTTTAATCTTTATTCAATTTTCTCGTTCACTGTTGGTGAAAGCTTCAATCTTTATTTAAAATGGGTCTTCATAAATCTAGTTAATTCTCTGGTTTTATTGTTTATCTTTTCTCAAATGGCTCTGTTATTTAACTGATGTGTTTTTGTTTGTTTTATGTGTAGGGTTCCGTGCATGAGAAGGGGAGGCATAAGGTTCACAATCAATGGCCACTCTTACTTCAACCTTGTCTTGGTCACCAATGTTGGTGGTGCCGGAGATGTTCACTCGGTAGCGGTTAAAGGTTCAAGAACAAGGTGGCAACAAATGTCAAGAAACTGGGGTCAAAACTGGCAAAGCAACAATCTTTTAAATGGTCAAGCATTGTCCTTTAAGGTTACTGCTAGTGATGGTCGAACCGTAGTCTCTAACAACATTGCACCAGCTAGTTGGTCTTTTGGACAGACCTTCACCGGCCGTCAATTCCGTTGAAGTTGTGTCAAGTTCGGTTTTATATAGTTTAGGGTTTGTGTAGTAGTGGTTGAGGAAAGAGGAGAGAAAGAGAGAGGGTTTAAGGCTTTTTAGGGTTTTTAAGTGGAGAGCCTTAAAACTTCTTCTTTGACTCTGAGGGGTAAAATGGAGAAAGGAGCTTATTTTAAAAGGGCTCTTTTAGTCATTTTAAGGATTAGGGTTTTAGTAAGTGGGTATTGAGTAGTAGAGTGGTGTGTCTAAAGGGACCTCTATGTTTCACCAATGGGTTCCTTTGTTTTATCACTTTTTGTTTTTGATGTCTTTTTTCTAGCTTCTGTCTTGTGGTTTAAAAAAGCAGAAGTGGGTAGGGGCAGAGGAGGAAATTCACCACCCGCCATGTGTTTTTCTTTTTGGGTCGTTTTGGTTTATGTTATGAAGTTGTAATGTAAGGGTTGAAGTTGTTTAAGATCAGCACACCTATGGGTTTGATAAGTGTTTTGTTACCACACTATGAATTTTATGTGTTTTGTGTGATTTTAAGCTTATGCCTTTCTTTGGAAAGAACATCAAACTCTTGACTTTGAAACTTTGGTGAATATTGAAAATGGAGGTGTGAATAAATATATCATTCCAAAGGAGTTATAATAACACCAATGACCATGTGATTATGAACATTCTTAGCAAGGTTATTTGAATTTGAATTTGAAACTCTAAAAGCTTCTTTGGATAATAATGGATATGTAGTTGAGAATAAGTAGCATTCCAAAAGGAAAAATAAGAATCAATGCCCATGTGATTATTGAACATTCTAGGGAAGGATCAATAAATATTGGAACTATTGTTAATTTGGGTTAGAAAAAAAAAAAAAAAAGTGACTTACTTGTTTATACTTTTCTGATCAACTTCTTTGGTTGTTTAATAATCAAAAACTAAAAGCCTAAAAAAATGATCTACTATATTATGGTATATAATTTAACAAAATAAACCTTATGTTATATAATGGTTTTGATGGAAAAACAATTGCCATAATGATATCAAGAATGTCAAATTTCATATATTTTCAACTGAATATCATGAGTGTAATTAGCCTTAGAGCATGGACAGTGGGGCAAGCAGGTGGATGTGAGTCTTGGGGTGTAGGTATTAAAAAAACGAAAAAATTGTCTCTCTTTTCACACCCGGGTGTAAGTTTACACTCGGGTGTAACACTTTTTCTCTCTATCTCTCTCTTTCTTTCTCTTTCTCTTTTCTCTTTTGCTTTAAATTATAATACTAAAAAAATACTTACACCCACACAAACACATTTGCCACTGCTGATGGTCTTACTTTGTTGGCTTGTGGTGTGGAGGATCTAAATTTGCAAACTAAGAATTATTTAGGCTGATGTAGTTATTTGGTTTAGAATTTAGTAGCTTTTTACTGTAAATAACTTATTATCTGCTGACTTATCAGTTAATACATGAGTAATTACACTATATACCCTAAGACTGAGAAATATTTAAGTCAAAGGAGAAGTGGCAAACTTGTAAATAAATGATCATCTGAAAACATGATAAAAAGACTAAAATACCCCCAAAATCAAACACTTCCTTATTTCTTCCTTCCTTCTTCGCTTCTCTTTTTTTTATTATTTTTTTTTTCTTTTTTCTTTACTTTATGATAATTCCAAATAAATGATTCTTCTTAATTGTGAAACTGATTGCATCTAAAATTATGATATTTTGAATTCATTAAACTCGTCGCATTTTTCTGATTAAAATGAACTCAATAAACCTTAAAAAAATTTCGATATAGAGACGTCGTATGTTTGGGTGTCGTTCGTTATTATTGAGCTTCTGTTAGAGATGATTTGAGACACCGTCAACCGACGACGCTAAGAACAAATAACGTTTTTCACTACAGCTACTGGGATTATTGTGGGTTATGCTTATTTTTTTATGACTTCAAGAGACCCAACGTATCAAGATTTCATGAAAAGGTTGTTTCTTTCTAGGCAAAGGAAGTTGCTTAAGAGTCATAAGTTTGATGTTGAGAGGTTTAAGGAACTTGAGAATAAGTGGAAGATAATGTCTTGCTCTTCTTCTTCGTGCCACGCAAATGCATCGATTCGGAATCGTGTTGGTGTTGATCTTGATTTGGAGGATTCTTTGCAGAGTCATCATAGAGATTGATTGGTTTTTTATGATCCAACATCAGTTTCTGGTTTTTCTAACCATTCTCTTTTTGATTATATATCATGATATATACTGATATATCGGGAAATACATATGTGTCTTACCAGGAAACACATGGTAAGACATTTTCGGAGGCAAAATTCCCGCTATTTATTCCAGGGGTAAATTCGTCCGATTTTTTCAAAACCAAAGATTTATCTCTCTTGTTTTGCAAAGAATAAAAGTTGTGTATGTACAAGCTAATTATTTCTCAAATAATTAGCGCTAATTGACTCTTAATACATCTAAGTTTCATATTTGTATTTTTTTTCTTCTAATCATGTCTACATCTCGTAGAATGTATATTAAAGAAAAGTAACGGAACATCCGTTTGATATTTGTAATTTAAATCATCTTCTTTGACTCTTCTTACGTAGTTTTGTGATAACCGAATCTTGTGTAGTTTTAATCCCTTTTTGCTAATCATACAACATCAGAAGATGAGTTTTTGATAAACAAATAAAGATTAATATTTACAGAATATATTGAAATAAAACATATAAATGGCGAGAAAATTATAATAATAATCTTATTTATATAAAAAAAACTGAAATCATGATTTAATATTTTTGAAAAAAGTAAACACGTGTAAAAGTTAATAATAATTTCATGTACTATGATAATAAATGTGTCATGTTATAGATGAAAAGACGGTGAAGGAGGAAAATGCAAAGCTGTATTCCATATTCGATTATAACATTTGAAGCTTAAAGAGACATTTCACAACTTCTGCTTTGTCTCCTTTATCTATCTGTCCGTTTCATTTCTGAAGCTTGGTGTTGCATTTACTTCATGACAAAAGTATTATAGAGAGAGAGACAAGAGAATTTGCAAGTCCCCATTTGTCAGATTCTTTTCTTATTTTTGAAGCCATTTGTCAGAATCTTCCCGGAGACTTTCTTTGTTTTGTTTTTATGTTAAGCATTTATAGTTTTTGGCCAATCTCATTCTTAGCTAGTAATTTACACTAGTTTTGTAATTGATCGTGGGTTGAGGGTTAAGTAATCAGTATTGGCTATCATTATATTATCATTGCTAGCTTTTCTTTTTTGGAGGTTGAATTCGGTTTCCGATTTAGTTACATACGAACTTGAGATAGAAACTGAATATTATGGTTCAGTTTGATTAATTTCGGTGCAAATTTGGTATTTAGTACTTAAATCTTTTTAGAGGAAATTATGCTTTGAATGGATGAGGATTTTTGTAGAGATTTCAGACGATAGTAAACAAAGTAAAATAGTTTTTCATCTTAAAAAAAAAAAATTCAAAAGAAAAAGTGGTAACTAAATTTTAAAATTTTGGTTGGGGTAACTGAACGAGTCTTTGAGCTAATAAGTACATAAAATGAAATGTTATAATTAAATGTATATAAAATTTAGTTGACAAGAAACAAAACAAATTGTCAGAAAATTAAATAGCTTTCGAGTCGCAGTTTTGGAGCTCTCTCTGTTTAAAATGCTTCAGAAAACAGGTAAGCTTCATACACACGTCGCTGTCTCGAGTCCCGTGTACAACAGAAACGCGTCTACGTTTTGTCTTTGTAACCCCATCAACGGCGTCGAGATGTCCACTTCATTGCCACGTGTCGATTCCTTAATAAACTTGTCAGAAATAAATCGATCCTCCACCGTCCGATCTCTGCTTCACGTTTAGACCGCACACAAGTGACAAAGTAGTGAAGGTTCCAAAACTTAAGAAAATTGGCGAGTGTGTCAATGTTGAAGAATGGGCCAGGCCCGTCTCGGTACTACATAATATAGGCATCGGCCCATTACAAGCCCAAATTATTTTAAAGGGATTGATTATTGAGGATTTTGGTGCCTTTGTTGAGCATTCTGCATCATGTTATTAGGCTGTAGATTCGTCTGCATATTTCCATAGCCTCCTTGTTGTTGTTGCTGCTGCTGTTGTTGCGGTTGCTGAGTTTGCGTTTGCTGCGTTTGCATCATTCCGCTGCTGTTAAACACTGCAAAGACAGGACAGAAGAAATGGTTGGCGAATCGGTTTTAAATGTAAGCAAGCCATCTTTTAGAAGATTTATTTACTTACTCTGGTCACCCAACATTTGAGAAGAATGGCTTCTTTGGGGATTTGTACCCGAAACTCCAAATTGCTGACAACAAGAAAAATCCAAAGATCAGATTAAGACAATGTTTGTCGTTCGGATTTGGGAAACAATGGGACATAGAGGAGTTTTTGAGCTAACCTGCATCCTAGGAACAAGTGTCTGAGATTGCATAGACGACATGTTTGGTATCTAGAATTAAAAGAAACAATCAACACCAAATCTAGTAACCAGAAAGTATAATTTAGTAATCGGGGAGCCTTGTGCAGAAGGGCTAAAGAGAGGTGACTGACCATTTGGCTACTTGGGGAGCCTTGAGCAGAAGTAAACAATGCACTATTGGCTCCACCTGAAAACTGGTTTAAGTGACGGTTCATCGCTGGATTGAGCTGTCCTTGAGACATGCTATGCTGAATATGTCCACCTGAGAGCTGTCTAGCTTGGAATTGTTGGTGCGCGGCCATTGGCTGGGAATATGGCATCTGATGTTGCCCATGTAACTGAAAAATAAGATAGAACTCAACTTGAAAAACTAAACAAGACAAAAAGCTTGTTTCATTTGATTCTACCATTGGAAACTATGAACTGTCACAGCCACTTTATATAAAAGCTTGTGCCAAGATCTAGGATCATTTTCAAGAGTATATCATTCACTTGACATATGTTAACTTGCATACATACTTTAGTCATCTAACTATACTGCTTAATGATTCAAATAATTGACATAGGTTTGGTATGATCTTTTTCGCTTCACAGCATCTATTCCCTAACTATATTGTAGTTCCATCTCTCTTACCGTCTGAAACTTCTGCTGAGCTTGCCCATGCATATCATGAAGTGCTGGTATCTGACTCTACACAAAGAATACGCATGTTTCCCGATAAAGCAGTATAGCAGGAAAAACTGTCAATTGCTACATCTGCAAATTTTAAACCCTACCTGACCCAATCCCTGCATAGAAGATTGCCTGAGCTGTTGTTGTTGTTGTGCAAGTAGTTGCTGCTGATGTTGAGGCAACTGCATTAATTTTGACCTTTGCTGCTGCTGTTGAAGCTGTTGCTGGATTTGTTGCTGAGGCGAAGGTGCATTAACCATACCCGTAGCGCGAGGAGAATTGGAATATGGTAAAGGAGATGTTGTGTTATCAAAATTAGGACCAGATGGAGATGCAGCTGATCTTCCCATAAACTGAGTTCCAGAAACCTAAAAACACACAAAGACATGAACCTCCAAAGTCAATAATTCTAATAGAAGTGATAATCATCAAAACTAGAGAGAATGATGTAGTTGCGTAACTTAACCTGCATCATTCCTTGATTGTTGATGTTGTTTAATTGGCCAGGTAATGCAATCTTACCTAATGAAAGAGAATTTTGGACTCATCAACAGCGTAAGAATGCCATTGGTAATAGTAAGAAAATAAACAAGAATCAAGCATTGTGTTTATTTCTACCAGACAGATCAATGAAATCGCTACCTGCATCGTTGATAATTAGCACATCTGCCAGATGTGGTGGAAGTGCAGTGGTTATCTGTCTCTGGTCTGGAGGCAGTTTTGTTCCTTGAAACACAATTGTAAAAATAATGAGATGGAACTCAGCAAAACCAAAAATTGCAGTTTCTTACCAAATCAAATGATTTGATAAGCGTTAAAGGGAAACTGAAGCCGCTTACCAGCGCCATCATTTACAGCTGCTCGAAGCATGCTCTCCTGCTCCTGAATCTTTGCAGCTTGACCTTTATCCATAGTTGGAAGCATAGACGGGCCTTGACGAGTGCCAAATCCGTAAGCCTTACGAGTATCCGCTAATACTTTCTCTGCATTTTCACAAGCTGCTGCAATCATATCCATCCTCGCCTGTAAAAAAAAACCACAACAGTACTCTCTCAAAATCACTATAAGCCTAAAAAACGGATGATAAATCACAACAAAAATGCACACAACACACCTTTAGCCTTTCAATTTGCATTGGTATTGGCAAACTCTGAACACCTTGAAGCAACTGCTCTCTCTTGGCATTGTCATCAGTTTCCATCTCCGGCAGTAATTTCGAAGACAACATAACCGGTAAAACTGCAGATTCACTAATAAATGCTAAGCTAAACCAGTTCATCGCATTCACAATTCAGTAACTTATCAGCCAAAACAAAAACAAAAAAGACCATACTTCCAGCATTCATAGCATTGACGTTCTTCGGAAGCACAACAAACGCATTGGAAACTTTCTTCACTTCTTCAACAATGTTAAAAAGCTCGAGATTTACCATCGAATATTGCCCTAGAATATCTTGCCTGTAAAAAAAAAAACCAATCCTGTTACAAAAATTCATCATAAACAAGAAAGAAACCACAGAAGATCAAATTTCTGGATTCGATGATGAACCATTTAGGAGTAGTGTTGGTTCGACCATAAGCGTCGAAATCTTCAAGAATTCGAGAAACGGCTTTGACCAAGCTAACGGCTCGTGTCTTCAATGACTCCAGATTTAGTTCCTTCTCCAATTTCGGATTTAGCTTCTCAGCCACCGGAGGAGGTGGTTGCTGCGGTTGTGTCTCCATTGATACACAGAGCTCCTAAACAAACCCTAATTCCAAATTAACGTAATTAGGGTTTTTAACATCACATCGATTGAACCATGAAATTAGGTTTTCGATTCCTTTAAACATCAATCTATCAAAGAACTAATTTTCGATTTTCGAATCTGAAATCAACTTATCTACTATAGATCAAGTTTCTACAATCTCTTTGATTTGAAATTGACACAAACTTTCGATTAGTAAACACACAAAAGAAAAAACTTACGATTAGAGAATGAAATCACACAGAGGAGTGCGAAAGCAAGATTGGTCTAAGCGGAAAATTTTGAAGAAGGCTTGATTTGGAGGAGTTAGTTAATGGAGAAGACGAGAGAGAGTGTGATAGAAATAGAACCGGGAAATAGAACAAACCAAATCCATAATATATGTTTCTCTTTGAAAATTTATAATGTTGCAACAAACAGACATAGCGGATTAAACCGTTTGCGGACTCGACCGTTCTAATTTTTAGGACAGACAATAATCCACTATGGACCAAGTTTTTAGTTTCTTTTATTTTCTCTATTCACAAAACCACTAACCAAAATTCATGAATGGTAAATGAAAAACGGTCGTGTATCCAAATAAGTCCGCCCCGCTGCAACCATTCAAGGATTGGTGCTTACAATGTAAAAATCAGGTTATGTCAAGCTTTATATATTACTTATCAAGGTTGCAACAAATAAACAGAGCGGATTAATCCGTTTGCGGACTGTACTGTTCTGTTTTTAAGACGGACAATTATCCATTACAGACCAATTTTTTTTCTTCTTTCAAATAAACAATTTGTTAATCCGTGACAAATTTGTTTTATTTTTCTCTATTCACAAAAATGCGAACCAAAATGTATGAATGGTAAATAAAAAACGGTCTTGTACGCAAATTCAGCCCCGCTGCAACCATTCAAGGAATGGTGCTTACAATGTAAAACTTATAAACAGTCCCTAAAACTTTTAAAGAAGATATTAGCAAATGTGAAAGATACTGTTGACTCTGTTGATGGTTCTTGGTGATACATATTACCAACAAGGAGAAGGATTTTCCTAGAAGAATCATCCAATGTAGTCTCCCTTAAACATAGCTTCCTTAACTCATCCTACGTAACATCTCTTACTAATAAAAGAAGCTCATTGAGACTTCTCAATGCGTCCACATCAGCTCTTCAATATTTTGTCTCATGTTGCCACATCAGCCTACTCTCTATACATAATCTTCTAACTTGCCACGTCATCTAACACTCGAAACTTCTCTCGGCAAATGCATAAATATTTACCCTACAAAATAGGGTTTCCACCTCCAAGTGATAACGTCTCAGTTAGTTCAACAGTCTTCGCTTCCTGTGACTTCCTCAATTCTCATAAACGACGCATCTCGCCATGGCTCATGTACATCATTGAAAATTTACATGGCCAACAATGGACACGCCATTTCTGATGCAAGTGTCGGTAAATTGTATGGAGTATAGAAAATGAAAAGCCTTTGATAATAAATCATGAAAGTATCCTCCCTCACAACAAATCTCTCGACGCCATCAAATAAGGTTTTAATACATCTGATTCTCCAACATTTGACTGATCGATTGTTACATGCTCAAGTCTGGTGCACTTTTATGTCTTAGGGTTCTCTCTGTTCGTTTCTTGGTTTTGATGGAGCTAGGTATATGTTCTATCATTTCTCTTATAGGTTCAATATAATGAGCGGTTGCTACCTAGAAGCTGGAGTTCTGGTCCAAAAGAATCATACAACATTGTTCAAGGTAAGTTTTGGAATCATTCATACGTTTTTAGTGTTCTCAGCTCTCCAAATAGGTCAGTTGTAAGCATTTGCAGTCTAATATTTTGTATTCCGGTGGGGATGTGGGTCTAATGCTAAGATCATTGGTAATAGGTTCGTGGATTCACTGGATTCAATTGAGAATTTGCGTTTTCTTTTATTATATTAAGGTAAAGCATTTACCTAAATATTTTTGGAAATCGAAAGAGCCCAAGAGCTGGAATCAAAGGGTGTTGGTGAGACCATCTGCTTAAGCGGTACGTAAATATGAATATTCACATAGTGTATTGATGTTCATGCCTCTATGAGTTTCTGGAATATGTATTTTTCTGAAGTTCGATTAAAAATGTCGAAATTGATTTGTTAGTCAAGAATGCGAAAGTTCAAAGTGAATGGTTGTTGTTGGCCCTAATATAAAACCGTAGCAAAAAATGCAGATTAAAACTCCTTACAAAAGGATCAGTTGTTGTATTGGCTGAGTCTCTTGATGTGTAAATGCTTTAGCAAACCAATTATATTGCGAAGAAATCACGTTTTACATGGGTCTCTCTGTTCACCCTATGTGATGTTCTTCGACTCTTTGAAAGAATAGAGACGAGAGTAATGGCATCAACCAATCTTACGGGAAAGGAACTTCTTCCGCTTAGATCTTAACAATCGAGGATTTGATTCTAAATAAGAGGTTTCACTTTTACCGACTACGATATTTTTGCAACTACTATGTTTTTGCAGATAATCGAAAACAAAAGTACGTTCATACAATATATATGTGATTTGATGGTCAGTTAAGCTTTAAAATCTTATTTCAAGATAGTCATGAAAAACTCCAACATGTCCCGTGGGGTGAATACGTAAAGCTACCTCTATAATCATATATATGAAAGGAGGCTATCTCTCTCCATATGGTCGCCACGTCAGCATTTTAGGCTCTTCTGGAGAGGCCACATCAGCTTTCTTTCCATCCAATCAAAACATTTCATTAATATGAGTCAGCTTTTATTTTTTACACATCAGCTTCTAATTATAAATGTCAAATGGGAAAAACACAATAGCCCATGAGGGATGGCCCATATGAATTTGAAAATCTATTTCACAAGTTAATAATATATTTATTATTTAATTCTATATATTATTTAATTTTACATATTGATTTTTACTAATACTAACTTATTTTGTTATTTTATGTTTTTTTTCCGTGAAATTATTTTATTGGTTTTATATACTCCAAAGTTTTTTTAGCTAATTTTTGTAATATTAACTCAAAATATGAGTGGATAATAGTATAGTGGATTAACTAATGGTTTGAGTAAGTTTTTCTCTTAATTTTTTTATCTATATATGACACTGAGGGTGAAGAGTACGTAAGGTCATCAAATTTTGGAGGTTCTATAATCCCAAGATTACCATCTATAAAATTGGTTTAGGAAAGATTGTTTACGGATTGTGTGAGTGATGCATTGTTGAGTATGTTGGTTGAAAATGTATTTTAATACTAAGAGTAGTTGTTCATTGTATGAGTAAATGATTAGATAATTAAAAATTATATTTATCAAAATATAACATCAAATAAATCAAAATAAAAAAAACCGGAAAAAACCGCGGCGTAAAGCGGGTGATTAACTAGCAACAAGAACAATCAAAATAATTTGTTATTAACAACTTTTAAAACAAACCCACGCGTAACGTGGGTATTCATCTAGTATATGGTGAAATGTGAATGCTACCTCTATCTCTTCAGATACAATGCACATTGTAAGTGTTCTTTACTAATAACTTTAAAATTCTAAGAAATTGTTCTTAGTAAGGAATGCGTATTATGCATTTAATTACTAAATTAGTGGAAAGAAAACTCCCTACAAGATTAAGCTTTGCTCCCACTTGCATCATGAAAACGTTTGTTAGGTTTCATCACTGCTCTCTTCTCTAAGTAGGTTCGTGTTTTCCTGCGAGTTTCCAAACCTTATTTTCACCACAGTTTAGAACTAATATTGATTTCTTATGTTCCATAGATTATTCAAGTCGGAGAAATGGTACCGCTTCACTAAAGAATTACATTGACAAAGCTTATAAGTCGATGTGAAATTGGCTGCCATCAAAATTGCACACAAAAGCGGGGAAGATTCCTTATGTTGTCAATGTAGTGTTATAGCTTTGTAAATGCATTTCTGAATTAAATTGTCAAATGTTTGATTCACCCGGGCGTAGCCCGGTTTTTTCCCTAGTGTAAACTTAAAACTTTTGTATAATCACTTAATAAACAGTGTACTTTGACGACAAAAAGGAAACAAAAAATTTAATAATCATGTTTTGTTTGTTTTTACATTTGAAAGAATGAAAAGAATAGATACAGCTAGAGTTTGTAGGAAGGGAAGGAGAGAGAGTTTCTTATCTTTTGGCTGTCATGGCGTTACTTTGACAGCCTCCAAAGACACTAACCTTTTATCGCCGGAGAAAAATGGAAAACCTCAAAAATCTCATCCGATTGAGAAATTATGTATAGAAAAGAATAAGTAAACACAAAACATCTATTGAAGATGTAGAAAAAAATGAACATGTATTGTGTGTGGTTTGGTTGCAATCTACCAGAATTACCACTGGTTTTTGTTCTTTTTCTTGGAACCAATTCAGAAATCTGCAAAGTTTTTGTTTTCTTGCTGTTTCTGAAAAAAAATATTGGTGAGTTTCTTCAGTGAGATGTTTTATCATCATTCATCAAATCTCTCTCAGTTCGGTTGCTGCATCTGTAAGGAAGAAGAATAAATGTCAAATCACTTTAAGAAAGAAAAACCCATTTGGAATCTCTGAGAAAGTTTAGATTTTGATGCATCTGTAAGAGGGAAAAACTAATGTCATATCACCAAGAAAAAATCTCTCTTCAATCACTGAAAAATTCTTGATTTTGGAGATGTTTACCTGGGAAAACAAGTATTCGTCGAACATTGAGATTGAGCAAGGCAAGGAGTTGCTGCTAGAACCACCAAACCTGGTTTGGTTGGTGTTGTTGTTGTAAGCAGAAATTCCAGGTGGTGGTCCTTCAAAGAATCCATTCATATGGTACTCTCTCTGAGTCATTGGAATATACACCTGAGGAGGCGGAAGAGGAGGAGGCAACGTTTGGTGATGATTCATATCATTCTGCAGATTGGGATTGTATGCTGGGATATTATTATTAGTGAACTGCTGCTGCGAGCTTGTTTGCGGTTTCAGCTGTCCGGTGTTTAGTTCATCAAGAAAGCTTGTTTCTTGACCCGAAATTGTAATTTCAGGAGATTTCCCTGTTCCAAAGTAGCCTGGATAGCTCCCAAATGAAGAACTCGCTGAGCACTCGACTTCCCTTTTGAGTATAGACAGATTTGTTTTAAGATATGATTCGAAATTAAAAGAAAAAAAAGTTCTCTCCGTGAGAGACTGAGAGTTTTCACTAACCTCTGCGGGATTGAATTGTGTTCCTCGGTGACAATGTTGGTGGTGTTGCTATTAAGAATCCATGACATAGATTGAAGCTGTTGTTCTAAAGGAATCTGAATCCCATCTTGCATCTGAAAGTTGCACAGCCGGTTTACGATTTGTTTTGTTTCAAATGAGAATTAAAGAAGAATCATTCGAGTAAATTACCGAGCATGTTGACCAATCTTTAACAAAGTTTGCGTTTTCTATTTGCATTGCGTGTTGCTGCTGCCCAAAATGTTCCTACCAACAAAAAAGTTTTGAGAGCTTTTTTTTTGTTTCTCAGATGAAGTGAAATGGAAAAGCTATAAACAAAATATACCTTATGTGCACGCAATTGGTCAAGGGATTGCCTAATCGAAATTTCGAGCTGTCCCAAGTGTTCAACGTTGTTAATCTTATCTGGTTCCGTCCAATAACTGCAGAACATGATACAAATAAGTATGAAACAGAGCACAAACATTAAGAAAAACAAAGAATTATCATCTTTAGAAAGATCTTTTTACCTTAATCTTCCATGTATCTCAGAAATCCGAGCTTGCAGAATCCTTGCTTGATTACTCAAGTCCTGAACAAATGCGGTTTTGTAAAAATTTAGGTTTTGACAAATGTCATAGACGTGAGAAATGGAAAGAGAGTCTTAAAGTGAATACCTCTATTGTTGAATTACTGAAACCAAAGAACCAAAAGCAAACAAGAGAGAAGACAAGAAGTTAATATTCATATATAGATTATAAAGTTTCTTGCAAAAGATTTTGTTAAAACTGTTTCCCTACATCCTACATACCTTGAGGCTATAAATTCGCGTATATTTACATCGTGATCCAACTTTTGGAAAGTTTTCTTCAAGTTCTGAGCTTTCGAAAGAAAAACATTTGAATCAGGGATTCTCAAGGATCAACATCAAACAAGACTTCATTTGATTGTGTGAAAAAACTTACTTCAAGACTCTCGAACTTCCTGTTTCAAAAAAATGCAACTAATGAGTAAAACAAGACCAAACATTGCCGGAACAAACACAAACATATCAATAAGAATCTGAAAAACAACAAACCTTTTCGTTCTTTCCTGCGGTGATACTTGAGAAAACTTAGCAATCACCTCTTCCATGCTACTAAAGAAAAATCACAAGCAATCAACAATCATAAACATTCAGAAAACACAATCCAAGGTTGACAACAAAAGAACCAACACGCATTAGATTACCTTCGTGTACCGCAACATATTGCAGCCTTGCCAGTAGGAGAAAACATAAGAAGAACAATATCAATGTCACAAAGAATTGATAGCTCATTAGCCTTTTTCAAGATCCCATTTTTCCTTTAGCAAATGTAGATTGGCGTCCAGTTGTGTTCTCTAACTTCTTTATCTTCAATTTTACCCTTCCCATCCTGTTAATTAATTTCCCAACTAATATTAAACCAAAATCAAAAATCCTTTTTTTGCTTTCTCTTCTTGTTCTTCACAAAACATCAATAACTCATTCTCCTCTTCAATCCAACACAAAAATCAAAACTTTAACATAAACGTTTCCAGAATCTGCAATCTATGATACCCCCAGATCATGATTTCAATTCCATCACTTTGGGTTTCAATAAAAATTCAATCTTTTTCTGAAGAAAAACAGAGATATTGTGAAAACCCTTAATCGTTTAATCTGTTGTTGGGTAAAGAAGAAGAAGAAGGAAAGAGAAGAAGAAAAGGAAACTTACCTAAAGAGGCAAATTCAAACGCCAAGCTGATACTAACCATGAGCGAGATCTTAAAAAGGACCTCTTGAGAAAGAAAGAAAGAAAGAAAGAAACGTCGAAACGAAGAATCAAAAACCAGAGGTAGAGATGGAGACAGAGAAGATGATTGCGGTTAACACGAGACTCTGCGCAAAAACCGGTCTTATGATAAAGCCGCTTGAGAATAGGGATCCCCATTGGAAGAAGCAGAAGAAGAAGAAACCATTCTCAACAAAACCTACGTCGTTTCCATCGTCATCTGACCGTTACACCGAAATTACCCTTTTACCCTTCTTTCATTGTTTTATCCATCCACACTTAAAAAGATTGAAACTTTATTTTTCTCTCCGACGATGATGATTGCAAGGTGCTCTCTTTTTCCGCCGCCGTGTTTCTCCGCCGTGAGAGTTAGATGTTTCGCCGGAGAAACTTCAGATACTGGGATTTTATTCCGAGAGAAGCTTATTTATCTTCAAGACCTTAACGTAGATCCTCACAAAGCTCTCCGAGTAAACCCATCTCTCCGTTCTGCTCCAATCTCCTCCGTTGTCTCCGTCGAGACTCTTCTCTCTTCCACCGGACTCTCAAGACCCGCCGTTGGTCGTATCCTCGATATGTTTCCAGATTTGTTAACTTCTGATCCTGAATCTGAAATCTTACCAGTTCTTCGCTTCTTATCCGATGAGATTTCAATTTCAGAGCAAGATATTCCCAAATCGATCTCTCGTTGTCCTCGATTGCTAATTTCATCTGTAGATTCTCAGCTTCGTCCTGCATTAACGTTTCTCAAAACCCTAGGATTCGTGGGTCGCGACACGATTACGTCACGGAACACGGTTCTGCTTGTATCGAATGTGGAACGAACCCTAATTCCTAAAATTGAGTATCTTGAAGAAGGGTTAGGGTTTACAAGAGAAGAAGTAGCGAAGATGGTTGTGAGATCTCCGGCGTTGTTGACTTATAGTGTTGATAACAATTTAGTTCCTAAAGTTGAGTTTTTTATGGAGGAGATGCGTGGTGATGTGAAGGAGCTGAAACGTTTCCCTCAGTATTTTTCGTTTAGCTTGGAGAGGAAGATAAAGCCAAGGCATAGATTGCTTAAGGAACATGGGATTTTGATGCCTTTGTCTGAGATGTTGAAGGTTAGTGATGGTCAGTTTAACAATTGGCTTTTAGAACTTCGTCTTAGGTCTGCTGAAAGAAGATGATGATAGACAACAACAATGTAAGCTTTTTGATGTTCTTTGTTCTGTTTACTTGAGGTTTGAGAGATGAAAATTGCAAAAGTTTTGTACTTTGGGACATGCTAAGACATGAGCTTGTATATAGTTTTTGTTTCAAGATGTTAGATCATGTAAGGTGTAATTAAGAACCTAGTTGATGAAGAAAGAACGTTGCTTTGAAGTTTACATGAGAAAGATGGTAATTGACTGCAAAATTGATGATCACATATTCCTAGATGAGTGAATCAGAAATCTTTTGCGTTTTATCGATTCAAATTATGTCCATTGCTTTGAATCTTTTCTCATTGGTTCTGTAATTGAATCATTGAATCTTCTTTCGTTATACTCAGTAATTCACAAGACTTGAGAGTATTCATTGATTCGAATAGGTTGTGTGTTTCTTGCTTCATAATTTTACAGATAGTGTGTGGTGTTCCGCGATTGTATTCTTCAGCTTGTCAACACGTGATCCCAGCGAATTCTCTACCACGTCCTTCTCATTTCTTGCTTGAGCTCTAGTTTCCATGTTCGATTGCCGAGAATCGTCTTTGCTCTTATACCTTTGATGCGGATAAAATCCAATACAAGTTTCAGAGAGATCCAATGTTCATAAAACAAGGAATCCTCAAATTCACCATTTAAGAATCTCAATAAGAGAGGATCCTTCACAGAAGATGAATCGAAATATACAACAACACAGAGATTGTGAGAGAGATCAAACAAACTTCACATTTTTTCATGAATGAATAAGAATCTAATCTCCGCTTAATGCCATATTTTCTGTTTTAACTCCAAAGCAATTGTGATCGTTGCTTTGTCATTCAACCCATGGATTCGGGCCTCAAAATTTGAGATTTTTTTTTTTTGGGCAGACGGCTAAATAGAGTCTATATTCATTATTGTTTTCAACAGTAATTGATTTAGACGAGAAGCAAATCAAAAATAAAAGCATTGTCATTAATGATGAAATCCGAGATCCATCACAATAAAATTGATTATCGGGCCTAGACCTCGACTGATAAACACGTAATCATCTTCACCATGTTCTAGACCTCCACTGTCTTGGAACACAAAAGAAAAGTCGTATGATCCCGTGCACAACATAGCATGACTCATGTTGGGAAGTTGGGACAATTCCAAAAGAGTGGGAATGTAAATCTCAGTTCCTCGGATATCTCCAAAGCTATTGTATGAACGGACCATCACGAAAATCAAAGAAGTCTCTAGGAAACGGATGAGGTGTGCTTCAAACTCCACATCACCATAATCACGCCGTCAATAAATACGCCCTTCAGTAAGGTAATGTCTCTTGATGGAAGCATCATCTATGAAACCAGTTTTGGTGATATTGTATGTCAAAGGTCTATTTCCCTCTATAACAGTCTCACGTTCCACCATAACTCTTAACGCATCAACAATGTTTCTTAAAGCCCCATTGTGGCCTAACAGCAACTTTTCAATACAATCTACAACTTCCTGGATGGACAAGGATTGGTAATATCTTAAAACACATTTTAATCTCAAAGTGGCCTCATATTGGCGTACGTATGAGAAAGTCTGATTTCAATTAAAATTTGAGAGTTTTTTATAGCTAAAAAATTGTTAATTTTCTTTTAAAAATGGTTTTATTATAAAAACTATATATATTTCGTATAGGGTCTTTAAAAAATATTTGTGGATTTTTGAATACAAACTAATTACTATCTTCATTAGAAAATTCTGATTTAATAAAAACTAAAATATATAACATCATAAATTCTCTTTTGCTTAATCTATATATAATAAATAACAATCTCAATAAATGCCTTTTGTACATCTGAACGGTTGCGTCTTTTTATCGCAACCTTTCGTTAATTTTTTTATAAACTAAAATAAATATTTTACGGTTATGTTTTTTTTTATAAATTGCATTCCGAATGTCTTATACGGTTGCGTCTTTTTATTGTAACTCTTCATAAACAGTTGAAACCGCTTATTCGAATCATTGCAATATTTTGTATATTTTACGAACAATTGCAATCTTTGGTTTATATATCTAGTTTATTTCACGAACAATTGCAACCTTTTTGGTTTATTTTATATATAGGTATATTTACATTTAATTATCTACCGTCGAGTCTCTCGGTATATCTTTTCATAAATTATTATACTTTATTTTTTATTTTTTAATTATCAAAATGTATTTAAATGAGATTGTAACCGTTTAATTGAACCGTTGCAACATTTAGTTTATTTGACGAATCATTGTAATTTTTGGTTTTGTTTTACGCACCGTTGTAATCTTTAGTTTATTTGACGAACTTGACAAACTATTGCAACTTTTGGTATATCGCAATATTTCGTTTATTTTTTTAAACTAAAAATATATATTTTACGTTATTTTTTTGAGAAAGTTGCAGTTTAAGTAAATGTTTTATACGGTTGCATCTTTTTATTGTAACTCTTCATAAAAAGGTTGCAACCATTTAGTTGAACCATTGCAACATTTAGTTTATTTCACGAACAATTGCAGCTTTAAGTGTATTTTAAAAATCTTCATAACATTTAATCATCTACCGTCGGTGTAACCTTTCATAAATTATTATTTTTAATTCTTAATTTTTAATTATTAAAATGTATTTAAATGAGATTGTAACTATTTAGTTGAACTGTTGCAATATTAATTTGGATTATTTGACGAATCATTGTAACTTTTGGTTTTGTTTTACAAACCATTGTAATCTTTAGTATATTTGATGAACCATTGCAACAGTTGGTATATTTGACGAACCGTTGCAGCTTTTGGTATATTTGATATCTACGGTCACGTCTCTCGGTTAAAGTTTATCATATTTTGTTAAAAATATTTAATTACTAAAATATATTTAAATAAATTATTTTTACCGTTTAATTTAACATAGTAACATTTGGTTTATTTGACGTTGAATATTTTGGTTTATTTATCAAACCGTTGTAACCTTTGGTTTATTGTTTGATGCTTTTTGTATTTGGGAATAGTTTTTAGTTACAAATTAATGTTTTTCTAATATTCATATACTTAATATATGCTTGTTAGGGTTTTCTTTATCATAATTTTTGTAAAATATATATTGATTTGATATTAAAAAAAATCAAAATTACTGTATTACAATTCATTATGATTTTTCGTTTGATATTTTTTTAAACGATTTTTGAAATATATTCTCCCGCGACATCGCGGGGGTCCTGAGTCCTAGTTTTTTTAAAAGCATTTTCATTAAACCTGATGTTTTGGCTTTGATTTGTATTAAGAAAATTGTCAACGCATAAACTTTATATATTTCATATTATATACTATTATATATGTATATATTTTTATCTTTTTTACTTGTTACAGTTCGACTACTTGAGTTAGATGAATGATTTCGCAAACAAAAATGCAATAACCCTACAACAAATGTTTTTGTGAAACCTTCATTAAGTGAAAAATTTGTACAAAGTAAATCTTACATACAATTGGTAGCACACATCGGGAACAGAAGAGAGTACGTTGCGGCTAAGAAGCCATCGGAAAATCCATAATCATCTTTCAGGCGAAATATTGCAAGAACCACCAATATGTGTACATACGCTGATACACATATCCATGGTATGGTTCGTCGACGAGGTAGAGTAAACCAATGACGTAGATATTATCATCACCTTCGTTGGTGATTTTGTTTGAAGAAAACAAGTAGATTGTGGAGACTACGATGACAATAGCCAAGAATTGAAGTGAACCTCCTCATAGCTGGTTCACGAATCTTCCATAGCCATTACACCATTCATCAAGAGTACCGTAGAATCTTGATATTAGTGACATCGATGAAGAACAGAGAAAAAAAGATTTAGAGTTTGCTACCGTAGTAGTCCAAGAGTTCCTATTTATATGAATTGATTGATAATCTTTTCTCTATTTCTCTTAGAAATTTCTTAGATTGATAATCCTTTTCATATTTCTCAGAGGAAATTCTTAGGGCACGTGTTTTTTCTCATACAGTTTGCTGATTACGAGCATGAGATACTAATAAAGTTTCAAAATACTTTTTAAAGGGTGTTAGTTGCTGTGCACACTAGTTATTTCTAGAATAACAATGTTAGTGATTAGGTTTTTAAACTTCTCACCGGATTAGGTTTGATTTAGTAGAGAACAAAGAGTATTAAACGTTGTGGTTTGTTTTAGGTGGATTAGGTAATGTCTCTTGATGGAATCATCATCTTTGAAACAAGTTCTGGTGATATTGTATGTCAAAGGTCTATTTCCCTCTAGCACAGTCCCACGTTCCACTATAACTCTTAACGCATCAGCCGTGTTTTTTAAAGCCCCATTGTGTCCTAATAGCAACTTGTCAATACAATCTACAACAAACCACAATGTTTAATACTCTTTGTTCTCTAGAATAACAAATTCATAATGAGTTACTAGTTATATAAATATTTTAGTGTATGTGGAACGTTGAACACACATTTTTTGTCAGTTGGATAATATATGTCTGTTTTTAAAATTTCGAATCACAGTATATGCAGACAAAAAAATTGATTTTTTTTTTTTTACTTTTATATATTATATGATTTTACTTTTATGTATTATATGATGATTCAAAACAGTTAAAAATAAATCAAACAAAGATGATAGGAGAATTATAATTCTAAATCTTAATCAAATCTTCAAGATATCTAGATTATCTACTTAACATTTTTGAAGTACAAATTTGCTCCTCTAATCGGGTCGGGTTTTTTTTCTGATTTTGACCCGGAAATCTTCAATCGGATCTTTCCTTAAATTATGGTAAAATTTAAAAACGAAAATATCTAATAAAATCTAAATTATATATATTTTCTCAACTAATTACTATATCTAAACTATTTATTTATGGTATATTCTTTACAATTTTTATAGATTAGGAAATCAAATATGATAATTTAATGCTAATATAACAAATTTGAGCTAATTTCCTAAAACATCTCTACCTAATTTAAACATAAATATATGATTCTCATTTCACTTTTATTTGATCTTATATATATATATTATTTTGAATTATTATAAAATATATATATTTAATAAGTTGTAGTTTTTTTTTCTGCATATGTTATGATTCAAATTTTTTAAAACAGACATATATTACTCAATTGATGAAGAAAAAAAAATATGTGTGTAATCTATATTAACATTTTTTTAAGAACAAATTGCACATTTAATCATGTCGTTTTTTTTTTTATTCTGACCCGAAATTGAGTCATTCAGATCTTTTCATAATTTCTACAATTATCTAAAACGGGACACTATCAAACGGGTGAGATCCTAAAATTAACAAATCAAAATACAATTATTTAGTATTTTAAGATACAATTATAAATTGTTTTTACGGGTTGGTCCAAAAATACATATTAATTTTAAAATATATATGTTATGGAAACCATTTGAAAGTAAACTTTTAAATTGACTCGAATTATATGTCTTTTAAATAAAAGTGTTATTAAAAAAAATAACAAAATGATGTTTAATTCCACTCGACAGGAGTATATGGTGGGACGAGTTTGGGTTGATATTAATACGGGACAATATACCACGGGTGAAATCTTAGAATTAACAAATCAAAATTTAATTATACAATCTTAAACAGTAAACAAAACAATTACAACTTAAAATTTTTATTTTTTATATACAACGCATGTGACCCGCGGTGTACAACAAAAAAATATCATACACAACAAATTCTTCAGTTTATAAAAAGATAAAAAAATCAAATAATTAACCCGCGGTGTACCGCGGGTCATATCCTAGTTAAATATAGAATAAGTCAACAAACTGTTTATAACCAAAATTTGTAAATAGGCCGGAAACCCATTGTATCTAAATGTATTTTGCCCCACCCGCTAAAAATGTAATCCAAAAATACTAGTATAGATACGTCTTAATCTCCATTGAATTATGGTGTTATATTCTTATATTTTTATCCAAAATGGTTATTGAGCTAATTGACCTTAAACAAATTTAATAAGTCATACCAATCCTTCTTGGAGAAGTGATGCAAGTATTCTAATTTTGTTTTGAATAGTCATTAACTTTGTATAATCAGTCTGTTTTAATAGATTGGACGCAGATTTTGTGTAATATGTTTTCGGTACATTTCTCAATATTTATCTGGTTTATAAATTAAAAAAAAAGGTAATTTATTCGTAGAGACAGTTTGTTGTGACCGTGAAATATTAAAAGCATATATATAAAAACATAAATTATTCTTGAATTTGAACTATATCATTATCCAATAACAACCCATAAAATTTTATTACATACTCTCTCTTTGACCAAACCAATCTCCATGAACAAAAGATCGGTTTCGGTTCAGGAGACTGTGAAATTAAAAAGAAGGGAATTCGATCTCGGCTCCACATTTTCCATGAGGGAAAACCGGGCATTCAATTAAACCGGAACCAGACCGGTCAACACAAAGATAGACTTGGTACAATTGGCTATTACCAGAACCATCTCTGTTACACTCAACCCAAGGAGTGAAACCAATTGACTCTTTTATCGAATCTCTTATGCTCTCCAAAGAGTAAGATTTTCCATCCGGATTAATCCCTACACATATAAACCCATAATAATTAGACCAATGAGATACAAACCGGGAAAATAAAAAGGTAACTGAAATTAAAACGTACCGGCTTTGGTTAAAGCTCCAAGGAGATTGGTTTTCTGTTTAAGGTTAAGAGCGGTTTGAAAATACTCATGTTGGTCAATAACCGATTCGGAGCAAGTACCATGCTTCTCCCATTCATGTTCCCAAAACGCTTCACCTGAACCGCTCGGGCAAGCCAGTGTTGGCCAGCTCTTCTTCATTGATGTTAAAAGATCTGATATCTGTACCAAACCAAATCAAACCAACCGGTTATGTCTCAAAATTTTCCATTTTTGGAATCTTTAAACCCTCCATAACTAAACTTTGAGCCAACTTAATCTATAATCTAAAGTCTAAACACCAATGTTGATCTTATACCATATTTTTGACCTGAAAACAGAAATGTTTGATCTTATTACCGTTGATTTATCGAATGGTTTAGTCTCGTCACAGTTAGATGGATAAGTACCATCTTTGTAATTAGGCCAAAGACCATGAATTCCAAAGTCAGCAGCTGGTTTGCCTGTAGTTGGATAACAACACTTCTTCTGTGTGTCACAGTATGATCCTGGCCACTTTTTAAATAAAACACAAAACAATATTAGAAAACATGATTTAAAAATCATTAGAAACATTCTTAAATGATGATTAGTTACTTGTTGGACGAAGTAGAAGAAATCGAAATCTTCAGAGGAAGAAGAAGCAGAGAAGACAGAAGGCAAGATAACGAGAAGACTGATCACACACAATGATGCTAGAAGAATCTTCATCTTTTCAAATGAAAACAACTTTTTTTTTTGTAAGAGATGATTGTGATTTTGAGGTTATAAGATTGAGATGGTTAATGGGTGAAGATATATATAAAGGGAAATAGAATCAGAAGAATGTGAACAGAGAGATTTGAGTTTCCTAGTTTGGGTAATAATGAAATGGACAGATACTGAGATACATCAAGAGAATCTGGGAGATTTATGGTATATACCTTTTTAATGTGAAGTGTATGTATATTTACGAGATTTGTTTTTAATTTTGTTCTTCTTGGAATCTGGATCAAGTTATGAGATTACGTGTGGACATAGTTGTGTTTTTTAATTTTGAAGTCGTAACGTTCACACTTGTTGGTTAGAAGGTTCGTTTTGTATGCTCGTAACGGCCCAATAAATTTTATATTTGTACATGTTTTTAAGAAGCCCAATTATTATAACTTATCTAATCCAATAATTGATACTATTTTTATTAAGATTTTTTTATCTAACAAATTAAGGAATTGCATTAAGCTATAGTCAATAGATAAGATGATAATTAAGCTAATGGAAAATAGATAGATAATTTTGTCTCATCAAATAAATGAGTGTTGACATACCAAAATTGAGTTAAGTTTTTTTTCATTTGCTGATAACAACTTAACAAATTACTATTTACTTAACTAACATTATAACTAAGTTAATTTAGCAAAATTTCACAAAATAAAATAACTCAGTTTGAACTCAAACATGGAATATTATTGGTCCCGGGTCGTTGCCGACAATTTTCTTTGCTCCCATAGAAGAAGTGTTTTAAAAGTAGACGATAAGTGAACTGTATTTTTCCTTCTTGTTGTTATGAATGATGTGATGTGTTTTAAGTTTTATCACAATGTCGATCATACTTACTAGTCAACGAATTGTTTAATCTTTATTGCTTCTTGAAAATAACAAAGAACTAATAATTTGGAGTTGCCTTTTAAACCTCTAGTTAGCGTAATTTTAGTTTCCAATGTAATTTCAATTTTTCTTGTTTAGTTCAGTTCAAATCAGCTTTTGAACCAATGCATAAAACTATAAGAAATTACAATATACAGTTATATGTTTTTTAACTACGGAAAATAATTGTTGTTGGTCACCAAAAATCCCTACAAGAACATTTACCATCTTCAAAATGATGAAACCTTTGAACATCTCTAAGAACAACTTTCCTACCAAATATAAGAGAGATCAACTTAGCTGCATTGTGACAATCTCTACACACCCTAAGATTCTTCACAACCCGAATCGTTGTTCCCGCAGGAGTATTCAATAGCCCAAATGCTATCGCAAGCTTTTCGCTGTGATACCTAAGCGTAATCTCTTTCTCTTGGTCACTCATATCAGCGTGAACCACCATTGATGTATCAGGAACATAACCTGCAAGTTTTAGCTCTTTCACCATTTCATCTAATGCTCTGTGAAGCTTTGTGGTTGCAGACTTCACACCATCCCCTGAGAAAAACTCATGAACAACATTGTTCACCTCAATCGAGCTACACCCGGGAACTTTAACCGCCTTTCGATCCTTCATTACCTTTCTTAAAGAATTTACTTCTTCCCATTTCTTGTTTCTCGCGTATAGATTTGATAAGATCACGTAATCGCCACCGTGTGAATCATCTAGCTCAAAGATCCTTTCGCTAACCTTTTCAGCTAGCTTCAAATTGTTATGGCTACTACAAGCAGATAAGAGAATCCTCCATAACATCGGTGTTGGACTTATCGGGAGTTTGTCAATGAATCTATACGCATCTTCTAAATGTCCAGCTCTACCTAGAAGATCAACCATAGAACCATAATGCTTAATACTCGGAACAATCTTGAATTCGTTAACCATCTGTGAGAAATACTTGCGCCCTTCTTCCACTAGACCAGTGTGGCTGCAAGCGTTTAACAGACCGAGAAACGTGATCTCATCAGGCTGAACATTTTCAGATCTCATTCTCTCAAACATTAACATGGAATTATCAGCTTGCCCGTGATTTGCATAAGCTACAATCATCGCTGACCAAGCTTGTGTATCTTTATGCCTCATCTTGTCGAATAGAGACACGGCATCATCCAAGCTACCACATTTCGCAAACATATCGATCAAAGCTGTGTTTACTTTCACATACTTACAAAAACCATGTTTCTTAGCATACTCATGTATCCATTTCCCTAAATCTAACGATCCCAACAGAGCACAAGAAGACAGAACACTAAGAAGGGTAATCTCATTCGGCTTCAAGTTCTTACCTTGCATTTCACGGAACAAGGATAAAGCCTCGTTCGGTCTGTTTCTTCTCGCGTACCCCGTGATCATAGCATTGTAACAAACAACACACGGCTCAACAATCCGATCAAACACACAACGAGCAGCATCCACATCTTCACACTCAGTGTACATATTAATAAGCGTAGGACAAACATATACATTATCATCAACCCCTAATTTCATCGACAAACAATGCAACTGTTTACCTTCTTCTAACGCCTTTTCTACTGCACAAGCTTTGAGAAGAGACGGGAAAGTGTAGTTGTCAGGTAAAAGATCATCTTCTAAGATCTCAACGAAGAGATTGAGAACCTCACGAGGATTCGTGGAGCGAGAATACCCACGAGCAATAGAATTAAAAATGACGATATCTGGTTCAGACATTGCGTCGAACAAGTGGCGTGCGTATGACATTGAAGACTCCGTTGGGGACTCAGTGCAGAAATTTATCAGCTTAGTGTTGAAGGAAATATCTTCTTGATGAGATTTGATCGCGTAAGCTTGAATTTGCATCAGCTCTCTTAGAGAATTGCATTTGGAAATTAGAAGAATCGGGTTTGGTGGATTCGGATTCACAGTGTCGATTTTCGAATGCTTAGAGAAAGTTTCTGCTTGTGAGAATGATGATATTAGTGAAGCTGAAGATATCGCCATTAAAGCTCTGAATTTGAGCTTCTCATCATTCAAACTGACAAATCTTGAGGATAACGATAAGCCTGTTTCGGATCATGACCCGATTGCAAAATTAATGAACAAATAACCCGACCCGGCCCGATCCAACCCGACCCGAGTTGTAATTTAATAATGAGGTATAAAATCGTAAAAGGCGCTACAACGACCAATTTATTTTCCAATTTAATTTTGCTTTTAATCTCTTTTATTTTTTATTTTTTTTCTATCACCGAGAACGACATCGGAGACTTGAGAGCGGCGACGAGCTTCACCGGCGCTGGTTCACGGCGGCCCTCTCAATCTCCAGTATTCTCGGTTAAATAAAAAAAGCTTCAAAAAAAAGAAGAAAATTCGAAAACTCACGAAAAAATAAATATTAATTTTGATTTACTTTGATTTTTCCATATTTGAATTCTTCCAGATCTTATGATTCATTGTTCTTCGTTCTCGTGGCGGTTCCTGAATTGTTGATGCGACGATCTCATGCCCGTTCTAGGGTGAAGGATAGTAGTAAAAGTAAAACCGATATGGATCCGATTAAGTTCCAGATCCGTTCTGGAACCCGAGCATCGTCTTCTTCATCGAGCTACACGCTAACGAAATCGAATTCGAAACACGCGAAATCGAATCTCATGTTAACCGTTGCTTCTATATCTATAGTGTTGGGGTTTCTCTTTCTATTCTATTCAATTTTGTTCTCCGGTGGTAATCTGAGAGGATCGCTTCGTTATAGCGTCGTGATCGACGGTGGAAGTACAGGGACACGAATCCATGTGTTTGGGTACCGGATTGAGTCGGGTAAACCGGTTTTTGAATTCAGAGGATCGAATTACGCTAGTTTGAAGTTGCATCCGGGTTTATCGGCGTTTGCTGATGATCCTGATGGAGCGAGTGTGTCATTGACGGAGCTGGTTGAGTTTGCGAAAGGGAGGATTCCGAAAGGAATGTGGATGGAGACTGAAGTTAGGTTAATGGCGACGGCGGGAATGAGATTGCTTGAATTACCTGTTCAAGAAAAGATTCTGGGAGTTGCTAGAAGAGTTCTTAAATCTTCTGGGTTCATGTTTCGTGATGAATGGGCTTCTGTTATCTCTGGTGAGTTTTCAAAATGTATTCTTTAGTTCAAGTGAGTCTTTTTATATAATGCGATTGTT
Source organism: Arabidopsis arenosa (assembly GCA_905216605.1). NCBI lineage: Eukaryota > Viridiplantae > Streptophyta > Magnoliopsida > Brassicales > Brassicaceae > Arabidopsis > Arabidopsis arenosa. Next base: position 833,359 of record LR999455.1, on the reverse strand, counting down.
CAATTTGAGAGTTAGATCGATGAACAATCCACAGCTGCATTTGGTTAGAATCTTGGGAGTTGTTTAGATACGAGAAGGATTTTGATTTGAGAGTTTGTTTCTCTTGTTTTACAAGCTTAGCTGAATGTAATATATGATTCAATCCATCAGTAATTAGGGGCGCTAATCATTAGATACTACTTTGCAGGATCTGATGAAGGTGTATATGCTTGGGTTGTTGCGAACTTTGCTCTCGGTTCACTTGGTGGTGATCCTCTTAAAACAACCGGAATTGTTGAACTTGGCGGGGCTTCTGCTCAGGTTTAGGTTTTTTTCCTTTCAGATTTATGCTCGAGTCAAAAGCTATCCTGCAACAGACGATGATAGTTTGTATGTTCTTTTAGGTGACATTTGTGTCTAGTGAGCCAATGCCTCCTGAGTTCTCACGTACAATATCATTTGGAAATGTTTCATACACTCTCTACAGTCACAGCTTCCTTCATTTTGGGCAGGTATTTTCTATTAAGCAGTATATGTGTTTGAATAGGTTCAGAAGCTTACTGTAGTTAGGTTATTCCTTTTTGAAAGTTGTTGAATGGAAACTTGATCCAATTGACCAAACAGTTGGATCTTTAACGGTTTCTGATCTTTTGTTTCCCTTCCTGAAATCTTTAGAAGGAAGGATTTTATCTTTTGGCAATGTCCTCGCTGCTATTAATTTTTTTTCCCGTTGCAGAATGCTGCACATGATAAGTTATGGGGTTCACTTCTCTCAAGAGACCATAATTCAGGTAAGCTGTTGATGATTCTATAAGTATAATTGATGGATCACCAAATTACTGATTGAAGTTTTCTAAAGTTCAGATTACGTTTTCAAGTCGATATAGCAATGTTTATTTTCCTTCCCACTCATATAGTGTTTCATTTCTTGAAGCTATGGAACCTACACGGGAAAAAATATTTACAGACCCTTGTGCTCCAAGAGGGTATAACCTCGACGCAAACACACAGAAGCATTTATCTGGACTTTTAGCTGAAGAAAGCAGACTCTCAGATTCTTTTCAAGCTGGGGGTAATTACTCACAGTGTCGATCTGCTGCACTAACAATCTTGCAAGAAGGAAATGGTAGAATATTAATCGATATCTCTGGATTTCCATTCTTTGTGCCAGTTTTTTTGTTGTCTCTAATAGATACAGATGTCTACTTTTGAGTGCAGAGAAATGCTCGTATCAGCATTGTTCTATTGGATCAACTTTCACGCCTAAGCTTCGAGGAAGATTTTTAGCTACAGAAAACTTCTTTTACACCTCTAAGGTACGCCTTTCTCTCACGCTACTAATTTATATATAAGGAACCCAGTTAGTCCAACAACACAATGTCCCTGCTATTTCTGGAGAATGTTATAAACATGGTCTTTGTATCATATACCAGTTCTTTGGGTTGGGAGAAAAGGCGTGGCTTTCTAATATGATTTCAGCCGGAGAGAGATTCTGTGGAGAAGATTGGTCGAAGTTGAGAGTAAAAGACCCATCACTCGACGAAGAGGATCTTCTTCGGTATTGTTTCTCATCTGCATATATTGTGTCATTGCTTCACGATACCCTAGGCATTCCTCTTGATGATGAAAGGTATGTTGGTAAAATTCAAGAACCCTAACCAAATACTTAGATTAATGGTTTAAAATTCTTGTAAACATGATTGATTCAATCAATCAAAAACCCTTTTCTTTGGGCAGAATCGGATATGCGAATCAGGCAGGTGATATACCGCTCGATTGGGCCTTAGGTGCATTCATTCTACAGACTGCAACAGAGACCTCTCAACATGCAGCCTCTGGTAATCTCCATTGGTTCCATGCTCTGTTCAGTAACGACTCGAAGCTGCTTCACTATCTCATCGGGATACCGATCCTTATGACAGCTTTGGTATATTTGGTAACTAAGTGGAGAAAACCGCAGCTGAAAACGATTTACGACCTTGAGAAAGGTCGGTACATAGTCACTCGGATTAGATGATCTTGGTTTAAACCGGTTTTGCGCAAGATTCTTGCCTCTCAAAAAGCTTTTGATTGTGAAAGTTTCTTCTCTAGTGGAGTGGAGGTAAAGTAAGCCAGCATCTGAGTGATATCAACGGCTTAGCAATTTCCATTTTGCTGGGGATCATGGGGGTAGGTGCGTAAATTCATATATTGTGTGGGGGTTTATGCGTAATTTCTATGTTTTAGAAGGGTCCGCAATGAAGTCCTGTTTAGATTATTAACACTTGTATGGTCAAAATATAATTTAACTTCGATAATATAGTTTTATTTTTATAAAAAATGATACGTCTACTTTTGGAATCATTCAAGTCTTCTTCAATAATCTTCTTAGATGTTGATGTAGTAATTTAATCGTCTGTTTATGAGTATCAAAATACTTTTCAATGTGTACTTGTCTCAACTAATCTTTATTCGTTTGACTAAAAAAATCATTGTCTCCTAGTTGTAATTTAACTTATTATAAGAAAAATCTCTGTAAGTTTTTTGGTTGATAAAGGTTTACTTCCATAGTCGTCGTAACTCGTAAGCTACTTCCTGATTTCCATAGTCATGCAAGATGCAACAAAGTGCATGATATTATTATGTGACTAGAATTTTATCTTATAAGACAATTATCCTCCCACTTTGAATATCAAATTATAATTAAGCTTAAATATATTCAATAATTATGCCCGGGTTTGTCATTGAACAACAAGATCATGCATTGCCCAATCATCATGACAAACATGAATTTTTTTTTGTACATCATTATTGTAATCAAAAGATTAAATAAAATGAATGTTTATCCTACAAGGAACACGTCGTTAACGTTACAGCGCGGCAAAGTCTTTACAATACCGTAAATACCCTTTAAAATCTGTGTAATTACAACATTGCTTTGGTCAACGGCCATTAACTTTTTCTCACACGTCGTTATTTTTCATTTTATTCTTTTATTCCGCTATAAAAAGCGAATTTTCTATATAGCTCGATTTGCGGGAAAATCTTGTGAAAAAGTTTCCATCTGCCTCAGAAACTTTTCTGGGAGAGCTCTCACCAAAAAAGTTCTTCTCGTCTCTCTCTCTCTCTCTCTGGTTATTCTTTCTCCAGATTCTCTCCTCCTAAATCAGAGACGATAACGCTATAAACAACATTTCTACAGGTATTGATGATTTTCTTCGATTCTCTATCTTTAATCCGAGCTTCGAATCGTTCTTTTCTGATTCCTATCTCCGATTTTATCCATTTGATCTTATGTGGTTCCGATTATGCCCGATCGATTCGATTAGATTTCATATGGTTCTGATTTCGTTAGGGTTTTATTGTTTGACTTTGGTGGAATAGTTTGGAGGAAAATGATAGGTTTATTAACTGAGAGTAGCAGCAGCAGTCATATGGTGGTAAATGTGGATGGATTGATGCGTCCGGTGCCTTTGTCTCCGGTTAATGCGGAGGTTGAGGAGATGAGATCAGAGTCGCCGGTGGTTAATGAGAAGGCGATTGATATATCTGATGATGATGATGAGAATGAACCGCTTATTGTCTCTGCGGAATGTCGTATTTGTTCTGATGAGTCTCCTGTTGAGAATCTTGAGAGTCCTTGTGCTTGCAGTGGCAGCTTAAAGGTTAGTTTTCATCATCATCTAATTCTTAAACCATTTGGTTTATTATTATATTGATGTTCTTGTGATGATGATGAATTTGTTAAAATGTAACTGAAATTGAACAATGGCTTTGTTCTAGAATAATGGATTGGTGATGAATTTTTTGTTATGTTTGTTACCAGTATGCTCATAGAAAATGTGTTCAGCGTTGGTGCAATGAAAAGGGAAACATTATATGCGAGATTTGTCATCAGGTATGTTACCAATTTGTTGTAATCTTTAGGATTGTAGAATTTTCAATGTAACTCTGATAGGGGTTTATCAATATCTGATGGTCTTTAACTTCTCTTACTAGTCTTACCAACCTGGATATACAGCTCCACCACCTCCACTTCAGCCTGAAGAAACAACTATTGACATTGGGTATGGTTAATTTCATGTTTCTGTTGCTCAGAATTTTATTTGAGGTTGGTTATATTTGTTTCTGACTGTAGCATGTGCGTTGCAGTGGAGGATGGACAATCTCAGGTTTGGATGTGCATGATCCTCGTCTCCTTGCTATTGCTGAAGCTGAACGTCGGTATTTAGAGTCTGAATATGTTGAATATACAGCTTCAAGTGCAAGCGGGGCCGCATTTTGTCGCTCAGCTGCTCTAATAGTAAGCCTTAAAGCTTCTTGACAGATTTCTGTTAAGCTTCTAATAGTAAGCCCTCGCTTGTGATAACCCCAAACACACTTTTCTTTTTCACAGTTAATGGCTCTTCTTCTCTTACGACACGCACTGACCATAACAGATGATGCTGATGGAGAAGAAGACGACCCATCTTCCATACTATCTGTAAGCTGATTGAAGCTTCTTCCTTTTTTACTTTTTCTTTTTTGTCTCATGCAATTCATGCTTACAAAATTGGAAGTTACATGTAAGTTCTAACACCAAAAAACCACAAAATTGTCTGATTCTTATTGTAGCTTGTCTTGCTCCGAGCTGCTGGTTTTCTTCTTCCATGCTATATCATGGCTTGGGCCATCAGTATTCTACAGCGCCGAAGACAAAGACAGGTTAGTATAAGAACTCATGCAAGGATTTTTCCGGACAATCTTTATTTTTTTCTCACTTTCGTGTGAATCAAACTGAATCACTGGTATCGACTTAATGGAACCCGATTGAACAGGAAGCTGCAGCTTTGGCTACACAGTTTGCATTGGTGCTTCAGTCAGGGCAGCCTAGAACAGTTCACTTCACGGTATCACCGGGAATATCATCATCCCCCATGGCTCATGCGACTACATCTACACAACAACAGCATGACGATCCTGTCTGAATTCTAATCTAATGTCATAACTATGGAGCCATTACAAGGTACGAGGGAAATCGAATGAAGAGTTTGATGTCTGTAAATTTAGAATATTGTATGAGTAAATGATTGAAATCATTTGAGTTCTTGGAATGTTATATTTTATTCCAAATGAGTTCCTTCATTTTTTACCTGTAGCCAAAATTGTCAATAGCTTTTGAACAAATTTGTATATTATGTTTTATTTCTTTTCAAATTCAAATAGTCTTGAAATTTGAGTGTATTTTCCATAAATAGAAACTTAAGGAAGAGCACAAGAAACGATTAATTATAAATAATTTGGCTTAATTCGATTTACAAGATTACAGAAAATACTATGAACATATTACAACAAAAATTTATAAACAAAGTGTGTTAGTGTATGAAACTATGAATCATCTTGATCTTCTCCAGCATTCCCACCATCACAACAGTGGTCACATGTCATAAAAGGTGGAGGTAGATGCAAAACCTGATCTATCCTTTTCTCAATCCAAGCCAATCTCCTCTCAAAGCTCAACACACCTCTATGCATATTCCTCACATCAATCTCAGCTACCTTAGCACAAACCCGCAAAAGAATGTAGTAATCTGCGTGAGCCGCGTATAGCAATGCTCCATCTTCTTTTTTCCTCACATATTGTAGATAATCTAGTCTCTTTACCTTCACACGAGGTGGTAAGTAACAGAACAAGTTATCTCCCATGTCTGTTATTAGTCTTTTTATCGCTCTTTCCTTTAATTTCTCTTCTTGATGATGATGATTCTCTGGTGATGATGATTCTCCGTGTTCTGAAGAAGATAAATCCCGATCCATTGATACACTTTCGTTTCTCCTTGAAGGGCTACTACAAGGATTGTTTCCATCGCTAAATTTGCTATCTTCTAATGAAAGTTGGTTAAGTGATACATCATCATCCCAGTCTCTCCCCCTCTTGGGTGGAGTCCTACACCGTTCGAAATCCTACAAAATACATGTAAAAGAGACAGTTCGTATTCAACCTCTGCAGAACTAAGTGCTTCAGATTATCCTAATAAGAATTTGAAGCATAATATTACCTCCTCTTTTGGATAACCATTCCACAGGTTATCAACAGTTCTGTATGTATCGTCAGGTAAATCTTCTTCCAAACCAGCAAAGAACTCGTTTTTCCCGAGCGATAGATATGACAGCAGATCCTTCTCGGATTCAAGGGTTTCTGCAGCGACCTCATAATATTTAGCTTCAAGGTTCTTCAGAAGCTCCTTGGTATCGAATTTGGTTGCTTTCGTGACATTTGACAACTCTGCAGTACCTGAATTTGTATCTGAAACCTCCTTATCATGAACTGGAGAATCAAACTCTTCAGAATCGATATCCGCCTCACTAGCATTAACAAACCCCAAACTCCGTTCCCACACACCCAAACCATTTATGTTATAAAGCATCCGTATAGCTACAATAAGAATAGACATGACACACACACGGGTAGGAAGCCTCAGCTCGTTCTTCGATAGATATAATTCTGGAGGCAGTGACCAGTTCTGTATAAGACGCACCAAATCAAGAATCTTATCCTCGGGAATAGATAACCGCTTTATATAGTTTGACACTATACCATAGAAATTCACAGGAGCCAAAGGCAAACCAATAATATCAGCAATCACAGCGGCTCGTGTTTCCAACATCTGAGCAGAAATAATCTGAAAAGGCCTAGACATTATGCTTACTTTCACCGGACAAGCAGCTGATCGCTCTCCCATTTTCTCTCGAATATCGAGAAAACAAGACAAATACGGAAGCTTTCCTTCTCGTGCCCATCTCACAATATCCGTAGGTAAAACAGGTGCTCCCGCGTGGTGACAAGCAAGAAAAGATATCGCCAAAGAACTCGATAAAGGCAGAGTCTTTTTAAGCAGACTAACCCATATCGTCACTGCTCTTTTACCATCTAAGTTACGAGGCTCGGCTTTCTGTGTTTTAGGCCTCTTAGCATCTTTTATTTCACCTGCAAGACACCAAAAAGATTGAGAATTACAAACAAACAGAATCACACCAAACAATAGAGACGACAACATCAAGTATGAATGAAACCAACAAATTTCAATAGATTTCTACCATCTTCTGATTGAAGCTCGGAATCACGAATGGCTTTATCGGCCCAATCATCATCATAGACGCCAGAGAGAGCCACGTAACGTAAAGAGATAGGTCCAACCAAACCAATAATCAAAGGAGTGACATTAAACTTGTCAACCAAAGCATCACACTGATAAGTAATCATCATAAGAAAAGCTTTAACATATCTATCTCTTGCTTCATCGTAATAATCCTCATAACTCAAAGTCTCTGCTCCAAAATCCACAGGCTCTATTGGCTCTTTATCGAGATAAATCTCAGGCTCTCTCTTCACTTCCCCGGACAAATCCTTCTTCTCGATTCCAGATTTAAGCTGAGATTTAAATTCAGTGTAACGTATTGTGTCATCTGTGTAACGAGGCTGTGAAGGAGTGATTGGTTGTTGTATAGTACGGCGATATCTGGGGTCATACAATGCGCCCTGAGTACCTCCACCATCACCGATTAAATCGCCGTCGTCGACGCCGGTTTGGATAAGATCTTCAGCCTGAACACCGCATCGTTTGCAGTAGAAATATCCGTCGTCTTCTTCGTCAAAGGCGTCGTTGTCGCACTCTCTGCAGAGCATTGTAATTGAAGGGATTAGAAAGAAAAAGGAAGAAACTTTGGGAGGGAATAAGGAAACCCTAAATCAGATTGATGAAGACGAAGAAGTAGACGAAGAAGGAGGAGAAAATTTGCGTTCAAATTTCAGTCGGCGAAACTTTGCTTCGGGGGTTTAGGATTTGGCGGCGGAAGAGTAATTAGGGGTTTTGATATTAGGAAAATTGCAAAAGAACCCCTCAAACTTTCTATTTGTTTAATTTTACCCTCAAAATTGTATGCTGGTTCATTTATCTGTTTGGGAAAACTCTGAAGCAGCATGGTAACTAATTTTAGTGGTATATTCTCATTTACCTGCAGAGTTCTTGAGCTCACTTCTTGGTTTGGTTTGATAATTAAGGATTTCATATTGATATTGTGCCAGGATTCTCTTAGTTTTCTCTTATCCCTTATTTGTGTAATTAAGAACCTAGATGATTAAGAAAGTTGCTTCCAAGGTTACATGAGAAAGACATTTTAATTGACGCATGTACTTAGTTTGAGTAAGATGATCACATTAACTTACATCAATGAATCACAAAAACATTTTGAGTTATCACTTAAATTGATTATCTATTCGAGATATATATGTCCATTGCTTTGGATCGTTCTCATTAATTGTGTAACCTTCTTTCATTCTTATATATATCAGTTATTATTCACAAGGATGAAGGATCCATTGATTCAAATAGATTGTGTTTCTTGTTTCTTAATCTAGAGACTTCTAACTCTCCTATATATTGTTGGCATTTGCTAATTACAGTGAGTTAAGTCCTCAGAAGTCAAAACCATAATCTTGGACAATATTACTTGAAAGTAAATTAGGTTAAGTTTAAAGGGATTACGATCCTCAGTTATGGATTTGTTCTAATAGATCCTAACCATGCTTCTTAATGAAAAGAAAATTCACTTATCTAATGAAAAACAAAACACAACAAAAAAAAACAAAAATTGAAAAAAACATTCATCACGTACATGCGTCTCAATCAGAATCATAATAATCACTAAAGTCTTCACCATCATCATGCATCATCATCAACGCTAACACCAACTTCACCTTCAAGAGGCATCATCTCGTATCTACACTGAGGACACGTGGAGTGAATCTCCAACCACTTCTTCACACACTTCAAGTGATACTTGTGTTTACATGGCAACTCCGTCTCCATATCACCTTTGCACCATTCCTCCAAACATATCACACACTCTCCTTTCTCCACCATCAAAACAGTAATATTTGGCAACATCTCTACCGTCCATCTCGACGCTGGCGGTGGTGATCTCCATGCATTTGTTGGTATGGACCATGCAACTTCATCGATGAAATCATCTTCGTAGGCGACGATTTGGATTATACCTTCAACCTGAACACTGCACCGTTGACAGTAGAAAAAACCGTCTTCAAATTCAAAAGAGTCGTTTTCGCACTCGTTGCAGATTATCCTTCTCGTATCCATCGTAATTGTGATTGAAAAATGAAACCCTAAATCGTTGATGAAGAAGAAGTAGACGAAGAGGGTGATGAAGGAGAATATTGCGTTCAGGATTTTCGGTGGCAGAATAATTAGGGATTTATATATATCTACATTTACATTTTTGCAGGGGTTTTTTGCTTTTAATTCATTTGGATCGGGTTTTGATCCGGTTTTAATGTGTTCGGATCCTGGATAACTCTATTAAGGAAATCTAAAAAAAAAGAAGACATTAATTAAATTCTTAAAAAAACGATTTTGGTCCTAAAATATTGCTTAAATCTGATGTTTCTTTTTCTACATTCGATTTTTTGGGTAAGATTTTAAAGATATACTAGGGGAATTATCCGCGCCTTACGCGGCCGAGTGGAATATTCAAAAGAATTAAATATTTAAACAATTTTTAATTTCTGACATTTTTTTTTTATATAGATAAATATAATTTATGATAAACGTGCATTTTTCATGACCAAATCTTCAAGATCAATAAAGATTTGACAATAGAATAAGAAGTCCAATTACGCTCGAAGAATAAACATTCAACTTTTTATTTTATTTTTTATATATAACTCTTTATGCAACTTTGTTTAATAGACCTAAACATCAAGAAAGTTTAAAGACTTTGTTATTGACTCTATTATACCAAGTATACATTTGACATTTAGTTACACTACAAGAAAATCAAGCATTGATAGCGTCCAAAAAACGCTATTTATCGCAAGCGTAGCGTATTTAGCTATATCATCGACCTCGACAATAGGTCAGCGACTTTAGATAGCGCTTTTTGTATGTGCTATCTAAATTAAAATATTAATAGCGGATTTATCTCTGCTATCGTATACTCTACAATAACATTTCAATTTTGTTATCAAATCTATTATTCATAATATGTGGATTTGAATTTTGCATTTTGATTTTTATTAATAGGAGCTCTAATTTAATTTACAAACACCCAAAACAATCAATAATAATAATAATAATAATTTTTATTAAGAGACCAAAAGGATTTGTATTTAATGAAGAACAATAATACATATCACAATTTTTTTCTACTTAGAAACTTCTAAAGATACATATATTCACCAAGGCGTATTCACAATCTTGATTCCTCCAACTCCAGTTGACTACAACACGGCACATCACCATTGCATAAAACGCATCCTGTAAAACCAATTCATCACATATGGACAAGGATAAAATCAAAAACAGAAACAAAACAGCTAAGAACAGCCATCGAGGTCAAGAGAGTGTGTATATACCCAAAACAGATCAAACAAGAGAGTGTGAACTTATCACCAACAGTAAATTGATAAACCTCTGTGTTAACCTCTAAATGCATAAACATTTCCAAGTTGTGGCTCGTAGCTTGAAAGCGAGTAACTGTAACAACAAACACACACATTCCCACAACAAAAATCATTGTAGGTTTAAGAGAAAGCCACCTAATATTTTAATATCAAACATATATAATACATAAACCAAATTTGGATTCCAAATTTCCAATATTTGGAAGGATACAAACTAAATGAAACTACTGTACGAATGATCAGCGGAGCATTACCTTATCACAACAACAAAAACTTTGACTCGATCTTTTAGAGCTTTTAAAAGTAAAAAAAAAATGTAATTAAGACGAGTTAGTTTGAATCCCCATTTGTTTTTTTTTTGTCAATGGAGAAAAAGTGTTAGGAAGTAATAAATTGGATTGGTGACATAAAACGGAAAAAAAAAACTTAAACAGAAAAAAAAGTGTTCGTAATACATAATAGATTGGTGACCCATACCGTTTTGGTATAATTAATTTTAGATATTTGCAGTCGTACTAGTGGTGAATCTTTGTAATGATAAGATAAAAAATTACTAATCACATGATTCATCCAATGATCATTTTTCTTTTTGTTGGACGAAAAAAGTGAGGTTGAGAATCAAACACGTATGCTGTGAGATATCAAGCTTCAAATGCAAACCATTCATACGTGATACGTCGACAACAACAACTAATTAGCATATTTTATTAACTACATTACACAAGTTCCTTGATTGACAGATATATGGATTTTATATAGGTTTGAATTTATTTAAACTTTCGTTATATGTTATTTAACAAAAATAATACACATTACTTTACAATTATTTGATATGTATTATATGACAAGATACGATCCCATGAATTTTCTAATATATATTAGACATAAATTATAGAGCGTACGTCAAATCATTACATAAAATATTACTATACTTAACAAAACCCAACTCGATGGTCTTTGTCAATATCTCCCCATGCAACAAAATACGTTAGGACATCCCTCGTGCTTTATATTTTTGTATCTTTGTTCCTCCAGTGAAGTTCATATCCACTAGTATAGTATTTTCTTTTAATTGAAAAAGTTAACAATCAAAATACAAGTAATTAATCCAGATTCACTTGTCAGCTCAATCCTAACATGTCTTTGAAACTGCGTGTCCGAAAACTTGTGAGCCCATTATCATGTGAAACAATACTTAATTGAAGCAATTAAGAAAGACAATACATTTAGTCATTCATTATGTCTCATGTAAACACTTTAGCACCCGACTGGAGATCAAATCGTTTCTTTCCAATATTATGGAAACGATAGTCATTAATTTGTTAATCGTACGTATGATGGTTAATAAGAGTATACAATGTATGAATGTGAAGTATAGCCATTAGCCATATACCAAGTTAATGCGTCCCTAAAAAAAAAAAAAAAAAAAGTTAATGCGTCCGAACAGATTGCAATAGTAGTGCATTAGTATACACTAGTTGTTGTTTATATTGCCAATCGTTTATTTGCATTCGAGTTTATCACTATGCTTTTAACTGATGAATACAGTATTATCCGTTTTAGAATAACTACGTCTATCATATTTATTGGCTGTGATGTAAATGACAAAAAAAAAAAAAAAATTGAAAGAAAATCCACCCAAAATTATGGTGGCAAATGTGTTTTAAATCGGAATCTTTAAAACGTATAGTAGTGCTTAACGTCTACGTACAAAATACGAATATTGAACGAATAAAGCTTTCTGAAATCTGAAATATAAAAAAAGTAAAAGGATAGAAAACTATTTAAGAGATCCAGTTGCAATGTGAGTACACTACTAGTACTGTATTAATAAGTCCTAATCGAATTAAGACCATGTCATTATAATTCCTTTTTTTCGTGGTCACGGGGTAACATTATTTTTCTATTATTTTCCATTGATTGGCAAAGATTTATCATCGAATATTTTTATCCAAATAGAAAAATAAATCAATTCACACAACAACAACAACTGGCCAATGACTCAAACTGGAACCCACTCACATTGATCAGATCATAACACTTTAGCTTCAGAAAAAAAAAAACAGCTATCAAACATTTCGTTTTGTTTCTCTATTTATACCCTAATTCCAACATATCCACACACAAGCAATATAAAGAGAAAAAATTATAAAGCCACCAAAAAAAAAAATGGTGACACTAACACCATCTTCTTCTTCAACTCCAAAGACATCTTTTGATTTCATGAAGAACAACAACAGTCACAGTCTCTATGTTTCTTCCTCTTCCCCTTCTTCTTCTTCTTACTTGAGCAGCAAGGAAGATGCTGTTGTCACAACCAAGAAGCTCATGGAACAAAGCAAACCCCTAAACATGAGCATCAATATTCCAAAACAAGAGTTTGGCGATGAGAAGAAAATGGTGAAGAAAGCTACTGAAGATCCAGAGATTGGTGTGTTTGGAGCTGAGAAGTACTTCAATGGAGACATGGATTCAGACCAAGGTTCTAGTGTTCTATCTCTGACAAACCCAGAAGTTGAGAGAACCATCATCGATTCGAAGCAGAGCGCGAAGAAATCTACCGGAACTCCAAGTGTCCGGTCTGAATCAAGCTGGAATAGTCAGAGCGTGTTGCTTCAGAACAAACTGGTGAATAGCTGCAACAGTTCCTTCAAGGAGAAGAAGAACAGTAATGGTCAGATTCAAAAGGCGAGCAATAATAAGAAGAGTTTTCTCGCAAATTTGGGGTGTAAATGCGCCTGTTCTGATGGGAATTCAGTAGATGTGGACGAGAAAACCTCGGTCAAGAGAAGCTCTGATCCGAATATCTCTGTTATCACAATGAGGAGGATCGAAAATCAGATGAGGTCTTCTGTGGATATGAACACAGAATTGATCAAGATTCAGAAGCAAGAGGAGTTATCACAGAGGAAGTCTCTTGACGTTTTTGGATCTCCTGTAACTATTGAGAAGAATACGACTGTTGTTCAGAAGAAACTCCCATTGCCCCCATGGAAATCAAGAACAGAGGAGGAAGACACAAAGAGTGAAGGGAGTGATTCAAGCTCGGATCTATTCGAGATAGAGGGTCTTACAGGGAACCCAAAACCTTTTCTTACAAGGCAAGGAAGTGATCCGGCTTCACCTACGTGTTATGCGCCAAGTGAAGTAAGCGTAGAATGGAGTATAGTGACAGCAAGTGCAGCAGATTTCTCTGTTATGTCAGAATGTGCAACAAGTCCCGTAAGAAGAAACCGATCTTCTCAGATTCCTCGAATCCCTATTACCGCTAAATCAGCACCGCAGAGACGGAAATCGAGTAGCAACGGAGGCAGTGGTTTCTTGATGAGCTGCAAGAGTCATAAATCTGTTATGGTTTCTGGTGATTTAGACAGAAGAAGCAGCATGAATAAGACAACACCGAGTTACGTTCCAAGATTCCCAATGGAGACTACTAAACCAAAGAGTTTCGAAACACGAAGAAGGATCAGCAACAGCTCGATTTCTCACACACAATCATCTCTTCTTTATAGTCAGTGATTGCACTAAAGTAAAAGCGAACGATTTCAATCTCTTATCTCTCTTTATCTATAATATCTACTGAGTGAGAAAGATTTATAAACTTATATAATGTCTTGTTGAGTTCTTGTTCACAATGTGAAAATCAAATCAATTTTAAAGGGTTTCTTAGAGACCTCTTCTTGCACCTAAGAAAAACTTACTCAAAGAGTGACAAATGATTAGAGAGTGAAAAACACAGATCTCAAATTCAGCAAAATAAGCAGAGAGACATTCCAAAAATTGGCCCCACCAAGTTTTGGATTTAGTCTCAAGAGGGAGAGATATGAGTTTTGTCTTAGCTTCAAAGGGTTAAATCAAACGTACAAGAGATTGACATAAAGAGCTATTAATGAGGAAACTTAAATCAATGAAAATGTCATTTTACCTAACATATCTAAGATCTGGTCCTGAAACTCATCTAAAGGCCATGTATGTCTGAAATAAAAGTAAGGTAGACAAAAACCTTAATTGTTCGTTGAAAATATGAGAGAAAAGAACTAAAGTGCTTACTAAGACAATAAATGCAAAGAAGATGTATATCTCTGTAGCCTACTCATAAGGGAAATGATTGAATTTACCCCAAATGATCTTATCCAGTTCACTGAACTTTCTCTCTAAGTTATTTCAAAAAGGGCTAATTAGATTTCAAGAAATGAAACCAAGATGATGATCCCAGACATCAAAGCTAATATAGTATGGGCTTAAAACAAAGAATCATACAGATCTTGAAGATAATTAAGTATTGTATCCTTCTCAAAATAATTGAGCCATCACTTGTATATATTCATATAAAATATTGAAGTAAAATCAAATCATCTAACTACTTAATTTCTATATGTGGAGGAGAGAAGAACAACAAAAGCAAGAAGACATTTATGTTAAGAAGGCAAAACAAGATTACTCATCTTTGAATTCTTTGGTTGGCCATTGTCTCAAAGCATCCGCGTGCTCTTTCGTCAAGTGAATAAAGGCAAGTTGGTACCGAGACTCCGATCCCACATGACAAAAAATGGCTGAGAGTAGTTTCTATTTAATTCCATATTGTTTGTGGTGAAACATTCACTGTCTTGATGTGAAAGGGGTTCGTTCCCTAGGAGCCCACAGGAGAAGGAGAAGAGAGTCTTGTGTGGTTGCCCATTGCATCTCCATTACTTACTGTCACCAAAAGAATACAAAAACCCCAAACATATAGGTTCAGGAACAGATGATGTTTGTAGAAAACTAGAAATTACAATCTGATATCTGACAACATAATGGTAACATTCTTGACTGTCTCTAGCTATGTGTCAGTTCCTAAGATCTTCCACAGAGATAAAGAAATAATGATCTTATGCTAACATAATGAAAATCAAATCTCTTTAAAGCACCCCTAAGTGTATCATAACATGAAAAAAAAAAAAACCTTTAAAGGAAAGATCACACGCTCTTCACAAAGATACGAATCACAATGCTCTGATTTCCAAGTAACGTTTAATGTTTAAGTGCCCCAAGTGAAACCGATAACTCCACTCAGCAAATATGTATTCTGAAATTGGTATCTCTAGCAGCATGTAACACGATATCTAAGTTTGTTTTCATCAGCATCTCTGTAAAAATATCACCATTGGATTTTGATTTTGGTGATATTCGACACTGGCACCCAAATAGTGGTCAATAATATGAATTATCTAAGCTATTTAAGTGTTAATATCTTATTAATTAGACTATTGCAAAGAGAACAATATTGGGCTTTAATATTGGCGGGTTGAGCCAAGCCCGTGCAGTAGTGCAACGCATGGGCGACTCGCAAAAGCTCAGATAGCAAGCTATCTTAACGGGCTTTCTCCCTTAAAAAATAGAGTTAATATCGTGTGAGCCGATGGCCCACATACCAGATATTAAACTGATAAGAACAGATACTACACTTGATCTTAGCCAAAAGGCCGAGAAAGGTATGAATTGTTTGGACCATCAAGTTTCTCTTATATACACCAACTCAAAGAGCGAGCTATTCATACTTTAGCGATGTGGGACAAAAACACCAAACCCTTTTCTTTAGCCCTCAGACAAATTAATCAACAATTTAAACATTATTAAATTAAGTTAATTAACATTGTAATAAAAGGAATAAATACATTTTAAAGAACAAATCTCGGATTTTATATATGTTTCATTTTCTTCTGCGAGATTTTTCGTCATGAATTTGGTTGTAGTTTTGAATTAGAATGATTTTTGGAAGCATCCTAAAGCTTTTCTCAGAATGAATTTGGTCTGAATTTTCGCAGTGATTGGGAATAATGTTACCGGAGAGGCAAAAAGTTTGGTCGGATAGTGAAATTGAAGCTCTCACATTTGTTCTTGTTCTTTGTGTCACTCTTTTTCATCTCTTAATGTTCTCTGGCTATAAACTACTCTTTCATGGTAAGCTTTGAGAACTAAGAAAATGTTTTTCTTTTTTCTTCTTTCGAAATTAATTAAACACTTGGATTTGGTGTAGGTTCTGAGTTCTTACATTATTTTGAGCAAAACCGTAAGCTTACTTTATCTTAATTAAACACTTTATTGTATTAAGTGGATTTTGAATCAAATGCAGCTTACATGAAAAGTCACATGTTGGTTTCATCGGAGATTGATATATGTTGAGGGTTGATTCCTCCATTAAACTTGCAATATGAATAGAAGCATTAGTCGAAGAAGAAGAAGCAAGGCGAAGGAGGAGCAAGACGAAGAAGTCGTCGAAGAGAAGAAGAAGTTGTCGTGTGGAGGAGTCAACGACACAAGAGGAGAAGAAGCACAAGTCAACAAGAAGAAGTTGGGCTTGAGTGTTTTTTTAGTGGGCTGCAGAATGATTAAGGCCCAACTAAAGAAGTGTTTTGTGTTGTTTAGTTTAACTAAGTGTAAGTTAGAATTGAAGTGAGTTGTTGGATTTGTTTGAGTCATTTGGCCGTTACTACTACGCACTTGTTTAATCTTTTCTCTGATACATTGAATGCTTTATTAAAAACTTTATCTCATAACCAGTGTAAAAACAAATCTTCAAAACGTGAATCAATCCAATTTAGCTTTGGAAAATCCACCAAGAAGAAGACTAGTCAATATTGGTTGCGACCGTCTTGTAGAGGCGTTATTATCTGTTAGATAATATTATAATGATAAAGCAGAAATGCTTCTGTATAAATACAATCACTAGTTATGTGTTATTTCATGACCTCCACCTTCAACATCAAACATCACATCTCTTACTCTTTTGTCTCTTTTTCTCTGTCTTCAAAGAGTTTCTTAGTAACCAACTCAATGGCAGGTATCAAAGTTTTCGGACACCCAGCTTCCACTTCAACCAGGAGAGTCCTTATCGCTCTCCACGAGAAAAACCTCGACTTTGAGCTCGTTCATGTTGAACTCAAAGACGGTGAGCACAAGAAGGAGCCTTTCCTCTCCCGCAACGTAAGTATATTTATCTATCTATGTCTTCTTGTAAGACAAGAGACCAACTGTTTTGATGTAACTGGTCGGAATCTTTCTTAAATGTTTTGTGTTTGAACTTCTTTCCTCTTCAGCCTTTTGGTCAAGTTCCAGCCTTTGAAGATGGAGACCTCAAGCTCTTCGGTATGAACCTTTTCCATGCATCATCTTCAATCTCAAATCTGCATTAGAAGGCAAAATCACTAACATGAATTGGATCTTTTTGTGCAGAATCAAGAGCGATTACTCAGTACATAGCTCACCGATACGAAAACCAAGGAACCAACCTTCTCCAAGCTGACTCCAAGAACATAGCTCAGTATGCAATCATGGTCATTGGAATGGAAGTAGAAGCTCATCAGTTCGATCCCGTGGCTTCAAAGCTTGCTTGGGAACAAGTATACAAGCTCATGTATGGCTTGACCACAGACCAAGCCGTTGTTGCAGAAGAAGAAGCTAAGTTGGCCAAGGTCCTTGATGTCTACGAGGCTAGGCTCAAGGAGTTCAAGTATTTGGCTGGTGACACTTTCACTTTGACCGATCTTCACCACATTCCCGTGATTCAATACCTGCTCGGAACTCCCACCAAGAAGCTCTTCACCGAGCGTCCACGTGTCAACGAGTGGGTCGCTGAGATCACCAACAGGCCAGCTTCCCAGAAGGTTCAGTGAGAAATTTCTAAAACGAAAAAATGGTTAAACAAGCGCGGCTGCCTCATTGTCCAATTTCTCAGTACTTTGTTTAAATTTCTGTTGCTATCCTCTGTTTTTGTATCAGTTATGTGTGTGTCGTATGTTCTTGAGAGTATCTTTGGCAAAAACTATTTATCTAATCTTCAAGCTCTTCTAAAACAAATCAATTAGTTAACTAATGAAAAGATTGCAATGTCTTCTTAACTATGGAGTTACTGATTAGTGAGAATAGTAAGGACTTTAGTATTGTGGAAATCTTACTTTAGAATGATTTGAAGCTAACGTCTCTATTAACGTCTATAATCAAGAGCGATGATTACTCAGTATCCGCCAAACTTTAAGGATAAGAACGTCCAAAGTCGTCTTAAGTCAACTTCTTTCCCCAGGAGAAACGTTCTCATCGCTTTGTCAGGTCTGAAAATGACAAAGTAAAATATAGACGTTAGCTTCAAATCAGACAAAACAAAACAAAACACGTGAGATTTCGGGACCTATGCACGTCTCTATAAATTACAGAAACGGTTAGAGCAGCAAGTTTGTGCTTTTCACCATCAATCACGGATCTTCTCTTGACTCAGCAACGGGAAAAGACACAAGACAGAGAAAGAGAGATAGAAATAAATCCTAAACCAGTGGCGATGTGTTAAATTTGGGCTAATTATGGGCTTCCAACTAAAAACCAATTGGCAATTAGTGGATTGGCCCTAACCCTTTATATATTATTGATTGTCCCATCAAACTTTCGATGTGGGACTTGGATTGTATCTCCAACAATCTCCCCTTCAATCCAAGGACCACATGGATCTTAACACACCTCCTCGATCCCTCACTCGGACCGATAATAAGCCCCTTTCTCGGGCCCCCATTACTCGGGTTTGAGGTATGACCGTATCCACTTTTCTAGGTCCACCAGAATTTGAACCTTGGGCTCTGATACCATGTTAAATTTGGGCTAATTATGGGCTTCCAACTAAAAACCAATTGGCAATTAGTGGATTGGCCCTAACCCTTTATATATTATTGATTGTCCCATCAAACTTCCGATGTGGGACTTGGATTGTATCTCCAACACGATGTTCTCTCCCAAGAATGTCACTGACCCTCCAACAGTTGTCTTGTTGTTCCTCAAGTTCTTGAACTTGGTTTCTCCTCTGACCACATATGCCAGCTGCTTGCCTACATTCTGTATATCGAACCCTGCGCCATGGTGGATCCATTCTCGCCGTGCTTAGCAGACAATGAGGAGTCCAGATGAATGTTGGACTCTTTCTTGTTCTTGGTGACTTGAACAGTAGCTGTGGCAGGGAACCTGCTTGCTACAGCAGGACTGTGTTCTGCATTGACGCCGTCATATCCACAGTCATGGTCCCAACCATGGGTTCCAGAAATCGGTAAAAACGTTTCCCACTTCAAATCAGTGTGTTTCTCACACCAAAACACAAACTTTCAGAATTACAATGAAAACAAGAGGCCTCACAGAGCAGGCAATATAAGTAGCACCATCAAAGTTCCATAAACTCAAAATCATTCTAAGCCATTTCAAGAAGATCACAGATATATACATTAACCAACAAAATCGAAACAATGATGACCTCTACACTATTTTTTGAAGAACCCATTGTTTACATTTGGAAAATAGATTCTTCTCGTCCTAGTCCAGCTTCGTCTGCAATCTCTCTCTCTCCAAAGCATCTAGAAATCAAAATCAAAATATCGAAACAAAATCTCTTCTTTGTGTCTCTGACCTAAACCCAAAACGAGCAAGCACCACATAACAAAATCAAATCGCTTCTTCATCTAAAACCGCTCAAAGAGAATCACCAAATGTGATAATCGATGACGATCGACGGCGAGATCAAGAAGACGCTGCCGTGTAAAAAACTTTACCTTTGGAATTTGATTTTGGGTGGGAATTTCTCGACACGTGTCACCCAAAGAGTGGTCAATAAAATAACTAAGTATTTGATAATAAAATTAAAATATGCTTAAGAGATAAATATTGGGCTTTAAAATTGGCGGGTTGAGCCAGGCCCGTGCAGTAGTGCAACGCATGGGCGACTCGTGAAAGCCCAGATAGCAAGCTATCTTAACGGGCTTTCTCCCTTAAAAAATAGAGTTAATATCGTGTGGACCGATGGCCCACATATCAGATATTAAACTGATAAGAACAGATACTACACTTGATCTTAGCCAAAAGGCCGAGAAAGGTATGAATTGTTTTGTCCATCAAGCTTCTATTATATACACCAACTCCAAGAGTGAGCGATTCATAATTTAGCGATGTGGGACAAATACACCAAACCCTTTTCTTTAGCCTTTGGACAAATTAATCAATAATTAATTAACTTTGTAATAAAAATGGAATAAATACATTTTAAAGAACAGATAATAAATACAGTTTCTTAATCGCCACCAGGTTTGTTTCATAGTGAGCTAGAGATCTTCGCTTCAGGTAAAGAGTTTTTGTTATTTCCAATCTCGAATCTGGTGTCTTCTCGGTTCTTGATTCTCGAAAATTTCATGAATTTGTGTGAGAGATTCTTTCAAATCTGCATCTTGGATTTTGTCTATGTTTCATTTTCTTAAGCTTCTTTCGGACATGTAAATCTTGATTTGGTCTGAATTTTGCAGTGTTTGGGGATTAGATAATGTTACCGGAGAGAAGAAGTACGGTGGTTTCTTCTTCTTCATATCTGAATCCATCTGGTCACAATGATAATTCTTTTTTACTTCTTCGAAGAGGCAAAAAGTTTGGTCGGATAGTGAAATTGAAGCTGTCACATTTCTTCTTGTTCTTTGTGTCACTCTTTTTCTTCTCTTGCATGTTCTCTGGCCATAAACTACTCTTTCATGGTAAGTTTTGGACTAAGAAACATGTCTTTTTTATTTGTTTTCTTCTCAGTTTTGGAGATTAATTAAACACTCTTGGATTTGGTGTAGGTTCTGAGTTATTACCTCATTTTGAGCAAAATCGTAAGCTTATGTTGTCTTAGTTTAAGTATTTGTGTAAAAAGCTACTAGAAAAGCTATTGTTTTTAACTGGATTTTCAATCAAATGCAGCTTACATGAAAAGTCATATGTTGGTTTCATCAGAGATTGATATAGGATCAAACAAATCCAACATCGAAAGACCACCCGGAAGCAAGAAGAGAACCAAGCGTATGGATTTTTGCTAGAAATTTTCAGTGAATGTTAGTGTTGGTTTGTTTAATTTAAGGCTAAATTGTTTTTATATAATGCAGATTTACCTTGTGAAGTTCCACTTGCTGAATCTGTTGATCACATACTTGAGCCTCAGGATTATTTGAATTTTACGCCGTTTTCGTTAGGCTTTGTAGAGACTGAGACATATGATAAGCCTAGGTTTGGAGGTCATCAAACACTCAAGGAAAGAGAGAGATCTTTCTCTGCAATAAATCAGACAATTCACTGTGGTTTTGTCAAAGGGACTAATGGATTTCATCAAGGTACTGGATTTGATTTGAGTGAAATGGATAGGGCCTATATGAAGAACTGTGTAGTCTCTGTGTCTTCTTGCATTTTTGGAAGCTCTGATTTTCTAAGGAGACCTGCAACCAAAAAGGTTTAAACTTTATCTATCTATTGCGCGAGAATGCATTAAGGCTATATGTGAGCCTCATCATTCATGTGGAGCTCTCATTTTGCTTGTTTGTTTCTTCAGATCAGTGAATTCTCGAAGCGAAATGTTTGTTTTGTGATGTTCGTTGATGAGCAAACACTATTGAAACTTGCTAGTGAAGGGCATGTTCCAGACAAGCAAGGATTTGTTGGTTTGTGGAAAACTGTAGTTGTGAGCAACTTGCCTTATACTGATATGCGAAAGACTGGAAAGGTTCCGAAATTTCTGTCACACCGCCTTTTTCCTTCTTCTAGGTGAGGTTAGTTGGCTAGTACTCAAGCTCTGAGATTTGAATTAGTGACTCAGATATCTTATACTTATCCTCATTTCTTGTTTCAGGTATTCGATTTGGCTAGACAGTAAGATGAGACTCACTACAGATCCTATGCTGATAATTGACTTCTTCTTATGGAGAACAAAATCAGAATTCGCTATCTCGAACCATTATGACCGACATTGTGTTTGGGATGAAGTGTTACAGAACAAACGGCTGAACAAATACAACCACTCGGCAATCGATGAACAGTTTATGTTCTATCGATCAGATGGACTCAAGAAATTTGATCCTTCAGATCCTAATTCTCCTCTTCCAAGTTGTAAGTAATCAATCAATCATTAACTTCTCTCTCACCATACACATTTACTCGTTTTGTTTGTTAATGTTTATTGAGTGTGATGTCTTGTTGTGTTAGATGTACCTGAAGGTTCTTTTATTGTAAGGGCTCATACACCAATGTCAAACCTCTTCACATGCCTTTGGTTCAATGAAGTTGATCGGTTTACCTCACGAGATCAGTTGAGTTTTGCGTACACATACCTTAAACTGCAGAGACTGAATCCAGATAGACCCTTACGCCTAAACATGTTCAAGGTAAAATAAAAATAAAAAATCATATTAGAGATTGAATAATCGGTCTCATTTTATGAGTACATAAATCATAATCAACTTGGTTTTTCATTTCAGGACTGTGAACGTCGAGCATTAACTAAGCTCTTCCACCATCGCGTAGATTCATCGCCTCCTTCACCTCCTGCTTGATTGATTAAGTAAAGATAGTGTTCTACAATTTTTGTACTTTTCTCCGCATTCTACTTCTTCTAGTCTAACTTTGAAGGAGATGAAACATGGAAGAGGAACCTAATTGACATTGTGTATGAGCCAAGATAGAAATATTAGTAAGTTTACAGCACAATTCACTGCGGATATACCAAAAGAGACATAACTGAACCAGTTGCTGCTTAAGGTTAGAGGAAACACAACTAGTAGGGATTTTCTCTGAACTTCCCATGAACCAAACCAAAGGTTTATATACATACATTTGACATTAGTGTTCCACAGGTTCTGCTGTCTTATGTTTATAAATCACATTAGTTTCAAAATCGTTTATGGGTTCTGAATATGTTTAAAAAGTTCACTTAAATCAAACTGGGAAAAAAAAAAATATAAAGTTTTAGTAATATTTATTACAAGCATGAGAAAAACATGAAACCAGAATTGTAACAGTGATTGATATCATGAGCTCGGTAAAAGCTCTAAGCGTCCGGTGCTGCTGGATTGTTCACGTCAACGGGACAAACAGACATTGGTGGATCCTGGAACAAGGAAATAAAAAAGCAATCAGTGAATGTAAAGGATAAATAATAACAAAGGAAAGACCGAAAGAGCTACCACCTGAAAGCGGTTAAAAAACTTCTCCTTCCCTTTGATATATCCAGGTTTCCTCTCCATCTCACGAATTTCGTCAATGTACTGTTCTAGGTCGAACCCAGGTATATGTTCTTTTAACAGTTTAACTGGAATAGATCTCTGCCACTCGTCGTCATTATCAGGCTCTTTAGCCAGTAATTTCTTAAGCAATTTCTGGAACTTTGGTTTCTAAAAAAAAACAAAATCCAACCTTATTCCACAGAAATTCAATTATCATAGCCTAAAACAAAAAAAAGAAAGGGTATTTACTTTGGCAAGGTCCTCCACGTCTGAGGGATTAAATTTGAAATTCATGTTGAGCGCAGGAATTCGTAAGCCTGATTCCGGTTCTGCGGAAATATGAAAACACTTAGAGTCTTAAATAATTCAAACACTAAAAATTGAGATAAACAACCGTAAAGGTCACAATACCTGAAAGAGCAAGAGTTTTCTCTGAATTTGTACCCATCGGATATGACCTAGAAATCACAAAAACCACACGACAGATTGGAAATCGAAACCTAATCCAACGAATCAAAAGGAAATCATATTGTGGTGGAGGAGATACCTTAACGCAGCGGTCGCGTGATGAGGAGATTGCGGATATGACTAAAAACCCTAGAAATCACAAGGATCTGTTCACAGATTAGAAATCGAAACCTAATCCAACGAATCAAAAGGAAATCATATTGTGGTGGAGGAGATACCTTTACGCAGCGGTCGCGTGATGAGGAGATTACTAAAAATATATATATATATATATATACCAATTCCAAAACCCTATAATTGAGATTTGATGAATTTTTCTCTAAATAAAAGTAGATTTCAGCTGGGGAAAAAGCAAAGTGTTGAAGTTCAATTTTGTTGAATTTATAAATATAACTTTATATAGCATGCGAGAGGTACGGGGATCGTTCAATCCTTATTCATATGATTTCATTATGTAAGCAAGTAGAAGTGACACTGATTTTGGGTTTTTCTGCAGCAATATGGTTCCGGTTCCATTCATCGTACTTTACCTCAAAAAGTTTGCATCTTTCGTGGCGGGTAAGAGCCAAACAGCTTCTAAATTACTTGATATCCTATTCAAAAGAGCTAAAGAGAAAGCTGGGCCAGTGGAAGAGTTCCAATGGTTAGGACTAATGCTCTTTGTAGCTGTTCCATTCCCTGGAACCGGTGCTTGGACAGGAGCTATAATAGCATCGATCCTCGACATGCCGTTTTGGTCTGCTGTTTCGTCTAATTTCTGCGGCGTAGTGTTGGCTGGACTGTTGGTAAATTTGCTGGTGAACCTTGGTTTGAAACAAGCCATTGTTGCTGGTATTGCTCTCTTCTTTGTATCTACATTTATGTGGAGCGTTCTCAGAAACATTAGGAAGTCTATTATAAAACCATCGTTGCCTTGAATTGGTTATTAGATATTTAGATGTAGAAGAAAGAGTTCTTCACATTATTTGTTCTTTTTCTTCTTCTCTGTTAATAATGTTTTTAAGGGATATGTGTTGGTCTTCCTTTCCCCAATTCACTCTTTTCATAAACCCCATTTTTTGTGGTATACAAATAATGTAATTTATCATACTGATTTTCTAATATGGTAACCTATAAGATCATTCTGAAGTTGAGAAAATAATATGTACAATGTAGTAATCAACATGAATGGGGATGTAGCTCAGATGGTAGAGCGCTCGCTTAGCATGCGAGAGGTACGGGGATCGATACCCCGCATCTCCATTTAACTTTTTGCTTTTTTTCAGCATGTGGCTTGCTTTAGCGTAATAAAAGCCCATTACTTTAATTAAAGAAACACAATTAGTGCCTCTTTCGTTTGGGTTTTGAGTGATTGTTCTTGCTTTGAATCTGTTCTGATGTGTAATTCATGAATTAATGGGCTTGGTCTCTTATTGCTAGGTTTCTGACGTTAAATTTAGCCCATTTTTGTTTTTCTTAATGGGCTTGGTCTCTTATTGCTAGGTTTCTTTACCTCTTTTGTTAGTTGGGTTTTCTACGTCTTCGTTCGAGCCGCAATCATGAATTCATCTTCCTTAACGAGTAACGACTGATCTCATCATGGAGATATTGTCGAGATTGCCTTCAAAGTCAGTGACGAGGTTTCGTTGCGTGTCGAAGCGATGGGCATCAATGTTTGCTAGTCCATCTTCCAAGGAGTTGTTCATGACCAAGTCCTCAGCTAAGCCGCGCCTCTTATTCGCCATCGCAGAAAACGGAACCTCAGAGAAAGAAGACTGTGTGTGGAGCTTCTTCTCATCGCCTCAGCTTGAGAATCCATATGAGAAATCGTCATCGACTCTTGTTGCAGCTGCTGAATTTCATGTGAAGTTCTCTCCAGAAAATTTGAGGATCAATTATTATAGTGAGTTAAAGTATTTTTCAATTGGCTACGCCTCTGGTTTGATCTATCTCTATGGTAATCGATACCAGGCTAAACCTGTAATATGTAACCCCAACACAGGACGGTATGCGATCTTACCTAATCGGTATACTTACAGAAAGGCGTATAGCTTTTTCGGGTTTGACCCGATTGGCAAGCAATACAAGGCCTTGTCCATTATTTATCCAACTGGTCCTGGTCGTAATAAAATACTTACATTTGGAGATGGAGATTTTGAATGGAGAAAGATCAAATGTCCCTTACCACGACCTGATATTAAGAGTGATGGAATATGCATCAATGGGGTTTTGTATTTCTTAGTTGAGAGTTATCAAGGATCGCTTGATTATGTGATAGTTTGCTTTGACGTTCGGTATGAGACATTCACCTATATTGACGTAGAAAGGTTTTGTCGATTGATAAACTACAAGGGCAAATTAGCTATGATTTATTGGGAGGATGATGTCGACATTTATGAGATGTGTAATATTCAGAAGGATCTCGATGAGTATTTGGAGGAAAATCTAGACGTTGATGCCACTAATGAGTTGCGTGTGTGGGTTCTAGAGGATGTTGAGAAACAGAAATGGTCTAAATATGCCTACACTTGGACTGATGATAAGTTCTTCCGTCGTCACCTTTCCATTGCTGGAGCGACTGCTTCGGGTGAAATAGTGTTTTCGATGCGCAAGTATACATCGAAACAACCGTTTTATGTTTTCTACTTCAATCCCGAAAGGAACACTCTCCAACGTGTTGAAATCCAAGGTTTTGGCGAAGCGTTTAAGAAAACTTGTAGCGTTTGCACCTTTGTAAACCACGTAGAGGATCTTGATGTTAACGATTTAAAACAACTCAAGTCAGTCCATCCTCCATTGGTGGAGCCAGAATATTATGAACCATCAGATTCAGAATCAGACTCAGACTCATATTCAGAATCAGAGTCAGAGTCAGATTCAGAATCAGACTCAGACTCAGAAGGGACAAGGAGATGAAGGATAGAGACGATCATTGGGGTTAGGTGAAAGCAATCGGAATGTCCTTCTGTGCTCTTATCTATGCGTTTTTTTTATCAACCTTAATTTTGTTTGGTCTCAAGAACATGGTTTTGTTGTTTCACTTAGTTCTCTGTCTTTAATCTGAGTATATTTGCTCTTTCAACATTGTTTCTTCTGGATGAGATTTGTCCTCTCTTTTTTGTCAACATCTTGTTGTGTTTGTCACTTTTGTGTGACGGGACTAATATATTTCATGATGACACTGTGGACTCAAATACTTAATGGGATTTGTAAAAATGTTCAGTGATTTTTCACTGTCATTGAAGAAAACATTCCTACAGTTGTACCATTCCTGGTGTATATTAGCCTCAGTCTTCATGTTCTTAAATTATGCAAGTTCTTGTTAGCTTAGTTTTGAAATGTTGAAACCTTTGGTTCTCTGTAACAATGGGTCTTGTCTTAGATGTTGAATCTTGTTTGTTTTATAATATAGACCTGAAACAGTAAAAACAAAACAACATGAAGAGTTGTGTCTCTTGTTTTGTTTATGATCTGACTCTTGACAAATAACTAACTTATACGAATCATGACTCTTAATACATTAAACCTTAACATAATTAGAAACTCAATTATCGATCAACACTCCCCCTTAATTGAGTTTCTCTCTTACTCCAAGCTTCTTCCTTAGTTGTTCAAATCTTGTGACGCCAAGTGCTTTGGTAAGCAGTCTGCAACTTGAACTTCTCCTTCATTATACTTGAGTTGAATGGGACCTTTGTGTTCTGCCTCTCGAACAAAATGATACTTAGACATGTGCTTGGTTGTTGCACTGGATTCTTGCCAATTGCAATTGCAGACTTGTTATCACTTCAAGTGACATCCGCCTCAGCCAGAAACACTTCCAAACCCTTTTTTACCTCTGATCCGCGTCCATTAGTGACCCATCTCTCCTCAAACCCTTGCCATCGACCGTGGCTTCCAAATTTTTGACCGTATGGCTAGTTCAGGGATAAGTCCTAATGAATCCTCCGTCACTGCAGTGGCACGGCTAGCTGCTGCCAAGGGTGACGGTGATTATGCTTTCAAGCTTTTCAAAGACATTGTTGATTATGCTCTGTTTCTGTGAGAGTTTGGAGGCTGAAAAAGGGTTATGAAGTGGAAGATCACATGGATGCTTCAGGTACTATGTTGGAGGAGGCAGAGATCTCTGCTTTGCTGCCACGGGCCGAGAAAACTGTTAGGAGATCTCGGGGATTACGAGATCGACTTGAAAGGAAAGTTAACATTTGTATAATATATTCTTATAGGTAGATTTCCTATTATCAAATATGTAAAGAACTTGCTAATCAAGTTATGATATTTGTATAAATAAGCCTATTGGCTAATGAATAAAATTGAGAGAAACTATTCCACTACTAAGGTTTCCTCCATATTTATCATGGTATCAGAGCCTTGATCCTATTCATGTGGGTTATGGTTCTCTTACGTTAGCTTCCGCGTTAAAAGTTTTTAGTCTTCGTTTCTTTGTTTAGGAAAATCAAACACACTTCATTGATTTTCTATTATTTTTATTTTATTTGTTATGAAAAAAAAAAAAAGAAAAAAAAAAAAAAAAAAAGAAGAAGAAGATCGTGTTACAGAGATTTGGTGACAAGAAAAAAGTCAATGAAGACTATGATGTTGGTGACTTTAATAACTTCGGAATTTGGCGTTGCATGGATATGAACATGAACTTGATTGGTTCGTTCTATGATGAGATGGTTCTCACATGATATTCGCAACGTTGATGAAGATGGTTATGATATTTTCAAGAGATTTTGTCAACGACTCCAACGATGCTATGGAGACGGTGATTTTTTCTTGTGAAGATGAAGCCACAAATATGAAGAACTCCAACGGATATATACCGATCCGATGGAGGTGATGATATGATATTGCTGTGAATTATGAGCATGAACCAATTGATGAGTTCGTTCAATTCACATGGTGACATAAGACGATGGAGATACACAACTACTACAGTATTTTCCACCGAATTGATGACCTTATGGCGAGGTATAAACGCCATTGATGACCCTATAGTGGGTATGAAGACCGTGAAGATGATTTGATGATTGTCCAATCTCATACGTGTTAACACGTATGAGCTTGCGGGAGGGTGTTAGGAGATCTCGGGGATTACGAGATCGACTTGAAAGGAAAGTTAACATTTGTATAATATATTCTTATAGGTAGATTTCCTATTATCAAATATGTAAAGAACTTGCTAATCAAGTTATGATATTTGTATAAATAAGCCTATTGGCTAATGAATAAAATTGAGAGAAACTATTCTACTACTACGGTTTCCTCCAAACTTATCATATTGGGAGAACCGGAGATCGACCGAGATCGACGGTCGAGATGAATGTACATGAATATGGAAATCGGAAAGATCGAGAAGGATCTAGAAGATTATAATATCTTAGTTTAGGAATATTTGCATTTATCTTAAATATATTATTTACATTTATATTTATCTTAGATTAGGAAATCTCATCTCTATATAAGAGAATGTAATTTATAAATTTATTCTTATGAGAGTCTAATATACTTCTTCCTAAACACCTTTGTGTTTTTACTCTCATCAATTTATCAAAAACAAGGTTTATAGATATTTGCATATAAATTAAGAGAATGTGTTGGCTGCGTTAGTGAAAAAACAATCGAGGAATGGTTCTGTGGAGTGAAAGCTAGCGAAGTTAGTGATAATGGGATTGGTTCCGATAGAGCAGCTGTTTTTCTCTTCCATCACACTGATTCATTCTTTTTGATCAAAGGCTCAAACTCCAAACCAAGAAAGAAGATCTCTTATTGCTAGTGGCCCACTTGAAGGTTAAAATTAGCCCATTTTTGTTTTACTTAACCGACTACAATCCGGAAATAAATACACGAAATATATAATGGTAGCTAGGTCTCGTATTGCTAGGTTTCTCTACGTCTTTTGTTAATTGGTTTTTCTAGGGCTTACTTGATACATAAGTTTTGACACATATCTCTTTCTCCGCAATCATGTATTCATCTTTCAGTTCAAAAAAAAGAATCATGAATTCATCTTTCAATTCCAACAAAAGAATCAGGCATTCATCTTTCAATTCAAAAAAGAAATTCAGGAATTCATCTTCCATAACGAATGATCTCATCATGGAGATATTGTCGAGATTGCCTTCAAAGTCAGTCGCGAGGTTTCGTTGTATGTCGAAGCGATGGGCGTCATCAATGACCAGGTCCTCCGCTAAGCCGCGCCTCTTATTCGCCATCGCAGAAAACGGTGACTATAGCGCAGAAACTTGTGGTGTGTGGAGCTTCTTCTCATCGCCTCAGTTTGAGAATCCATATGAGAAATCGTCGTCGACTCTTGTAGCAGCTGCTGAATTTCATGTGAAGTTCTCTCCAGACAATTTGAGGATCAATTATTATGGTGACATAAAATATTTTTCGATTGGCTACGCTTTTGGTTTGATCTATATCTATGGTGATCGATACCAAGCTAGACCTGTGATATGTAACCCCAACACAGGACGGTATGCAATCTTACCTTATCGTTATACTTATAGAAAAGCGTATAGCTTTTTCGGGTTTGACCCTATTGACAAGCAATACAAGGCCTTGTCCATCCGTTATCCATCTGGTCCAGGACGTAACAAAAAATTCTTACATTTGGAGATGGAGATCTCACGTGGAGAAAGATCAAATTTCCCTTAGGACGACCTGAAATTAAGAGTGATGGGATTTGCATCAATGGGGTTTTGTATTTCTTAGGTGAGATAAGTGAAGGATCTTGTGATTATGTGATAATTTGCTTTGATGTTAGGTCTGAGAAATTCACGTGTATTTACGTAGGAAGGTTTTGTCGATTGATAAACTACAAGGGCAAATTAGCTGTGATTTATTGGGAGGATGATGTCGACATCTATGAGATCTGTGTTTATGGGAAGGATCTCGATGAGTATTTGGAGGAAAATCTCGACGCTGATGCCACTAACGAGTTGCATTTGTGGGTTCTAGAGGATGTTGAGAAAAAGAAATGGTCTAAATACACTTGGTCTAAATACATTTGGTCTAAATATGCCTACACTTGGACCGATGATACATTCTTCCGTCGTCACCTTTCCATTGCTGGAGCCACTGCTTCAGGTGAAATAGTGTTTTCCATGCGCAAGTATACATCTAAACAACCGTTTTATGTTTTTTACTTCAATCCCGAAAGGAACACTCTCCAACGTGTTGAAATCCAAGGTTTTGGTGAAGCGTTTAAGGAAACTTGTAGCGTTCGCACCTTTGTAAACCACGTAGAGGATCTTGATGTTAACGATTTAAAACAACTCAAGTCAGTCCATCCTCCTTTGGTGGAGCCAGAATATTATGATCGATTAGAATCAGAATCAGAATCAGAATCAGACTAAGAAGGGTCAAGGAGATGAAGGTGAAAGCAATGGGCATGTCCTTTTGTGCTCTTTATCTATGCGTTTTTTTTTTCTCTCGGTTTTTCTCTCTCTTTTAACTAGCTTTATACATCTATTCAACAGTTCTGTCTTTAATCCGAGAATATTTGCTTTAATTTTCAACATTGTTTCTGCTGGATGAAATTTTTCCTCTGTTCTTTGTCAACATCTTGTTGTGTTTGATGGGACTAATTTATTTCATGATGACACTTTGGACACAATTACACAAATACTTAATGGGATTTGTAAAAATGTTCAGTGATATTTCACTGTAATTTAAAAAAAACGTTCTTACAGTTGTACTATTCCTAGTTTATATTAGCCTCAGAGTCTTCCATGTTCTTACATTATGCAATTTCTTGTTAGATTAGTTTTGAAAGGGTGAATCTTTTGGTTCTCTGTAACAATGAGTCTTGTCTTAGATGTTGAATCTTGTATTTTAGTACATGAGAGTGAACTGGGAAAGGAATTTCAACAAAATTAACGAATTAAACTGATTCTTCTGGATGAATTTGTCCTCTGAAAGAAATAGTCTTGCACTTAAAAGGCATTGGCAGCTAATTCGAGCCTAGTAACAAGTTGCAGAGCTGTCCATCATCATTGAACATCATCCTGTTAGATACAATCCTAACATTATTGAAAGTTCTATGAACGTTCTGCCTCAAAACCTGGTAAGAACGTGAGTATATAACAAAAGGATATTCATTATAGAGGCAGCACAAGTCATTATAGAGGCAGCAAAAGTAGGAGAGTAACTCTAATTAACTAATACTCTTAAGATTCACCTCTTCAATGACAAATACGGTCGATTAAGATACGAATAGTTGTTTCTCTCACCTTTGAAGTATTGCAAACATGATTTCAGTTGATGAAAACTGGGAAAGGAATTTTTAACATTGTTTCTTCTGGATGGTTTCTATACAAAGATATCCTCATAGCAATCTCTGTAACGTTTATTGTGAAACTCGATGCACTAAATGAACATGTTTGAGAGATTGTACACAAGCAAATCACAATCTTGTTCATGGCTGTGCTAAAACGTAAACTCACAGATTCTCAAAATCATGGTCTCCGAGTCGAAAATCCTGAATGTTCGAACCATCAAAAGATCAAAATCACCAACAAGCACACCGATCTTCAAACATAAACATAACAAGCACTTGAAGGCAATTGAAACGCCAACAAATTCCCGTAGTAGCAATCTCTCTAACGTATAATCTGCAACTCAATGCACTAAATGAACATGCTTGAGAGATTGTACATAAGAAAATCACAATCTTATTCAGGGCTTAGCTAAAACGTAAATTAACAGATCTTTCACTTACATCAAGATCACCAGAATTCCCCATAACATTCTCACCCAATACACAAAATGAACATGCTTGAGAGATTGATCGTAATTCGTACACAAGAAAAATCACAAATCTTGTTCATGTACTTAGCAAAAACATTTATCATGTAAGTGAAAGCTTTAATCTCTCAAAACTCAACACACTAAATGAACATACTACAATCTACCTTAAAAACAGATCCTCAAAATAAACTTGTTCAGTAAAAAGCTTCAATCAAATCACCAAAAATCATCCTCAGAGCAATCTCTATATATATATGTTCAATCTCAAACAAATTATGGAACCATTTCATCAAGCCTAGATCCAATTTAGCTTCTTCCAAAATCTCAATCCAATAGCTAGTGGCCCACTTGGACGTTAAAAATTAGCCCATTTTTGTTTTTCTTAACCGACAAAAATCGGAAAATAAATACATGACCGTAGCTAGGTCTCTCTTTCTTGGTTCGAGCCGCAATCATGAATTCATCATCTTCCATAACGACTGATCTCATCATGGAGATATTGTCGAGATTGCCTTCAAAGTCAGTGGCTAGGTTTCGTTGCGTGTCGAAGCGATGGGCGTCAATGTTTGCTAGTCCATACTTCAAGGAGTTGTTCCAGACCAGGTCCTCCGCTAAGCCGCGTCTCTTATTCGCCATCGCAGAAAACGGCGACTATAGGGGAGAATCCAATGGAGTTTGGAGCTTCTTCTCATCGCCTCAGCTTGAGAATCCATATGAGAAATCGTCGTGCACTCTTGTAGCAGCCGCTGAGTTTCATGTGAAGTTCTCTCCAGACAATCTACTGATCAATTATTATGGTGACATAAAATATTTTTCGATTGGCTACGCTTTTGGTTTGATCTATATCTATGGTAATCGATACCAAGCTAGACCTCTGATATGTAACCCCAACACAGGACGATATGCGATCTTACCTTATCGTTATACTTACAGAAAGGCGTATAGCTTTTTCGGGTTTGACCCCATTGACAAGCAATACAAGGCCTTGTCCATTGCTTATCCATCTGGTCCTGGTCGTAATAAAATTCTTACATTTGGAGATGGAGATCTCACGTGGAGAAAGATCAAATGTCCCATACCACGACCTGGTATTAAGAGTCATGGGATATGCATCAATGGGGTTTTGTATTTCTTAGCTGAGAGAGTTGAACTATCGTTTGATTATGTGATAGTTTGCTTTGATGTTAGGTCCGAAAAATTCACCTTTATTGACGTAGAAAGGTTTTGTCGATTGATCAACTACAAGGGCAAATTAGCTGTGATTTATTGGGAGGATGATGTCGACATTTATGAGCTTTGTTATTATGGGGAGGATCTCGATGATTATTTGGACGAAAATCTTGACGTTGATGCCACTAATGAGTTGCGTGTGTGGGTTCTAGAGGATGTTGAGAAACAGAAATGGTCTAAATATGCCCACACTTGGACCGATGATAAGTTCTTCCGTCGTCACCTTTCCATCGCTGGAGCGACTGGTTCGGGTGAAATAGTGTTTTCCATGCGCAAGTATACATCTAAACAACCGTTTTATGTTTTCTACTTCAATCCCGAAAGGAACACTCTCCAACGTGTTGAAATCCAAGGTTTTGGCGAAGTGTTTAATAAAACTTGTAGTGTTTGCACCTTTGTAAACCACGTAGAGGATCTTGATGCTAACGATTTAAAGCAACTCAAGTCAGTCCATCCTCCTTTGGTGCAGCCAGAATATTATGAATCATCAGATTCAGAATAAAACTTGTAGTGTTGTCATTTTGTGC
Source organism: Arabidopsis arenosa (assembly GCA_905216605.1). Classification (NCBI taxonomy): domain Eukaryota; kingdom Viridiplantae; phylum Streptophyta; class Magnoliopsida; order Brassicales; family Brassicaceae; genus Arabidopsis; species Arabidopsis arenosa. Next base: position 798,959 of record LR999455.1, on the reverse strand, counting down.
TCTTATCTATTTTACTGTTTCTCTCTTTAACTAGTTTTATACATGTATTATTCGAGAACATGGTTTTGTTGTTTCTGTTAGTTCTATGTCTTTAATCCGAGTATATGTGCTTTAATTTTCAAAATCGTTTCTTCTGGATGAGATTTGTCCTCTGTTCTTTGTCAACATCTAATACAAGACCCATTGTTTCAACTTTTCAAAACTAAGCTAACAATAAATTGCATAGTTTAAGAACATGAAGACAGCTGCTAATATTTTGAACAAAAAAAAAAAGAAGACTGATGCTAATATAAACCCGGGATGGTAGAACTGTAGAGGACATGTTCTTAAATTTTACAGATTTGGTTATCTGTAACAATAGTCTTGTCTTAGATGGTGAATCTTGTATTTATATAGGAAAAAAAAAGAATCGATATGGCCTTAAAAAGTGTAAGTACTTGATGATCATTTTAACAATCTAACAATCACTGTGACACGATTTGAAATGATTTTCACTACTTTAGGTCTTCTACGGGCGCTTCGAAGTAGTGAGGCTGCCAGTTTCTTCTTTGAAGGGCTGAGTCGACACATCCGATAAAGCCGGGAGCCTAGAAACACTTCCTTTCCCTTTCCTCGCATTTGGACCAATCACTTCGATCATGTATCTCCACCCATCAATCGGTCTTCTCCTACTGAATATGTGTTGCTTTATAAAACTCGCTATCTGCGCATCGATCAAATTTCAAAAACATGCTGAAGAAATCTAGAAAGTCCCACGTTTGGAATGGTTCTATTGCAAGATATCAAACTTACATGAAAACAGATTTTTGATGTATAGACCAATGGGATCATTTGTATGAAGATTTGGGTGGTACCTGAAATTTGCAGAAGGCAGTCCGGCGATCAAATTCTTGGAGAAGAATGTCTTCTTCTCTTTGCGACATCTCCCAGAGATTTCCATCTTGTTCCTTTGCTGTTGATTCCCAACCATCAGGCTTGTTCTTCAGTTCAGATCCACTCGAAACCTCCAATTTGTCGAAATCATGGTCTACCGAGTCGAAAATCCTGAATGTTTCAACCATCAAAAGATCAAAACCACCAACAAGCACACCGATCTTCAAACATGAACATAACAAAGAACTTGAAGACAATTGAAACCCAATAGCAATCTCTCTAACATATATCGTGCAACTCAATGCACTAAATGAACATGCTTGAGAGATTGCACACAAGAAAATCACAAACTTCTTCAGGGCTTAGCTAAAACGTAAATCACAGGTCTTTCACTTACATCAAAATCACCAGAATTCCCCATAGCAATCTCTCAAGCATGTTCATTTAATGTGAAACTCAATACACTAAAATGAACATGCTTGAGAGATTGTACACAAGAAAATCACAAATCTTGTTCATGTATTTATCTAAAACGTTAACCTTAGATCTTCAAACATAAGCATGTAAGTGAAAGCTTCAATCAAAATCACCAAAAATCATCCTTAGAGCAATCTCTATATATGTTCAATCTCAAACAAGTCATAGAACCATTTCAAGGATTAGCTAAACCACAAACCTACTGAAGTGAAATATAACACAAGACTAATCCAACAAAACCCTAATCGAAATTGAAATTAGGGCAAAAACAGAATCCTTACTCTGAACAACTATCAAGAAGTCTATCAATATCATCAGCTCCACCACCAGATCCAGAATCACCCAATTTAGCTTCTTCCAATTTCTCAATCTCTTTAACCCACAAAGAAGCATGAACTCTTTGTTTCTTCAATCTATAATCTTTCTTCATCGTCTCCAAACTATAAAGCGATGATGATGATTCTTCTCCATCTCCAATCTCTTTCTTCTTCTTCTCTTCTCTCTTCTCCACTTTCCCACTCTTCCCTCTCCTCTCGTTCCAATGCTCATTCATATCTTCAACGAACGCTTTTGCTTCCACATCGATTTCTTCAATCGTGGCCGTGGATTCTTTTACAGGGAAGTTCACATCTGTTTCCCATGGAGCTCGGATTTTATCTGTGAGATCATCTGGTAACCAAGCTGATTCCCAAGCGTCGTTCCATTTTTCTTCATCGTTTCCAGATTTTGTGGACATCAAATTGACGAGAATCGATGGGAGATTCAAATGGGTATACGAAATTCTTGAAGAAATTGGATTTGGGGTTGTTCTGGTGATCAATCCTATTACACGATGAAGAGAATTCATCTTCTCAGTGAGAGTGGTGTACGAAAAAATGGAAGCTTTTCTACAGAGCGATAAAATGGTGTTTTGCTGAGTAAAATCAGAAACTTAAAACCCTGCGAGATTTAAGAATATATGGGCCTTAATATTATTAGGCCCAAATTTATAGTTGGGCTTTTCTTTTAACAACACATGTTTTCGCAGAATTTCGAATTGAGTGTGTGATATGTTGAAGAAAGAGGAGTCTTAACTAGTATTGTTATTGTGCAAAATTTTGATATTCCTATAAAGATCTTATATTTGAATGTCTATTTATGATTTTTAGTATTTATATTTGTCTATGAGATTTTACATAAAGTTTGAACAGAACTTATGTTAGTGACGTCGTTGTGTCCTAATTTCGATTTATCTTGAGTAGTGTGTATGTGTGAGTTGTAGACGATAAAAAAAAATCTAGATATTTTGTTATAATACATTATGTATATATATATTCAAAATTTGAACAACTCTATTGGAAAAATCATTTTGGTTTACAGTCTTCGAATTGTTTCGATTGATAAATACTAGCTTGGGTTGGAATTTGTTTTCGACACAAAAATTACGAAAATCTAAAGAGCCTAAAAGCTAAAGGAACTAAACGAAGGAGTCCAAAAACATTCATAACAAAAATTGTATAACTTGCAAGCAACAGATTGAGATATCTTAAAGGACACATCTATAAAGACATAACATTTGCCCCTCCTTACCCCAACAAAAAAACAAAAGTGACACTTTTTTTTTGTCGTCATAAAAATGACAAACACTTCAAACCAACGTTGTAAAGTGAATCTAACGATTCGACCTGTAAAATTAAAGAAAGGTAAAGCAAAACCAAAATAGAAAAACAATAAAACTCAAAAGCAAAACTATGAACAAAGACCAAAAAATGGGCTACAAACATAAAATTTTTAGAACAAAAGCAGATTATTAGAAAACAAATTTGATTAAAACACATACAACAATGTTAACCAGATCTGGCAAACTCTAAAAAGCTTCAACTTTTAACGAACTTATTATAATAAACCTGTTTCAGTTTTTTTTTGTTTTTTCTTTTTTTGTGGAATCTCCTGGGGACTTTGTCTGGTTTCTAACAATACAGAGATGATTGTATTCAAATTGAAAATTTTGTAAGGGAAACAAATAAGGAAGAAGAAGCATAAAGGTTGGAGCTTGGGACCTTCAATGGTGTCTTTTGACGTGTGAGCGAAAACCCATCAACAAGAATCTGGAGGGTCTTCAAATGGATAGTAGTATTATGAATGTGTGTTCTTTTAGCAACCCATTACTGCGCAATTGTATACGAAATTAGGAGAATGTTTCCTGTCAAGCAATGTCCACTGCGGTGGACCACCGTCGCTCGGTATCCAAGAATTCAGCTCTATGAACCCACCTCCCGAGTACTTCGGTCCACCAATAACGATTAACCGCTCCCCGCAAGCTCTAAAAGCAAGCCCCCATCCATTAACCGAGCCAGCTCTTTCAGGCAATCTTCCAACAGTTAACCATTTCTTATTCTCCTTATCATACTTCCTCACTTCCATATCCGCGTGATCAGCAGCGTACAATTGGTTATTCACAACCGCAACAAGAGGCGGTGCTTCTGCTGCTGGTGACATATCAGCTTGATCAGCACGGCTTCTTGGAGGCGACAAGTCAGGGACTTGAGTCCATTTCTTGGTCTCCAAATCATATTCTTCACCGCAGGTCAAGACTTTAGAATCAGCACCACCAATTCCTCCAATTACATAAAACTTCCCATCCATAAAAACACCCGAACACATCTTCCTCGGTTTGTTCATCCTTGGAAGAGTTATCCAAGTTTGAAGCTCAGAATTATACATTTCCGCAAAATCAAGAATCTTTCCCTGGGAATCACATCCACCAGCGAATATAGCAATCTCTCCAAGGCTCGCGGATCCAAACAAACACCTCGGAGAGTTCATCTTCATACCAGAAGACCAAGAATTAGTCAGTAGACTGTATCTGTATATTACATGAGAAGAAAAATCATCTTTCCCTAAGACAAGAAGGTCCGTCCCAACGGCCAGAGACTCCTTATCGGCACACATGAAGGTAACACTGGAAGGCATAGTTGGCAACTGCATCCACCTTCTCTCGACAGGATCGAAAGCAACCCATTCCAACAGCTGGCAAGAGAAGTAAACCCAATGTTCAACAAACCCGCTTTGTCGCCTTAATCTATAAATCTCTCCACTCTTTACCAAAGAACGGAAATTCCGACTCAAAGAAGCAATTGAACCGTAATCAGACCTCGAGCAGCGGATCAAACAGTCAATCGAATTGTCCCTCCCAATCTCATTGATAAGAGAATGCGAATCCGAAGAATCACCACCATTATCATTAGAATCAGATTGTTCTTGCTCCTGTCTCGACAATGAGCCATCACCAATCACAGCATCTGCTTGCTCCTCCCCACCACTCAATGAATAGTCAGAAGAATCGCTATCATAAGTAATAGAAAAACCCATTAATTTAAGTGATTTGGTCTGTCTAATCTCACCAACAACCTCCAAAGGTCTTTTACCATTCCCGAGCTTATCATCATCCTCTGGATACATGTAAGACTTAGACCAGTTTGATTCAGAAAGACGAGAGCTTGAGAAAACCCTTGTAATCAAACACGAATCTGGTGATCGATCTTCCAACATTTCTTCCAAAGACTACAAATTTCTTGATGTTATCAAATCAGATCAATCCCAATCCCAATCCCAAACCCAAATGGATTCAGATTCTAGATTCAACCAATCACCTACTCAAAATCAGTTCATCAAGAACAAAATCAACACCACCAAACACACGTAAAGTTTCAACCTTTTCAAGATCCAGATCTCCAGATTCCAACCCAATTTCACAAAAAGGGGAAAAAAGAATCAAACCCGGAAACTCAAAATCATCTTTCGATCCCGATCTGGTTCATGATTCCATCTGCTTGAAGAGAAATTAAAAATTGATTCTTTAAGGATTGGTTGATAATTAACAGATTATTATTATAATACGAATTCAGAGATTGGAGAAGAGAGGACTTACGAGAGATTTAGGGATTAAGAAGAGAGAATTATAATAATTAATAATAATAATTAAGAAAAGCTTAAGAGAGCTGTTTCTGTTCTTCGCGTTTCTTCTTCTTCTCTGTGTCGTCTCTTTTGATTCGCTCTGCGAATCAGAGTGAAGCTTTGGTTTCTCAGAGAGAGCTCAAAGTTAAAATCTTTGGGAGGAACAATTCTTTTTTTTTCTCTCTCTCTCTCTATTGTTGTTTATTCCTCTTTTGTTAAACTTTTTAATTTTAATATGCAAATTTTAATGCAGTCAAATAAAAATTTAAAACGGAAAATAATTTGACTAAGTAATAATATTTATTTACTTCCTTTTTTATCACGAATTATAAAATTGAAAGTTAAAAAAAAAAGTTAAAATTTGAGAGTAAATACTAATTAGAGTACCAAAACAATCTCAACTAACGCAAATATATTAATTTTGGGTTTTTTTTCTTCCATAAATTAGATTTGCTTTGATTAGCTGTCAAAAAGAGAGCTTTTTTATTTTATTTGTAAGAAAACCAAAAAGAGAGTTAGATTTGGTTTTTAATTCACATTTAATATCTTCTAAATTAAAAAAAAATCTGGAGACCTAAACGATTGGCCACCTTTAAATACATGTATTATTTTAAGTTTGTTTTAGACTTTTAGTTAGTAGAAAGGCTTAATCTCCTTTAGTGATGTTTTTTTTGGTCCAATTTTCTATTAAAAAAAATATATTCTTACAGTTTTTGCTATTGATAAGAATATTTTTATTCTGGATAATTGATATTTTGTGGAAATGTATATATTTTTGAGCGTGAGGAAATCAGGAAAAAGAAACAATCTACTTTTCAGCGTTGAATGCAGATGTTTCAGAGTACTTCAGCTGTTAAATTTCAGTGGTCAAAAGGAATTTAATTACTTACAGAAAAAAAAAAGCTGTTTACAAATCCCACGTCATTGAATTTTCATATTCTTTATCTTTTTTTTTCGTTTTTTTTTTTCCAACATCTTCTATAGTATTATACTATTATGAAAGTACAATATTTAAAAAAATAGGCAAATGCTTTATATATGAGAATCATAATAAATGATTATACATAGAAAATGTCAGTGATTATAACCAAACCAAGTACTTGTTGTTCTTTCACGAATCAGTGTTTGCAAGTTTACTAGTAACAAGTGGAATTACATAGTTATAAAAATATATAGCACAATAATACCCTTTTTGATAATAAAATAGAGTGAATTTGTGCAGAGGTAAAAATGGGAACACAAATTAGTGCAGAGGTATTATCAGAAGTTGTCGGCGAGGAGGTATTATCAAAAGCTATAAAAGGGTCTCCTTTAGAAGTTATTTACAAAATAACCAGGAATCATAAAACGTATGCGCGTGGGTTTGGCTTCTGACACAAAGTACAATTGAACTGACACATATTAAATGCTTGTCAAATACCTGATCCTTACGCACCCCACATGCGCATGTCCAACATAAGAGCTGCTTAGACATACACCTTTTAATATAGACGTCTACATATTTAACAACCGGAGTAAAACTCATTGAATATGTAGTTGTACATAACTAGATATACATGTATTTATAAATGTAGCTATCTATAGCTAATGAATGAACATGTATATCGTGGGAAAAGTTAAAACGTAGAGCCATAAAAGGTAAGAAGGTATAACCAACAGATTGAAACAAAAATACAGATACTACTAGTTCAGAAGATGAAAGACTGGTAGAACAATGGTTCAAAATAAAGAAGGAGGATAGAGGAATAATTCAAAAGAAAACATAGGTAGATTGTAATAAAATACACAACCCTCGTTGGGTTTCTAATGAAAGACAACGGGTGCAGCGGAGAGTTGTCCCTCGAATCATTGACCCCAACCTCTAATACCACCAACAAACATCTGACGGCTGGACTTGACACCTTCTTCAAGGCGCTTTAACAATACGTGAACACTGGGGTCACTTACCTCATCAACCCAACCGCAATCTTCCACCCCGGTGACAACATCAGCCGAAGGTATGATAGACAGAACATCGACCTATAACAGTAGTTAATAGACGTTAAAAATGGATGTAACTGTATATCTAAACAAATGACGCATGACAAAACTGAATGGATATTTATATAAACACGTAGAGGTCTAATATACCTGATCTTCTCCATCCAATTCCCACACTTTATCTAATTTCAAAGAAATTACATGGAACATTTCTTCATCGTCGGATTCCGGTTCGGTTCTATCACAACCTACTGAAAGAACGGCCGGAATAGCCTCCACAAATACAAGGACCAAAGCGTGTATAAAACCTTGGATGGCAACAGTGGCCTGAGCCAATTGAAGTAAAGATCTAGACTTAATGCATTGCATCGTCATATCAAAACTGTACCGACCCCAGGGATATTTCAAAAACACATCCAAATCCCGAATCATCTCAACATGCTCCCTCGGAATCATCATGTGGAACGAGCGCCGACCAAGAAATCCATCTACCAGCAACAAGCATGCATACTTAACCCGCAATTCGCTGGTTAAAGCCTTAGATTTCTGCAGCTTCGACAACAACATCTCGCCGGTGAAATAATTTTCCCCACCGAAAAGGGTAAACCAGTAAGGCGTCACACCGGGAGGTGGCCTAATCAGAGACCTTTCGAGAGGGGGAAGAGGGTTGCAGTTAAGACCAGTAACTAGACCAAATTCCCGTAACGAGAATCTGATCGGTTTTCCGGCGAATACAAACCATATTTCATGGCGTTTGACCACACTCAACTGGCGGGTTAATAGAAAGTGGGCCAACTTCCCGGAGAACACCGGCTTTGAGTAAAGATCCAAGATTTTCCCAAAGCAAGGTCGAATGGTTTCGATCTCCTTGGGGGTCAGGGCCTTTAGAACGGCTTTGATGGTATTAAGCTTAAAGTACATGTTAACCCGATCACCGGCAGGTTCTTCTCTGTCTGCAAAAAGCCTAGAAGGAAGATCAATATCTGCCATTTTCCTGCAAAACAGAGGAGCCAAATTATTAGAAATATAGATCAATAAACGGAAGATGATGACATGCAATTTATGTATGAAGCTCCAAATAAAATTATGGATGTCTAACAGTGGATCTACGTCAAAGAGGTGAAGATACATGCAGATCTAAGGATGTGTATAAGGAAATTTGAGGACGAATCTAAGGAAGGTCACTATCTGCCATTCTCCTGCAACATGTAAGTGCTAATTAGGTTTAAAATATAGATCTACAAAGGATGACGATGACATGCAGAACATGTTGTAGAGCTTTATTTAAAAATATGGGTGTCTATTAGTGGATCTAAGCGAGTTATGTGAAGATACAAACAGATCTGAGGATTAGTATCAAAAAAAGTGAAGATTAATGCTTAGGAAAAAAGGAATCGAAATCTTAATGGCGGAATGGAAATAATTATTTTGCTGGAATCGGGTCCTCTCTGGCTTACCGACTGTGATCTAGTCTCGCTTCGGGTAACCAGCGAACTTGTGAAATGTCTTGGTACAGATTATCAATCTGGCCAGAGCAAACTCCGGTGTCAGAGAGGAAGAAGCCGAGAGGGCTTAGGGTTTTCAGAGAGAGAGAAAGGCGGGATGAGAAAAATGGAAAAAAGAAACCTCAAACGTCAACTGCTACATGGACGTTTTAGTATCTCGAGAGGACTTAATAAAGAGAAATCTTTTTCTCTTGTTCAATGTATCGAATTATAAAATGGGCTGCTTGGCTATCGCGCGTGAGGGTATAAGCGGCAGAAACATGGGCTGAAATTTTCTTTGTCTTGGACCGACGAGCATAATGTCGAAAATTTAATTAGGTCTGGATTCTATACTTCTCACCCAATTATCTCAATAAAATATTGCGCGGTAATGTTAGGGTTGTGAACTTGTGATTAGAAATTTTGTTTAGTAATGTAGTCGTTAATTATGTGTTTAGCAGATTACCGACTTTTTTTAGTTCAAAGACTTTACTATTCTATGTGACTTATATGTTCTATATATTTTTATTATATTTCATGATAATGTTCTTTTTTTCACTGACTATGTAGGCAATTCAAATTGATGAGACACTTTTATTTAGACCAAATCCAGTACCAAGAAATTAAATAACAATTACGTTTGTTTTGACGATCGATTAATACATAGGCACGTGAGGCTGTCTATACATTATCATGTAACTATTATGATGTTTTTACAAGTTAACTCTTTCTATTATTACTATTTCTTTTTTCTTTTTTTTTTAAAAACTATTTCAACATGTACATTACTGGTTAATAGCATTTTTAAAATTATTTGTGTACAACTGCTGATCATATGATCATGTCAATTTTCCTTTGCGACATTTATTCACCAGTGACACAAATAAATTTGTCCAATTCAAGGCATCCAATATAAGGTTAACAAAAAAAATTTCTTTGAATGAAAGTTAAATTTTATTCATAAAAAAAACTTTTTTTACAACAAATACGACTTAACAAAAAAAAATGAAGTGTTTTTTTATTGATACTTTAGATTCAAGAAGAAAACCATAATATGAGGAGGTTCTCATACTTTCCATTCCTCAAATTTCGAAGGATGCTTAGGCGGTTTCTAATTGTTTTATCGATGAATTTTTGAAGATGAGTGGCTGGTGAAGAGTCTCGCCATGTCTACGGTTGTTCCTTTCTCTCCAAACGAATGAATTGTGAGTTAAAGAGCATATCTCAAGAAAAATAGGGGTTGTTGATCAAACGTCGTACCTGAGATGAGTGTTCGTAATTATACCTAGTCCGAAGTGTAGTGATTTTTTAGTAAACTTTTGGTGAATTTCTCCCAAACTTGTTTAGTATATGGACAACGAAAGAAGATGTGATTTATTTTCTCCATCCGTCCTCCGCACAAACTTGTTTAGTGAGTAATTTTTTTGCTATATATGATCCTAATCATACACTAGTAAGTGTTAAAGATATTGGGAGAACCGTATAAAAAATACATCATCGTTTTTGTATATCTCCATCGATTTAAATCATGGTTTTGGTCGTTTTTCGAACTTCTTGTTCATAAAAAAACTTGTGTAGTCATAGTCGGTTTTGAATTCACCATCGTATCCTTTAAAGTCATCTTCGTGGCTTCCATCTTTTTCGTAGTTAAGCCAAAATCATATGAAGATTGGAAAGAAAGCACAATCACGTGCTATTGAGGTCACGTTTTTGATGGATAGAGACGAACACCATCTTCTTCTTCTTCTTTCTTTCATTTTTTTTTCTTTTGTTTTTCATGAAAGTCAAAGCACAATCGTTTGCTTTGAAACAAAACCAAATATATCTCTCAAAAAAATTAGTAGGGAAAGCAAACAAAAGTTTCAAACGAACGTATCTCTCTTTTCTTTTTTTAATAATTGCAGAAGCAAATGAAACCTTAACCTATAGAAATATTTGATTAAATATAACTTTACAATGCTCTCAAATTCATAAGTTTTTATTTAATCAAGCATTTGCACGTCAGTGTTCTTCTTCAAAACGATAAATGACGGACATGATTATATTTGATAATGTCGCTAGCTGCTAATGATATATAAAATACCTATAATATTTTATTTTATTTTTAAAAATACCTATAATATACTATACGAGTATATCAATTTATGATATATTTTTACTACAGTAAAACCTCTATAAATTATTAATTTATAGAGAGATTTTACTAAAATTATAATTTTTTACAAAATTTCTATCTAAAAATTATTTTTTTCTTTATAAGCAATATCTTTTAAAAACCAATTGCAAGTAGAGAAGCAATTATTAAGTTTAAAAAACAACACAAACTTTTTTAGAAAAATGGAGTCATATTTCATTAAATTTTTTTACATATAATATTTTAAATATATATCATAGTAATTCATATATGAAATATATAAATTTATATCATATATATATATATATTAAGTTAAATATACATATATATATTGATAAGTTTATACAATTATTAATTTATACTATAGATGAGACCATATGTTTACATGGGATTTCCAAAAAAAATATTATCTTATTAATTTATCGATTTATGTCATAATTTACACTGGTCCCAACTCGGGACCGGAAAAATTTATTAATTTAGAGAGTTATTAATTTATAGAGTATTAATTTATAGAGGTTTTACTGTATATAATGGCTCCATCAATCTAAGTTGAATAACTTGAATATCTAATTAACGTCAGAATATATAATTTATAATTTATGGAAACTCATTCGTCAAAATAAAATTAAACTTTAAGGTCCGAATTCGCGCCGAAAGATTCTACGTATCGTGCACTAAGGGCTTAATTTGACCATCGAACGAGGCCATCGTTATCGAATCAAGAACAAGAACGTGTGAATTATGTGTGTAAGTCTTAATTATATGTCCATGTGAAGTATTATTGGACGGTGCTAAAGTGATTTTACGACTAATCCAAGATCCATCTTTAAACCAATCATCTAAATTTATTTACCGTAGCTGGTCATTATTATCTTGCTAATGTATTTCGTTCTTTATAGCTTACACTAAACCGTGTTATCCCATGACATATAGAACTAAAAAACAGCTGTTCGACAAAAACAAAGCCATGATGTCGAGAACAAATTAAAAACAACTATAGTACTGTTTTTTTTTCTTTGTGTGTGGTTCATATATGTTTAAAAAGCAATCTAAAAAAATACTAATAAACCTGAAAACGTACGTGTTGTTTTTTATTAATATGTCTTGATGATATGTTGATGTTTGCGATAGCACATAGTCGAGGTTTAGCCGTTCAGGGTACGATGATGTATCTTTGGCTCGATAAAGGTGATATTTCTTATAGGATGTGGTTTTCAGTCTATGCTTTCTATTAAATAGACCTAGCTTGGAAAAGTTGAATTAAGGTTTCATATTAATAACATAGAGATCGTGTAATAAAAAGGATTTAACATTAACATTTTTTTTTAGAAAAAAAAAATACAAATATATGAACAAATCGGACCCAAAAAAAAGCAAGATGATGTATTGGTTTTGTTGGGACAATTAAGTAGTTGTTTTTTCTTGTTGCTTTTAATTTTTTTTTTTTTTTTTTTTTTAAAAAAAAAAAATAGTCCACTTTTTAAATGATTTAATGAAGTGAGTGGATATAAGAGTTCGTAAAAGAGCTGTCTCCACGTGACGTGATTCTTTTTTATTTCTTCACGTTCTTCCCACATATATTTCTATATCTATCTTTCAATATCGATGGTTACATTCTTAATAATGACAGACCATTACTAATTTTCCTTTATCAACTTTAATAGTTATACGTGAAAGCCCCATTCTTATGTATCTGTAAATCACACTATCATCTATCGACAGAGAAAGACAAAATTGCCAACCAATCACTAAGTTAGAAAACAATATTTATTTTAATAACGCATTTCTTTTTTTATTATAATTTTTGGATTTGTCGTTTGAGAAACGACGAAGGTGTTATTTTCAGCGTCAGCATTCGACGCGCTCGACGTTAAGGAGATGACGTGTTAAGTTATGGTGCATATGTTTCTTCTCTCTAGTTGGGTCATAGCCGCGTTCAACACGTGCTTTTTGTAAAATGTAATTAGTAGTTACATAAAACTTTAAATTTTTGTTTATTAATTTTTAATCAACTTATTAACCTTGATTTTTTTTTCTATAACAATAAATTTTTCTGATGGAAATAGCTCGGCATAACTTTTCAATTAACCATAATAAAAAAAAAAGTTATGAGTTTTCGATTACTTTTGTTCAAATACATGCATGCGCTCTATAACAACTAAACTAACCAAAAAAATTGGAGTTTCACACCATAACAACTAAACTCAAAAGGAGTTGTTGTTGAACTTTTTTTTTTTTTTTACACGTGGAGAAGGAAAGGAGAAGAGAGGGACAAGGGAAGAGATGGAGAAAGAGAGACGTAAGTATTAATTCAATTGTGTGCCCTATAACTTTCATTTTCCACAAGCAAGAATAATAATTATGTATCATTTTTGCATTTTTTTACCAATACATGATACATTTGTTAGGCACACGTCTTTTTCCTTTTCCTCCTTTTTTATTTCTAACTTTCTTTCTTTTATCACGTTCACACACATATATGTTACAATGTTTTACAAACATGTTTACATTAGTTATTATAAAATACATTTACTTGTAATAGTGACATTGGTAAGAATAATATATATTAACATTACTTTTTTTTTTCTAGCTAGCACCTAAAACCCCCACAAAATATTTGTTGTAAAAAATCTACAAAATGACATTGGTATTAAATTACTAACACATGTTCATATATACGTCAATAAGAAGGTATGTTCCTATATGATTTTACATAAATATTTGTTTTTTTTGAATCATGAATTCCTTTTCTTTTCCTTTAAATAACATGCAATTGTGAGAGTTTGAATTTGAATGGTAACGCAACTGGCAATGTTAGCACATACCATTTGCAGAAACTTGAATCAAACTTATTTCATGAAATCAAACTTGAACCAATGTAATCACTAATCAGAAATATCTTTGACAAAAAAAAAAGGCATCAGAAATAGAAACATGGGACATAGCTACGAAACATATAACTTTGACACATGTTTTATAGGTTTTAGCCTTTTAGGTGCTATGCTAACCAAAAAAACAGCTTTCTTCTAATAGGGTTAATATTTGGGCTAAATGTACTACAGTTCTGAAATGTTCTTACAATATGGGCCGAGCTATAAAAAACTACAGGCCCACTCTAAACCCATAAACGACATCATTTCTTTTTTTGTAAAAGCACATTTTCGTTTGGTGTCGGTGACGGTGAGTTTCGTCCGCTATTCCTTTGAATTGAAGCAACGGTTTTGATCCGATCAAATCCAACGGTGGTGATTACGCTAATCCCGAGACGAAGACGTTGACTAGTAAGATACGACCAGTAGGTTTTAATCTCAGCCGTCCATCAACAAATCAACGGCTCCTGTAAAAACGAATCTTCCTCCCTTGTTCACTTCCGCGTCTTCACAATCACCCCAAAATCGATTTCATCAAAAATATTCACGCGCCAGAATTTGACTCTGCTTAGATCTCCGATCATCGTCTCCGAATCTAGATCGACGAGAACAAAACCCTCGAAACCTAAATCGGAATGAGAAATTAGATTTTGATACGAATTAGAGATCTGTGTTGAGGACGATGAGTGACTCGGTGTCGATCTCGGTTCCGTATAGGAATTTGAGGAAGGAAATTGAACTTGAGACGGTGACGAAGCATCATCAAGACGAATCTGGTTCTTCGTCGTTCTCTTCTTCTCCATTGAATCATCCTGATGTGGCTGATGGTGAATCTGTGTCGAAGAATTGTAGTTTAGTAACGTTGGTTCTTAGTTGTACAGTCGCTGCTGGAGTTCAATTTGGTTGGGCATTGCAACTTTCTCTTCTTACTCCTTATATTCAGGTACTTACTACTACTCTCTTATCTTTGTTGCCATTTCTGTCACTATGCTGATTTAGATTTCGAGGGTTTTGTTCTCGTGTAGCTTTGTACGAGAAAGTCGAGTACTTTGTAGGTGAAACAATGATCTCTAATACTTAGGTTAGGTATTACCAACATAGCTACGAAATATTTTCGTATGGAACTTTATAGCATTGGCTTATCAAGCAGCTTTATTTGACATTGGAATTTAGCTAGATTGCCTGTTCATTGGATTTTGTAAACAATGTAAGTATTGTAAGAGAATTTTTTTAGCTTTTTCTCGGATTTAGCGTTTATTGATCACAGGACTAAACTGAATTGTGTTCAGATATATGAATTGTATTGTACTGGTCATTTATGTATCAGGTGGGTAGTTATGGTGGTAGATAAGGACTGTTCTTAGAATTTTGTTTGCTCGCAGTGTTTTCTTTTCTCGTTGCTGAGTTTTATCTAACAGTTTTGCATTTGGCTTGTTTATGCAGACCCTTGGAATATCGCATGCTTTTTCTTCGTTTATTTGGCTATGCGGCCCAATTACAGGCCTTGTGGTAGGTTTGCAATCAAATTTTCATTCCTTTTAGAATTTTAGCAGTTATATTCACTTGCACGTAAGGATCTCACGAGAGTTTAAGATTTGATTTATATATGATCAGAAACTATCTTTCTTATGTGGGCATACATTTTTCCTGCCTCATTTTGTTAATATTTTTGTTTGTTTGTTGGGTTTTAGGTCCAGCCTTTTGTTGGCATTTGGAGTGATAAATGTACTTCAAAGTATGGAAGAAGACGACCGTTTATTCTCGTTGGATCACTCATGATCTCAATATCAGTAAGGGCCTATAGAAAATATGATTTCTGTTTTAATTTTCCTTTAGGAGCTAGCTGGCAACAATGTGTTTTATATAAGCTAAACAAAAGCTTGCAATCTAGGTGATAATAATCGGGTTTTCTGCAGACATTGGGTATCTGTTAGGAGATACAAAGGAACATTGCAGGTAACTCTCCTGCTCCCCTGCCTATGGCTTGTTTTGTAAGGAATGTATAAAATTAAAGTAACTGACGACTTGATGTGCATCTGTAAATGCAGTACTTTCAAAGGGACACGAACCAGGGCAGCTGTTGTCTTTATCATTGGGTTTTGGTTGTTGGATCTAGCGAACAATACAGTACAGGTTCAGATCTGCTTTCTGCAATCTACTCGAGTGAATGGTATTAGTCATTACCTCTATACCCAGGAATGATGTTTTCGGCTTTTCTTTTTTCAGGGACCTGCTCGTGCTCTTCTAGCTGATCTATCAGGTAATAATGGAATATTACCATACACTTAACAGAACAGAATCACATTGAATATGCTGTGCATCTGGTTCTGTAGAACAGCACTTATGAGATGTCTATTGCTGTCCTTAGGTCCTGATCAGCGGAATACTGCAAATGCTGTGTTCTGCTTGTGGATGGCTATTGGGAATATCCTTGGGTTTTCTGCTGGTGCTAGTGGACGTTGGCAAGAGTAATCTTTGAGATCCTTATTCTCAAATACTTGTATTCTATTTCCTCATTTGCAATTTTGCATTTTTCGCCAGCTATTATTAAATGATCCGGCAATTTTACTGGGCAGATGGTTCCCTTTCCTAACTAGTAGAGCATGCTGTGCTGCATGTGGAAATCTCAAAGCAGCGTTTCTTCTTGCAGTGGTAAGCAGTATGTTTAATTTTCTGCTACATGCATCTTACTAAGCTTTCTATAAATGAAATGGAATCGTCTGGTCTTTACCAAGCACTCATGTTTATATATTGTGACTTGCGAGTAATATGTCGCAAATCAATGCATTCTTTTTGTAAATCTATTATTTTTAGGTGATTTTGACAGTTAAATCATAGTAATGCACCCAGTGGCTTTTGTTCTTGTTTTGTAGTATAAAATCTGAATATATTGTTCTGTATGGTTTAAGATCTTAATCATTTTTTCAGGTCTTTCTCACTATATGTACTCTTGTCACAATCTATTTTGCTAAAGAGATTCCTTTTACAAGCAACAAGCCCACCCGCATACCAGATTCTGCACCTTTGTTGGATGATCTCCAGTCTAAAGGCCTTGAGCACTCAAAATTGAATCATGGTACTGCCAATGGAATCAAGTATGAGAGAGTGGAACGTGATATGGATGTACAGCTTGGCAATTCAAAGAACGAGCATCAAGATGAGACCTACGTTGATGGCCCTGGATCTGTTTTAGTGAATTTGCTAACTAGTTTAAGGCATTTGCCACCGGCTATGCACTCTGTTCTTATCGTCATGGCTCTTACATGGGTGAGTGCCAAAGAAATATTATGATCAGAACACTGTTTCCTGTTCTTAGGTTCTTTAAATGATTTCCTTCTGTTATATTTTGATTGTGGTCTTGTTCCTTGCAGTTATCGTGGTTCCCCTTCTTTTTGTTCGATACAGATTGGATGGGAAGAGAAGTTTACCACGGGAATCCAACAGGAGATAGTTTGCATGTGGAACTCTATGATCAAGGTGTACGTGAAGGTGCACTTGGTTTGCTACTAAACTCTGTAAGAATCGTTATAATGACATGTTTTTGAACTGCTCTGCTCTTCAAATTACAATTACTCGCCCGTAATTGAATTTTATTTTTCCCGTTTTCTGTAGGTTGTTCTTGGGATCAGCTCGTTTCTCATTGAACCAATGTGTCAGCGGATGGGTGCACGGGTTGTATGGGCTCTGAGCAATTTTACTGTATTTGCATGCATGGCGGGAACAGCTGTAATTAGCTTGATGTCTCTTGGTGATTACAAAAATGGAGTCGAATACATAATGCAGGGAAACGAAACAACAAGAACCGCAGCTGTAGTCGTCTTTGCACTCCTTGGGTTTCCTCTAGCTGTATGTGTTTTCTTTCAATCATAATTATCTTTTTTCTTATCTTCTTGCAAAATTTCTCTAAAATATGTGATAAAGCCATCTTTTTTTCCCTCTTTAATGCAGATCACATACAGTGTTCCTTTCTCTGTCACAGCAGAAGTCACTGCTGATTCCGGTGGCGGTCAAGGTCTGTGGAAAGATTCATATCTTCACTACATTCATAGTTTTCTGCTTAAATTCTTAGATTTCAGGAGTCCCTAATGCTTTAATTTCCTCACTCTAGGTTTGGCTATAGGAGTGTTGAACCTCGCAATCGTTATTCCCCAGGCAATCTCCCAAATCTAATTACACTGATAAAATTCATTCTCTTGAATAATGCCACTCCCTTCCAGTGTAGTCTTGACCCGTAATTAGTTTCTGAATATGGTTTTGGTTTTAAACAGATGATAGTATCACTTGGAGCGGGTCCATGGGATCAATTGTTTGGAGGAGGAAATTTACCGGCGTTTGTAATGGCGTCTGTTGCTGCTTTTGCTGCTGGAGTTATTGCCTTGCAAAGGCTTCCGACGCTATCTAGTTCTTTCAAGTCCACTGGTTTCCACATCGGGTAAAATCTTTATACCAGGATCTCCAATACAAAAGCGAGCCACGGGTGTTTTTCCGACAGTATAGACCTAAAATTCAGATTTAGATCCATTCGATTCTTTTTGACCTTGTTCTCCTCTCGGCGTATATGTATGTAGGTTTTGTACATTTAGTTTTGTTATATGTTATACACAGCAATGTGACTCTAAATATACAGTACCTCTCTTAGAATGGTTCTAAACTTCTAATATATTATTAGCATAGTGATCATCTTCGTTTCTTTGGATCACTTTATATTTGTGTGTTCCTTTCCTCGCAAATAGAAACTTGAAGCAACATATTCCAAACTCTATAGTCCAACCAAATAACACATGATACTATTGGTTCTTTAATCTATGATTGTGTACGTTTTTCCCAACATTACTAAACTAATACAACAAATTAAAGCATTTCAATGAAATAACACAAATTCAAACCTAGTTTCACCTATAAATTATATTAAGGATTATATCTAATAAACTATGTACTAAAATCATAACCAAAAACTATATCTCCAATAATGAAAAAACAAAAAACAACATACAAAGATATGATGATTTTGGTTTTGTGACTTTCGTCTATAATTAATTTATAGAAATAATGTGTCCAAAATTAATAAATGCTCATATATCGTGGGTTGTTGATGACATAGTCTTTGTCCACACACATTCCTATTTACTACTAGTTGATATTTCAAAAGAAACCAAAATTCAACCTAATTTCACGAATATGTAACTATGTCAAAACCAAACTATATCTTCAATAATGAGACAAAACAAACCGAAGTTAAGTCTATAATCAATTTTACACAGACAATGTGGCCAAAAATAATAAATGAACATATATCGTGGGTTGTTGAGACACCCAATTTAATAAAAATAAAAACATTGAATGCCTTTAGTTTCTTATTCTTTATAAACCCTTTGTACATTTTCTCTTTAATTCATCCTCATTCACTCTCTAAAGTCTCTCTCTCTTTCTCTAAACTTTCACCAAAGAGAGATGGCCAAGGGAAGAGGCAGTGCATCATGGTCGGCTCGAGCCATAGTGACTCTTATGGTTGTGTCAGTGTTGTTGCTTCAAGCTGACTACGTTCAAGCTGCAACTTACACGGTCGGAGACTCTGGTGTCTGGACCTATAACGCTGTGGGTTGGCCTAAAGGCAAACACTTTAGAGCCGGCGACGTTCTTGGTATACTTCACATCCTTTAACTTTAATTCAAGCTTCAACAATAGTATATTTTCTTGTTACACATATACCACAAGCAATTAAGTTTTCTAATCTTCATATCCACTAGGGATTATTAGATATCATGGCTGGTTCTTAGTATGGGCAAGGTGTGTTTTTGTATAAAGTTCACGACAAATCAAACTTTTCGTATATTTTAAGGTTACAAATATGATAAAGAAATATTTAGCATATATAATTAGGGTCAATATTCTTAGTGTCTATCTTTTACTATGATTGAGCCTGTGATATCTTTACTATATTATTGATAGATATGTATGTATACATCTTCCATTTTTCTAGTTTTGATTATTTTTAATCGCTGATTTAATTTAGTGTTTACTGTATATTTTACCAAAAAAATGTGTATATATACCGTATACTATTACATGCGATTTATGTTGTACCATATAATATTCTACAGAATATAATGTAAAGAGAAATTTCATGTGCGTTTACAATTAATAAAAAATATGAAAAATAGTGATGAATCAAAATTGTTTTCGCATGAAGAAATATCTCAACCAACGTTATATGTAGACTTATGTATTTAGTGAATAGTCAGATTTATTCAAGTGTTAATATGATTAAATGAATACTATTGTCGTGCCGTTAAGTACTTATTATTAAGAGGTGTTGACGTGTTGTGTTATTCTCATATATCACACACCCTTTTACACAAGTAAAGTTTTTGGTCAATATGCCATGCACATACGAAATCGTGTTTTAGTGTCGGTATATGGAAGAGCGGTCGAGTAATTAACTTAACATTTTATAATTTTCAAAATTTGTTTCAGTGTTTAACTATAATCCGAGGATGCACAACGTAGTGAAGGTAGATAGTGGAAGTTACAACAACTGCCAAACACCGGCAGGGGCGAAAACTTACACTTCAGGCAACGATCGTATAACTTTGTCTAAAGGACAAAACTTCTTCATCTGCAATTTTCCAGGCCATTGTGAAAACGCTATGAAAATCGCAGTCACCGCGGTTTGATCCATCATCGAGCAATCAATATAGTTTGATCACTTGTTATGTTTTCTTAAGAAAATATTTAAGTATGCAATAAAGTTTGTCTCAAAACCTTAAATTAATGTTTGTTTCTTATATGGTTTCCTGAAAAAAACATCCGGTGCGGTCTCTCTAGAGAACCAGAACCAGAGTCGGTTTTGTAGTTTGGAAGATCCTCTATTATGCAGATTCAAACCGACCTCGTTTAAATATATTGCAAGATTTTGACAAAAATATCGTAGACAAAATGAAATTATATATGGCGGACGTAAAATCAATATCTTAAATTAACATTTCTAAATTTTCAGTTTTCTGATAGAAATTTTAAGCCACAATGTAGTCAGTCATCATTCATATGAAATCCAAAACAAGTTCATGTAGTTAATGTCATATATGTAAACTGAACTTGATTTTGGGCTTTGTGATGACATAAACCCAGAAATTACAATTGCTCACTGGCCCATTAACTGAGCTTGTTACATTGTTTTTTTTTTTTGTTTTTGTTTTCAGCTTGTTAATTGTTATGACTTATGACTCATAAGGGTTTGTTTTTGTATTATTAAAATAGATATTATATTTATTGCAGTTTTAATAAAATTTCTTGCTCTTTTTTGGAAAATTACTTGCTATATATAATATACATTTTTTTCTTATGAATATATGCCTGCGAGAGTCTGCAACTAATAATGATATTGTCGTATATGATTATAATCAGACAATAATGTGACAGCCAAAATTAAATAAAACAAAAAGAGATATTTTAAATATTAATTATGTAATTGTTTGGTCCTACTCCAAAAACACACCATTCAAGCTTCGGGTCACGCCCACTGCATATCAAATGAGTACGACCTCACACTATATAGTTTTTAATTAATTTTCAGTTCGATTATCATTAATAAGGAATA
Organism: Arabidopsis arenosa; assembly: GCA_905216605.1. Classification (NCBI taxonomy): domain Eukaryota; kingdom Viridiplantae; phylum Streptophyta; class Magnoliopsida; order Brassicales; family Brassicaceae; genus Arabidopsis; species Arabidopsis arenosa. Next base: position 777,605 of record LR999455.1, on the reverse strand, counting down.
ATGAATATAATCCAATGTCATAGATTACAATCTTTTTCTATTAAAAAACAGTCAGAGTTTAAGACAGATTTTCATAAATACTTTGATTCCAAAGATATCCAAATTATTGTGGCACTGGGATACATATAACACGAACAACGAATGCAAATAAAACCGTGATATCATTATAGTTTCATGTTATAATTATATAGTATAAGACTAGATTAATCGAATTCTGACGCAGCCCTATCTATATGAAAATACAACCCAAATTTCTGTGAAAATTGATGTTAACAATCATCATATTAGATAAAACTAAAATCTCCACGAGAGACCAGCGAAATCAATTTTTCTTAAATTTAGTTAATTATGGTTGTCTATAAAAAATAAGTGTATAATATTAAGAATTAATTTTGTATAAACATAATGAATAATTTTTATTTCAACAAAACTGTTTTTTATTTACCAATCATTAACTATGGTAGTGAGGACATGGCAGCAAAAATGTTTTTTATCTAGAACATATAGATTAAAAAAATGATATAACATAAATTGTTATCCGACTGGTAAATAAAACATTAAACCGAATAGTCGGTCTAATCCGTTATAATTATCATTCAAACCCTAAACTAATTTGTTAAAGTTTTGACCATTTATATGCCGGATAAGAACAATTAATGTTATATCACACAAAAAAAAAGTTTGAACCATTTAAAGATGACGTTGGATTCCAATATGATATAGAATTAATGGTAAAAATAGTTATATTAGTAGAAGTAAGTAGCTAGATGTAACTTGTAACTAAGTAATTTAACCATAGGTTAATATTTAAAAGAATAGAGTTTATAGTCGAGCCTTTGCTTTGATGTCTGACACATTCTCACCAAATCTGAGGCAGTCTTCTCCAACATGACTTTGACCATTATTCTTCCTCTTTAGTTGTTCAAAATATAAGAATATAAAAACTAAAAATATATTTCAATCTTTATGTACCATCCTATTTCATCAAACCAAAGAAAATTCTCTACCGACAAAAGTTTGTACCTATCCACAAATGACAAATCCGAAATATAAACAAACGATCATCTTTATCTTTATAATTCCTATAACATAACAGAGTATATGAACTGAAATATATGACAACATCTATATATGAATGTATGATTGATGAACTCTTAGATTAACTTAATTACTACTAGTTCATAACTTCATATGCGTAAAATGTTAAACATTAGTGGAATACGATATAAGTATTCGTAAGTAATGTGCATATACACATATATACTCGTACATGCGCGCGTGTGTCTCTAGAGTCGATGGGCGGTCAGCGGTGCATGGGATCTTAGCAAAAAGAAAAAAAAAAATGTAAATATCAAAATGAAATTTTAAGTATTGCAAGTAACTCCTAAAAAATCATTATGGAGGACTGATTTAACAAATTTTTCACTGTAAAGAGAGAGAGAGAGGGGTCTCTCAACTTTCGATAAAGACGAAATACTTGCAGAATTATATCATGGTTTTAAACCTTTAAGCCACATGCATGGCCACATTGTCTACGTACGTATTTATATACACTTAAATGTATTATATTATATATATATACATATTATACGTATATGTATGACGTTCGATCATGTACATATTCGTACGTGAAATGCATGCACGTATATTTGAGAAGCATGTGAATATATTTTTTTGGTATGAATGTGCGATTTTTTATAGCTAATTCATATTTTATTAAAAAAAATTAGTGCTTTCATATTTAAAAAATTAATTCTTGACGCAAATACTTTTTTTTTTTTTTTTTTTTTTTTTTTTTTTTTTTTTTGGTAAAAGAATATTGACGCAAATACTTGGTCGAAAGCAAATTTTTTTAAAAAAAAATTATCGTCAAGTGGTATAACCAAACCTTAAATTGTGCACTTATATCTTATTTTCTCAGTTACACAAAGAATGTCTTTTAAAATTTTATTTTTCTTTCACAAAGAGTATCGTTTTGTATTTCTAATACAAAATTTTGAATAAAAATTTCAGTTTTAACTTTAATTCTTTAATTATTAAATAAGAGAGAAAGAAATTTGTTTAGTATCTTCATAAGGGATATAGTAAAAAATTTAATAGGTTTTTTTAATATGTGTAAAAAGTGTAGAATGACATTCTTTGTGAAACAGAGAAAATATATCCTATTATCCTCTCTTTTTTCTTAATAATCCTGCAATTTTCTATATTTAAGATATTTTCTATAAATAAGATTTTTAAAATTAGTATGAAAGATGTACATTAAAATGCTAATTTTATTTAAAATATGGAATAGTTCTATACTCAATAGTCGAAGATATCTAGGTTATTAGAAACCTTAAGAATAATTTAGGCCCAATTAACTAAAACTAGATCCTGACTTGCACGTACGTGCAGGATTTCATATTTTAAAAATATTTTCTAATAAAATTTAATTCAATATAGATAAGACAATGAGAGAAAGTAGTGTCGTCCCGTCCCGTCTCGTTTCCTATCTTAAAACTTTTCGTTACATAACTGTTTCCTTTAAAATAATTACCAATATGAGAATGTTTAATTTAGTTCAGCAGAGAAGAGAATGGGTAAGAGATTTAGATGAAATACCCGTATTTTCCTTACTTTTCCTTTCGAGATTTAATTTTTACAAATAAATAGAATCTATCCAACTATTTTTTGTTAAACATTCTCTAATTGTTTAAAACGCTGGTGCGGGTTATATTTGACAAACTCACGAAAGAAATTTTCTAATTCATACTTATAGAACACTACATAAAAACCTTATTCACCCGCGGTTTATAAAAAATGTTTTGTTTTCTCTAGTTGAAAAAAGCTTCATGGTTGTAAAGCTTCATGGGCTGTCAAAAAAAAAAAAAAAAAAAAAGCTTCATGGTTGTAAAGACTCAAACACAGAAAATTATAAAAACATCAATTACTAATCCAACTATTATTCTATTTGGTTTAATTATCTCTTTTCAAGCTGTAGTAACATGATTTTTCTGTTTGGATTATCTATTAATAAGTTCAAACTTAGACATATGAACTATTTTTATCACGTTTTTAGTATTTCGTTTGCGTATGTCAAAAGTATAAAATATGAGCAGCTTGTAGGAAAGAACAAAGTTCATTAGCAATTTAGCATCAAGTAATGTAATAACTCAACTAAATTATTTGGTTTCTTTTCTATATAACTCACCCATTACAAAAGTGGAATCAAGAGCTTATAAAAAATCTATTTGCTTATATTCTCCTCTGATATTGTTGGATCATATTCATAAACTGAGTGTGACTGTCTTTTGACCCAACTCAGTAGAAGCTAAGTCATGGCTCGACAAACCTATGTAGTTGATTTATAAGTTGTAGAAACATAACGGAAATGAGAGTACAATGTTCTATTTGTAATTATCATCACACAAATAAAAGAAATGTATCCAAAAATCAAATTTATAAACGGAGAACAAAATTTAATTAGTTATGACTTCTCTAATTTTATATATTTATAGGGAGAGATGAAGTTAATGAGAAAAATTAGGTTTACCTATTATGAATTTTAGAAAATGATTTAATATCTTAATTGATTATTTATTCTTATTTCAAATTTTAAGTCAAATCTCATGTTTAAATATTCTTGTTTAAATATTTTGTATCTTTGAAATTAATGACAACATATTTATATTTCTTTTTTTTTTCCTATCATCAATATATTGGTTTAAAGATATATTAAGAAATCAATTTTAGTATTAAAATCATATTAATAGAACATAGAATATGACTTTCGTTAAATTTCAAATCATTATTTAATTTTAAACAATGCTCTTAAAGAATTTTGAAAATAAAAAATCTAATAATATGTTTTTCCTAAATTAATTCAATTAATTCAAACTAATTAAATCAGTTTGAATTAATTATCTTGCCGATTAAGTTTGAACTTCCAAGATTTTCTCAAACTATTAATAACTTATTTTTGCCCTAAATCCTGATTTTTAGGCAATAGATTAGATTTTCGGATTTTATATATTTTAAGGTCATATATATAGTTTTTGTTATTTATTTGTAGTAAGATTTGGAAAAATCCACATTTGGAAAGATTGAAAACTTTTATTGATATTTATTAGGTAATTTTATGGTATGATTTGCATAGTTTATTTTATATGAATTCTAATAATATAGGATTTTATATATAAATTATTATTGGATTCATATAAAAACAATTTTTGATTTTTAACCATATTATGATGATTATTAATTTCTATAAATGGTTGTTTCGTTAATGATAATAAATTAATGATTGGATATGAGTTTATTAATATATCCGAAATTTATGGTTGCAATATTTGCAAAATCTTGGAATTAATATAATTGTTATTAATATCACTAATATGGTTACTATTTTTTTCTCTTTCTTTAAATTTAAAAATCCCAATAGCATTATATGTAATATTTTACCTTTGATAAGGTTATTTAATTTTGAGTGATTCCCAATTAATAGTATAGATAAAATTTCAGTAAGCAAGGCTAATACAAGCATCGGATTCCTAGAAACTTTGTGGGCATAGGGAGAGCGTGCATGAAAGAATATTTTAAAAGCTAAATAAGTAAAAAGATTAGAAAAATATACGAAAGAAAGAAAGAAAAAAAAGGTTAGGGTTTTAGAAAAGTCGGGTTCAAGTTTCTAAAGCGAGGCGCCCACACGGTTGTAGGAATCCCAAGCAATTCAACATCTACAAATCCATTTTGACATTTTTAATTCACGTTCTAAGAATGATCAAAGTCCTTTTCTTTGCACACGTGGGACAGATTTATGAATTTTCCGATTTATCTTCTTACTTTTCATTGGAACAAAATTACTAGCATGCATGATAGGTTTTTTGAAGATTTTTTTGCTTTTTGTATAGTTATTAATTACTATATTTTAAAATTAAATAAAAGTGTTATCTTTCTAAAATATAGATTTTAATAACGGATCATGGGCTAGAAAAAAATTATAGACATTCTAATGATGATAAGGGAGCGGCCTAATACCCAAAATCAAGAGATATATAAACTCTGTAGTAGATTAGAGTGTATATAAAATTCCATTTAATATTTTGGTCAAAAGATATCAAATTTAATTAGAAAGTAAGATCGAAAACAAACATTGGTTGAGTTATTTTCTTCTAGAACACCTTTATACTTTAACATATATCCATAAATATCCTTATATAAATATTAAATTGTTTACATATCAAGAAGAACGCAACTCTCTTTCCCACTCTTTATGTATTCAGTATTATAGATTCAAACATTAAAATGTTTGCATAGCATATCAAGATTTTTAACATAGTAATTTGTGTTATTACTAACATTTTGTTACCATTCATATGTTTTGCTAGTAGTGTTGGTTTCATCCAAATTTTCTTTATTTTCTTTGTCAACATTCTTATGCAATTATAATCTCAAGTTTACTAATACGTAGTTTGAACACATAAATCCTAGTGTAGAGTGATTAATGGGCTATAATCATCATTACTTAGCCACCGTATTATTGTATTATGAAACCTTTAGAACTTCTTATAAAGTTTCACGTTTCTCACGAAATAGTTGATTATTTGAGCTACAAGATAATAAGAGCTAGTGGAGCTTCATAATCATCCAATACCATAAGCATTCAAAATATGTTTATATATAATTAAAAAAAATCTAACTTAATGTGATTAATTTTCATTATATTATCTTAGGACCACGTATTCAAAAGCAACAAAAACGTTTTTTCTCAGAGTTTTACGGCCACTCGAATCCATTTTATCAAAATCGTAATATCTTTTTCTTGTTTACATTTTTCTAAACTGGGTTGTGCTAAAGTGGGTAATACAGTGGAACATGATGACACGTGGGTTTACTTGATTGGAGTAGAGGCCGCTCTGCTTGGCATGATGAGATCATGTTAAAGAAGTTGAAAGTAGGAAAAGAGAGCACATACATACACATATTGCATTCTGTTGAGCATTATTATAATACAATAGTGACTTAAAAAACTATAAATCTCTTTTGGAAATTGGGCCATTCCTCCAACAACAAAACCCATCAGTTCCCACTTAACATTAGTTCTGTTACATAACCAATCATTTCTGTTTACAAAAAAAAAAAAAAAAAAAAAAAAAAAAAAAAACCAATCATTTCAATATATATATGGATTAAGCTTTTTAAATAGTCTTTTAAGTGTCATTTTTACTCACTAATTTTGCCACCATCTTCACTGGACCACTCCCTCATCAAACCAATAGAATAGTAGAAAGTGATTATCCAAAAATATATTATTAGAGTAACTTAAGAAATAAAAACAATGGGACTATATATCCTATTACCGTAGATAAGTATTTCTATATTTTTTCTAGAAATTAATAATCTAAAGATTACTTGTAGTGGGATTTCTCGAATATCATTATAAACCATATTTATATCGATCATAAAATATATGATCTATAAAAATGATGTTATTCTTTTCAAATGATTTGATAAATATTAATTTCCTTGTCACAATACACGTACATAAGCTCTCTCTATCTTTCTTTTTGTTACGTTGCAAAATATTTGATTGTAAATGTTAATAAAATGTGGACTCACTATTCATTCTTTTCTTCCTTTTTCTTTGATAAGCATGCTAAGTAGACCATACATATACAGTGTTGCTTTTTTTTTTAGGGGGATGAGAATGGGACTCTTTAGAAAACAGCAATAAATTTGCGACCCTATTTAGTTTTTATGTATAAGTGTTTTTAAAAATGTGTGTGGGGATGAATAAGGCAATAGTGTCAGGGGTTTAGTCAAAAATATTAGCTGCAAAGTCCATAAGAGTTGGCCAAGCCTTGAAAAAAAAATCAATCAATCTCTTCGCACATTTACTTTATATTTCCAATTTTATCTCTCAACTCCTTCCATCATCAATATGAAAACCCACCATAATCATGAAATGTGATATAAATCTATTTATGCAATAGTTAATATATTGACAATAAGATAATTTCTAGCTAGTATACAAGTCATGTTTTCTTAACGTACTCTTAGCTTGAATTCCAATTTTTGCATCATACTTTCAATTCCATGTATTTTACATATTAATTTTTGTATTAGATTAGTTAATATGAGATAGTTATTGTAATCTGGTATTTTGGTGGAAAACATGTCGTAAAAGTAATGGCATACAAACTATTAATGTAATGAATGGAAATCAATTGGTATATGATGTAAAAATAATCAAATATAATTGACTGATATAAAAAAGAAGAACATATATATGTAGTTGGTGATGGTAAAGTTGCATTATAGGTTTAGAAAATAGGAGGCTACCAATAATTTATCCAGTGAGAATATTATGTAGAAATGATGAGAAAAAATTGTTCAATCTCTATCAAAGTAGAGCCCAAAATCCACAATATGACAAATTTTTGTGGCATAAAGAATTGAGAACGACCCATGTTATGGAGGGAATCCTTTTTCCTATCTATCCTTTATTATTTTCACAATAAAATTTTAAGTAGTTATAAATAATAAGTATATATTACTAACCATTAATTGGTTTTGGATGTTCATTTTATTTATTTTTATTTTATACTTAAGTAAAAGGAGAGAAAGTTCGACAAATAACAGAAATTTATATCCAATTTTTTAATCATGTGAAACCATTTACTTTTTAAAATGTAAAATATATGAATATTTCGAAAGGGGGAACGAATATTGTAAAGACTATAACTTTCTTGGCAGATAGAAAAGAAAGAAAAATGTAATCTTTAGTGTAATTTTTTGTAATGCTTTAACAAAAAAAATATTTGATAAAATGAGAAGAGAAAAGAGTGAACTTTTGCATTGGGTTCCATTTTTTATCATAGAGTCGGCCTTTTTGTGGCTGCTTGTGGGCCTTTCTCAGTTCACCGACCTTTTTTACTTCCATTGCATCTATATATGTATATGTAACGTTTTATTTAAATCAATATATTAAAAACTAGATTTCATACTTAAGCCATTGAGATACAACAGTGATCGATGATATGCCATTCACAACATCTCAAAAAAGTGTTTACGCTACTTTAACTATTCACAATATTGATGAAATGTTTATGAAAAGTGATTCGATATATGTATATGTATGTATATATAGCTAAAAGAAGTTAAAATGATATTAATTTACAAAAACTAGATCTTTCGTATTTTGTTATCATTCAAAAGAAAAAGAAATTCAGCTAAATTATTAGATATTCTATAATTTTATTGTTCATATATGTAAGATACCAATCATTTTAAGCAAAGATCACCAATATGTAAGTTCACTTATGTCATTCTTCAACAAAGATTATCTTCTTTTAACATATTTCAAAAAGTTGGTTGATAAATATGATGTCCAATAAAAAGAACACGAGCAGGGACTTTACGTTTTCAATATCGTTACAGTGGAACGAGTCCAACGTTTTGGCGGAAGGGTCTTTGGATTGTGATCAAGAAAGAGACATTAATCGTTGGTTCAATTAATAGCTGAAGTGAAATTGATGGATATGCATGCCGAATAAATGGTACTGTATCAATCAATACTATATACTAAATATATATTTTAAATATGATAATACTAAATAAATACATTCATACACAAAAGATTGAGAAAGAAAAATACAAATAACGTATTTGTACGCGTGCTTAATACATGTAGGACGACAAGTTATTCCGATGTCTCACGTGGCATGCTTACTTCATCATTCCACCTTAATTATAATATTAGTTCCTTTTCTTGACCTCTACAAATTATGTATCGACCCTTTTCAAGTAGCATACAAAATAGAGTGGAATATCGAATTAAACCTTAAACTAGTTGAATAAAAAAAAACAAACTTGGAACTAAATTGATGTTTAGTAATATCTTTCAAAACCTTTTTTTACTAAATAGATTTTAAATAATGTAGCCATATGTAGGAAAATATTATTTTATCTCTATTATATTTTAAATAATTATTTCAGTATATATGTTTCTACAACAATAAATATAGTTTTATATTTTGTTTTATTTCTACAACAATTATTAGAATCTTAGAGAAGATAACTTTTCATACTGAAATTTTACTGATAAAAAAAGAGGAGGAATAATTTGTCCAAAAAATAAATAAAAAGGAGAAATAACTAATGAAAAATAGACACTTAAGAAGAAGTAAAAAATTATTAATTTATACTGTGATTTGTCAGAGTTCTTCGCTGTCTAAAATCCGTTAATGACTGAACTTCAAACACCACGCGCTCACTTTCACGTGCACTGCAAACCTTCCGGTCAAACTTTGAACTAATCCCAAACTAATTTTTTAGTTTTAACCAAACTACAATAATATAATGATTAATTATCTTATCTCATGGGATTTACCCATACTAACATAAGTCCAACTAAAAAAATATATATTCATTCTCTAGATTTGTTTTGTGCAATAAAGGTTTGAGTTACATATGTAATTGCCAAAAAAAAGTTATAGTTCCGTTAAGTTCACATTGCATGAATTTATAACTTTCAAAACTATATAGTTATAATTTTTAAAGAATATATGAAAAGAAAGTAAGGCACAAAAGAATTGAAACAGAAAGGAATGGTCGATGGTTGAGTCACGTAAATTGTCGTATACTCTTTTAACAAAACAACAACAACAACATTGTCAAATCTCCTTGCAATAATTGTTCAAATCAAAATTTATTTATTTATTTCAGACTATAAAGTTTAAACTAGATAACCGATCAAACCCAAATTTTAATTTAGTATGAAGTGACATGAATAGTTCATAGTTGTATATTAAAAAGATCGAGACAAAACCAAACAAAATGGCTAAAGATAAATAGTAAGTTTAAAACTCGAATGTTAAGAGAAATCAAATTATTGTAAAGTAGTTTATATATAAGTTTTATGAAATACATACTAGGCTTAAATTGTTTATTATTTTTGACTTTATATGATTAATTTGCATTTTTATAGATGAAAAGTAATAAAGTTGAAAAATGGGAGACTTTGAGAATTTTTTTGCATAAAATCCTTTATAAATTTTAGTAACTAAAATCCTTGTTATAACAAAAAAAGACAAGACAAATTAACCAAACATAAAAGGGAAGTGAAAAATTCTATTTGGTACATTCATCTTCGTGTTATAGATCAAACCATATAATTCCCAATTTCAATTGATTTTTTTTCTTTTGAAATCTTATCATTGTAATAAAAAACATTAGATTCAATTGGAGAATCATAAAAAGTAATCATATTCCCCACAAAACTCTAGACACTATACCGTAATATAATAAAATCACCACGTTCGTTTGTGTGTAACTTAAGCCAAGTTTTTGAAAATTTTATACTTTTTATATATATTCTCCTACACATTCGTAATAGATCTCGAATTTTCACATTTAAACCCAAAAAATACATTCGTAATAGATGTAATAATAGTATAGTAATTTAAAAATTGAAATAAAATAGAAAAAAACAACATAAAAATAAAAATAGAGAAAGGCATTATTAAAGAAGAGGACACATGGATTTCAGCGTTATTTTTCAAACTTCACTTCATACCCGCGCACTAACCCATCCATACGTTGGTGTTGTTGGCCTCTCTCTCTTTTTTTTTCCTAGAGAGAGAAAATAAATAGAGAGTTCAAAAAAGGTATCATGTGGAGGAGAGAGAGAGAGTAATGACTAATGAGAACAAATTTTCTTATAGTTCCAAATGGTAACGAGAAGTTTCTTTAAACGAAACCAATGTTCATGAATCGTTTACTCAAAGACAATTTCAAAAAAAAATCCCTAAATTCACAATTTGGGTAAAAAATCTCAACTTTTGTTTTTCTTTCTTTCTATAAGAAATCTCTTTCCCTTTTACCGTTTTTTTAGTCGCAATTCAATCTCTCCGTGAGGGTTTATAAAAGCAGAGAAATTTCCAGAGTAGTGATGAAAAATGAGATCCTTTTTATAAATTAAATTTAGGGTTTTTGATTTCTTTTAGTTTTCTGGAAAAAGTTTATTTTTTTTTTCTCGGATAAGAAAAAAAAAAGTTGGAGGGGTCTCTCTTCTTTGTGGGATAGGGGGATAGATAGAGATAGTTTTGGGTTTTATAATAAAGGAGAAGGAGCGTCGTCGAAGCAAATTAACAATTAGACTAAGAAATTTTTACAGACGAGAGCGTCAGAGAGAGAAATACCAAACTTCTTTAATGGAAGAGACAACGAAGCAGAACAAGAAGAAGAAGAAGATTCTTGTTAATTCCGATGATTCCAAGAAGAAGGAGCGTCATATTGTTACTTGGTCTCCAGAGGTCTCTCTTCTCTCTTTCTATATAATCCAAATCATATTTGATCAATCTCTGTTTTTTTATTGTTTATTGATGAATCTCTGTTTTTGAGATTTTCAGGAAGATGATATACTAAGGAAGCAAATCAGTGAACTTGGAACTGAAAAGTTAGTTTTTTTTTTCAATTTTAATTTCTGGGTTAAGTTTCTGTTCTATTGGGGTGATTGGTTCTGATGAAAAGTTTTGATTTTGTTGTTGTTGTGATTGATTTTAGTTGGGCGATCATTGCATCCAAGTTTAATGATAAGAGCACAAGGCAGTGTAGAAGAAGGTTTGGTTTCATCTATTGGAAATCAAAATGATTGTTGAGTTTTTGTGTGTTTGATCTGATTATGTGGGTTTTTGATTAATTGCAGATGGTATACATACTTGAACTCTGATTTCAAGAGAGGAGGTTGGTCCCCTGAAGAAGATACACTGTTGTGTGAGGTTAGACATCTTTTTTTCTTCAATCATATAGAGATAAAGAGATTATAGAGTTTGTGTCTGAATCTTCTATGTGTTTGGTTTTGAAGGCACAGAGATTGTTTGGGAATAGGTGGACTGAGATAGCAAAGGTGGTTTCAGGAAGGTATATTAAACGAAGAGATTCAAGCTTTAATGGTGAATGAAGTTATTATGAATATGAAATTAGAGAATTCATTCTTTGTTCTTTGTTGTTTGTGTAGAACGGATAATGCTGTGAAGAACAGGTTTACTACACTGTGCAAGAAGAGGGCTAAGCATGAAGCCATGGCGAAAGAGAACAGGATTGCTTGTTGTGTGAACTCAAACAACAAGAGATTGTTGTTCCCAGATGGTATTAGTACACCTCGAAAAGCCGAAAGTGAATCTCCTCTTACTAAGAAAATGAGGTGAGAACCTTGCCTTGGTTTCTCTTTTTGGGGGTCATTGATTGATCCAAAGAAGAAAGCTTTTTGAACTGTTATATTGACTTATAGTGGTAATGTTCATTATCCAGGAGAAGTCATATTCCAGATCTTACAGAGATCAAGAGCTATGGAGATAGATCACATTTAAAGGTTGAATCGGCTATGACTCAACAGAGTAGACCTCCATTTTCGGTAGTAGCCCACAATGCCACAGGTATTGATGGCACGAAAGAGCAAAAACAAACAGGCAATGCAAAAGAGAGTGACGGTGCGCAAAACCTTCTTCTTGTTGTTGCTATCCTGAGAGCATTTGTAAAGATGCAAACTTAGAGAGTCTTATTCTGCTAAGTTTTGTTTTTGGTAAATAGGTGAGGATAAAGGTAACCAAGAGGCATTTCTTAAGAAGGATGATCCAAAGGTGACAGCTTTGATGCAACAAGCTGAGCTTCTCAGTTCATTGGCCCAGAAAGTTAATGCAGACAACACAGATCAAAGCATGGAGAATGCCTGGAAGGTAAACAATGCGCAGCCCTGCTGTGATTCTCGACTCATTTTGTTATTTAACTTCTGAAACTGACCATTGTGTTGCACGATCCTTTTCTAATAACAAGCTATTGTTGTTGTTGTTCCTAATATGTCCAGGTTCTACAGGATTTCTTGAATAAGAGCAAAGAAAATGATCTATTCAGATATGGAATCCCAGATATTGATTTCCAACTCGATGAATTTAAAGATCTCGATGAGGACTTGAGGATTAGTAATGAAGATAGTCAATCATCTTGGAGGTTCTGAAATGAATTTTTCATATATGAATGATTATGGTTTTTTTTTTTCCGTGGTTTTTGATCGTCTAAACAGCCATTGCTGTCACTTATAGGCAACCTGATCTCCATGATTCACCAGCAAGCTCTGAATATAGCTCAGGATCAGGATCAACCATAATGCCGCATCCTTCTGGTGATAAAACCCAACAACCCATGTCTGATACTCAGACAACATTGCAGAAACAAAATGATGGGAATTTACTACTAGATAAAGGAATTGTGTCTGATACAACTGTGGAACAAGTGGATTTACTCACACCATGTCAGGATGTCCTAAAGAACCCTAATGAGATTGTTCCCATGCCGGGTGACGAAGAGTTTAACTCACCCGTTCAAGTCACTCCATTGTTCAGATCTCTAGCAGCAGGCATCCCAAGCCCACAATTCTCTGAAAGTGTAAGCTTTCACTTAACTAGTTGAACTGAGGAAAGTTTTCTGGTTTAGTTTTATAGTAAAGGAAACCTGATTGATCTGTTTCTACAGGAGAGGAACTTTCTGCTAAAAACACTCGGTGTCGAGTCCCCATCTCCATATCCAAGTGCTAATCCTTCACAACCACCTCCTTGCAAAAGAGTCCTTCTCGATAGCTTGTAAACCAAACCAAACCAAACTCTCTAAACCAAAAAAACTGTCCCTAAACCGCGGTTATGTCCTCATGGAGGTCGACATAACCTGCATTTCTTCCCTCTTTTTGCTTAGATTTTCTCCATAGGTTTGCAGCCATATCGGCCTGAAAAGTTTTAGTGAAGCGGGCGTGCCATGATCTGCATTTTTTCCTTCCTCAGTGTTCATAATCTAGAATCTAGAATGTTAAAGGTAACATTTCTAAAGTCTAGACCAATCTCAGAAACTGAGTTTCTCTCTCAGATACTCAGGATTCCAAAATCTTTGCTCACTCATTAGGAGAGTTTTCTTTTCATCATCATACTCAAAAGCCATTCCATAAAAAGGGCTAAAAAAGTATGAGTTTTTTCTTCCATTCATGATTTGTGTGTCTAAGAAAAATTCTTTCGTTTGTCTCCCTCTTCAAGGGTCAGACCCAGATACATAATCTTGGGTTGTCTCCCCCATGAATTCTTGATTTGTTGTTTTCTTGATTCTCTGTACAGAACCTATATTATTACATAAAAAAAATAGAGTTTTTGTTTCAGAGTGTAAAACTAAAGGAAAAAGAAGAAAGAATACAACTTCAGAGAGAGAGGCATGTCGCCTTTCTATATACAGTAATGAAAATACACAGAAGAAAAGATAAACAAAGAGTTTCATATGGTTTTGGAGCAAAACAGTGTAGTGTTGTTGTAGTGTAACTTCTCATAGGTTTGAGAAGAAAAAAACAAACAAAGAAAAAAAAAGAATTTTTTGTTTGTTTGTCATAAATCGTTTCCCTTTGTTCCTTTCTGAGAAGAATCATGTGATTTGTAAAGAGATTCTATGAGTGGAAATGAATTGATTTTGGTGTGAATTATATAAGTGTTTCATTATTCATAAACGTACCTATAATTTTTCCAGATCATCTTCTCCTTCCTCTGTGATTACAGTTGCAGAATGAAGAAGAGGTTATCTTAATTGGATCTGGATCTGCTTCTCTTATAAAATGGGAGCTGTTTTTAAGTTGTTAGTTAGTGGAAGACAAAACGTAATCATCACTTTCTTTCTAACTTTTGTTTTTAATTTGAAAATTTTAACCTCCATTTCCTTAGTAGTTTTGTACTCTTCTAATCCGGTTTTCAGATAAAAATCAATGTCTTCAAAATTGAACCATACCGGTGTCGATCCGACCAAGAATCGTTTCTTTAGTCTGGTTTACATCTAAACCCAAATTCTCTCTAAACCACGAAAACAGTGATTTGGCTTGAATATCAAATCATATATTTTACTGATTAGTAATTTTACTTTTACAGTTAACTAATCTGGTTTGAGATTCTCTATTGTATATTGGCTAGTGACATAAACAAACTAACAATAACTGAACAGTAATTTAGTGATATGAGGGAAAAACTTCAACTCTTTTGCTTCTTCTTCTCCACTCTCTGCATTTTCCTCCATTTAAGATAAATCTGATATGACAAACCACCAAAGACCATTGAAACACATCCCCATTGCTTCAACGACAATGGATTTCCGCTCATTACTGATGATACAACTATGCTAACAAACTTCCTGGTCGTGGTTATTGTCGTGTTAGCTAGTGACCCGAAGTTACTTATTGTCATAAAGATGAAGTTTTGTCCCACGGCACCGCATAGACAATACTTTAGAATGTCCCATGCCGCTTCCGGGTGTAGCTTACAGAACTGAATTGCTTCGAAACCAATCCCTTGTGGCAATCCAAACATATATATCATGTTGTATATTGTGCCCCATAAGTTCATTCCGAACATTATGTCCCACGCTTCAGTTTTTGGGTATCTGTCAAAGTTCATTGTATAGTGATATGTTTATAGACTTATATATAGTAGGAAGATGTAAGTTTTATGTTATGATTCCATGTCAGATCATATATACCTTGAGGCAATAGAGTCTTGGGTAGCGTTTGTGAATCCGTCAAAGGCAAGGTTTAAGAAGCAAAGTGCGTAGCCTAAGGGTGCATTGGGATGCGCTAGCTTGCTAATTGTCTTTGAACTTGTCTGAAAATAACAATTCAAAAGCTTAGTAGTTAATCATATGCCATGATCAATATTTTTGAAAAACATTATGAGCAGATTTGGATACCTTAAGAAGAGCAAAGAAAGATACTCCTCCCGCGACAAGAAAGGAGCACATATATTCAGGGAAGGTGTATCTTATTCCATAAACCAAAGTTCCCATCAGCATAACTGCATCACGAATAGAGAAGCATGAATAAGATAAACCGAGAGATCTTAAGAAGAAATGTGTAAGAGAGAGAGTTTCATGATCATCTTTTTGAGAAATTTACGGCTTGAAGATTTCAATCTAAATAGATACCACACCTGGAATCATTTTTGACGACTTTGCCAGGACCTGCAGTAAGCAAGATCAGAATGCAACCCGTTATTTACCTAAGAAGTACTTATAAACCATAAGTTGAGCATTAAATGATCAGGTTAGAAAGTTACCTGAGCTGGATAACTGATATACTTCAAGGCTTCAATTCCCATGGCAGGACCAATCGTATTAGTAATGCCGGCACTCCAATACGCCCACCATGGTGCTCCACCATTACCAGCGTTTGACCAGAGCTTGATCACTGGACATAATCAAATGGTAGACAAAGACGAAATTTCAGCCACAATTTTCTGTATTCGATGACAATGCAATGGAGATGGAATTGGAAAAGTGCTCACTTATATAAGACCAGACCAAGCAGACTACACTTTGAGCCAAATTCAAGAATGCAAGATGCTCGAACCTCTTCTCATCTGGACCAAATCTCTTCGTGGACCTAATCAAATAACGATTTTCATTAGTCCTTGTAGCTATGTCTCTAAAAATTCCATGGACTTTTTTCGACAAGACTGAAAATGCTAAGGTTAGTAACCACAGAAATTCGTATACAGAAGGTTCAAGAACAAGTTCCGGCAGCTATGTCTATAGAAATTCAAACCACAGATTCAGTATATAGAAGTGTATTTGCAAACGAATCATGACTATTTAGCAACAATTTAGCAACAACGAGCTGAATCGAGCAATGAAGACGACGAGAATCGATCTGACCTAACAATTTCACTTACAGAGTCTCTTGAAGAACGCCTTGGTATATGTAGGCGGACCAGATCCCGGAGATACACAACGCCAGCAACAGAATTCGACGGAATCCGGAGCCATGAACCTCCATCTCCGCTCCGGAAACGCCCCGACACCGGCGATGATTCCTCCGGCGCCGCTTCGATTCGAATTTCTCTGATCGAATCCGAGAATCGTAAACTAAAATGTTTGATTTTGGATTTTGGAAGAGGAAGTTGTTACAAAGGCGCGAAAATAGACGTCGATGTTCCACGTGGAAGCTAATCACTGGACTGATGATCTCACTTAACGTTTCTTATTGGTTAACGAAGCACCCACGTGCAGCTCGTGAAATGGGTTCCGTGTCTGAGATAGAAAAAGGAACTACACGCCGTTTTACTGTTGTAAAAACCACACGCTAGTCGGTGGGTGCTTTGAAGTGAAGTTGACCAAAAGTAGCGTCACATCATTAGGGTCGTTAATCTTTGATTTAGATGGAGTTTTAATCTCTATTTAAGTGTATTGATTGAATCATTCAAGGGGACAAACTGAATAAGAAACTCGTATGTTCAATTTATGAATTTTGATAAAATACTAAATCACGTTTATAAATCTAAGATGATAAGATACACGCTTTTGTGTAAAGCAAAGATGATAATATTGTTGACAAAAGAAGGATTAAAAGAAGATTGAAAATATAAATATGATAGCAAATAAAATAATGTGCACTCAAACATAATCTATAAATTACGTATAGTACTTTTAAAGTCCATGAATATCATAATGGATCGATGGCTTAACGGATAGATAATATGGTTGACAAAAAATATACTCCCTCCGTTTCAGTTTAGTTGTCGTTTTAGGATTAAAATTTTGTTTCATAATAGTTGTCGTTTTAGGTTTTCAATGCAAATGTTTGGTGAAAATTTATGTTTTGTCATTAATGTTTTAATGTTTTGACCAATGAAAAAATTATAAAATATATTAATAAAGGGTAAAACAAAAAATTTAATGATTTTCTTAATTTGTGTGCGAAAACCTTAAACGACAACTAAAACGAAACGGAGGGAGTACATAATAAGAGTTTGAAATAGTCAAAAGATTACTATTGAATGCTTCTTTTTGTCGTTTTTATACTATTCACATGCTTCGCGTTAAAACCTGAAGATATTTATATATCAAGTTGCAATATACGGACGTTATATATTGTAATGCTATTCAATTGCCGACAAAAGAATTGTTATACAATTATAGTAATTAGAGCGGCACAACCGTAACAACCGTAAATGTTATCACTGAAAAGTAAACTTAAATTGTGATGACCATGATATGTAGTTTAATTATTTATGTTAATACTATCAGCATATCATCATCATACAAACTACAAGTTTTACAACAAAACAAAATCATCATCCCAACTCAGATTTGTTATTTTTCAAACTTAAATCCGTATATTACATGTTTAAAATTGTGAATGACAATATACAAAATTATTAGTTCTTTTTTCTTTCGGCAATTTTTAGTGGAAGCAGGATTTGTGTTTATAATTTTTTCACAATTCCATAAACTGAATGACGAATATATAACACATTTTATTCATTTGATATATATATATATATATATATATATATATATATATATATTTGATATTCATTTGATATATATATATATATATATATATATATTTTTTGGTGGGGTGATATTTTTTTGTTGTTGTTCGGTCAAATATGCATTTGATAATTTGTTTAGTGATTCTTTTATTAAATTCCAAATCCATTTTTTTCTATGTTTTACTGTCTTTTGTTACTTACAATTGTAGGATGCTTTATAAAAAAATATCATATGCGAATATTGTCCCCACGTGTCAATGTACAAAAAGCTCTTGGATTTGTCGGTCAAACATAATGTGAATGATAGGGGAATACTTTTTGGGGTCAATGCATGAAATAAAGTTTTTTTTGTTAATAGGAATAAAGTTTTGATACACTTGAAATTAAAATATTACAAAAGCGTGTTAACTACTCTCTCTTTCTATAATTAAACAGTACTAAACCACCTGTACTCAAATTGGAATTTATTAACAAATCTTTACATTATCTAAAAATGACAAAAATTAATGGAATCTTTTACCAAAATCATCTTTTATAAGTTTTTGCTTTTGCTTAAAGATGAATGTAAAAAAGCTTTGAAGAAATCTGACGTGGATTTGCTGACGCAAGCAAAGACGTTGCCAGATGGTCCAGATCTACTAACACAGGTTCTTACCAAACTATCCCTTCTTTGATGCCGGCATTAAACATAAAGATTCGCCGAAAGCGAGGGTAATATCGTCATTTAAGAGAAAAAGCCACGGACCACGGCGAACAAAAGCAAAAAAAAGGATAGAATCGTAATTTGATCCAAAACCCCACCACCACCACGACTTATGTATGTATGGTTGTGCTGTGATTCTCTGTGTTCTGTCACGTTCCTTCTTCCTTGGGTTCCTTCTTCTTCTTCTTCTTCTCTAATTCTGATTTCAAAAATCTTTTTTTTTTTGGTTGGAGAATTAATTATTATTACTACTATCAGCTTTTACGCCGCAGAGTAAACAAAGAAAAAAAGCTCGTTGGCTTTGTTCTTTAGAATCTGTTGATTGTTTATCGAGGAAAAAAAAACAGTGAGGCTTTAGTTTTGAGAAATGGGTAATTGCTTAGATTCATCAGCTAAAGTGGATAGTAGCAGCCATAGTCCTCATGCTAATTCTGGTAAAGTTTCCTTTTTTCTTCTCCATAGCTCTAAAGTTTCTTCTTTTATCCAATTTCATTGCTTCTTAAGTTTCTGTTATGAATCCAAGCTCTTGTTCTTTGTCTGACATCTTCAAAATCAAACCTTTCGAAATACCCATTTCTGCTTATGTCTGATTTCTTTGAGTACTTTTGGGGTTAGATGTTGGAAAAATTTGGTGTTTGAATCTATGTTACTCCATTATCTCACTATTTGACTGTTTATAGGATTGTTAAAGCCTCAATAATTATCTTAAATTTGATTTTAGATGGTTAAATTTGGTTAATGTTGATTGTTGAGATTGAAATTCGAAATCTTCCTTTAAGTCTAATTAGAAATCAATTTCATTGAATTGTTAAGTATGATCTCACAATTTGGCTGTTTGTAGGATTGATTTAAGATGGTTGGATTGCTTAATGTTCAGATTGAATTATAAACCAAGTAATGATCTTTCGTTTAAGTCTGACTTATATGTTTTTATTTGGATCACTTTTAGCTTCATTGAGCTCAAGAGTTTCAAGCAAGACAAGTCGTTCCACAGTTCCTTCAAGTTTAAGCATAAATTCTTACAGCAGTGTTGAGTCTTTACCTACACCGAGAACAGAAGGAGAGATATTGTCATCACCAAATCTTAAAGCTTTCACCTTTAACGAGCTCAAGAACGCTACTAGGAACTTTCGACCCGATAGTCTTTTAGGCGAAGGAGGTTTTGGTTATGTGTTTAAAGGATGGATTGATGGAACTACTTTAACTGCTTCTAAACCGGGTTCTGGAATTGTTGTTGCTGTTAAGAAGCTTAAAACTGAAGGTTTTCAAGGTCATAAGGAGTGGTTGGTACGTCGTTTTTTCCTTCCTTCTCTTATTGATTTTGATCATGAATTGTGTTAACATTATTTGCTGACGTACCTTTTTGGATTTTTTTGGTTTCAGACTGAAGTGAACTATCTTGGTCAGCTTAGTCATCCAAATCTTGTCAAACTAGTTGGGTATTGTGTAGAGGGCGAAAACCGGTTACTGGTATACGAGTTCATGCCAAAAGGAAGCTTGGAGAATCATCTTTTTAGACGTATGTAAAACCTGCGATAATCAAGCAAATCCTATTCAATATTGACACATCTTAGGTCCTTTGTACTGTGTTTTGTAGTCCCCGTCAAATGATCCTTTTTTTAAATCTTGCAGGTGGTGCACAGCCACTTACGTGGGCTATAAGGATGAAAGTTGCAATAGGAGCAGCCAAGGGACTTACTTTTCTCCATGATGCAAAATCGCAAGTGATATACAGAGACTTTAAAGCTGCTAACATCCTACTCGACGCGGTAAGAAACCTGAGAAACCTGATAAGTAGCCTCTCTTCAACCCCTTATTCGTGATTTCAGTATATTTTCTAGCTAACTTCTATATCGATCTTAACCGCAGGAATTCAACAGTAAACTTTCAGACTTCGGTCTAGCTAAAGCAGGTCCTACCGGTGACAAGACGCATGTGTCCACACAAGTCATGGGTACTCACGGATATGCTGCCCCAGAATATGTAGCAACAGGTGAGAAACTTTGGATTTAGCTTTAAACCCTATTGGCTACAAAAACATTTGTCTCTCTTTGCTTCAAAAGCGTTGGCCTTTACTTCAAAAGCTTTGCCTTTACTTCAAAAACATTATCCTTTGGCTACAAAAGCTTTATCCCATTGCTTTAAAAGCCCTAGCCATTTACCACAATAGGCTTAGCTTCGCTTCAAAAGGATTTAAGCACTTAGTTTCGAAAGTTTTTTAGCACTTTGCGTCAAAAGCTTTCGCCTTTGCAGCTTATACACTTCACTTCTTAGAACTTTTAAGCTCAAATCTGATTTTTATCTACAGGTCGATTAACAGCTAAGAGCGATGTATACAGTTTCGGTGTGGTACTGCTGGAATTACTCTCTGGACGTAGAGCGGTGGACAAATCAAAAGTGGGAATGGAACAGAGTCTTGTGGACTGGGCAACACCGTATCTCGGTGACAAGCGAAAGCTCTTTAGAATAATGGACACGAGATTAGGCGGTCAGTATCCTCAAAAAGGAGCATACACAGCAGCTAGTCTTGCATTGCAATGCTTAAACCCCGACGCAAAACTCAGACCAAAAATGTCAGAAGTTTTGGCCAAATTAGATCAGCTTGAATCAACGAAACCTGGAACTGGAATTGGAAACAGACAAGCTCAGATTGATTCTCCAAGAGGTAGTAATGGATCTGTTGTACAGAAATCTCCGAGGAGGTATAGTTATGATCGGCCTCTCTTACACATAACTCCTGGTGCTTCTCCTTTGCCTTCTCACAATCACTCTCCTCGTGTAAGATAGGAATCACTGTAATAGTTTTCTTTTGTTTTTGTCTGTTGTATGCTGCTCTGTGTGTAAAATGTGTTGTGTAACGGACCAAAGTTTCATTCTTGGCTCAGTTTATAAAATTTGGTTTCAATATGGTTTGTTGGTACTTAAAGATGTGTACGGATCCCATTGTAGACAAAATTTAGCATGTTGTCACAAGTTTTGGCCAAAATCAGATGAATTACCAAACATTAAATTTAGAATTGTAACTGGAACCAGACAAGCTCATGATCGACCCTCTCTTACAAAACTCCTGCTACTTCGTCTCTGCCTTCTCTCACAATAATCACTCTGCGTGTATATGTGTCATAAAATTTGGATTGTTCGGTGCTAAAATTGAAATGCAAAATCCAACAACAAACTGCAAATGATAAAAGAAACTTTTAAGAACTATTTACTCAAACCTATTTTGTTTGTGAAGACAAAGCATCCAAGAGTAAACTGAAGACAACATGTCAAAATACTCATCACACCAAACCAAAACCAAATCAAAAACAAACCAAACCAAAACACACAGAAAATCAGAATAAAGAAACAGTTAAAGTGATTCAAAAGGTTTCAGAGCTTTGTTCAACAGTGTAAGATGATGAGGATGCCTCTATGGATTGCTTTCTCTTTTGTCTCGAAAAGGTTTCAGAGCTTTCACCGTTTCCACTCAGCTTTCGTCGACTTGTCTGAAATAAACATGAACAAAATGTGTTAGAAGTATGTAGATAGTGTAAAGGTTATTGAAGAGGCTTGTGTATAATTAATTATAGGTTTGAACTTCTTACCACCAATGTCCTTGGAAGACGAAAAAGATCTGTCACTGTTCATTGATCCTTTAGCTGAAGCTATGAGAAGTCTGTGAGCTCTTGGAGACATTGTACTCAGCTTACCATTGGCTGCGGGAGGAAGAGAGTGGCGCCGTGTTGTCCCGTTTTTCTCAGGCTTCTCTTGAGCAATTCTCGGAGACCCTTGTCCTCTTATTCTTGCCTTTGCAGATGCAGTTGGAGCCATATAGCTTGGGATTTTTCTCCCACTCTGTGTAAGCCCATCGTCTTGATGATGATTCTCAATATTTGCAGGTAATGAAGCTCGCCTATCGCTTGGCTTTGTGTTCTCAGAAGCAACATTTCCATTCTCAGAGCTTATCTGCACGTCTGGCTCTTGGATTTCCTCTTCAGCTTTATCATCTATCTCGGCAGTCTTGAGTTCCTCTTCAGCATTATTATCTCTCTCGGCAGTCTTGAGTTCCTCTTGCTCCGGGTTATCCAGGACCAGTGATTTCTCATCTTTATCAAGATCAGACTCTTTCAAAATTGTTTCAGGGATAAGATTCATCTTTTCATCTTCAGGAGCATCAGCTACAGAAGCTGAAACCTCTTCAATAGGCAATTCTTTCTGCACTGCATCTGCAATCTCTTTCTTCTTCTCAGTGGATTTACGGGTAGCTTTCCCTATCCCATTAGAAAGTGGAGCCTTTTTAAGACTAATTCTAGGCTTCTCATCTTTGACCTCCACTGAAGACCCTTCCTTTATGGCGCTAGTACTTTTTCTTGAACTCTGCTTAGACTTGTCGTTCTCGATTCTTGAAAGTTCTTTACCAAGTGTGGAGGCCTTCCTCACAGTTCGCTTAGGCTTTTCGTTGTCAGCTGTTGAACGGCTACTAGAGCTGTTTCCCGTATTTGAACCACCGGATGATTTCTTGACACCTCTCTTAAGTTTTCCCTTTTCTGTTTCAACTGCTTGAAAACTTCGCTTCTTAGTCTGAGACTTTGGTACCAGATTCTTAACCACCAGTGGACCAGGAGCCCAAACCTGCAATTGCGTCCAGCGTCCAAGCCACACTTTGGCTGAGTTAGGATCTTCAGGACTATACTGAATCTTCAGAGGCAATGTTGTTGGTGACGAAACCAAAAGCTGAAGAAGTCACGGAAACATATAATTAAGAGCCTGACACAGAATCACATAGCAAAATGTTGATGTTACCTTATCAATCATGGAGAGCTTTGTAGGATTCTCCATCCAACTGTATGTGCTTCCTTGCAAAGTTTCAGAAGTCTCAGTTTCCTAATAGATGAAAGAATTACAGTTTCAATAGCAAAATTGAGTAATGGTTATCAAAGTGGAACTTCAAAACTAACAGACAGTAAATACCGTAATTGTTTTCTGAAGTTGAGCCACGGTTTCTGAAGATCTAGCTTTCTTCCCGCGAACAAGTGCTTGTACTTTCACAATTCCCCAAATGCACGAGTAGGTAGCAACAGCTTGTCTTCTAACCAAGTGACCACGGATAACTGCTTGCACCCTTATGATACCTTTGAGGTTCTGAAATTCTTCACGGGCCTTCACAAGTTAAGAAAACAACAAAAGTATCAGCAAAACAATACCCAAAAAATCATTACTAGAATGCAGAAGAAATATTCATTCACCTGCTGAGCTCGGAAAGCAGCTTGAACCTTTGTAGCAGCTTCCTCAAGCTTTACTTCTTCAGAGTCATTCCCTGACTCAAGATTCACATTCGATGACTCATCGCCTTCAATGTCTCCGCTTAGCTGCTTCTCGGCAATTACAACATCAGGAACTACTACAGTTTGAGTAGCTGCAACTTCTTGAGATGAAATTACAGGTGGTTCGGTAGGTAACTTTGAGACATTAGTATCCTTCACCTTCACCACAAGCTCTTCTTTCTTTGCAGATCTCTTCCAAAATATGAACAATGTTTACAATTACTAATCATTTAATTCTCCCACAGATAAAAAAAACAGAACTTTCACTATATATTCTTACCAATTTTTCACCTCCTTTCTCCAAACTCGATTTCGATGACTTCTTCCCAAGAAGAGACTTGATCCATTTACCAGGACTTGGAGTCTTTCCCATCTTTTCTAATGGCTACAATTAGAAACTTGCTACAAAAATAGAAACCTGCATATACAGAAAAAAAAAAAAACACATTTTTATAAGCACACGCCAGGTCAAAATAAACAAAGTCTATGAATTTACAGTAGCAAAAGCCATGGAACCATCAATTTTACTTGAAGCTGAAACATATGACAAACATAGAATCAAAAATCTCGAAACAGAAACCCTAGAAACACACACAATACATAAATCAGAGCGAAAGAGAGAGAGATATTAACCCTAAAAGTTCGAAACAAGACGAACAGACATCAACTATACAGTGTTAAAGCATAAATCAAAAAGAGAGAGAGACGAAAATCAAAAAGTAACGAAAGCCAAAGGAACACATAGATAGACCCATTAACTAAAGTGAACAAAAGCAGAGATTTTGACGATTACAAACCAAAACCCATGTAGATTTAGCGGGAAAACACAAAAAAAAAACCTAAATTTCATATGAAGAAATACCAGAAAAACTCAAAAACCGTTTTTTTTGGAATAAATTAGACTTACAAAATCGAAAAGAGAGATACTTTTTAAGCAAAATCAAAGAGTGAAAGAAGATGGAGTAACAGTGAGAACTCAGATCTGAGTAGAAGAAATCAGAAGCGGAAACTTTTTTGAGAGGGTTTTTCCTAAAATGTGTATAAACCAGAATTAAAAATGTCAAATCTGAAATTAACAATGTACCGAATCGTTACGGTTATGTTCTTCAAAATGTTGTCTTGTTAGAACAAGAAGGCTCTTTCGTCGGAGCAGTGACCTAAAAAACCAAAAAGTGGTTACAGTGAGAAATTACACTCACCGTTTGTAATGTGAGAGAGAGAAACAAAAGCAGAGAGAGCGGAACAATAAAGGTTTGAAACGACTGTGTTTTGTCTCATTTTTATTAATGGGCCTATTGATGGTATGAGCCCAATGGCGGAGTTGTAGATTGTATTGGAATTTACTGAAGTCGAAATATCTTTCTTTTTTAGTTGGATTAATGATTTTATTAATTGAGAATTAATGCTGTCGTTATCGAAGTGGTTAATCCGCTAATTCCCGATTTTGAAAGGCATTAAATGTTTGTTAATTACGTGTGTTTATCTTTCTTAGATATTTTAATTTTTAAATTTTTTTATTGACCGAAAAAAGTCCATTTCAATGTTGGATTCTGGCAACCAGAACACTGGAATTAGATAGTTATAGTGTTTGTAACATGGTTTATGTTAGTTCGGAGATATCCGTATGTGATGACAATATTTTGTGTAGCTAACAATTTTTTTTTAAAATCTGCATGTATAACTATGTGATAGTGTATCTTTTGTGTAGGTGGTGAAACATTTTTCCAAATCAATTTGTAAAAATAGCCAAAAAAATAAATCATTCAGAAGTTAAAACATCTTTAAATATATGGACTTAAAAGTTGGTGTATTTTGGGCCTGAAAATTACACATATGAAAAGCGTAGATGCCCAAAATTACGTGTTTTGTCAAGTAGTATTTAATTTTATTTTAGTAAAAATCAAAATACAGTAGTAAATTAAAGACTTTGGAATTTAGAAAAGAAAAATCGGGAAAAAAAATTAAATACATTTTTTCGATGAAAATAAATAAATGGCTGTTGAGGAAAATATTAAATGATACTTTCGCAGTGACGATTATTCCCAGGCCGTTGCATGTGCTTGATCATATAAAATCCATAAAAAATTTTCTAACACTAGTATCATTAATAAAAGTAGAAACTGTACCCAAAAAAAAACAAAAGAATAAAAGAGAAAGTAAATGAACAGTTCATCAGAACAAAAGAAACAGCTCGACATTTGGTAGAATCTCTAACACACTTTTAAAGAAAAGACACAAACGTAATGGCTTCTCTCTCTCGAGGACAAAACACGACATACATTTCTTCATCTCATTATCTATCACCGACAAGTAATCAAACATCTCTAATCTAATCTGATCAATCATAGAGCTCATAATTAAAAGCTCATATGTCTGATTAAGAAAACAAATCACGTGTTTAATCAATCTATGAACAAAAAAAGTTACTTATTACAGTGTTAAGTGTACTAATTATAGTAACCATTTGAGTAAGGGAATTTACTTATTACATGAACAAAACAAACATTTTGCTTTAGTATCAATTCTTTGACATTTTGCTTGAGTCTTCTCACTTCATAATTAGTTATTAACAAGTTGAGCTAAATTAAATCAAATACTATCAAAATCATGTGAAAATAGTTCTAATTGTTTTGGTAATAATCAAATTAAATAAATAAACATTTCATGCTCTTGGATTCATTAAAAACAGTCTGTCAAGTTGAGGCAGTGCAATGTGCAGTAATGAACAAACAACCAAACAAAAAATAAAAGTTTAAGAACTTAAGATTGCATTTATTGCCTCCACCTTAATTGGCTTTATTTCAATCTTTCTTTTATGTTTCCCATGAAACTCTTAAAGAAAATTTACCCAAAAATTTATAGCTCTTTTCTTCATCTCCTGATCCAAAGTTTTCCCTTCACTTTCCCAATAGATCTGTCTCTGTTTCCATAAAAAATGACACTTTTCAATGAGTCTCTGTTTCTCTAAAGCCAAAAACACATCTTTAATACTCTAAATTTTCTCAAGAAAATGCAGAAGTCTCTCCAAATCCATCTATTTTCCTTCACTTTCCTTCTTCTTCTTCTTCTTCTTCTTCTTCCACTACTCTCTGAGTCTCAGCTAACTTCAAGTGAATCACAAACTCTTCTTGAAATCCAGAAGCAACTACAATATCCACAGGTTCTTCAATCATGGACTGATACGACCAATTTCTGCCACATTCGTCCTTCTCATTCATTCAGAATCATCTGCTTTAATGGTCACGTAACAGAGTTAACTGTCACCGGGAACAGAACCAGTAAGCTCTCTGGAAGTTTTCATAAACTATTCACTCTTCTTACACAACTCTCAAGCTTAAACACTTTGTCTCTTACTTCTCTCGGAATTTCTGGTTCTCTCTCTCCTAAGATCATCACCAAGTTATCACCGTCTCTTGAATCTCTCAATCTAAGCTCTAATTTCATCTCCGGGAAGATCCCAGAAGAGATTGTGTCTTTGAAGAATCTAAGAAGCCTTGTTTTAACAGACAATATGTTCTGGGGGTTTGTCTCTGATGATCTCAGAGGATTGTCGAATCTTCAAGAGCTGGATTTGGGAGGTAATAAACTCGGTCCTAAAGTTCCTTCACTCCCAAGTAACCTCATCACTGTTTCATTGAAGAACAACTCCTTTAGATCCAGGATTCCAGAACAGATCAAGAAGTTGAATAAGCTTCAAATTTTAGACCTTTCTTCCAACGAATTCACCGGGTCGATTCCAGAGTTTCTGTTTTTGCTTCCTTCTCTTCAAATTCTCAGTTTGGATCACAATATGTTAAGCGGGTCACTTCCAAATTCTTCTTGCAGCTCCTCAAAGATTATAACTTTAGATGTTTCTCACAATCTTTTAACCGGAAAGCTTCCTTCTTGCTACTCTTCAAAGAGTTTCAGGAATCAGACAGTGATTTTCTCATTCAACTGCTTGTCTTTGATTGGCACTCCTAACGCGAAGTATCAGCGTCCACTTTCTTTCTGTCAAAACCAAGCAAGCAAAGCAATAGCTGTGGAACCTGTCCCCAAGGTTAAAGAGAAAGATTCTGCAAGAATCAAACTCGGGTTAGTGATTCTGATAATCATCGGGGTGATCATCCTTACAGCAATTTTGATTCTGTTGGTTTTGATTGTCCTGAAAAGAAGAAGATCAAGATCAGAAGATGATCCTTTTGAAGTGAACAACAACAACAACAACAATGAGAGACATGTCTCTGATAAAGTCTCAGTTTGCAGCACCACAACCGCCAGCTCTAAGTCATTACTAGATTCAAGTAAACAATGAATTATCTTATTATTACTTTGAAATCTTGAAACTGAGTCTTTCTCTAGCAAAAACCATTGATAGGATCTTTCTGAATGTAGGACGTGTACCACAGACAATGAGATCTGCAGTGATTGGTTTGCCACCGTACCGCGTTTTCTCCTTGGAGGAACTGGAAGAAGCGACTAACGACTTTGATGCAGCAAGTCTTTTCTGCGAACAGGTAAAAAAATCAAAAACAAGACTTGAGTCTCTAGTGACGAGATTGATTCATATATTTGGTATTCGAACAGCTGTACAAAGGTTGTCTCAGAGAAGGCATACCAGTAACAGTGCGATGTATCAAGCTGAAGCAGAAGAGTTTGCCTCAAAGCTTAGCTCAACAGATGGAAGTTTTATCGAAGCTGAGGCATATGCATTTGGTTAGCGTTCTTGGACACTGCATTGCCAGTAACCAAGACCACAATCAACACGCTGGAAACACCATCTTCATTGTCCAAGAATACATCTCTAGTGGATCATTGCGGGACTTTCTTACAAGTAATAACCTGAAAAAAGACAGAAAATTTATTCAGGTTTCGATAGATTCAAATGCTTATTCATTTTAGGAATTTTTGAAATCAGACTCTAGGAAGAAAGAAGTACTGAAATGGCCTCAGAGAATGGCGATAGCCATAGGAGTCGCTCGAGGGATACAGTTCTTGCACATGGGAGTAGCACCAGGGATCTTTGGGAACAATCTGAAGATAGAGAATATTATGCTTGATGAAACACTCACTGTAAAAATCAGTGGATATACTATTCCTTTACCAACCAAGGTATAAAACTCTTTGACCAATTCAATTAAATTCCTACATCTAAATTTCTTTCTTTCTTCTTTTAATTGATCAATCTAAGAAAATTTCATGGCATTTATAGGTTGGAGAAGAGAAACCTCAAGCCAAACATCCTCGGAGGTTGTTGTTTTATCTCTAAAGATATGATACAATGTTCTCTTCTATCAAATTCTGAAACTTTTTAATCAACTATGTGCAGTAATGAAGATAGAGAGAAAGAAGATGTGTACCAGTTTGGAGTGATACTACTACAGATCATCACAGGCAAAGTAGTGGCTGCAGGATCTTCAGAGATGGGAAGTTTGAAGCTTCAGGTTTGCCTTGTTTCAATCAGAACCTTTTCATCTTTTTCAATCCGACACGGTTTACAAATTTAGAAGCTCTATGTTATTTCCTGCAGCTCGAGAACGGTTTGAGAGATGAACCATCAGTATTGAGCAGCTTAGCAGATCCATCTGTTAACGGGTCATATGCTTATGAGTCGTTGAGGACGACAGTAGAGTTTGCTATCAACTGTCTTTGCGAAGATCAAAGCAAGCGGCCTTCGATAGAAGATGTTGTGTGGAATCTGCAATATACAATTCAAGTGCAGCAAGGATGGAGACCAAGCAGTGGGAACCATGAATCATCCATGAAGGCAATATATGAATGAAATGATCATTAAGAGAGACAGAAGTGTAGAAACAGTGACAAGTGTTAACAAGTCAATATGTAATTTCATGGAGTACTAGACATATCTTCTATTAGCTAAATTAGTAATCTGTTAATAAAGAGAAAGTTGAAATGCATATGATAATTATGAAGATGAATGTGGTCACGAAAATACAGAGAAACATCAAAAGCAACTAATCACAGAGTTCGAAAAACACACAGAAGAGTGGGTGAAACACAAGAGAGTAGGCTTAATGTCTTTTTAAAGACTAATGATACAACAATAATATTATTACTAGTCTGCAGTCCAGAGTCCAGCTTTGCTCGACAACATCGCGGACTTTTCTGTTGTACTTGCGCTTGCTTTCGCTGAACATTCGTGCAGCTTCCGAATTTTGCAGGATTATTCAGATTAGGATGACAGAGCAATGACTGCGATAAGAAAGAAAAAAAGGGATATTGTTTAGCCACTTATGTAATCTGATGAAGAACAACAATTCAAAATGGAGATCAAAGATCTGTCATCTGTGTAAAAATCAGGAGAGGAAGTAGAATAACAACAATCATCAACAAAAATGAGAAATTTGACATTTGAAGCATTTCGATATGACATATCTGTATATATATACCTGAATGGAGGTTAGTATAGCAGGGACATCATAAAAGATGGACTTATTTCTGAAGGCAAACTTCTTTAGGATTTTGTAAGCATTTTATAAACTCGCCAGCTAAAAAAAACAGTGAACTATTCCCTTGTGTTCCACACAACTAAACCCATGCTCTTTTCTGAATTCCTCTATCTCTCATCATTACCCTGATTATCCAGTTTCCTTCTTGATTCTTCGAGTCTGAATGCATATTTGACATCAATACATACTAGTAGCCAATGTTCATGGGTTCAAACTCAATCACCTTTGCAAAAGCTAACTCTGCCATATCCAGATTCTTATAGCTC
The DNA here is from genome assembly GCA_905216605.1 of Arabidopsis arenosa. Classification (NCBI taxonomy): domain Eukaryota; kingdom Viridiplantae; phylum Streptophyta; class Magnoliopsida; order Brassicales; family Brassicaceae; genus Arabidopsis; species Arabidopsis arenosa. The sequence continues at coordinate 746,561 of LR999455.1, read as the reverse complement.
CCCAAACAGCACCATAGGGTTCAACTAGAATACAATGGGATTTTACTAGATTCTCTACTTCTTGACCAATATTCTGAGCTCCAAGATGGGCACAAGAAGATAGAACACTAACCAATGTAACATGATCATGACAAACACATACACACCAGCTTCCTTCATTCTACTAAACATAAACGCAGCATCAGAGACTTTCTAGTTTACTATGTACCCAGATAGATATCAAAGCGTTGTAACAAAAACCAAGCTGACGTGACTGAGGATTTTCTTCGAACACCTTGCGTGCATCCTCGACCAAACCGCATTTTGCAGTATATTGAGATCAGAGAAGTCAGCTCAAAGGGCTCAGCCTCGCAACCTCTTCTGATATGCGAGCTCTCTCAGACGCACGTTCCATGGCGTCGAAGCCACCGCAGCGTCGGTCATGGGTTTTCCGCCGACGATGACTTATTTGGTTACACGTATACTTCGATCCAATATGGGAGTAAGGCCCATGGCTGGCCCAAATTATTTGCGACGCATAATTCGATCGTAAGGACCATGGGCCTGGCCCATTATTCGAGACTGTTTGATGCATTGCAAAATTGAGGGGATAGACTTATACGTACAAACAAACAGCTTCTTCTTCTTCTTCTCCTCGTGCGGGAAGAAATCGCCGGAGAAACTTCCGACCAACGTATCGGGGTTATACTTAGAGCTGATGAGAACCAGTGTCATCTCGCAAATGCAGCGAAGCTTCTCGATCGAATTGCCTTCACTGGTTCCTCTGCAACTTCCATCTCGGATGTAAGTAGCTCCATTGTTTTGTTATCATAGGAATGCAATAATAAGCTTGAATTTTTAGGGTTCCTTGATGTTTTTATTGGAATGATCCAAATTGGCTTATAGTATTATTTGGTTTATAGTGTTGAAGCTTATCTTCAAAACTACATTTTGTTTTCCATTCATATTCCAATGATTTCGATGGTTTAGGGAGACTCATCTATGGTATGTTGTTCCAGAGGAAGTGAAAAGTAAATCTCTTTTAAAACAATATTCTCAACTTCTGTCACCATCTGAGAATGATAAAGTTCTTCGTATGCGAGGCGATGAGCTTCAGAAGAATGCTTTGCTTGCTCGCACATTGGTTCGCACCACCATTGCAAGATGTATGTTATTTTGTATCTTATACTGCCCATCTAATATCAAACATTATCGAGTTTCCTTCTTAGGTTTTGTTTGCAGAGCATTAACTATAATGTTTATATTTCTAGATCAGACAAACAATGTAGTCGATCCGAGGACCTTGATGTTCAAGAAGAACATGTATGGGAAGCCTGAGGTTAGAGTGAGACTGTTATTTGGGGTTATACTAGACTCATAGTTTCGGCTTATAGAGCGAAATTTCATTTATGACGTGTTTAAATTTCAATTACAGGTAGATTGGCAGAATTATAAGAACTGTAACAACCCACCATTGCATTTCAATATCTCCCACACAGATTCATTAATTGCCTGTGGAGTGACAGTACATGTTCCGGTAAGTCTTCTATTTAGGCAAATACATACAGTTTTTTCAATGTTTCGAATTTGAGCAATTGCAGTTTACTACGACTGTAGGTTGGTATCGATGTTGAAGACAAGGAAAGGAAGATTAAACATGATGTCTTAGCACTTGCAGAAAGATTTTACTCTACTGATGAAGTGAAGTTTTTGTCCACTATACCAGATCCGGAAGTTCAGCGAAAGGAATTTATCAAGTTATGGACTCTTAAGGTAGTTTCTACTAACAACAGATAGAGCCTGAGAATTGTTTCTTCTCAAAAGTTAACTACTGTTGTGATGGTCTTGTTTCCAGGAAGCATATGTGAAAGCATTAGGAAAAGGTTTCTCTGCTGCACCTTTTAATACCTTCACAATCCAGTCCAAGGCTGGAACAACAGGAGGCTACAGTCTTTGCAAGGTTTGTTTTAGACTTTAATCACACTCTGGATTTGAATAGGGTGCTTTTTATCAAATGCCATTAGTTGTTGCATTGTACACTTTATAAAAATTTCCTTGGCAGGGTCTTTTTCATTGCCTACAGAAAAAGGTAGACAGTAGCGATAGAATGTTCAGATGCTTGAATTGTTTTCTCTAGACATCTGAAAGGTCTGTCAATTCACAGGAGAAGACAAAGACATGCAATGGAGAATGGAAGTTTGGCCTATTGGAGTTGGCTGATTCTCATTATGCTGCAATCTGTATTGAAGATGATCAAGCTAGTGGAGGTGCAGTTTCGGTTGACATAGCCTCTTGACACTGAAAAGTCCATTATTTTTAGTGGTTTCTTCATCACGTCTTTTTTTCCTTCTTGCAGGAGCTCCTCTGAGGGTAATTGTTCGGAAAACCATCCCGTTTGTAGAAGATGAACTTATTTCCGAGAATAAATTTCTTTAGGGCAGTGCAGCCTTCAACCTTCAGATTTCTCTAAGCATTTTTTTTTCGATACATCACTCTGCAGTACATTCCATGCAAGCGAAATATCAAATCTATGTTTGTGAGACTCTTGGAAAACCACCAGTAATCCTTGCACGAGCAGAACCCATCATAAGATTCAATATAAAATTGTTATTGAATTGATTGCAGTAATGAAGATGGAGAGAAAGAAAATGTTTACCAGTTTGGAGTGATCTACAAATCATCGCAGGCAAATTAGTGGCTGCAGGATCTTCAGAGATGGGAAGTTTGAAACTTCAGGTCTGTTCTATTTCAGTCAGAACTTTTTAATCTTTATTAATCCAACATGGCTTAGAATTTGAAACCTTTATGCTATTTCTTGAAGCTGGAGAACGGTTTAAGAGATGAACCATATTATTGAGCAGCTTAGCAGATCCATCTGTGATAGAAGATGTTGTATGGAATCTGCAGTAACAATTCAAGTGCAACAAGAATGGAGAACAAGCAATGGGAATCGTCAATCCTCCATGAAGGCAAAATATGGATGAAATGATCATAAAGAGACAAAAAAGTATAGAAATAACAAGTCAATATGTAGTTTCATGGATTACATGACATATCTTCTATTAATTAAGTTTGAATCTTTTGTATAAAATAAATAGCAAAAGAAGAACTGCGAGAATGATCGAATTGAAAATACATATGATAATATTATGAGATGAATGTGGTTACGAAAATACATAGAAACATCAAAAGAAACAAATCACAGAGTTTGAAAAACACACAAAGACATGAAAGAGAGTGGGAGCGACGTGTTGGTGGAATCAAACACAAGAGACGAGGTTTAATGTTATCTGAAAACAAATGCTACAGCAAATATAATTACTAGTCGGCAGTCCAGCTTTGTTCAACAACCTCGCGGACTCTTCTGTTGTACTCGCGCTTGCTTTCACTGAACATTCGTGCAGCTTCCGAATTTGCAGGAGAATTCGGATTAGGATCACAGAGCAATGACTGATAAAAAAAGGGAGATTGTTCAGTCACTAATGTAATCAGATCAAGAACAACACTTCAAAATGGAGATTAAAGATCCGTGTAAAAGCGCAGGAGAGGAAGCAGAATAACAACAATCATCAACGGTTCTACGGAGAAGCATGACGTGAGAAGCAAATTAAGAAAGACATTTCTACCTGAATGGAGGTTAGTATAGCAGCGACATCGTATATTGGACTCCATTGGTTTTGGAGAATGTCCAAGCATATACTCCCATCAGCATAAACTGAACAACATTGACCAAGTACGAGTTTCGTGAATCACATGCACTCAGAGTTAAGGAAAATTGATGCGGTAATCTCTAACTTACTGTTTGGATGGAACATCCGTGAAACAAACCGAACTGTTGGTGGTTTATTTGGATAATCTTCCGAAAACTGCAGCGAGAGTTTGAAAGTACCTGACAAGATCATACAAAAAGAAATATCAGACCAGATATAAACGATTGCCACAAATCTCAAGTTAAGTGATTACAATAACAAAACTTTACCTCCATCCCAAGGGGTATCATCAGGCCTACAAATCCACAAACAAAATGATTTAATAAGTACAGTGCAGGCATAGAATGTCTCTAAAACCCTATCAAGTATCAATTTTTACTTATAGTTCCATTACCCGAATATAACAGCATTCCACAACATGATATTGTTGTCTTGTGGAGCACCACTAATTCCAGCAGGTGGGTCTTGCTGCAACCTCTTGAAATCCCTCATCAATCTCTTCCTCGCTGGAGTCGACATCCTTCTCTTACTCTATCAAAACCCATTAACCAACCATTTCAGAATTTCAAAAACCAACTTTCAATATCTTCTAAATTATGGTTGCAACACTCCAACAATTTCAAAATCTGAAAAGCAATTTCTTTACAAAATTACAAAGCTCTCTTTAACCTACGAAGCTCTTAACATCGGATCAATTCACACAAAAAAACATCCAAAGAATGATAATAACATCTGAAAAGAAACTAAAATCTACAGATCTAGCAACGAATCATCATACAAAAGAGATCTCACTGTTGTGCAAAAAGGCAAAAGATCGGTGGAGGTTTGTCGTCAAGCAAGCATCTCTTGGCCGGAGAATTCAAACGATGATGATGATGATGAGAGAAAAAAGTCTCCGATCAAAAAGCTCGACGATCCTCGAATTCACCGAGCGATGAGAGAAAGAAGAAATGATGTGGAAGTTCGTATAACGCACGCAGTGGTGTGATCTTCTAGAAACTTCGATCTAATCAAAACATATCTTTTATCTCTGTGTACAGTCAGAGACTTCAGATATTATTTGCCTCAGGCCATTCGAGTGGCGCTTAACCGAAATTAAACCGGTTTTAACCAGAATTTAACCAGCAAAAGAGCGATTTTGATTTCATTTCACTGGAAAAAAAAGTTCATTGTTTTGTTGTCGACGACAATGGAGGAGCTTTGATGTGTCTTTGGTTTCGATTTTTGCTTCACGCTAGATGATAAACCTCACGAGACACCGAGTCTTGAATCTCGTCACCGGTGGATCTTCGCTGGATGTGATTTTGTCTCACTCTCCTAACAAGTTCACATTCCCGCCTCTTCTTAAATCATGCGCGAAGCTTGGAGATGTTGTGCAAGGTCGGATTCTGCATGCCCATCTAATCAAAACTGGGTTTTTCGTTGATGTTTTCACGGGGACAGCTCTAGTGAGTATGTATATGAAGGTGAAGCAGGTGACGGATGCTCTTAAGGTGCTCGATGAAATGCCTGAGAGGGGTGTTGCGAGTGTTAATGCAGCGGTTTCGGGGCTTTTGGAGAATGGGTTTTGTAGAGATGCGTTTAGGATGTTTGGGGATGCTAGGGTTTCTGGGTCTGGGATGAATTCGGTTACTGTGGCTAGTGTTTTGGGTGGTTGTGGGGATATTGAAGGAGGGATGCAAATGCATTGTTTGGCGATGAAATCAGGTTTTGAGATGGAAGTTTACGTTGGAACTTCTCTTGTTTCAATGTATTCGAGATGTGGAGAGTGGATTTTGGCTGCGAAAATGTTCGAAAAGGTTCCTCATAAGAGTGTTGTGACCTATAATGCTTTTATCTCCGGATTGATGGAGAATGGAGTTATGTATTTGGTCCCTAGTGTCTTCAATCTCATGAGGAAGTTTTCAAGTGAAGAGCCAAATGATGTTACTTTTGTTAATGCAATAACTGCTTGCGCTAGTCTTTTGAATCTTCAGTATGGTAGGCAACTTCATGGTCTTGTCATGAAAAAAGAGTTTCAGTTTGATACAATGGTTGGTACAGCTCTCATTGATATGTATTCGAAATGTCGATGTTGGAAATCAGCATACAGTGTTTTCACCGAGCTGAAAGATACCAGGAACTTGATATCTTGGAACTCTGTTATCTCTGGGATGATGATTAATGGACAGCATGAGACAGCAGTTGAGCTGTTTGAACAGTTGGATTTCGAGGGGCTTAAGCCTGATTCAGCGACGTGGAATTCGCTGATCAGTGGCTTTTCACAATTAGGGAAAGTAATTGAAGCTTTCAAGTTCTTTGAGAGAATGCTATCAGTAGTTATGGTTCCTAGTTTGAAATGCCTCACTAGCCTTTTGTCGGCTTGTTCAGATATTTGGACTTTGAAGAACGGCAAAGAGATCCATGGGCATGTCATTAAAGCTGCAGCTGAAAGGGATACATTTGTTTTAACGTCTCTCATTGACATGTACATGAAATGTGGGTTCTCATCGTCGGCACGCCGGATCTTTGATCGGTTTGAACCAAAACCCAAGGATCCTGTGTTCTGGAACGTTATGATATCTGGATATGGTAAACATGGAGAGTGTGAATCTGCAATTGAAATCTTTGACCTATTACGAGAGGAGAAAGTAGAACCGAGTTTAGCAACCTTTACTGCTGTTCTATCTGCGTGTAGTCACTGCGGCAATGTCGAGAAGGGATCTCAAATATTTGGGTTGATGCAGGAAGAATATGGATGTAAACCTAGTACAGAGCACATTGGTTGTATGGTTGATCTTTTGGGTCGGTTTGGGAGATTAAGAGAAGCCAAGGAGATAATAGATCAAATGTCCGAACCATCATCGTCGGTTTACTCTTCTTTGCTTGGTTCATGTAGGCAACACCTGGATCCAGTGCTTGGAGAGGAAGCGGCAATGAAGCTAGCAGAGTTAGAGCCAGAGAATCCAGCTCCATTTGTGATCTTGTCCAGCATATATGCTGCGTTAGAAAGATGGGAAGATGTGGAAAGTATCAGGCAGGTAATAGATCAGAAGCAACTGGTGAAACTTCCAGGTCTTAGTTTGTCTGGTTAAGTATATGCTAAGTGGTCCAATGTATGCAAAGGCAGGGATCTCTTTGGGGAGTATTGACATGCTCTTGATTTGGGGCTCGTAAAACAGGTGATTCACCAATTCAGGTTTACATCCGCAGTGTGGAAGACACTAAAGGACCTAAACTAACAAAGAGAAACAGCTCATTGTGCGGGGTATTACACTCGGTTTAATGTCTGAATGAGATAATCCGCACGATGATCTCTTTATCTTTGTTTGTTTAGGTCCCTTAGTTTCTTCTATACCGCGAATGCAATCCTGTGTTGGAAGAATCTACTTGGTTTACGATTCCCGAATCGAGAGCATGCCAATGCTCCCTAAAGAGGTCAGAGTATCAGACCCTTTTTGATCAATATTATATGTAAAGACTAGCCAAGAGGAAGAGTATCTAATTCTTGTATTAGCAAAATTGTAATTGATTGCTCATGAATGAATACAGACAGATTGTCTATTACAAAATATGAGTTATTTCCTACACAACAACACATCACATTTGGTCTAAACGCTACTTCAGTCTCTGCTGCTACTTTTCTTTCCGTTCTGTGTCTTGAACAGCTCTTGGTGACTCATTGATTTGCAAGAACAAAAAGATGATGGGATGGACCGAGTATGCAAGGTTACCTCTAATCATCTACTCCATTCATAGTCTCCTCCATACTTAGGCGATGCATTGTTAGGGCGGTTAGTGTCTTCTGGTTTGATGGAGTTAGCAAATGCACTCCAGCCTATAAGGTGCGGCAAGATGAACTGCAATTCAATGTATAAAGTTAGAACAAAGTCAAAAGCTTTTCACAGAGAGTGTAAGAGAGAGCTTACGTTGAAAGCAGAGATAAGAACAGCAAACTCTGCTTTAGTGATTGGTATGTATACACTCTCATCTACATTCAAGAGTTTGTTTTGAACACCTTCATGAAAAATCAACAGTGAAAATCAGAAGAGCTTGACGAAGATAAAGAAGAAGAAATAAAGCTTTGCTTACTCAGGTTAAAGAAGCGGCCAGAACCATCTGGGAGGGGCTCAACTTTCAACACTTTCCTCACTTTACCTTCATCACTACTACACAAGTAACAACAACACATTGATTACGAATCAGAACTACAGAGAACAACACTATCTGAGTAATGAAATAATCTCATAGAATCCCTAAATCATACCCTTTTCCCTTGAATGGATCATGGAAGAATTCACATGATTCCCTTGGCCCAAGGCTAACTAGATTACCGATTTCTGTAACCGACAACGAAAAGACCTGCATCATTCGACATGAAAATATGATCTTACTACAACCATAATCGGAAGGCTGTTTCTTTCACCGAACCAAATCATGATCACTATCACAATCCATAAAATACTAAGCTAAAGATAAAACCAGTCCTGCAACATTTTACATCAAAACATGATCTTACCACAATCTATAAATACCAAGTTCAAGATCAAAATTAGACATGCAATATTTCACATCAAACATGATCTCACCACAATCATTACAGAAAGTTAAAAGGCTGCTGCTTTCACCAGATAAAGTCATGATTTCTATCACAATCTATGAATTAGTAAGTGAAAGATAAAAACCAAACCTGCTTCCTACTCCAATCGTATTGACGAACACCAGCTGCAGGAGCAAATTGAAGCAACAAAAAACCTTCCTTTGTCAGCTTGAACGCACCAGACTGGATCAAAGCCATCCCAAAAAGAAGAAATGAGATCAACCTAAGATCAAAGAGACAATACAATAGAGCTTTTGATCTTCGACAAAGACACATACTTCCAAAGCCACAAACTCTGGTGCTCGTGGCTCTATCGTAAGAGCAGCTTTCCCTTTGTAAATCGAATGACCCACGTAAAATCTAGGAGAAGATCCTTCGGCTATAAACTCAAACATACAAACAAAAATTCAAACTTTCTGAAATTTAAAAGCTTTCCCATTACTCAAAATTCAAACAATGAGTGAAAACCCTACCGTTTTGCGAAGAAGACGAGTCACCAAACCTCTGCTTCTCAAAGTAATCATCTTGCCGAGACTTCACCGTTAATTTCAACCTCGCCGTCGGTTTTACAGGGATGATTTTCCCGGCGAAATCACCGGAGGTGAGAATTGAGTGAGAAGAGAGAAAACGAGCATCTGTGAACTTATAGTTTATGAAGGGTTTGGAGAAAACCGCCATTGGAGGAGATGATAAGATTAAGAGCTGCGACATCGTTTTTCTTTTCCCTCTCAATGCTTCGTCTTCTCCACTGTGGGATTACGATGGACGAAAAGGGTTTAGGAGAAAAGACTTTATGTCAATTCGTTTTTACCCAATCATATACACAGTTTTACAAATTTGCCCCAATATAACTAACGCTTATAATAGAGGCCTCCAACTTTTGCAAGAAATTATTAAGATGCAAATAAACTTCAAACATTTAGAAAATCTCAACAGTAATCCCTCAAACTAACCCGTTTGCAAGATAGCCCTCAATTTATAACCATTGTCAAAATTAGTTAAACGGTGGTTTTGCCTTTTTTTAGATTTATCTTAGGATTACAATGTTATAATAAGATAGTCGAGACAGGTTCGCCGCACCATACAATTAAGTAAAGTCATGGCTTAGAACATCAAAATAGAAAAGACATATAACCAACGTTTAAAGTTAATTTGTTTTTTTACCAAATCATTCTTAACATTTTACAAATTTGCCCCAATATAACCAATGTTTATAAGAAAGCTCTCCGACTTTTGCAAGACATTATCCAAAGAAGCAAATAAACTTTAAACGTTTAGAAAATTTCAATATTCCATAAAACTAACCGATTTGCAAGATAACCCTCAATTTTTTTACTCATTGTCAAAATTAGATAATTGGTTATTCTTCTATTTCTCGAATCTTAGAATTACAGTGTTCTAATATATTAGTCGAGATTTATCTTATGTAAAAACAGTATTCTTATCATTTGATCCAGTTTTGTTAGTATAAAGTTATTAACAAAAAACAAAACTTAGAAATACACAATCCTAACTAAAATTATGTATTTTTAGATATTATGATAAAAATATAGTATTATATCGCTCAACTATAATTCTAGATGCAACTTCATGAGATACTCTAAGTCTCTAACAGTGGTTTGCGGTCTCACCAACTTCTAAGTCAAGAGTCTGCTAATCTCGAAAACAGCTAAATCTGTTTAAATACAATTTCATGACTTTAAAATGAGTTTTTTTTTTCTGTATCGAATTAGATAATACTCAGAAATTATATAAAAATCCTAATTATGTGTTTTTTTTTAAGAAAAGAATCTAAATTTCTATAAGGTTAGAGGTTTTTTTTTAAATTACATTATAAAAAAAAACTCAACGTGAAAAAAACATTTTCAAGCAACATATAATTAATGAATAATTCTTTGTTCAAGAGTATGTGCGCCATTAATTTGTCTCTTCTCTCGAACATGTCATCGAGTAGCATTTGAGTTTATTGCTTTTGGCTATAATGTCTTGTAATCATTTTCTGTACATATCTTCACTATTTGATCTATCAATTAAACATTCAAACAATATATATATATATATATATATATATATATATATATATATATATATATATATATATGTTTATATATGTTTATATATAATGTAAGATGATATGTATCAACCAAAGAAAATATATTGCATATTATTTTTTTTTTAACTACTCCAGAGTTTCATTTAATCGCGACTAAAACAAGTATTATAGTTAAAAGAAAAACTAATAAATCAAATTACATTTAAATCGATCTTGATCAGTCTAGTCTTATATTCTAATTAAAACAATAAAATTATATGATTCAGTTTTTCAGTTTTTTTTTACCTAAAATCTGATAAAATCATAAAAAGTTAAAAATCAACAACATTTTAATGTACTTTATATATTAGTGTTGACAATGAGTAGATTGGTCAATGTATCAAATTAATGAAGCACAGACTTTCAATGTTGGTTTCTAGCATTATACATGTTTGATTTTTAAAGAAAATTAGATTGATTCGATGAAATATATCTCAAATTCAAATAAAATGTTTTTATGGGAGATGAGTTTTGGTTAATTCGTTTTTACCCGATAATATTAAGAACCTTACAAAATTAACCCAATATTTCTTAGAAAGTTGACCAAAGCTACTTTATTAATGCACGGTTCAAATTTATTCATTACGTTTAGTGCAAGGTCAAAGAGTTTATAACTAAGGTATAAATTACGAAACGACACCGTTCAACAGAAACCGACATTGACCTGACAGTTTCTTACGCCGGCGAGTGAAACTTTTACAGAGCTCGACGAAGAAGACAACTTCCTTTTGTTTCACCTGTGAGTCTGCGACCATGGCTATGCAATCTGGAATTGGGTTATCGAAGATTCTGATTTTAGCTGGAGCAGGTACCTAGGGTTTCTCGATCATGATTTTGGAGTTTTTGAAGATTTATAAAAAAAAACCTTTTTGCTAATTTGTTGTCTTTGAATCTGAAGGTTATACAAGTACGATTCTGGTTAAGAATGGGAAGATGGCAGATATTTTGGGTGAGCTTCAGGTACGATTAGTGAAAGCTTCTGTGTTTGTTCTTATCAATTTTGGATTAGAAGGGAGTAGTAAAAAGTTTGTTCTTTTGACTCCAAATTCGAAGGCTTTGGTTAAGAGATTTGAGAAATCTGGAGATCATGTAGATGATGATTCTGATGCTATGACTACTCAGGTATATTTTGTGTTAATTTGAAAAAGATCAAATTTTTTGGAACAATCATATATAAATGTGTGAGTATTTTGTAGATGCAACGATTAGCAATGGAGGTTCGGCAATTGGCTTCGTCGCGGCAGATTACTGTTATGAATGGAGCTCAGGGAGGTTTGTCTTCCGGCTAGTTTTTGATTTGGTGTTTTTGATGAATGTTTGTTAATCTCTTTAACTTTATCTTCTACATTTTCCAGCTGATTTGACACCGTTTATAGTCCCGGCAGCGACATTGGGAGCTTTAGGCTATGGCTATATGCGCTTCAAGGTATCTTATAGAGTTCAGTAACAGTTATCACTAAAGTCATTTTTGGGATAAATTTTCTCTGAAGCTGATGTTTGTTTTTGTGGTAGGGGATTTCATTCTCTGATATCATGTGCGTAACTAAGCGGAACATGGAAAATGCAGTGTCGAACTTGACAAAGCATTTGGATACCGTTTCAGAAGCTATTTCTGTGGGTGCTTCTTCGATCAATTGTTGCTACTTGTATCAGGCCTTATATAATCCTTAAGGGATTCTAAATGTATATTGCTTATGCTTATGTTGTTGGTTAGAATGCTAAGAAGCACCTGAGCCAGCGGCTTCAGAAGGTGGACGATAAGCTGGACTTGCAGAAGGATCTCTTAAAGGGAGTCCAGGATAATGTATGAATTTGGTATTAAATATTAATAGGTTTTAAGATTTCTTCTTTTGAGGGTGGTACTAACAAGTTTCAGACCTATGGAACAGGTTGGTTTGGCTCTTGAGGATCTTGCTAACATTGGAGATGATTTTGATGCAATGCATAGCATCTTCGGTGGTATGGTGCGTGTACTGTTTTAAAAAAATTTTTTTTATTGTTTCTTCGTTGTCATCTCAAGGAGAAAACATGTCTGACTACCAGAATTATGTGACCACCAATAAGACTTTTTCTCTTTTCCTTACTTATTACTTAACATTAACTTACAACTTAAACTCATGAACAAAGCAAACAGAAAATACAGAGTTTCTACTGGTCGTTATTGCTTACTGATTCCATCTAGTTCCCCAATTTTTCAGGGTGGAAAATTAGATAGCATTGAGTACAAGCAGGTACATACTTCTGTATTTCTGTTCTTGTTATATATTAATGTTTTCAAAGCCATTTGAAGGGATCATTTGCAGCTAATCATGGAGTCAGTGAAGTAAAAGATCAAATTTACTTATTTGTCTTCTTTTGTTGCTTTTTTTTGCTGGGCAGAATATTGCGAATATGGGTTTGATATATCTGTGCGACTCTTTGGGTGGAGAAAATCACAAGATGCCGGATATATTGATGCAGGTATGTATTCTTGTGAATTAGTATTAGTATGTATGTAGTCCCTAGTAATAATCTAGTGGTCTCACCTCTTTAACCTCCTACATCTTCTCCATGGACTTTTATGATAACTTGCTTCATGTGGTGTTGCAGGAGAAGCTTCGGCTTTCAGGGAAGTCAAACACATGTATAGTACTTACAAACGAAGAAACTTCAAGCTCAGAGGTATTTTGGATCAATATATGATATCAAGTTCACTCACAGATAGAATCAGATGCAGTTAAATGGTTTTATTAAACCTCCACTCATCCGATCTGTTTCTTGACTTGTTTCAGGGTTTAAAAGAAAGCGATAAGATAGAGCTACTAGATGACTGCTAATTCAGATGGTACCAATATATCATCACGGTTTGAGGACATAATACTTCTTTCTTTCATGAACAGGGACAAAGCCAAGTCTGTCTAAAACGTTTGTTCCTTATTCTTTTGAAGCAAGAAGGCACGAGTCTGATAGCCTAAGCGAGACAGCATTGATGAGAAGGACCCTGGATTTGGATAGAAAGAAGGTATAGGATTAATAGGAGTGATTATTATGTACTGGTGTTTAGATTAGTGTCCTTTGAGTCAAGTAAGAAGATTGAAAAACAAAAAGAATGTGTTTTTTTCCTTGAATTTTTTCGTATCCAACAAAAAATTGAAACCTATATTTTTTCTAATAATAATAATCCGTACTGCATTATGCACAATTTGTTACAAACACCATCCACAACAAATACAATTCTTTTTGTCTTTTTTTTTTGTTTGTTACCATAAAAACACGGGAACACACGCACGAGCTTTTCTCAGCAGGACTTGCCCGGTTTGCAGCCAAGCGTACCAGCATCCTTGGTAAGTCTTCTGACCTTTGTTCCTGGCTGTGGCCGGATTGCAAACTTTCTAGGGATTGGATTTTTCGGGGTAGCACTCCATGCGTTCGCCTTTCCCGATTGCACAAAGTAAGCTCCGTTCAAGAAATAATCTTTCTCTGATTGCCAGTTCCATGATTTCCATTCAGGATAAGGTGTGTACTCTCTCTTTGTAACCTGCATTTCAAATTTTCTCTCAATTGTGTCTCTCAAGTGTAATGTAGTGATTTGTTGATTCGAGAGTTTAAGTAGTTTTTACCTGCTTGGAATCTTCAATAGGAGGAGCAATGAAACGATTGCCTTGACTTATAATGGTAGGGTTCATGTTTCCACCAATTGCATACATTTCCCAGTGAGTGTAGTCATTGTTCACAACATGGACCAAACCATATCTGACCCTTGGCATTCTTTGCTTCAATCTCTTACCGAAATGGTTAAACGCAACCGTTATCTGCATTTTCTTGTCGATCACATCCTTGTTTGTACCCCCAAACAGCATCACCTGCAGTAATTAAGGGAGACCTTAGGCTTCATTGTTTTTGCATTCGAAGTTTGCATCTAGTGTGTATTGTTTTTCAAGTGAATACACAACCATGAACATCTTAAGCAAAAGCTCTTTGCTAATTGTAACCGCCAATACAATTTGGTGAAAAGCAATATTGGTTGGGTTTTATACTTTTATTCCAATGCCTAATTTATATGTTGCCTTATTTACCTCGTCGTGGTCGGTAAAATGTGAATTGGAGATAGTAATCGCGGTCGATCCCATGATCGCATCAATCATCCCATCAGAACAATCCGTCATTGAGACATGATCAATCCAAACATTTGTTGCTCCAAATATATTAATCCCATCACCATCACTCATTGTCCGATGACCATAATGATGCTCGGAGTCTATAATCATCCCACCAACTCCTTTTTTAATGAGTTTGATATGAACATTATGTATTATCACATTCCTCACGAACTGCAACGTTAACCCTGCACCCCCAGTTATATAAATTCTCGCTCCCCGACCGTCGATTGTTTTATCATTCGTTATGATCAGTTCTTGTTGCAGTTTTATGATCATGCTTCTTGCGAACACGATCCAGAGTGGTCGGTCTCTTGTCACGGCGTGTCTTATAGTTCCCGGTTTTGGGTTCACTAGATCGTTGTCGGATGGGTCAGTGACTACATAGATCGGTCCGTTTTTGCCTCCGGTTGTTTTACGGCCAAATCCAAGGACGCAATCTGCTAGTTTTTTCCGGTTTTTGTCCCAGTTTTTGTCGCCTCGCCAGCATTTATCGATCGCATTAAGGGATTCGAACCTTCCGCCACGTCTAGGTTTTTTCTTACCGCTTCTGACCTGACGGAGATCCCTCCTTGTTTCATTGACTATCCCTGTCGTCTCCATGGCTCTGAGAAATAAAACCAGAAAACATTAGTTACTTCCGGAAGAAGTTAGATATTAATAACAAATCAAAAACCCTAAGTAGGTTAAATTTTAGAGAACCCACAAGGCGGCATGGTAGTTAAAGTGGTCTGTGACGTTATCCGGGTTCGGGTCATAAGCTTCTAAAGTTTGTCGCAATGCGATTGTTTGACGCTGCGTCCAGTAGTCATCATATACGGCGATGTGGGCTTGAACCGATGGAACCACCAAGATGAGAGACAACGAGACAAAGACGAAAACGTAGCTCCCAAGATTCAACATTTGAATCGGCGGTGGTGAGAGATTTTTATTTACAAATATTTATTCCGGTGAAGAATTTATTAGAACCCTTGAAATTTGGGTCGTCCAAAAGTTTTCTGGTCGGCCCAGGGTTAGAAATAGATAATCGGATTCATGGCTTGCTTAAATAACAAGGAACTTGAAAGAGAGAGGGAAAATGAAAGACATTAATGGAGGATTAACGATTAACAGAGTAATTATTAGGTAACCATTGATTTTAAAAACCTCTGTTACTTTTCTTTAAAACCAATTATAGTTTGTCTGGTTTTTATTGTTCTTTCTTTGTTTATCCTTCTTTTGTGGAATATTTTCAGTTATTTTTGTCTTTAAACCTAAATAATACTTTTATTTGGGCTTTCTTATTTATTATTTTTGATTAACTTAGGACTTATTACAAAATGAATTCAGCAAGAAATTATTTCTTACAAAAAAGCAGCAAAATTCAACCGAGATCAAAAGTGTTGCGAAACGACCAACGACCGAATTTTTTTTGTGTCACTACAAAACGAACCAAAAAATGTGTTGCGCACAACGACTATTCGATAATTGCAATTGCTGGTAACAGTCTCCAACAACTGCAAACACAAACATAACCATAATTGACCTGACATGTTCTGTATTCCAGTATCTATCTTTTTTCCCTAAATAAATAGTTTACTGTGAATTTAGCTCTTTTCTTTGATCTTAAATGATAGATTTGTTTTGATCAAAAAAAAAAAATTGATAGATTTGTTTTCGTTCAAAAGGAAAAAATGATATGTCTGCGCATTTGTGGTCTAGTGGTAAGGAAACTTTGGTGAAAGATGTAACTTCCATATCCAAGTTTGATCTTTCCGTTTGATCCGAGTCTGCCCAAAATTCATAATATCCGTTGAATCGTTAAACTGTTAACCTACGAAAATAGTTTATGCTACAACACTTCGGTGCGTTCCTACCGGAACCGAACGGATCAGCTGATAAGATTTATTAAAAAAAACAGACTTTGGGTTGGCCAAAATATAAAAATGTATTATATTATGAAATATTTTTTGGAAAACAGCTTAATACAGCCCAATGGGCCTCCTTAGCCGAATCAATTAATAAGCGATGAGTGAACGACACATGTTACCACCGGAGAGTAACGTACAAATGATAAATACCACGTAAGCGAGGTTGCATTGATTTGATAACACAAACAAAGCCACACGACACCAGAGAGATAGATAAGTATGGACAGTCAGCTTTTGTCGTTTTCGAGCGTTTGTTTACGTGGAATCTCGGTTTCTAGGACCCACCAAATAAGAGGTGAATATTTATTTATTTTATTTTAACAAAAAAAATTTGGCATTAAATTAGCCGAAATATCCTGTGATTTAACTTAAAAATCCTAATCAGCTGAAATTATGAATATTTGGACGATAGAAAAAAATTATGAATTTTTGAATTAAATCAAGATATACTCATTTAAAACACTTGGATTACAAAACGTATTAAGGACACTTATTATCTAATCCAATTTGTGCCTACCCTACATAAACCTTGTACTTATCCTTAAATCCTTTTGGATAATTGTTGAAAATGTAATTTAGTAAAAAAA
Organism: Arabidopsis arenosa; assembly: GCA_905216605.1. Lineage (NCBI taxonomy): Eukaryota > Viridiplantae > Streptophyta > Magnoliopsida > Brassicales > Brassicaceae > Arabidopsis > Arabidopsis arenosa. Next base: position 729,568 of record LR999455.1, on the reverse strand, counting down.
ATAAAATTAAACTAAATTAGGAACAAAATATCTGAATATTTATTTTTAATTTTTAACAACTTGAAGAACAGAGCAACGCGACAAAATCAATCGTCCTCTTCCGAGTTCCGATAGCCACAGAAAACGAAATAACAAAAAAAAAATATCAGACAAGAAGAAAGAAGAACGTTTCTTCTAAAAGAGATTACATCAAATTGACACTAATTGCTCAATTTCGTATCTCTCATTTCATCCTCTTCTTCTTCTTCCTCCTTACTTGAGAATCTCTGGTTTTTCTTTCGTTCTACGAAGTTTCCATGAAAACATTTTCTTGATTCCCGATTTCAAATATCGTAATCTGGGTTTGGTGTTTCGGATTCACTTTGAAGAAAAAGTTTCTCAATTTGGCCTCAAAACCCACATGGGATTGGCACTAAACACTAGACTGACAAGAAGAACAAGAGTAATAGTCATCGAGTGTTTATTACGATTATGTCCTTAACGAAATCTTCAGAAGAAGATTCCTTTAACGGTCGATACACGTTATGGATCAAAGAAGCTTTAGAAGAGCTTCCTCACAATTTCACAATCACCGACCCGTTTATTTCGGGTCACCCGATTGTTTTCGCGAGCTTAGGGTTTTTGAAAATGACTGGGTATTCACTAGAAGAAGTAATCGGAAGAAACGGTAAAGTTTTTCAAGGACCTAAGACTAATCGAAGATCGATCATGGAGATTCGTGAAGCTATTCGTGAAGAGAGATCTGTTATGGTTAGCTTGTTGAATTATCGTAAATCTGGATCTCCGTTTTGGATGTTGTTTCATATGTGTCCTGTTTTTGGGAGAGATGATGGTAAAGTCATCAATTTTGTGGCGGTTCAGGTCCCGATTTCGGGACAAGAACATCATCGGAAGCTCGGAGATATGTCGTCGGATCATTCTGAATTGGTGTTTGGTTCTTGTCGAAGAGAGGTTTGTTTTGGTAGTTTCGTGCATCAGAATCAAGCTTCACCAATGGAATGTGTTGATGAGCAAGGTTTGAGTTTTTAAAAGTAATGTGTATTACTTGTTTGATGAAATTCCTCAGAGAGCTTGCTAAAGCATTGTTGTATCGCAGGATTAGAGGATTGGGAACACTGTGAAGCGAGTGAGTCTGAGAAGCTAAAAGCTGTGGAAGCAATTAACAATGTGTTATCTATTTTAACGCGTTACAGCGAGTTGAGTGGTAGATTAGTCTGCGGAAAGCGGTACTGCTTGCGAGGAGTAGATTGTCTAAGCTCGTCACTAGTTATTTCTCTCGGTAGAATCAAACAAAGTTTCGTATTGTGAGTTCATTATTTTTGATTGTGTAATGGAGTTACAGTTTGCTACGATTGATTTTTTCACTGACATTGTTCTATTAACTTTGCAGAACCAATCCATGCTTACCCGACATGCCTATTATTTACGCTAGTGATGCCTTTTTGACACTGACCGGTGAGTGTGTTTGGGTATAGGTTTGAAAAAATAAGCAACCTTATTAGATTTTTGGTCACGGTTCTTATTTATTTCAATGTTTGTAGGTTACAAGAGACAAGAAGTGTTGGGACAAAACTGCAGATTTCTGAGTGGGGTTGATACCGATTCCTCAGTACTATACGAGGTAATGATTGCGTTATAATAATGGCATGGTGGGTTTGTGAGTGATAATTGTTAATGGTTATTTGGTTCAGATGAAGGAGTGCATCTTAAAGGGACAATCATGCACGGTGCAAATACTAAATTACAGGTTGAAGATTTACTTCTTCAAAACATTTTTGCAAGTGAATCCTTGTTTCTTTGATTTTTTTTGGGCTGATCATTTATGTTTTTATCAGTAACAGAAAAGATAAGAGCTCATTCTGGAATCTTCTTCACATATCACCAGTTCGTAATGCTTCAGGCAAGGTATAATATCCCTTCATGACTTTATACTTCCTGTAACCAAATCCACAATTTCCGCGTGGATACAAAACCCGGACATGACATGTAGAATTGAAAAAGAAGAGTACAATTTCAGTTTTCTGTTGCAAATATAATTGTCCAAAGCAACTGAGTTTCGTGTTGTCCAAGAATGCAAAAAATAAACCAGTTCGAATTGATTATGGTTTCGTTCGATTGTGGATTTTATGACATTGAGAATTCAGTGAACTGATTTCTGCTTTTTTTTTTTTTTTTTTTTTTAGACAGCATATTTTGTGGGTGTTCAGGTGGAAGCAAGTTGTAGAAACACTGAAAGTAAAGAGCTGAGACCAGAGACAAGGCAACTGAGTGTGGTCGGTGCGGTTAGAGTTGCGGTTAGGAGCTCATTGATGGTAACATGCTAATATATGCCCGAAAGAAAATGTCTCTTAGAAAGAAGTAGAAAAGAGTATATGAAGTGAATTGGATATATATACAACTTTACTATGTTGTAGGTATATAATCATTTTACTCGAATAAAGTCTTTATTAAAACTTGGTTCTGCGGAGTCCAAAGTCTATGAATTTTCAAAACAAAAAGATGGTAATGGAGAAAGGAAGTTAGTTCATGTAATTGTTTAGTTTGTAATGGTTTGTGAACTTAAGGATCTGAGCTAGCTAATGGTTTAGTTAGACTATGTACGCTTGTATCTTTGAACGTTTGTCATTTACATAATCCTTCAAATGTTTTAAAAAAACAAATAAAGCGACATCACTTGTATCTTTGAACTGCTCGAGAGAACATATGATCCCCGTATTGAAATGTCAGTCATTAAATGTGGATACTAGATAGTTATCAATAACTAGTTTGTGTCGAGAAAAAGATCTAATTTTGACATGACTACTTCACAAATTCCTAATGAAGTGTTTCAAATTCCGAAAAATCCAAAGTCGTGTCGAAGTTACAAATTCCATATTTTCACTTATAGAAGAATCACGGCATCTTTTATATAAAGTTAATGATTTAAATATATGATTTGTGTTTAAATATCAAATCATACGCACACAAACAAGAACCAACAGGAAGAAAATATATATATAAGTGTTGCAGGTGTACACCTAGTAAAATTTAAAAACAAAGGGATAACTCAATGGTTGTCGACGTGTATTAATATAGGGTTTCCCTACTTCAAGTGTTTACTAGAACATAGAAAATGAGAAATCATATCCACTGTCGTGTATACAAAAACTATTGGATACGGACAACGGATATTGCATTTCCAACAAATAGGCCTAGTAGCAGAATTGTTGTATTGAAAAAGAATCTCACCTTTACTAAGTTTGTAAGTTTGACCAGCCTTATAATATAAATCTCGGCCAAGTAAGCAAGTAATATGAAGCGTGGTGCAGCATTCTTTGCACTTATAGAACCCTTCTTTTCCTCCAATTGTCAACTTTCCCTCACATAATTCACACCAATCTGAGCCACTTGCCTCATCTCCGCGACAAAATGTGAGGTAATGTTCATCATGCTTATACCTTACCATGTATGGTAAGGTGGCGCATTCGTAGCATATAATAAAGTCACATTTAATGCAGTTAAGTACCTTCTTATCTTTCGTTGACTTGCAAATGTGGCACATTGGCTTTTCTTTTGGGTCTAACGATAGGTATAAGGGATGTCGATGACCTTGATAATTAAACGGCTCAGCAGTCGAGGCACACACTACATCTAGTATGTAGTTACAATTCTGGTTGGTACACCCATATCCGAAACCATTACTCTTCCGCATACAAGCACTGCATTTGAATAAATCGTCTCCATGATCAACCTTTTGTTTAAGGGGGTGGGGATGTAATGGATGGACCTTTTTACGTGGAGCATCTGCACATGTTTCGTGTAGGATGAAATCACATTCCACACATACATAAAAATTCCCTTCGTTGATTGGAAGTACACACGCTTGACAAAATTTGTTTCCATCATAAACTACTCCACTCATCTCAAGTTTCATCTGATGGCCATGAGAAAAATGGAGTATTACTCCATCAGCTATCCTCTTGAAAGACTCAACGTCATCTTCTTCTACTTCTTCTGGTACTCCTTCGAGTTCTTTTCCATCCCATATATCCTTACGTAGTGCACATCTTATGTGAACGACATAGCCACTACACTCACTGCAAGTGTATGCACCATAATCACTGTCAACCAATTGACGGCAAACTCCGCAAGACCTTTCTTCAAAAGGAAGGGAAGAACTAAAAGAGACACGATGGTGGTGACGAGATATTCTTATGGTTTGTGGGATATAGATACAATCACTATGGGCTACGAAATCGCATATAGGGCAGACGTAGGTGAGATGAAGTTTATTTACCAAACCACAAATATTGCAGGTTAAGGAAGCTTGTCTAGGGAAAAGGGTGAGGGTATGGTCATGTCTTTTTGGTTGGTCTATAAAAAAAGGTATTTTCGACTGAGCACAAAGGACATGCATATAACTGTCGCAAAGAGCACAAAAATAAATCATGTAAGTTGCTCTTTCTTTACAGTAGATGCAAAGGTCAGATCTATATTTAGAATAGAAGAGTTGGAGAGAATGTTTGGTGTGGGAAGGATAAGTAATTTCAAGTGGACACTCGACGCATTCTTTGTGGAACCTTTTATCACACGTGTCACAGAAATAATAGTCTGTACCGATGGTTTGGATAGAGCAGGAATAGCACTCATCGCCTTCTACTGCTTCTGGATCGACTTCTTTGTTGTTGCACCAAAACAGAGGGAGTACATGATGACCGTCGCTAGTCTCATCAAAGAGAGGGGAAGAATTGTACTTGGAAAGGATTTGATTAGATACCTCATCATCCCTTTCATCATCGAGAGAATTCAATAACATTCGGGTTCGGCGTCTAGGGCATAAGAAAAGAGGTTGAGGAGGGAGATCGTAGACGGATACTTTATCAAAGGAGTTTGGGGTTTGTATTTGTGGTAATGGTTTTATAACGTTGTGGTATTCGAGAAATGGTTTCCCATCGATTTCCACCTTATGAAATTCTCCGAACAAGTCCATGGCTGCTTAATCGGAGATTTTTTTTTTTTTTATGGTTTAGGATATATATTGCTCTTCTCCTTCTTTCCCACTATATACACATGCATACACATAGTAGTCACAGATATGAACTAATTAAGTAGTACGTACTTGGACCGATCAAACTTCGACTGTTTGTTGGCTTGTTACGTTCACGTTTAGTGTGTAGCCTGTCGCCACCAGATTAATCGAAAATGTAAAAGTCAAACAAAAATGTTGCAATTAGTATTGTCAAACAAAAACGAAAATATACTCCAACAATTTGACTTGAAACAATGAAAAGTGATGTTGTACCATTTAAGTTTTTTTATAATATAAAGAAACAATTAAAAGTAGTTGTAGCGTTACCGAAATGGCTGGCCTTTGGTTGGATGATTAAGTTGACTTCTTATCATCAGTCATTGTTAGAAATCCTACGTCGTTGATGAGATCAATTCTTAACATAGAATACAAGGCACATGGATCAGTTTATTGCTTATTGCACATGGATGATTAAGTTCTTTAATAAAATTATGTGTTAGGTTGATTCATCGGACATTATAAAATGATGTAATCGTGATTGTTTATTGAGAGAGGCATATAGCTTCAGTGACAAATAAATAACTTTTGGGCTAACGACGAAAACAAACTAATCACAATGTACAATAATGACAGAAACAAACTAATCATCTTAACGTGGTACGTAAATTAATTATATTAGCCTGATATACAACTAATTATTGTAAGCTGAATTTACAAAATTAAGTACGGCCAAGATTTGTTGATAGACTATAGTTTTTAACTGTTTAAAAAGTCTTTCTGTTTTTAATTTTCTCAATAGTCTTTGTGTGTTATATTATTTCAAGACAAAAAACGATGATGTAAAAAGGACCCGACTCGTGTTAAAAAAAAAAAAAAGGACCCGACTAACTCATCACGTATACCCGGAAATTATACCTAAAATGATTTTTTTTTCTCACATAATCACGAGTTGGAATAATAAAATAACGGTGAAAATCCTATTTTAATTTTGTTCCATATATCGGTTGAAGAAATTTACAGACCTTAGACATTACATATAGTTTGTAATTTAGCAAATTAAAAACGGCAGTGTATATATCAAACAAAAAATGTATTTGATTCATAAGCTCAAATATTTAATTAAAATTAATTAGTTAAACAATTGTGAGAGTAGAAGTGATTTTTACGCATGTGACAATAAAACTACACGATTATTCTTTTCATCACACCATTTTTTTAATATAAATTTTTTTTTTTTTTTTGACGGCTATAATTTTTTTTTTTCATATGCTTTTTTATATATAATATATTGTTTTTTCACGAACGTGGACTTGTCTAGTCACTTTTACTCGTGTATATCAAACAACAAATGTATTTGATTCATAAGCTCGAATATTCAATTAAAATTAATTAGTTAAACGATTGTGAGAGAGGAAGTGACTTTTACGTATGTGTGACAATAAAACTACACGAATATTCTTTTCATCACACCATTTTTTTTAATATAATTTTCTTTTTAATATGTTTTTTTAGATATAATATATTGATTCTTCACGAACGTGGACAACTTGTCTAGTCACTTTTACTCGTAATGGACAACTAATTTACAATATTTCTCGTGGAGAAATTAATGTATGTAAAATTTCGCATTTAAACCTTATAATTTATGGACAAAACATTTATGTGAGATATAAGGAATAATCAAAAGATGAAATAGTTTCATAATTTGTAGGACTTATTTTTGCAAAAACGAAGAATTGAAAAAGATGAGTTGCACATATTTTTATTTTTCCTTTTTGATGGGATTATGTCAAGCAAGTTGGAGCAAAAATAAGTCGAGCATATTTATCGGTAAGAGTCAAAAGACAGAATGTCACGTTCTGTCTATTTCCACTATTACACTATGCACTTAGTTTCATAAAATTAATCTGACAAAATTATATCGTCTTTTAAATTATTTTTAAGGTTTTCTAATTTATGTAGTAGTCTTCTAAAAAGTTTGGTGTTTTAAATGGAGGAGTAAGAAATTTAATTTTCTTATCAATTTAGAAACTGTGCACATCGCTAAGGATCAAATGACGATGCACTTACATGATGCATTTAGTTTCGTATAATTAATTTGACAATAGAGTATGTATATCGTTTTTTAATTATTTTTAAGGTTTTGTAATTTATGTAGTAGTCTTCTAAAAAGTTTGGTGTTTTGAATATAGGAGTGGGAAATTTAATTATCAAATCAATTTAGAAATTGAGTGTGTATTGTATAATAACCAAGAAAAATAAGTCGAACATGTCTATCGCTAAGGATCAAAAGACAACATTTCACGATATCACGCTTTGTCTATTTTTACTATTATACGATTCACTTGGTTTCGTATTATTAATTTGACAAAAATAATATCATTTTAATTGTTTCTACGGTTTTTAATTTATGTCTTTTTCAAAGTTTGGAGTTTTGGATGGATGAGTAAGAAATTTTATTGTCAAAACAATTTAGAAACCAAATGATTTGTATAATAGTGAAAAATTAGTCGAACATGCACATCTTTAACGATCAAAAACGCGTTGTCACGTTCTTTCTATTTTTACTATTACACAATTCAGTTAGTTTCATATAATTAATTCAACAATAGTATCATAATTTAAATTGTTTTTTTACGGTTTAGTAGTACTTAAAAGTTTAGAGTTTTGGATGGATAAGTGAATTTTTTATTGTCAAATCAATTTAGAAACCGAAAGATTTGTATAATAGTGAAAAAAAAATCGAACATGCTCATCTCTAACGATCAAAAGACGGGGATGTCACGTTCTATCTATTTTCACTTTGTTTCATATATAATTAATTAGACAATAATATCGTTGGTTTATGGTTTGTAAACTTTGTATAAAGAGTCTTTTAAAAAGTTCGGGGTTTTGGATGGATGAGTGAGAAATTTTATGGTAAAATCAATTTAGAAATCGAGTGATCTGTATAATAGTAAAAAATAAGTCGAACATGCTCATCTCTAACGATCAAAGACGGGTTGTCACGCTCTGTCTGTTTTCACTATTACACAATTCACTTTGTTTTATATAATTAATTCAAAAATAATTTTTATGATTTGAAAATTATGTGTCTTTTAAAAAGTTTGAGGATTTAGATGGATGAGTGAAAATTTTTATTGTCAAATCAATTTAGAAATCGAGTGATCTGTATAATAGTAAAAAATAAGTCGAACATGCTCATCTCTAACGATCAAAGACGGGATGTCACGCTCTGTCTGTTTTCACTATTACACAATTCACTTTGTTTTATATAATTAATTCGAAAATAATATCGTTTTTTATGATTTGTAAATTATGTATTCTTTTAAAAAGTTTGGGGATTTGGATGGATGAGTGAGAAATTTTATTGTCAAATCAATTTAGAAATCGAATCTGTATAATAGTAAAAAATAAGTCGAACATGCTCATCTCTAACGATCAAAGACAGGATGTCACGCTCTGTCTATTTTCGCTATTACACGATTCACTTTGTTTCATATAATTAATTCGACAAGGGTCTCGTTTTTTATGGATTTGTAAATTATGTATAAAGTCTTTTAAGAAGTTTGGGGTTTTGGATGGATGAGTAAAAAAATTATTGTCAAATCAATTTAGAAACCAAGTGATTTGTAATAACAGTGAAAAATAAGTCAAACATGCTCATCGTCAAAGATCAAAAAGACAGGTTGTCACCTTCCGACTATTTTCACTATTACATGAGTCACTTAGTTAATGCTATCACTTTTTGTGGATTGTAATTTATATGTAAATCTTTTAAAAAGTTTGGGATTTTGGATGGATGAGTGGGAAACCAAGTAATTTGTAATAACAACTAAAAAAATAAGTTGAACATGCTCATCTCTAACGATTAAAGACGAGATGTCACGTTCTATCTATTTTCACTATTACATGATGTTCATTTCGTTTCATAAAATCAATCCTACAATAATTTTATTTTTTCAGCTGTTAAAAAAGTTTTATAATTACAGTTGCGCTAACAAGTCTTAATAATATAAGTTTTGAAAAGTTTTTCAGTTGCTAATTAACAAGTCTTAATAATAATAACCTACATTTACTACATTGTATTCGGATTAAGAGGTGGTAATTAAAAGAGACACTAACCTTGAAGCGAACAGTGCGACAAGTCTCTGCCATTGGAATGTGTCAATTGTTTGTTTGAAGACCGCTCCTAATAAAATATAATAATGTGTGCAACTTTTGTAAATCCATCAATTAAGAAAAACAATAATCATTCAAAGAGAAAGAGAGAAAAGGAGGAGCTCGAACCTTCAAATGGATGGACTCGTTAATTACCAAAATTCTGGCGACATGGTTTGGCTATTTTTAGCCTTTTTGACGACATTCTTCTGCAATTTTAACACAGATACATTAATTGACGAAAAAAAAAAACACAGATGCATTTATTAGTTTTTAATAAATTTTGCTAAGAAATAACGTATCTTTTTGTCAACAAAAGCAAACAATTTCCTTTTTAAGTAAAAGAATAAAAGCAAAAAGTGTCTGCAGATAGAAATAATAAAGGGATCATCAGCCGTAAGAGATTTCAGAAAAAACGTTTCCTTTTTAAGTAAAAGACACATATATCTCTGTAGCAGACACTTCAAATAATCTGGCAAATATATATAAAAGTCACAAATACAACAAATCTTAGACATATAAGTTAAAAGAGAAGAGCTATAGAAAATCTAGTGAAATATTCAAAGCCTCCAAAGTCCAAATCTTTCTTCACATTAAAACCAAAAAAAAAAATCTAGTGAAATAAGTACACGTTTTATATTGAATTAGGAAAAAAATCAAAAACGTTCTTTTTGATCACAAAATTTCTGCAAATAAGTAAAATCCAAATGAGATAAGTAAGAGAAGAGAAAAGAGTTCTAACCTTGAAATTTAGTACTCTCCAACGAGCATTCACATTCACATTTGCAGAGCGATTTTTACATAATTAGAGAGAATTTTGATAACCTAAAACTTTTTTTTGGCTGTGACGAAAGATGAGAGTGCGTGGGGTTTTATAGATGTAGAAAATTCGAACGTTGTTGGTATTAGCCGTTGCGCTTTCAAATGTAAATTTTTAATTTTAAATTTACTTATTTTTATGACCGTTGCATTTCACAACGTTCGGATTTGTTTACTGTGTAATAATCACTTGATTTGACCTCTTGTAATCTAAAAAAAAGAGAGATAAAATTGGGCTTTAACACTATACACAAAAGGTTGTAATTGGGCTTCTCTAACAAAATAATGGGCTTTTATTACGCTATAAAAGCCACTTACTGATAAAGTAAACAAATGCAAAAATTTAAATGGAGATGCGGGGTATCGATCCCCGTACCTCTCGCATGCTAAGCGAGCGCTCTACCATCTGAGCTACATCCCCATTCATGTTGATTACTACATTGTAAACATTATTTTCTCAACTTCAGAATGATCTTATAAGTTACCATATTAGAAAATCAGTATGATAAATTACATTATTTGTATACAACAAAAAGGGGTTTATGAAAAAAGTGAATTGTTGAAATGAAGACCAACACAAATCCCTTAAATCATTATTAACATTTGAAGGAAAAAGGAACCAATACTGTGAAGAACTCTTTCTTCTACATCAAAATATCTAATAACCAATTCAAGGCAACGATGGTTTTATAGACTTCCTAATGTTTCTGAGAACGCTCCACATAAATGTAGATACAAAGAAGAGAGCAATACCAGCAACAATGGCTTGTTTCAAACCTAGATTCACCAGCAAATTCACCAACAGTCCAGCCAACACTACACCGCAGAAATTAGACGAAACAGCAGACCAAAACGGCATGTCGAGGATCGATGCTATTATAGCACCTGTCCAAGCACCGGTTCCAGGGAACGGAACAGCTACAAAGAGCATTAGCCCTAACCATTGGAACTCTTCCACTGGCCCAGCTTTCTCTTTAGCTCTTTTGAATAGGATATCAAGTAATTTAGAAGCTGTTTGGCTCTTACCCGCCACGAAAGATGCAAACTTTTTGAGGTAAAGTACGATGAATGGAACCGGAACCATATTGCTGCAGAAAAACCCAAAATCAGTGTCACTTCTACTTGCTTACATAATGAAATCATATGAATAAGGATTGAATGATTGCTCTAACTTATCATCATATGACACAATCACATTTGACCTCATATATTCAACTTAACAACAGAAAGATGTTCCTCAAACAAGACACATTGCCATTTCCCCACACAAGTTATCACTAATCCACCATAAATTCAACAGAAATGAGAACAGTTTGTTAAACTTTATCTTTTATTCAACTAAACAACAGAAACGTGTACCCTCAAACAAGACACATTGCCATTTCCACACACAAGTTATCACCTATCCACCATAAATTCAACAGAAATGAGAACACTTGTTAAACTTTGTTAAGCCAAACTTATTATAGAACCAACTAAGCAATAGAAGCGTGTACCCTCAAACATAAAAGAACAAAGTCAAGCTCAAATTTCACACTTTTATCAAAGACACTAGCAAACTCTGGTCTATGAACAAATCAACAACAATATCAAGAAGTGAAGATTAAAGAGACTAACCCAAGAACAGAGAAGAAAGTAAGAACAGTAGGTTTTAGCTGCATCCAATAACCAACAGGAATAGCACCACGGAGCTCAATAACCGGAAGAGTAGCTAAAGCAAACACCACAGCTTCGTCTGGCCAACCAAAACGGCGAAGAGTGGAGGCGATTTTGAGACCAAAGCTCGAAGATTTGATTGAATCAGTCGCAGCTTTAGCATCTCCAGACCTAGCAAACCAAAGCAAAGAGAAAGAAGCCCACAACACAACGCAAATCGCGAATTTAACAGGGTTTACACCAATAGACGGAAGCTGAATGATTTCGTTTCCTTCTTCGTCTTCTTTGGTTTTTCTGAGAAACCCATCTGGAGAAGAACAGAATCTGGTGAAATTACGGCGTAATGGGTGGAAAAGACTGAAACTTTGTTGGCTCTGTAGGAAACGATTTTGCTTCAATTTGGGGGAAGTCGAAGATGAATAAACCCTAGAAGTGGGTGTTGAAGTTAGGAGATGGGGTTTTGTTGATGAGGAAGAAGATAGAGTGAAAGAAGAGACTGAGAGTAATGCAGAAATCGCCATTTTTTGAATTCAGGTTTGATGCTTAGATATATTATTTCCAGAAGAAGCAAAAATGCCTGAAATCGTTTGGTCGTTCAATTTGGGTTTCTCATACGTGGTTTTAGAGTTAGACCATGAAACTCTCAATAATTAACTTTAAAATCCTAAATTAGACCTAATTTAGACGTTTTTCTTCATTGGATATTCATTTCGGGTATCAGAACGGGAAATAGCGAGTGAAAATCGGATAGTTCGAGCATTCAAATATTTTATCACTACTATTTGTTTATAAAATACGGGATAGAAAATTCGGATGATAAGACATGTTAGAAAAGGATTTTAACACTCCTCAAATTCTCACTAATTTACAGATTGATATTTCGAATAAAGAGCCCAAAATGATTATCATAACAGAGAGTTGGTATTTCGGATAACGGTTTAGTGACTCTGTTATAGGAGTTAATGAGATATTCAGTTTGGTCTGGTCAACGAAAGTTGTGTTAAAAATATTTAGTCAACGTTAATTGATGATTAAATAAGTCTACTACCAAGTTCGAAATAACCTAAATTTGAAAATTAGCGATTTAAATGTGATTTTTTCTCAAAAAGTTATATATAGTAGTCCGAATTGCGAAATGGACATGCCTAATTTTTTCTTGTAAATTTTAGGCCTGCGAGTTCGGGTAAACGGGTCGGGTCGGGTCGGTTTTTTCGGGTTTCGGGTTAATTCTGAATTTTTAAATGTATTCGAAGATAACCGAAACTGATTTCGGTTCGGTTCGGAAACGGGTTATTTCGGTTTTGTGTATAAAACCCGAAAATAACCGAATTTATTAGGGTTTCTCCTTCTTTGAAGCGGTTGCAGCGGCGACTCTAGTTGCGGTTCTAGCGGCGGAGAAGAACGACGGTTTGACATCCTAGATCTTGAATCTCAAATCCTTACCCAAACTGAGATCTAAGGATGAACACGGACAAGAGTCTGAGAACAAGGAATAATCGAACTAACCTTTGCCTAGAAGGCTAGAACGAAAGATGAACACATAAGAAAGGCTGAGAATTGAAGGAAGAAGACATGATTGAGCTTCAATGTCTCAGAGAGATTAGGTTGCGACAAAGAAAATTGAGAGATGAGAACGACCAAAGGTGAGAGAGGTTGGAGGCTGAGTGTCGTTTAGGGTTAGAATTAGATATTTATAGTTAGGTTAAAAATTTCGGTTAACCGATCGGAAAACCGAACCGACCCGACGAGAAAACCGAAGATTATTTGACATCCTTCCGATCGGTTTTTGTGTAGTAACCGATTGTGAACCGAATTCAATTTTATCGGTTCGGTCGGGTCGGAATTTTCGGTTCGGGTAATTATCCCAGGCCTAGTAAATTTGATCGGAAGAGGGGTATTATTGAATCATTAATTTATTTGGGATAAATCTATGAGAGTTACTAAGTATTGGGCTAATTTTGAAATTAAGGAAACGCTCCGCGTTTTTGTACTAAAAAGATGAAAGATCCATAGAACGGCGTGTAGTTTTGCTTTAGAATTAAGAGCTTCTTTTTTTTTTTGGTTACTGCTCCTAAAATATCTTCGCGACAAAGAACCCATCGGAGAAGAGAAAGATCAGTGTACAACTATCGGGAAATTTATCTGAAAGAGGAAATTGAGATCGAAGTTTTGAGTTTGGAGAAAAGATGGAAGGAGGAGTTGAAGAATTAAGCATCGAAGTGTTAGCTTCGAATCTCTCTACCTACAAAGAACAGCTTGAACAGGTTCGTTTCAGGATTGTGTATTGCAATTAGAATTTCGAATTCTTGAGGATTGGTGAAGAGAAATTGAATATCGGATTCTGAATTTTGCGCCAAGATTAGGGTTTTGTATTGATTGATTGTTCCTGAGTTAGGGTTCGTAAGAATGTTTTTTTAGGGTTTCGTTTGATTGGACTAGTATTGTTAAGTTTCATTGTAACGGATTATTCACTATGTTAGGGGTTTCGAATTCTATTTCAAAGTTTTGAGTTTTTCGTACCTGTTGATTTCGGATTCTGATTGGAGAAGATTGCTTGTGAAATTGAATGATTAATGATAAAATGTGATCATGCAATTGCTTCTCCTCTGGTTTTTCTGATTGAATTTGACTCTTTGGTCTCAGGTTAGGCAGCTTTTGTCAGAGGACCCTAGAAACTTGGAATATGCAGACATGGAAAAGGAGCTTAAAGAGGTGATCAATCCCTACTTTAATTACTTCATCGTGGTTTTGTGTGATCATATCTTTTCATCTTTCTTGTTGATGACATTTTGTTAGCCTCCCTTAGTTTGAGTGAAAATCATTGATATCTATGCCTTTTGCGGCATAAGTATACCAACAAGATTAGGTTACTTAGCATCTAGGTTTTGCATACCGTACCCTTTATATTTCTATTCCCTCCCTCTTTTGAAGGAATCAGCATGTTGTTCGAAATAGCAACATCATTTAACAGCTAGCGGATACAATGGAGTTTTCTTTCAGTTCTGGGGTCTAAAAGGTGAGTATATTTTTGAGTGCCATGTAACTCCGGCAGTGGAGTTTGGGTCAGCCAAAAGCAGTTGTTGGAGTATACATGAAAGTAGGAGAGTTAGCAAGGAATTCATCATTTCTATCTTGGTTATTTGTGCAGGTGTGCTTATATGTGTCATGATGGCCAGCCTGCTTCTATCTCCTCATTTCTCGCGTTCGATCCCTGAAGTTCTACTTCTGAAAATCTTTATCGATATATTGTGTGAAATTGTTAAAAATCCTGAATTCTCTGAAACTTGTTTTTGCACCATATAGGTGATTGCATTGACAGAGGAACTTCTTGCAACTGCGAAGCAAAATGAGATTTCTCTATCAGATGCTGGAGTTAGTGCTGGAGCAACTGCTGGCTCACCCGATTTAGAGAGTGCTTGGGAAAACATGGTAGGTCTATTCTGTCGTTTTTTCTCTTTTCGTTGCCATTTTAGGTTTTTTTTTTGGCGCTTTTTCTCTCTATTTCCATCATCTTACCTCAGATGCTGCCATGTGATTTTTTCGAAAATTTGAATACGGAAACGCATGCGTTATGTAAACCTAGATCCATGTTACTCCAGAGCTTACTACATATTTATTTTGGTGATTAATGTGTGATTGTATTTCATTGTTTGTTCAGGGTTCAAGGAATGACCCAATCCATGAGGGTAAGTTCCCTGTTGGAACAAAAGTTCAAGCTGTCTTTAGTGACGATGGCGAGTGGTATGTTGGAAAACTCTGGGGTTTCTTGTAATTCATGATGTATCTACTGTATTCTTTACGTCTTTTTCTCCCTTTTTTCTTTTTTTGATTAGTTGAATGTTCAGGTATGATGCGACCATTGAGGCACATACTGTGAATGGCTATTTTGTTGCTTATGATGAGTGGGGAAACAAGGAAGAGGTAATGCTTCTATTCCAGTTTTATTTGGTTCTTTAAAAACTAACTAATATTGAGGTTGCCTTGTTATAATTTAGGTTGATCCAGAAAATGTGAGGCCAATCGAGCAAAATGCTATCGTGGAAGCTGAGAGATTAGCTCAAGCTACCAAAAATGCTCTCAAAAGAAAGATTGAGCAAGCTGCGAGTTCTGACTACCAGACTAAAACTCTACCAGCAAAGCTTAAAATCGATCCTAATGATCCTGAGGATGTAGTAAGTCAAGATTCTTTTTTAACCCATTTGCTTTTTGGTCCCATGAGGTCGTGTTACGAGGTCTGACTCTTTTTTTTTTTACAGAAAATAGCAAAGCGTAAGAAGATACATGCTTTCAAGTCCAAGGCAAGGTTTGAGCAACTCGAGGTTGTACAGAACAAGAAACAGAATGATTGGCAACAGTTTCAGACGACTAAAGCCAAAACTAAAAAGGTTAGTTAAGTACGAAATTTTGTATGGCTTTTTCTCTTGGTGTGATACTGAGACGGGTGTTGGTCGTGCAGGTAGGGTTCTTCACAGGGAGGAAGAAAGAGAGTATATTCAAATCACCAGAAGATCCATTTGGTAAAGTGGGTGTGACGGGAAGTGGGAAAGGTTTGACAGATTTCCAAAAGCGAGAGAAGCATCTTCATCTCAAGTCTGGTAATGCTGAGGGTACTGATGAATGAAGGAGAGATTTTATGTTTTTGTAAGGATTTTCAGGTACTTAAAAGTCTTTCTTCTGTCTCCAGTAACCTCTAAAAACAAAAAGACCTAAACCCGCAAATTTTTGTGGATTTCTACTCTTTTGTAAGTTGAATTAAAGATTAGTTCCATCTTTCTATTTCTTTGTAGTGACTATGAATAGAGCCACAGCCAAAATGGCATTACCTTTAATATTTTTGTTTCTTCTTCGAGTGGGCAAACTGCAAGTTGTCTCTATTGGTGAATCACTCACAGCATTTCACATTGAACTTTGCCGCATCATATGGTTAATGTTTAAAATATTAATTCAATTTAGACCGACAATTTTAATGTATATAAATCATTTTGTATCAAGTTTATAATGACAAATGGTGTTCATTTTTATTTAGATAAAATTTGAGTAGTTTTATATGGGTTTTATTTGCATGCACTCTAAATTAATAAAGGTCTGAATTATGCGAAGAAATTAGTGCAGGCCGGACTGCATGCTGTTTGTACTAAATTTTAAGATTGTCCAAACATATTCCACTTTTAAGAGATCACCAGAAAGCAAAACAAGGCTAAAACCCCTAAAATTGTCATAAAAGAAAAAGAAAAGGAGGCAACAACACAGAAACAAAGGTCCAATGAAAGAAAGCATATATTAAAAAAAAAATCCTTTCTTGTCAAACAATAAAACCCTTTTTCGTCGATTCAGAAGAAATTTATGTTACCAACTCTTTTTTTTCGCTGTACCCTTTTCTTGGAATAGAAAAATCATCATCGATGGCTTTTTCATGAGACAACATACACAAAAACTTACTCGTTCCGGATTGTCTGAAACTTTTCCCACAATGGTACAGACCTCTTCATGTCACCCATTAAGCCCTTGAACTTGTGGCTATAATCTACCCCATTGATACGATCCAGTGACGATATAGCACGAAGAGCGCTTCTGATCATATCTTCATTACGATCATGCTCTTGCTTCACTGCATCTTGCTTTGGCTTGAAGCTTATTGTTTTATGCAGTGGTTCCACAAGAGAATCCAGTACTGCATACATTATAAGGACAGATCAGATTTTATTAGGCGGCTCTTATATAATGATTTTGGAAGCTATAATAAACATACCAGCAAGTACGGCTGAGGGGGATTTATCTGCTAGCAAGGAGAGTATAAGATGACAAAGCATCTTCAGGTCATAATGATCTGCATAAACAGAGATTATGATATATATAAGCTAATAAAGAAAATGGCGAAACAGTAGGTTAACTCTCATCAGAGGAAGGCAGAAACACTCACCTTCTAGTCCGGATTTGAGGAAAGGAACAATGAAAGAAGACGGATTCACTTGATCAAGACAGCTATCTAGCAGAGTAAACACACACTCAAAAGCTGCTTTCCTCAGCTCAAGCCCGTCATCAACGACATGCTTGAATGGGCCAAGATCAACTGTCCTAATTAATTCTTTCTGCAAAAGATAAATGTCTCAGGCGATGAAAGATAAAACCTGCTAATATATTCTGACACAGATAAAAACTTGGCTGAATCACTAAGAATTTACCTTAATAACGGTCTGATCATATAGAAGTGGTAACAATTCAGGGAGAAGTCCTTTAATAAGGTTTGGTTTATAATGAGCAAAAGTACTCAGAGCTGAGACAGCTGCACGCCTAACATGCTGCAATAACCGAAAGAAAAAGTTATGATTACATAGAATGTGTTACTGTTATCCAATGTTTATTGATGTTTTATGTCGTTATCATCAGAAGGGGTTAAATTTTTTCACTTACCCGGTCACCATCTTTAATCAGCATGAGGAAAGAAGAAATCTGAAGGAAGATGATTTCATCTAATTTCTCAGGTCGTTCCACTACTGAATATTTCACAGCGGTAACAACAGTTGCACGAGTAAAAGCAGCTGGACTCGTTGTCCTTACCTATAAAATTCAGAATGCATCTCTAAGTATAACAGCAAATGAGTAAAATGCAAATAGTGGATTGTTCAGTGTTTTCTACCTGAAGAGCAGGAACCAGTTTCTCAGGCTCTATCAAAGCCATTTTTCCCAAGCATTCAGCAACAACATTCCTTACACCTTCTTCTTCGCTTTCACAATGGTTAAACAGTAAAGCAAGTATTTTCTCAACACTAGAATTCTGGAAATCCGCTTTATCAACAGACTGCCTCACAATAACCTGAAAAACCAACGAACAGGATATGAAATCAAGCAGTTTATGTAATCTGATATTATAACATGGATACCTGTTAAGGAAAAACATACCTCCTTGAGTGAATGAAGGAGAATATACTGTTTTTTCTGTTGATTATCAATCTGGTTCAAGATAAAAGGTAAATAATTGGATAGATTGCCAACAGCAATGTTTCCAAGAGCATAAGAAGCTGCAGACTTTATTTCTTCAAACGGAGATTGGAAAGACTCAATGACGATTGTTTCAATGCCAGCATGTGCGCTGAGATCTTTCCTTCTCCCAATCTCACCGAGAGATAACAGGGCAAGATGTTGTTTTGCCTGCACGAGAAACCATCAGCACAAAAATAAGCCTTTAACTTGAGCTGTAGATCTACAAAGGAAGATAAGCCTGAATCTAATCCCTAATGGCTCTCAAACTAATAAACATTCGATGTGCTTACTGAATTTGTGCCGCTGTCATCTTTAAGGATTTCCATAAGCATTTTAACAGTTGACGAACAATTCTTATCACCCGCTGCGAGACAAAGAACCGCCACACACTGTGCAATTGAATATAATGCTTGTTTTGGGACACCTCCAGACTGAGGAGAAGGCTTAGCACAAGATAGCAATGATTCCAGCAAGGTGTAGAAACTCGTATTTGCATGATACACCAGAGCTTCAAAGAATTTTTGCAGATCCTGTGACAAACATCCAAGAAATCATTGTCTTCTAATCTTTAAGGTCAGGCAAAGTATATAACAATTCTATCAGTAACGAAAAATTTACCAAAAGTGCTTGACCCTGGAGCAATGGGCTTTTAACTAAAGTTAGAGCCTGCGGAAGAACTTTGTTGCGAACCGCCAAACTGATATTTTCACTACAACTCTTTCCAGTCATCAGAGTGCAGCAGAGTTCGAGTGCAAGAGCTGTCATGTGCAGGTCCGAAACACTGAAAAACACAGATGAAAGTCATCTTTTAATAAAAATACCAACCTAGAAAGTAAGAAACAAAAAAAACCAGTGGCAATTCGTTAGAGAAGCAAACAAACCTTATCAGAGATGAAAGCTCCACAAGAATAACTTCATAAGCATCTGAGCCAATTTTATCACCGTAGGCTGTTACCAAGGTATTCATAGTAATCAGTGTTGCTTGCCTTAGAACCCGATTAGCCTGTTGTACAAACACATTAATACAAATTGCCTAAATACCAGATATTGTCTTCAGTTATTTTTTCACTACCTATGAGAAAGTCAACCGAAGAAAAGTGCATATTTGATCCCTATTAAGATATGGTGGTAAGAAGCCATATACCTTCCGTAAGAATCCCGTTAGTTCAGCAATCAAATGGTCCAAGACACATGATAGATCAATGTGAAGCGGAGAAGTGGCAATGACTGCAAATGCCTGTATGCACCCACACAATCACAGACATGAGCTAAAAGAAAATTTTAAAATAAAAGCTTCGACAGAAGCACAAGAACAACCTTTACTGCAGTGAGGCGAGTGATTTCGTTTCCCATTCGATCAACAAGCACAGGAAGGCATGAAGGTAACTCTGCTCTCAGTTGATCACCAAATGTTGAAATCACAAGACCCATACAGGTGATAGCACACTCCTTGACTTCCTGTTGAAGCGAAGAGAGATTACGAAATGTAAATAATACAAAATTACAAATACAAACACAGCAATCTGCTTGCATTTTCCAATTCTGAAATTAATCATAATGACGATTGAAAGAGTTCAATTAAGATTATTAAGTCGATTGCCCCAAAAAGCATGGATTTTCATAAACAAGACTAAAAAGGAAGATTCATGCCACGGACCTGGTCCTGATCTTGATTTGTCAAGCGAGACATTATCGCATTGTAGATAGGATGAACAAACGGTTTAAAATCAAAGCCCATTCCCTAAACCACAGAAGAAAAAATATCAGTGGATGCAAAATTTGCAAGTCTGTCTATGGGAAATTATATGGTTCAAAGTTCAAACTTTTAAATAAAACAAACATTGACACTAAATCAGGAGAAAAGACTGAATCATTAAGTGTGTACATGACATCTCAATGTAATGAGATACTCACCGCAGTACTTGGGCGGACTACTCTTACAAGTTCTCCACAAACCCTTAATGCCTCAGCGGTCACCTTGTAATAACGTTCACCAACAGCAGCTAAAACGGGACTTGAAAGAGCCTAAAATTACATAAAAGTTCAAGAGTAAGTCATAGCAACCATCATCAGCTTCATTTACTTTCGAAAACTGGGTTGTAAAGTCTTTGGACTCAACACTAGTAGTTGAACATTTTGCCAACCTTAATGTAAGGATGAAAAACAGGAGGCGCATGTGATGCCAAGACTAATTTGGTGAAGACAAGAGTTTCAATTTTCAAGTTTGAAGTAGAAGATTTATCCTGGAGAGTGAAAAAAAAATAGAGGAAATATGAGCACTTGAAAAAGAGTAACACTGACAGTTACAGTCCATAAATAAGTGTAATGAATATATCCACTAACATTTAGCGCCCTTTCAATTCCAGGAACAAGTGAACCAATATGATCAGCAAGGCAGTCGGGCAGGACAACCACAAGTTCTCTTAAAACAGAGAATGCACCAACCTACAGATAGGTAAGACGTTATGAAAGTATCAAACTGGAATCAAACCAAAAAGAATGTTTAACACTTTCATACCTTTGTCTTAACAGACTTTTCTCGCAGTTGCCTATTTATGGATTTCACAATCTTTGAGACTTCTTGCTTCAGTAGCCATTTTGGACTGCATCGACCAAAGGTATATATTCAGTTAGTAGGATTTCATCAGTAATTTGACAGACCATTCATACTGGAGTGAAAGGATTCAGAATTTTTGCCTTGATTCATCGCTATCAGTTTGACCTTTTGTAACATTTCCTGTTTGCCTTAACAGATCAATGAATGTGTTGAATACATCCATCTGTAACAACAGTACCTCAATCTCAGATCAATGACCATATAGCAAAAGTAAGATAGAGCATTATTTATTTTCCATACCTTCACGTTTTCCTCCCTTTCCTTAAATCTATCAATTAGTTTCGGGCAGGCCTGCACAAGAAGAGACTAATTACTAAACTCCTCAACGATAAAGACTATAGTAAATTCTTGTTTCTTATTTAATCAAATGCAAGTAAGAAAATGAAAAACTATCTTCAGGTAAAATAATACTCTTGATCATTAAAAGAAGATATACCTCTTGATATACTTTAGCGAGCATCTCAGAACGAGAAACGATTAGTCCAGCTAAACATTTAGCCGCTGCTCTCCTAACTTTCCAGCTGGCATCCTCATCATCTGTGTACTCATTTGCACTCTCGCTGTGAGAAAGAAAGACTTATGTCAGTGAGATAATGGTGCATCATAAGGAGCTAGGTTACCGTTCCAATGATTAAATCAGAACTTACTCATCATCTTCATCTTCAAGAGTCTCATTATCAGTATCTTCCTCCATGTTGTCCGTAAAATTTGGGTCATAACTAATATATTCCAAAGTGAGATTTAAAATTTCATCACAATATGGTGTAATGTCCCTGGGACATCGTAGCAAGAAACTTTCAAGTGCCTGCAGTCAAATTTCAGAACAGATACGTTATCGCCTACATTGCTCATACCACTTTTATCGAAGCTAAGATTAGAATCCCAATTTAACAACATAGGAGAGAAAAGAGACTACAAACACGCCTAGGTAATTGTCCTATTTAGAAATTAGATGAGAAAACAATAGGTGCACGCCTAGTGAGCATGATACCTGTAAGCTATACTCGCGAAGCTCCTCGTCATTTTCTGAAGCGCTGGTGCAGTAATTGATTAATACTGGCACAGTGTTACCTAGATGAGTCCCAAATCGGTACCCAACAGCACGGCTGAAACAAAAACGCATTAAGTAGCATCACAACCATGGAAAGCCTAGTCGTAGATGTGTAAGGTAACCATTCATCCCAATCAACCATGGACAAGTACAACTAATAGAAGTATACTACAACACTACCATAATGCATGGTAAGAAGTTAAAGACAAATAACAAGCCGATAAGAAGGATAGATAGGAAGTACCATAAAGCTCCAATCATTTGAATATTGGTGCGTGTAATCTCCGATTTCGCATTCTTGTTACTTAGATTTTTCACAACTTCAACTGTCGCCTTTGCGAGCAAATCATCAGACAGACTGGAAGCAAGAGATGCTGACACCACAGAAAAATTTAAACTTAAAAGAGGAAATATACCATCAAATTAAGAGTTCAATATAAGACTGCCAAAAAAAGGGCACTGAATATATCATTTGAACCCGCATAGGTATCACAAGAATTGACACAAACAGCTGAGATCCATATTTCTTAAACAGATTAGGAAAGCTAGCACTCAAGCCCCGTCAGATTAAAACTTGGTTTCAAATTAGTTAACTATTGACAGAACTAGCCAGCAATCATATTGATCAATTTTGTGAACTTACCAATGCATGTAACAGTCTTCTTCCTGACTGTGGCTTGGTTACAGCCCAATTGCAATAACAATGTGTTCAATAGCTTCTCATGATCATCCGCCATTAAACTCCCATATTTTTGAACAACATCACACATGATCTCAAGACATTCACACTTAATCCCTGAGCTCATTCCCTTCAGCAGTAAACAATCAGAGAATTTTACTTAGTACATCAGATTTCATAGAGTAGACAAATAATTATATGCGTATACTGTGATCTGGTCTACTAAGAGTTTTTCAGAACGAGGTATTTAATTGTATTAGCTCCAATAAAACTTAAAACGTAAAATCAAGTAAATTTCCAATAGATATCAATCAATATAATTTGTAGCCTACTTTTGATGGCATCCGAAATTGTCTAGGACCCTATCGACTATCGCATATGCAATAAAAATATAAGGAATAGGCCTCCCAACCACTAACCTGGCCACTTATCCCTCCTATCATTTGTGGGGTTAGAGTAACAAGAATAGATGGAGCAAGCGATGGAGTAACTTGGGCGACAACAGTCCTGAGAGCTATGCTTGCAGTATCACGATGCTGGTCTTTCCCATGCAGCAGTTTATCACATAATTTGTTGGTCATTTCGACAATTCGCTCTTCTCCAACCTTCTTCACCAATGGAGCAAGACTGGAACAAAATCATACATCAAAGGTCGACAATAGATTAGCTAAACAAAGCCTTAATATCAGATATACCACGACAGACACAGAACATTTGAATGCCAATTGTAAAACATCAGCTTAGGTGATAAGTTGCTAAGAGCAGAAAGCTAACCATTTAACAGCCAATCCAGAAACATCACCAGCCACATCATCGAGCTGTTGCAATATGATACTCGACAATCTCATCTCCAAATCCGTGTCGAGTTTAAAGGAATCCTTATTCAACTCATTAAGCAAATCAGAGGTTGCCATGTATCTGTAATCTTTATCTTTACCCGTCATCTGAACATAAAGTAAATACAGCATTAAGAAAAGGTGACTATACTCAAGAAAAAGAAAATTGAGCTTAATTCGAAATAGATGATGAAAAGACCTTTTCGATTATTCCAGAAACTTGTAAGTTAGCCATCTTGGCTTGTCCTTATCAATTCACTCCTTCCAACTGCAATCAAACAAGGATCTAAAATTTCTTTACACAGTAAAAAGAGAATAAAGCATTCGTTGGACTAAAACGCTTAGGCAGAGCAATGTCACTCTAATAAGCTCTTCACAAAGGTCAAAACTTATGAAACAAAGCCAGAAGTACAAAGAAGAAGCATCGAAGATGGATTAATTATCTCCGGTAACAAAACCTAATTAATATCCCTAAGAAAACTTTTGATTCATCGAAGATCACAAAGAAGAAGTTCGGTTTGATAAATCAAAGTATCGTCGCCACCAAAACCCTAAGACTAAGCGTACGACTATGAGGACTAAAAGAGTTAACGCTAGACATCATCAGACTTTTTCGATCAAAAAGCAAAAAAAGAGGAAACCCTAAGTTACCTGAGAAGATGAAATCGACGGAGGCAACGCCGGAGACGGAGTAAGAACGCCGAGAGTTCCGATTTGGTGGTGGTCGAAGTTGCGGAGAGGAGAGAGCTCTGAGGAAAGTAAAAAAAGATGGAGGAGGAGATACTGTAACTTTCCGTACTCGTCAAAGCTTGATTTTTCGCCCTTCTCTCTTCTTAACAAGGAAGTTTATAACTTTCTTCTAAATGGGCCGGTGTGGGATTAATTGGGCCTGCCCTACAATAGACTCGCGATTTTAGTGATTTGAGTCGGTTAATACTAAATGGGCTTGGCCCAATTAGTTTGTTTTTATTCTGAGCCCAAGCATTAGTTTTGATCAAGTAGGTTTTTTGTTTTCGTAGGTGTCGGCAACTAGTGTAAGTGACATGTGTGATGCGACCAACTTAATTGTGTTTATTTAGCCATTGGTTCAATGACAATTTATGGTGATATTTTTTACCGAGTAGCAAGTAAAAAAAACTTGTATCACTGAAAATTTTGAACCAAAATCACTTATTATGTTTCCAACAACTACAAAATAAACATGTTTTCGTTGGTGATAGTTCTCGCTAGCGATTATCAAATTGTTGCTAACGATTACAAACAAATGAAACCGTAAAATATGGTATAGTTGTGAGATTGTTTGTCGAAATTAGACTTTCTTTAGTTTGAATTTATATTTGCCATGTCAATTTTGAAGGAGATAAAAAATAGAACTGAAATCCATCTTTTTATCAAATGATCTTTTTTTATCAAAAATATTGGCAATCATTAAACAATGTCAGTTGATTGAATTTTATCTTCCACGAAAACCACAATAATTCATGATTGATGTTTAATGGAATCGAGTAATAAAATAAGGCATTAAAACTATACAACACTAAAAAAAACAAAGTGAAAATGTTACATTTAATATTACAATAAATGAAACAGGTGATATCACAAGGAACAACAACATCTTAAAAATCTGAACTCCTTTTTGATGCATGACATATTTTATCACATTTTACGAATTGCAATATGCCAAGAATTCTCTTAAAGTAAATGCACATAATTTTTGAAATAAAAGAAAAGGTTCATAAATGAGTTTACTTGTGACACCAACCAAACATTTACTCAACCTAATACGTCATTCATATTAGGACTTGACTTTACACTCGCCAGGACAATCTCCAACTCTCCATTAATAGAAATATTATAATTTATTGCTTTCTTTGTTTTCCGTGCAGTTTATTAAGAAAAAAAAGAGTTTTATATGAGAAAAGTTGCACGATAAAGATCTAAAATTCCGCTACACACATAATGTAAATTGTATGCATAAATATATGCTAAATGTGACAAATGATATCACGAACTAGATAAAGTCTAATGATTCGAAATAAATAAAAGTAACAGTGAAAATCCCAATGCATTGGGGTCAGATCGCCAAGAATTTTCTTAAACATATTAGAAAACATCAAAACCTTATCTTACACACTCCAAAGTCCAAAGTTATAGTACCCTAATAATTAAAACACATCTTTGTAAAGCTACCTAAACAAATGATTAACAAAAAAAGAAAGGGCTAAACATTAACCATACGATAAGCAAGTATAAGAACAGTCTTAAGTACTTAAGCTAAGGATTAGTAGAAGCAAGATTTTCAGTAGTAGCGTTATTATTACCAGCAGAAAGCTCAACGTTGTTGTTGTTGCTCTTCTTGGATAGATTGTGTTTGTTGTTGTGCATCCAAACTTTAAGAACTCTTCTCCTAATTCCGATCTCTTGACAAAGCTGTTGAACAACAGATTCCTCTTGTCTCTGAATCTTCCAACCAACTCTCTCCGCAAAACTCATCATCTTTTCCTTTTGCTCTTGAGTAAACTTTGTCCTAAACCTCTTCTTCTGATTATGTCCGTAACTATACGGTGGTGGTGGTGGTGGTGGCTGCCGGAATGTCAAGCTTCCTCCGGCGTCTTCCTCCATAAGATCCTCTGACCCTGAGTTGGATCCAGCGGTTGTAACACCAACTGGCATTATCATTTGTTGTGGTAATGGTGATTTGATCATCTTGTGGTGGAACATGAGTTTTCTCTGCGGCGGAGGTTGTTGGTGGTGGTTGAGGTAAGAGAAAGAGAAGGTTTTTTCTTCGCCTTCGATTTCTCTTCTATGGAAGTTTCTATGGCAGTTGCAAGCTGAACAAGTGAGAGCTTCAATGGAACCATCTTCACCACTTGGCATAAACTCTCCACAACCATCAATGGCATTGCCTCCCATGGTAGCTGCATGATTCTTTAGGCATTCCTTGTACTTGATCACCACAGGCTTCTCTTTCTTGATGTTGTTGTTGCTGACCATGATGTTGTAACCCACATGATGATGATGAGAATGATCATGATTTTTGCCAAGACCATTACCATTTGAGGAGACTAGTAGTGGGTTTGAAGTAGTCATGTTGAGAGATGATGGTGCAGAATTGGCATGATGATGATGAAGATGATGGGTCATGTTCCCATGCCCACCTCCACTATTATCATAACTAGTGTTTATTGGAATAGGATCTTCTTGACTTGCAATCTCCATTCTCTAGCTTGATCTATCTGCTTAGAAAATAAACACGATTATTTGAAACTTTTTTTTTGAGTTCTGCAAAGTGTTTCTTGGTTTGGGGACAAAGAAACTAGTTAGGAAGAAAAAACAAGAGTAAAGATTATTAATGAGTAAAATCAAATGATTAAGCTACAAAAAGGCAAGAGCTTTCTTCACTACTCATTAAACCCATTTTTTAATAATTTCCTCCAAACAAAAAGAAAAACCCTAATTTTAGAAGGTCCATAAAGATAGAGAACAAAACGAAAAAGTACAAAAGAAAAGAAAAACTTATTGCAAGCCTGCTTAAGCAAAAGCTGACAAACCCACTAGAGAAATAAAGGTCTTATTTCAAGTGAGAGGTTGATGATAATCAAGAAGACATTCTAACCCAATCTTTATTGTATCATCAAAACTAAATTGTTCTCTTTAACTCAAATGAAAATTTGACTGAAGAAATTAAGAGCACATACCCTAACAACCAGAAAAAGCAGCAAACTTCATCTTAAAATGCTTCTTAATTAAATTCAAAACTTTTCTTGAGGATAATCAGGAAGAAGAAACCACAAGGATCTGAGAAATAGAGAGAGGCCAAGGAGTTTAGAGATTTAATTAGGGTTTTATAAAGTGATAGACTATGAAGAAAGAGGATAAAGAGAGAGAGAGAAAGAGAGAATTGCAGGTGGGTTTTGGATGTGAAGGCACTTCTTAAACTAAGGGCTAGAGTATTAGTAGTGATAGCCTAAAGCCTATAAAGCATGAGATAGACACTTGAAAACCATAGCCATAGCTAATTATTTGCTCACTTTTCTACCGACAAAGAGAAAAAACATCATTAATTAATTAATTGGGAAAAATGTCAGAAAATGCGCGAACTTTCAAATTTAGGACAAAAAAAGCATGAACTTTCGAAATGTCATTTATATCATAAAGTTTAGTTTGACTTTTGATTAAATGGTTAAGTTTTCGTTGACCTGGCAATTTCGGACATGTCGTTAAATTTCAGTTAACGAGACGATGACGTGGTTAACTTTCTATTATAAATCTCCGTTGAATCGAAACGACGGAAAGTTCGATTCTTCACAGACGCAGTTAATTCATTTTATTTTCCACTGAAATGACGTCGTTTTGTTGTTTTTAAACCGACGTCGTTTCGATTCAACGGAGATTTCTAACGGAAAGTTAACTCCGTCAACGTCTCGTTAACGGAAATTTAACGACATGTCCGAAATGGCCAAGTCAACGAAAACTTAACCATTTTATAAAAAGTCAAACTAAACTTTATGATTTAAATGACATTTCGAAAGTTCATGATTTTTTTGTCCCAAATTTGAAAGTTCGCGCATTTTCCGACATTTTTCCCTTAATTAATTACATCACTTTGACCTAGTTTTCATTTTATTAAGTCATAGGATATTTTATTAGTAATGCATCTACCAAATTTAATTTTGGGGGGGGGGGGATAATATATTGACAACAATACTATACAATTTTGATCAAAATTTGGAACAGAAAAACAAAGCTAAATCATTTAATTTAGAATTTTAAGAAACAACAAAATTCACTGAACTAGACTTTATACAATAAGTTATTGTTCATTTTTTCTTTAAATATTTTTACTCGTGAACTGTCATATTACAATATTAAAATGTATCGCAATCATTCATCAATGTATCTCAGGTAATACTGAAATATAAGAATTTCATATTCACCCAAAACAAATTAGCAATAGAGGGAGACAACCAAAAAAAGAGACAAGAATTAAGGATTATGGGAGATTGCTTGGCTTGCACTATCAGACATCAAATTTACAACAGTGTATAAACGTGTCAGATATTTAGTGGGAAGAGTATTGAAGCAGATAACAAACAGAAAAGTCATAATAAATAACAATATCTCTTCTTCGTACCAAAACATAAAACAATAAAAAAAATGGTGGTATTAATTAATCTATTTTGTAAGATATAACAAAAAAAATTTCTTACCATTTTAAAATTTAAAAGTGTTAGTGATACTAATTCAAAACGAAAGAATGTTCTAAAAAAATACTATAATGCCTTAACTTGTTAAGCTAGTTAAAAACACATATTTACCCAAAATCACATCGATAATTATCCTTCGCCATTAATTATGTCACGTACGATATTAGCTTCAAGAGGTTGTCATGTTATGCATGTGAATTTATATGATTTACTTGAATTTCTATTAATTATTGGTCCTACAAAATATGTTCACTTATATACCATGATCTTCCTTTTCTGGAACAAACAATTGTAAAAAAGAAACAAAAGATAAAACAACAAAAGAAAAATATCATAATTAACTGATAATTTAGTTACTGTAAATCTATTCATAAATCAAAGTCTGTTGCGAGTTTTGTTAAATCCAAAATCTTGAATATTATTAAAATAAAAATTATTGAAGTTTTTTTTTCAAATAAAATAAAAATCTCTAATTAAGAGAATTGTAAATTTTGGCCTAAGTATAGTATGTAGTGGTAAATGGATTTTTTTTCTTGCTTAACATAGATAAAAGTAGAGATTTTGGCCTAAGTATAGTATGTATGTGTTGTCTATTCTTCTGGACTCTGGTAAAATTCTTTCCATTGTAGCAGCTTTTTAAAAATCTCTTTTATTTTTTTTGTACCTTACGATTTACGATATCATCAAAATAATGGCAAATAAATGCATACTCAACATAATTTAATTTCCCGTCGTCCATACAATGTATTTATTCACACGTTAAGTGACTTTTATTCGAGGTGATGTAAAAAAAAAAAAGTGACTTTTATTCGAGGTATAAGAAACAGATAAAATAAAAGCTGGGACCACAAAAATAAATGACGTTAGGTTTATTGGTCCAGAAATTGGATCACAATTTTCAAGAAGGTCGTGCTTTTCGTAATTTACTCAACTTATTCGTTTTCTTAAGTTTTTTTTTTGGGTGAAAAAGCGTTTTTATATGTATATTTTCAAGTTATTCAATTATTATGTAAGAAAAAACAGAATGAAGGAAGAAAATGCTAAGACCATCTCCAATGTATTTCCCTATTTTTAGCTCTATCTCTATAATAGAGGTAAGTTTTCTCTATTTTTACTCCAATGTGTTCCTCTATTTTTTCCTCTAAAAAGTTTAACTCTATTTATAAAGGAAAAAATAGAGATTCTCTATTCTCACTTCTATATATAGAGAAAAAAATAGAAATCTCTATTTTAGATGTGAGAATAGAGGTGGGTTGGAGCAAATTTGTCTCTAAAATAGAGTTTAGAGACAAATATAGAGGTGTGTGATCTTTCTTTTTCTCTTTGTGGTCAATTAAATTAATTATTGAAAATAATTAATTTAATCTTATTATATTTAACGTATATGCTGCATATACGATTATGATGAAAAGTTCACACAAATGAATAATTTGTTTTATATGTAGGGTTATATGTACCTTACACATTAAATTTAGTTTAACAACAACATACTATTAAAAAGGAAACAAGAGCTAAAATTTTAAACATGAATAAAAACAATTACTTTTATGGTATCGATGTTCAAGAAAACATTAGACGCTAAGCAGGCGGATGATATAGTATCTAGCGTCTAAAACGTCTAATTGGAGTCTACACGATTTTAGACGATTTAATTACCTATAACATAAAACATGATAAATATAATATTATATATAAAAATACATATTACAAAAATAAACTATCAAATCGTGAATAAAAATTACACAATTTATTTTTTTAATTTATATCAAGCAATGTATATAGAGATAAAAGTTAGTTGATCGGTCGAAGCGGTCGTTTAGGCGTCGCTTGAGCGCCTAGTCGGGGCATAGACGACCACATAGATTGGGTTTTAAACAATTGTTCCTACACACTTTCTTTATTAATATTTACAAATTGTTCCCACTTTTAGTTAGAAATACGCATCTTAAAAATATTGGATAATAAGGTTGATTTTAACCTCAAGGAAGAGCATGAGTGCATGACTAAAATTTCAAATTTACTTATAATTGAAAAGGATAAAAAATGTTAAAATATTTATTAATCACATATATAATAATTCTAATTGTCGAACAATAAATTTTGGAACTTAGAGTAACAATCTTTAAACAAATATTTAATCTCAATATATACTATATACAATCATATCTTGTAAAAAACAAACAACAATAATTTAAAATGTAAAAAACGGTATCTAACTAAAATTGATAAGATCAAGTTACACTCGCTTGTTATTACAATAAGTGTGAAAACTCGTCTTCAATGATTTATTGTACGGAAAGTCCTTGTGTT
The DNA here is from genome assembly GCA_905216605.1 of Arabidopsis arenosa. Lineage (NCBI taxonomy): Eukaryota > Viridiplantae > Streptophyta > Magnoliopsida > Brassicales > Brassicaceae > Arabidopsis > Arabidopsis arenosa. Next base: position 698,243 of record LR999455.1, on the reverse strand, counting down.
GATATTCGAAAACCACGATAGTTTCGAGACAAGATCACTTTGGTTTAGCAATGTACCTCACCTAATTGTAGGTGAAGGAGCCAAAACTTCCTTCTTATGATTTGTAGTTGGTGTGCAAAAAGCACACATTTTATTTGGGTAGAAATAAGTTGTTTTTCACATTGACAATATAAAATGACATATTTTGTGAAACCAAAGTAAAATGTGAAAATGAAAATTATTATGACATAGATAAGTAAATACACAATAACACAAAACAAAGAAAACTTTTTGTGTCTTAAATTTATTTATTGAAACGTTTAATATTATTTAAAACAGAAAAAATATGAGTTTATGGGGATGGGGATATCTCGGATAGTGGTGGAGGGCAATGCTTGTACCATGGAAAACAATGAGTTATAATCACGTCGGTTGGGAAAGCTAGTAGTCGATGGATTGGTTTTGAGTTGGCTTGGAATTTTGAATTTGGTGTAAGAAGAGAAGGCTCGGTCCTAGCATGGGCAAGGTTATATGCTAGGAGAAGCAAAGTAACCACTATTGCTATTGCAAAATGCTTCACAATCATCTTCATATTTTGATTTTTGATTGAAAATGTTTAATTACCCTCACTTCCTTATTTATACGGTTGTGATAAAAATAACAAAAAAGCAATATGATTTTTTTGTTGATTAGAATTAAATGTTTTGTGACGAAAAAAAGAAGGCAATATATATGACAGGTTTTTTACTAGAATTGTCTATTTAAATATATCAATATGGTTATATTAGTTGACTATGTGGTGATTCAGTGGTGAGATATACTTTATAAATCAGTTTTCTATATCCAATTGAGATAATCCAACTGTATAATTTTAGATATAAAAAAAATCAATTTGTGGAGAATTTGTTATCTACATTTGTTTCTAAATAATCCTTTATCAGATTACTAGTATTAATCCCGTACTCCTTACGGGGCAAAACTTTAATCAAATTTATAAAATTTTTACCCGATAAAAGTTGTAGGAAAGAGCAAGGAAGAAAGAGATTTGTAAGCTTTTTGTATGAAATAATGTTGTTGTTCTATTGTTGAAGAAGAGAGGCATAGAGGAGATATTGAGATCGTGGGGGTGAAGAGGGGAAACAGTTGCAAGGAGATTTTATTTTTTTAGTCTTTTTTTTTTTTGTCGAATAGCAAAAGTTTAATTGTTTAGAAATCTGAAAGTGTAAAAATTGGGACTTAAGACAGGTGTCGGATGGAGAGGGTTGCAGTTTTTTTAGAATTGACTTGTGATTTATTATATAAAGATTTACTTATGATTTACATAAATAAAACAAAAATTAAAAAAAAATCATCTACATTTGTTATATTTTGTTACATCTGTTTATGCTTATGTGAAAAACAAATAATACTCTTTCTTAGAATTACTTTCACATTTTCAGTATTTAACAGCCTATGAGGCACTTTGCATATTTACCTGGTAAGACGATGTCCCTACGATGGAGTTTCTATTACAATTAACACTCATGAATGTTGAGCCTCGCAGATGGTTCTTCAAAGCTCAAAATGCCAAGGAATCGTTAAACAAGCAACTCAACGACAAGTCACCATGTCCAGAAATTAGACGTGTAATTAATCATATTCACACAAAAAAGAAAAGACAAAGCAACATAATACAGAAAAAATACCAAAGAGCTTAACATTTATTTCTTTTAAACGCATTGTAAGATTTATCTTAACCCATAACCATGGAATGACACTACTAGAGTTTCGAATGTTTTATAATTGAAATAGATATAAAATGTTCAAAAATCTTTATTAACATGTGTATAGTATTCTAATTGTCGAATAATAAATTTCTTATAACTCAGTCGATCAAAACTAAGACAATAAATTTGATGAGATAAAAAAAGGACCCGATTATTTTTTATAGTAACCTTGCTTTGAATCTTTACATTCGCAGCTTTAATGGTCTATTTAGATTGCAATATATCTCTCATACCATTTTTTTTCTTTTTGAAATATATGTTCCTTTTCTTTGATTGTGACATTAGGATATTGGAATTGACATGCAAGGATACAAAATGTCGCATATTATTAATTTCTCATAGGATCTCATAATTTATTTATCAACATCGACAATGATATATATATGTTCAGTCGCAGAGATCAGAAATGATGAAATACGGTATTTAATTACTACTTAGATAAAATTAAAATTACTTTTGTGTCTTCTTTCTTCTTAAGATGTAAGATATTGTCTTTGATACAACTGATACTCCACCTTGTTTAACCTACTTTGTTCGAGCCGGATGCTTCTCCAGTCAATTGGACGACTGAAATGTTGTTGCTGACATGATTCTAGCATTCCCTGTGGAAGCCATCAGTTATATGAAGTTGATTTCCTCAACCTAGCAAACACAACATCACGGGATTCTGCCGAGGAATAATTGAGTGTGATTGCAAGCAAGAAGGCTTCATACGCCTTCTTGTTCTTTTCCTCTGCAGACTCATGTTCGATGATCAATAGGTTCTTCACATCATCATCGATCACCTAAAAACATTTTAAGAAAACAAATTGTCAGAGAAAGAACAAGCATAAATAACTTCAGTATATATATATATATATTTCTTTCAAAATTTTAGAACATATATGTCAATAAAGTATAAAAATTCAACAAAAATAAGTCGTTACAACAAAAATATATTATATAATTATAAAGCATAGAAAGCAACAAATCAATACAAAATTCTCTCGGATCAAGTTTGTTTTGCTTTTATCTACCAAATACTAAACATTCTGATCTTTTTAATACTCTCCATATTATTTTAAGTGTCATTTTTAAAGTGTTATAATCTTATAATATGTTTTTTTTTTTTGGAATTTACAATGTTAATTTTTGCTTAAACTAATCTCAAGTTAACATTAGCAAAAGATGTAAAATATCACAAAATACCAATTAAAATGTCAGATTTTAGTAATAGCATGGTTTTAATTTTGTGTGAAAGTGTCGAAACGATATTTGCTGTAAAATGATAAAATATAAGTTAATTATATAGAAAAACTGATTGTTAAGTTTTACCTGTTTCAGTTAATTCTCCCACGAAAAACTTTACCAGCGAGCTTGGTTTTTCTTACGTGCAATAACTTTACTGACACTGAATTTATTTTTCCACTTATTTATATATATGTATGTACACTTTTTATTTCTTTATTTGATGTGTAAACAATATTATCAAGTACAATAGTATGGCAATGGCAGTGGATGGTTGGACGTAGCGTATAAGAAAATACAAATTCGTACATTTTATATTTCTGTTAACTATAAAGAGCCAATAGGTCGGCGAAAAACAAATTAAAAGCCAAAATAAAACTTTCATATATTATATCTTTTATTATACGGCAACGATCCATCCATCACTCAGTTTACATGTGAATATTGAGAGTTGTAAAAGTAAAATGATCATTTTATGAAACAATTCGGATATTGGCCTCAATACTCTGATCTTAATCGTTATCACATTAACGAATGGTAAATCCATTTTGTAAGCTCTAAAAAGTGCTTTAAAAAGCGATGCATTTTTAGATAATTAATATACTAAAGCAATAGAGTTGAAACCGAAACTTCGTATTCAACATTGAAATACGAAATGACATACTTTAAAACGGCAATTATTATGAAACGTATGAAGTAATATAGATTTATAATATATAAAAAACACAATAACACAAAACATGTTTTATGTTGTCATGTATTATATTTATTTCAAGCGTTTAATATCATTTTTTTGGAGAACGTCTAAGATGATGGGCGACATCCAGGATTTTGATAACCCGGAGGACAATAAGGTATAACTGGGAATTGCTTCACTGATATCATCGCATCATGTTTTGGTGGAGGTGGAGGAGGAAATGGCTCGGTTGGAATAATCGGTGGAAAGAACGGTTTAGAGTCGGTCTGAAATTTTGGATTTAGCGTAGGAGAAAAAGGCTCAATCCTAGCATGACCAAGACCAGATGCAAGAAGAAGCAGAGTAGCCACCATTGTTATTGCGGGGAGCTTCACAATCATCTTCATATTTTGATTTGTGTTTGAAAATGTCTACCCTAGATTTTTATTTATATTGTTGTGACAAAAATAATATAAAGCAACACAATTTTTTTTTTGTTGACTAGAAGTATATGCTGTGACAAAAAAAGAAAGACAATTAATATCATAGATTTTTGACTAGATCCTATGTTGTAAAATAAATGTAGAAATAAAGTTATATGTAGTTGAATAAATATGGTGAATTCATTGGCGAGATAATTCAACCATGTATGTGATCTAATGTAAGTAAAAGAAAAAACAAACTACCGTGTTTGTAGAAATATAGTTGTTCATCTTCATCTTAATTTCAGATTCACCCACTTCAACTTTCTACGAAAATACAAGATCGAATATTTTTATAAACATTTATAAAACAACTTACAAAATCTTATTTAAAACATACATTAACAACAAGAAATATACATTTGTTATTTATAAGCAGTCAAAATATTACGATTTATAAATTATATACTTAGAGCCACATTTACGACAAGACATTCAAATCAAAAACAAATTAGTTTGTTGATTTTAAAAGAGTGAAAACATGAAATCGCCAAAAACGATGTAGTTTTAAAATGCGAATGCCTGCTTATAATATTACAGACGAGGCAATCTGAATTCTCATTGCATAAGAATTCTTATTAAGCAAAGACAACACATAACGAAACCACACTGGAAACTGTCATACAAGAATATAACATTCAACAGAGAGATCAAAGTCGTTGTCTTTCATTCACAGCTTATTGAGACAATCCAAGAAAAACACAGCAAATTGTGAATCCCTCAGCTCTTTATCCGCCACGGTTTTATCATCGAAACAATCTGCAACAACATGAGTAATTTCCTTTAGTTTACTTAACATCTTACAACAAAAAAAGATTCAGAACCAAACCAAAGAGGGTAGTCTCATAGAAGATAAGATACAAGAAAAAGACACCTATCTTTCAGATAATTACTATAAAGCAAAGAGGCAACAAACACAGAAATCAGACAAAGCTAATGTTAGTATGTTACACAGCAATCATCACAGATACTTATAGCTATTATGTATTGATCTGAAAGCGTTTTATTCAGCTTTTTCTTATACAAAACGAAAACCAATGGCACACACGTAGATGACAAAATGCAGCAAAAAGTCATCTGTCTCTTGATCAAGACTAATTAGCAATATGCTAATAGCTGGTAACTTTTAAGAGTGTCCATAAAGATAATCACTGAAAGCCATAATCATAAGCATGTGACCGATTCATTCCCAATACTTAGTGCAGGACTCTAAAAGCCATAACCATTCGTCTTATAACTATTATGTATTAGTCTGAAAGTGTTTATTCAGCTTTGCTTATACATGCATCAAGTAATGGATTCATCTCAAACCAACACACATCAACCATTGTCAATAACTGGACAATAAAGCTTTTAACTTTGAATCACTGAAATTAGACAAAACCATGTACTTTGATCTAATCCCAAAACTTGATTCAAAGATTCTAAAAGCTATAACCATTTTTTGCCAAGTAAATCCTAAATTATATGCAAAAATCTTACTCTATCAACCTCAAACGTACCATTCTCTAAAGTTTGGTTTTCCCAATCTAAATCCTTCACAGAGAAGTGTCAAATCGATAAGGATCAAAACCTCCGAGAAGCAAAATTGATTCGAGAAGATTTGAATTTTTTACCTAATCTCTATCTCAGTGAGACGGAGCAGGTTGTTTCTGATGCGATGATTGAGAAGAAGGAGCCATGAGTTTGCTATAGATCTGTTCACCGACGAGATAAACGCAGAAGGCGGCAACACCGATTCCGAGACCTGGAAGTGCATGTCTCATTTGATTCGATAGCATCGGATGCTTCCTCCATTCATCTCTTCGCCGGAAAAATTCCCCGGTGGTTCCCAACGGTTTCGCCATTTTCTCCGGTCTTCGTCGATCTTACGTTTTTCTCTCTTTAGATGGGTTGTTTTATTGTATTGACTAATGGGCCTTATTAAAAACCCATTCATTGAATCATTAATGGGCCTAATGGGCTTAATGTTTTAGTTGGTCCTATATATTGGTTTCGCCGATGAACTGGAGTTTCCTTCTTCTCTCCGGCGAGATAAAACATGGCGATGCTTCAAGCGAATCTTACATCTCCGACATTTCTGTGTCCGAAGATTGTAGTCAAATCAAACTCAGTTTCTCTGGGATTTAGCTATCGTTCTCAAGGCAATATCTCATTCTCTTTATATACTTTTTAACCAATTAATCTCTGTTTCGGTGAGGAGATATTGATTGTTTTCGAGTGTTGCTTCAGTTCAAAAACTTGATTTTTCGAAAAGGGTTAGTAGAAGATACAACAGAGATGCTTTATTATTCTCAATCAAGTGTTCTTCGTCGACTGGATTTGATAATGTAAGTTCAAAATTTCTGGAATCAACTCAAATTTTGAAGCTTTTTTTCTCTAGTTTAAGTTTTTGTTTTTTTCAGAGCAATGCTGTTGTGAAGGAGAAAAGTGTTTCAGTGATTCTATTAGCTGGAGGTCAAGGCAAGAGAATGAAAGTAAGTTTGTTTTTAAGTTTCAAAGTTTCGAACTTTATGCTCAAGTTTTAATTGTTTGTTTTTCTGTGGAATCTCATTTTGTTTGGTTTTGTATCTGTTAATGTGAATAGATGAGTATGCCAAAGCAGTATATACCACTTTTGGGTCAGCCAATTGCTTTGTATAGGTAACATTTCTTACTTAAAAGTCAGTTGCTGGTTAAGTCTTTTATGTTGTTTGAAACTCATTTGATTGATGGAAGAATTGTAATTTGGCTGTTTTCAATCTGCGGAATCTACTTGTTTATTAGCCTTGTACCATTTAAAAGCATAAGAACGTTTGGATTTCTTGTGAAGAGGTCTACTTTGCTTTGTGTTTGTTAAATTTTTATGTTTTATTGTTGCAGCTTTTTCACATTTTCACGTATGCCTCAAGTGAAGGAAATTGTAGTTGTATGTGATCCATTTTTCAGAGACATTTTTGAAGGTTTAGTTCCGCTTTCTCTCATTAGTTATGTTTTTTGGTTGAGAGATCTTCCAAAGATTTCACGGAGCTTTTATCTGTGGTCTTATAGAATACGAAGAATCAATTGATGTTGATCTCAGATTTGCTCTTCCTGGGAAAGAAAGACAAGATTCTGTTTACAGTGGACTTCAGGTTTATTCCTTTTAAGAAATGATTTTTTTCCTCTAAAGAAATGATTCTACAACATACTGTCTGTTCTAGTTCATATAAGCTTGAAGTTTATTTCTCGCAGGAAGTCGATGTGAACTCTGAGCTTGTTTGCATCCACGACTCTGCCAGACCGCTGGTGAATACTGAAGATGTCGAGAAGGTATACTTATGAGAAGTAGCAAAAGATTAAGGAGAATGAAACAAATTTCTCTAAGCCCCTTTAGAATTTATTTCACTGTTGTGTTTCGGTAAGGTCCTTAAAGATGGTTCCGCGGTTGGAGCAGCCGTACTTGGTGTTCCTGCTAAAGCTACAATCAAAGAGGTACAAATTCTCAATTTATTTGGCCAAAATCTAAAGTTTGTTTTGTTTTTTTTTGGTATTTTGGTCATCATCGCATTTTCGATATTAAAGTTGTTCCATTGCAGGTCAATTCTGAATCGCTTGTGGTGAAAACTCTCGACAGAAAAACACTTTGGGAAATGCAGACACCACAGGTTTTAAAATTTTTTCATGCTTTGTTATCGATTTTTGGTTTCAAACCACTTCAATGTATTCTTTCTCTTTAGGTGATCAAACCCGAGTTATTGAAGAGAGGTTTCGAGCTTGTGAAAAGGTTTGTGTACCTTAAAACTATTGACGTCTGGATTGACTAAACTATAACAAAGACTGTTTACTATTTGTGTTTTATATCTAAAACAGAGAAGGTCTAGAGGTAACAGATGATGTTTCGATTGTTGAATACCTCAAGCATCCAGTTTTTGTCACTCAAGGATCTTATACAAACATCAAGGTAAAAAAACACTAATTTAGGTTGTTTTTTCCGTAGTGAATGAAAACAAATTTGTATCTTGTTTATTGCTAATACTGTCTCCTCCATTGCAGGTTACAACACCTGATGATTTACTGCTTGCTGAGAGAATCTTGAGCGAGGACTCATGAGGTATCATTACAAAGTTTTTTTTTATGTTTATTAAGAAAATATTCATAGAGCTTTTAGGAGTTCACTAAAATGTTCATGAATGATCAAATAGCTTAATCATTGTTGATATGTATGTGTAGGATCAGGATGGAGTCACAATTTTTTGTTCTTCTTTTATTTCAAAAAAAAAATTGTATCCAACGGTATAAATTAATTTACTGTTTTACTTTGTTTACCTTATAGGATTCACGTAATCTTTCCCATTATTTAATTTACTGTTTAATTTAAATATATCTGATTATTCTGATAATTTATATTCTGCTGTATGTTCTTTTTATTGGTACGATTATTTATTAGTTAATGATGTTTTTAATCTGTATGAAAAAACTTTAATATCACTTGAAATGAAACATAACTAGTATTATATTTATTATTAATTTATACTTAAAACATCCAATTAAGTTGATGGACCTATAAATTCAGAAGATAATAAGGTATGCATGAAAAATGCTTTATTGAAATCTTTGCATCCTAGTTTGGTGGAGGATACCAAAAACCCGGAGGTATATAAGATGTGCCTGAGAATATTGTTTCACTGAAAACTGCTTGCTGTGAATTTGGATTCTAACATAGCCAATTCGAAGTAGAATCTGCGTATTGCAGTAAATGTTCGCTCTAAGTCGATAAGGGTGCCACGAGCGAGCACAAATGTGGATCCAAGAGAATCCAAACTCATAGAAGGAGTAAGAACAAGATCTGAATTTGACAATAATTGTAATTCTTCCTTGAAAATTAAAGAAAGTACATTTTCTACAACGAACGTTATAGAAAGGAGACTTGAAACTAATGCATGAATTATTCGAACAAATTTGTGAGACGAAGAAGAAATAGAGAGAACGAAGAACTTCATTGTAAGATGAAAAGTCAGAATCATACATATATATGATTTTAAAATCATATCTCCTCTACTCGTCACCTTTTGTTCGATAATTTTACGGCCTAATATAGATAGATAGCTATATATGGAAGACCAGAACGTAAAAAAGTTTGTTTGTGAAGAAGTGGTTATGTCGTAGGACAGCCGTATTTGATGTTCGTGCTAAAGCTACAATCAAAGAGGTTCATGTTCTTCTACTTATTTGGCAAAAGTTGAAAATTCATCATATCATTTTTGAATACTAGACTTGTTTCATTGCGATATGTAGGTCAATTCTGATTAAATAATGGTAAAAAAATTTCGAGAGAAAAATCCTTTAGGAAATGCAGACCACACATGTGTTACATAATTTTCATGCTTCATATAGTAATTTGGATTTATTTTTTGGTTTCAAACCACTTGAGTTTATACTTTCTTGTTAGGTGATCAAAGCCGACTTATTGAAGAGAGCTTGTAATATAGATTTATGATATAAAAGTAAACAATAATACAAAACAGGGTTTCCAATGTTATGTATTATATTTTATTTTAAATTAAAAACATATGAGTTTATGGGTTGCAATTTTTACAACCCCAATGATAAAAACATATGTATGGGTATTAGTTCAATGATATTTTCGCATTTTGGTGTGGTGGATGTCCTGGATGTTTTGGAGGTTCTGGATAATGAGGAATTGGAAATACGCCTGGAAACTGATTCACTGATACCTTTGTATTTTGGTGTGGTGGATGTCCTGGATGTTTTGGAGGTTCTGGATAGTGAGGAATTGGAAATACGCCTGGAAACTGATTCACTGATACCTTTGTATTTTGGTGTGGTGGATGTCCTGGGTGTTTTGGAGGTTCTGGATAATGAGGAATTGGAATTACACCTGGGAACTGGTTCACTGATATCTTGGCATTTTGGTGTGGTGGATGTCCTGGGTGTTTTGGAGGAAATGGTAGATGCGGGACTTGAATTTGGTTTACTGATATCTTCACATTCTGGTTTGGTGGAGGAGGAGGTTTCACGATTGGTAAAGTTGGATATCTTGCCTGGGCAAGACCAAATACAAGAAAGAAAAGGGTAACCACCATTGTTATTGGAGAGAACTTCACAATCATTTTCATATTTTTGTTTGTGATTAAAAATGTTTACCTTACCTTTCTTATTTATATTGGTGTAACATAAATAACAAGAAGAAATATAATTATTTTTGGTTGACTAAAATTATATGCTTACCAAAAACGTAAGGCAATATGATAATTATTTTACTTAAATTGTATGTTATAAATATAGTAATATAGTTATATTAGTTGAATATATGTTATGATTTCTTAATATATGTTATGATTTCTTTGGCAAAATATAAATTAGTTCTTTATAAATTATACGTTCATTCATTTGAAGATCATATCCAATGAATATTTCCCCAAAAGAGATGATTCCACAACATACCATCAATTCTAGCTCAAAACCATCAATTCTAGTTCATATAACTAGACATGTCAAACGGGTTAAATAGTCAGTGGAATATATGTTATGATTAAAACAAAAATAAAAACAAAGTTTAAAAATATATATATAGAAGATAAATTAAATAAAAATATAATAAATACTGTATCCAAAAACAATTAGTTTGTTTTTCTAATTTATTCCATGCAACATACACTTTCATCTTTTACATTTAGTAACTTTTCAACTTTTCATCTCCATGCTTAAATTAGGTCAAGTTTTCAATTTACATAATTTTTTGTTCATTTTAATTGTTTTGTAGACTTGAAAAGGGTTTAACAATTTCAATTTTGAGTTGTTTCAATATGTGTCATCAACCAAGTTAATAGGAAACTAAAAATTAGATTAACGGAAAAAAAATAATCACATATAATTAAAATATTATTTTAACAAATGCAACACAAAAACTTGAAAAATATAAACTATTTCTCAAGGTTAACCTATTCTTCGATTATTTCATAGTAACATTTTTGAAGTTTTATAAGATAGATAACAAAAATGGACTTGTTGAAACCCATAGGATAAGAACTTTACAGTGATTAAATTAAAACTGTCCTTTGACATATCATTATCAAACAGAATTAAGGAAAAACTATGTGGAAGTGGAAGAACATATGATAAATTAGAGCTTGAGGGAACAATTTTGTTTTTCATGACTTAAGTACTTAGTTTCATCTTCTAATGTTACCTTCTGCTTTCCTTGGCTTAGCACATCCATTAAACAGAGAGAATCGGCTCTTCCGAGTTCTCCGGGAACGAACAGGAGTTCCTTTAACCTGTTTCGACTAATCAAATCCGCAAAAGAAAAACAAATGAGAAGAAGTAAACATGGAAAAGAAGGAACAGTTTCAATTAATTAGAACAAACCTTGCTTCGTCTCTGAGTCTTTTTTGTGTTCCAACAAAATAATATATTACAACCAACTCTTCCTGATCCTGATTCGTATCCTCCTCTACACAACCAAAGCCAAAATGTTCATGAAGATAAGTTTATTATAAAGATCTTATTTGGTTTTTCTTTTCGATTTGAAACGAAAGGATCAGAGTGAGGAACTTACAGATTGTCTTTGTTGTTTCCAAAGTTAGTATCATGAAGTAAGCTTGGGGAAAGAGGACAATGCTGTCCTCTTGTACCAGTTAGATTCTCCTGAAGCTCACCATTGTCGCCGATTTTCAAAAGCTTCACTTCATTGTTTAACTCATCTACCCAATGGTGAGTGGTTAGTCCAGAAGAAGAAATAGCAGAAGCTACGTTAGGTTGGCGATAAGTGTCTTCTTGAGGTAGAATCTGATTTCTTTCGGGTTTTACCCGTATTATCGATCCAGGTGTGTCTTTATCAGCGGTTTGTAACCACGCGGTTTCTAATCTTTGTTCTCGGATGATCGATTCTATCCTTTGCATTGGGAGTTTTGATCTGCTTTCCTCGCTGCTACCAACTTCAACATCTGATTCAGCATTTATACCAGCGATATTATTTAGATGCCCACTTTTGTTGGTCATTTCTGGTTTCCGGGTTTGGTGAGGGACGACGAGTAACTCGGTTTCAGGCAAGAGGATTATCCTGACCTCTACGCTTCGCCTTAGTACCATTTCGATCGAGTTTGTGATACTGCTTAAAAACCTTTCCGCTCTCAATTTAATATCGGATTCTCCAAACGCGATATAAGCAACTAGAATACCTGCAAATCATGTTCATTTTATCAAAATCTTTTAAAAGGAGAAAAACAAATAAGTGAGCAAAGAAAGAAACTTCTAGGCTTTTTACCTTCAACTTCACTGATAGATATAAGTTTCCCATGAGTATAGAGCAGCTGCCTCAGTGTCTTGGAGTGACATCTTTCAATACATTTTCTCCATATATCGTTAAGTTTCTCTGAACTTCTTTGATTAAGCATCATGGTGCTTGCGATGCTATTTTCATGTGAGGCAACGGAAGCTTCGCTCTCTATAACTTGGCTAGATGAGGAGGATTTATAGCAGTTATTATCGATAACCCTGGAGAATGCTTTCGCTTCATGGGAATGATTCCCGTTCCTTTTTATAACCGAAGCTGGGGATGCTGACTTACTAAAGTGAAGCCCTCCTATTCTTTGTTTGTAAGCCATCACTTCCCTTGAAATGCTTGACGGGTCATCGTCAGTTGCTCTAGAGCTTTGCCTTCTACTACTTCCTGTATGTGTGGTGCCAGGGGAAGGCATTGACCCAAGCTGAAGCAAAGTCGCTGTGAACCATGTTGAACGGTCATTAGAAACTCGAAGCTGCTTCTCAGCCTCAGAAAGAAGTTTCAAAGCATGCTTTAATCCCTCCATATCTGCTTCAGTCACTACAAAAACAAAGCAAGAATTCTCCAAAATCAAACTAAGTGGTTTATGACTCATCATAAAGTGTAAAATTGCTCTCACAGGATATATTAGCTTAAGGTTGTGACAAAAAATGGAATGGGCAATGATCTCAACAAGCTAACAGATCATAACGCCTCAATAAACTACTTTTTTTAGCACATATGACCAATATGGATTTTAAATACTTTGCTGGGAACTCACAGTTTCTTCCGTCAAGGAAGGCGTTGCTGAATTTTTCATCTACGACCTTGTATGTACCAGCAATGATATCCATGATAAGACTGGCGAGTTGAGACATCAAGACTATTGGGTCAGCTCCAAGGTCCAACAACTCTCTAGCTCGCTTCACGGTCTCTGCCGTGTCAGAAGACAATGCTAATTCCAAGAGTTCCAACAATTTTTCATCTGAAACAACACCCACCTGCACAAATTTTATAACCTTAATAAGTTTTTACTTTTTTCCTATGCACGGTTACATAGAAGAACTAGAAAGACTTACTAGCTCGTTTACTAGAGCAGTGGTGATGCGTTTTCCCAGCAAACTCAGCTGCTCCAACATAGTTTCAGCATCTCGAAGTGAGCCATCTGCGTTCATAGCAATCAGGTCCAACGCATGCAAGTCTACATAAAGATTTTCGTCTGAAGCAATTTTCTTTAGTCTCACTACTATGTCAGAATCTTTGAGTTTATCAAAGAGGAACTTCTGGCACCTTGACTGAATGGTCCGAGGAACATTTTCAAGGTCAGTTGTTATAAATATGAAGACAACTTTCTGCAGAGGGTTCTCAAGAAACTTAAGAAAAGACAGCCAAGTCTTCGATGGCAGCAAATGACACTCGTCTATCACAAAAACCTTGTACATTGAGGAATTCCGTGGAAGTATCGTTGGTAGGTTTTTTAAAAGGTACCGAACCTTATCAGCTCCCTTCTTATTAGCTCCATCAAGTTCCCAAAAATCCTTACTTTTCCCAGACATGAACTCATTGCACTCTTTACAGTACCCACAAGGCTTCATTTCTTCAGTGGCCACACAATTTAGGGCGGCTGAAAAAATTCTTGCGGTTGATGTTTTACCAGTTCCTCTAGGACCCTGGAAAAGATAAACAGGAGCGATCCTACTCCTTTTTACAGCGTTCATTAACGATTGAACCACTATACTCTGTCCAATCAATTCCTCAAAAAACATTGGTCTGTACTTTTGGCTGAAACTTCGGATTGTTTCCGGTGTACTTCCGTCTTCTCCTTCTCCATCTAACGCTACAGCCTCCAAACCATCTTGACTCCTATAACTAGTAGACCACCTCCTCCCATCTAATCTACTCTGAGCCTCTAAATCAAGCTCTCCGTAATTGGTGGAAAGCTCGTCATCACTAAGCCCGGTTCCTAAAGAAGACCCTCCTCTACCATCACCACCATATGTGAGTAAAGGTAAAACACCTTGTGCACTTCTACAAGCAATTTTTTGTTTACTATACCCTCCAGAAGAATGTCTATTATGTCTACGATATACAGATTGACTCCGACACAAAATGCTACTTCCGGTTCTTCTCAAAGTATCCGAAAACGATGGAGAACAACAACTTCTGCATCCACCTCTATGTTTCATCGCCTTCTTCGTCCAATAACACGGAATGCCACAACCTTGCCTCCCAGGTAAATCCAAGTTATCATCCAACTCATCATCACCATCATTCAGCGAAGTCGTGGTACCATCCCAAGATCCAACAGTGCTTGGATTACGAACAGCATACATATTATACGAGCTAGTGGATAGAGCCGGTGTACTATTATAAGTACATGAAGAATCCTCTTTTCTATTATTAGCTCTCAACAATTTAGAAGAAGAACGTGACCAGTTCTTCTGCTTCAGCTTCTTAAGCAAAGGAGATGCACCAGTAACCTTCCTAAAATCCTCTGAATTACTCAATTCTTCCTCTGTATCATCTGATCCAGCATTACAGTTTCTAGCAACAATGCCATCTCTAGGTTGATACTTTGACAAAAAATCCAAACGAGACGAGCTAATTTTTTGCTTACTCTTCTTCTTACAACTACCAACATTACTCTTCCTCATCTTTGACACACCTTGTGACGCTAGATTCGTATCTCTACACCTAAAACCCATCGAAGCTGATTGGATATCTCCAAGATATGAATCACTCTTGGAATCACCACCATTCCTCGCATCACTCACATCATCATCATCATTAACACTAGCTTGAGTCCAAGAAGAAGCATCTTCTTCTTCTTCTTCTTCCTTACCATTCTTAGCTAATCCACTTTTCTCACTAGAAGATTTCTGAGTCTTCCAGTTATACAAAAACACCTTCTTCTCTTTCCCACGATTAGTACTACTCTCTCCTCGAATCGGAAACTGACTCGAACTCCCACCGTTTCTACTCACCGGAGTCTCGAAAACCGTGACGGATCTTGACGAATCGAGAGGAGATTTCCACGAGGAAGTAGTGCCTGGATCGCGTAAAACACGGCCAGCTTTTCTGATTTGAGTAAGCTCCTTCTTCAGATGCAATTTACTCAGATCCGAAACTCTCGAACCTGACATTTTTCTTCCCAAATTTGAATCAGCTTCTTTCGATTTCTTCCTCTTCTCTCAGCTTCGCGTTTTCAGTAACATTTCAAAAACTGTGCAAATTCTCAAACATAGAAGCGAGACCTAATCAGAACAACGCCATGGAAACAATCAAAGTGAAGAAAATCAGAAGAATGTAAAACAGTAGATCCAGTTTATCAAAAAAGAAGGAATCGTAGAAACAGCACGAAACACTAAGAAGAAAATAAAAATACTTGTTTCTTCTTCACCAGAGTTCGCCGGAACTAAGGTCTAGGGATTATACATTCGCCGGCGGTGGAACAGAGAATGATGAATCTCGAGTTCTGAAACTGCTAGTCGCCTGCGACTGCGAGAGAACGCATGAAGGAAAGCGAGAGACAAGAGAGAGACAATTAATTATTTTCAATTTTAAATTTCAATTTTAATTTTTTTTATTTTTTTAATGAAAAGTGAAAAAACAAAATCTGTAACTCCCGAAGAAAGTGTAGATTCACCTTTTGCTAATGCTCGGGTCTCGTCAAAGCATTTTCATTTCTTGTTCTTTTTTCTAAAACAAATGTTTCAGTAGTAATTTTGTATTTGATAAAAACAAGTAAATTTAGTCAAAAAAGAAAAAAATAAACATATGAATAGAGAACAGTTTGGTGCATTATCAGTTTGGTGCATTATCAAAGATAACATCGACCACCTCCTATCAAGTGAGAGTCAATCTCTCGAAATCAAAACCAAAAACTTCATATCCCGGCAAGTTAAAAAGTTTTTTTTTGGATAAATTTACATTACAATAAATAAAATAGAACATACATTATGTTATAACTATATTTATTACTTTAACAAAACTATATTTTTTACAGGAATAATTTTGAATTTTATGCTGTTTTTGTTTTTAATAGTTATGGTATGAAAATGAACATTTAAGATTATCATAACTATGAGAATAAATAGTGTTGTTGAATATTAGTTCATATGACGATATATAGAGTGTTATTGAATACTTACATTTGTTTTTTCAACATGTGCGTTTTGTTTATATATGTTACCTTACTGATGCCATAATATATTTCTATCGATCTTATATCATCAAATTTAGTTGTATACATAAAAGGGCATTCGCGAATTTTTTTTCCTGAATGCCATACAATGTTACAATTATTTTAAAACCCGATCTTCACTATATGACTACAATTCTAGTTTTAAGAAAATAATAATTTTGGTCATATTTTTAAGACTTGAATATTAGTATATCGAGTTAATTACTGCCAAAAAAAAACTTATCTTTTTATTAAAAATGAAAAAAAAAAAAAAAAAAAAAAAACCCTAGTTTGATGCACTACCAATGAAATAGAGAACAGTTTGATGCATTTTCAGTGAAAATATTTTTATATGGTAGAATAGAAAGATTATCTTAATGAAAAAAATTATACATTTAAGGTAATTTTCCCGCCATAGTTTAATTTCTTCATTTGCTTTTTCAGTGCTTCTCAAATTCTTTTCATACTCATAAATGTTATATTGTAAGGAAGTTTTTGTTGTTGAATAAATTTACATTACAATAAATAAATAAAGAATATACTGTATCTATACTATTAATTGGGAAGCATTGGATAATAAATAACCTTATCAAGGGTAAAATATTACAAGAAATGCCATTAGAAATTTTGTATTCAAAGAGTAATTAAAAGATATCGTGGAAGGATAAAATGGCAAATTGCTGGTTAATAAGACGCGGATCTTGGGTTATTGGGTCGGATCTATATTTGTACTCCTTTGGTAAAACACGCGGACCTTGGTACTTAGCATTCGGATCCGTCATACTCGCGGATCTCATCTGATTGGGCTTCGCGGATCATGGTCTTTTTGATGTTCTCGAATATACTCATTGAGATCTCCGAAGTTAATGCCATAATCAATTTAGATTCAATCACTCAAAAGAGATTTCTATAACAAACAAATCCAATATAATCCGATTAGTAAATAAGGAATTATCTCTTTAAATACGAATTCAGTTATTGGATTTTACCAAACATAACAAAATCTATATATTCAAATACTAACAAATCAAGCATATACCTTAACAATCCATATTCTTAAATATATTACTTTGATATGATTCTCTAAACCCTAAAAAGCTAGCCGACCTTGCTTATTATAAATATAGAATGTCAAATGCCAATGAAGATACACACTAACCTTTCTTACCGAAAACTCTTCTGTTCTTGCTCCTTTAAAGAAAATGGCTGCAAATCTTGGTATCGCCAATCTTGACGACATCAAACCCTTCAAAACAGGTAGGAAAATCCAAGTTAAAATCTAGATCTTATACTAATTACAATCTTATAATAATCATCAAGGTGATCCAATTATTAACACAAGTATTTTTATTTTCTATATAGGATACTTTAATTCATGCTACTATTAAATGAATGCAAACCAGGTGACTCCACTTCTTTTTCAAAACCTATATGACTATGCTTTGCAAGAGACATTTGATGTAAGAGGTAACTATTACTATTATTCTGTAAGAATTGATTGTTATCGTTCTATTTATACTCTAATAATCTTTTTCCTTTTTTCAATCTGCTTTTACTGGTAAAAGTTTGTTTCTAACATGCATTTGGTGTTACTGAAATTATTTTACAGAGAACAAATGATGTTGTTTAGAATCACGTATCTGTAATTTTCATGAGAACTTTTTTCAAGAATCTCAAACATTCAATTCAAAACACCTTAACTTTGTTCTCAAAAGTTTACTATGTTTGTAACTTCATATTAGGCAATATGAAGTTAACGTTCATATAAATAATCAGTAATGATGATTAAGTATTATCAAACAATAACAGAAGTTAATGTATTGCTAATCTCTAATTTAGTTAACTCATTTTAACAGACAATGACAAAAAAAAAATTTATAACAATTCTACTAATTCTAAATGTATAACAGCAACTATCCATTCGTAACAATTAACAACAACAATATGGAATCCTTATCATCTCACTAACCTTTAACACTGCTTCAAGCTGTCTGAATAGCTCCAAAGACGACATCAATAGAAGCCTCATCCATAAGAATTAAACATGGATATTATGCTTGACCTGTATGCATTTAACATTTAAACTCTAATTTAGTAAAATCATTTAATATACAATGAAAAAAAGAAAAACGTACTATATAACTTTGTCTCAAATTCAAAATGTATAACAGTAGCTAAATATTCTTATCAACTAAACAAAAGTCCTTATCATCTCACTAACCTTTAACACTGTTTCATGATTCTGAATAGCTGAAAAGATGACATTTAAACTCCCTTCATTATATGATTTAAACTCTGACATGAATACTGGCATGTATACATTGAACTTTCTATCATCAGGACCCAATATTTATAAACAACTATGGGTTTCTCATAATCGCAACAGAAAACTTATATGAAATATGGGTCATCTTTCCAGCTTCTTCATAAACATCTTCTTTTGGCATCATCATGTTTGTAATTATATGAAATATGTATATATATAGACAAATTGTCATTATCATGTAACAAAATCTACTGTCAAAATCTATACACAATCTAGCTTATGAATATATTGGATTTAATATCCGAATATATCCTATACTATTATTTGGGGAGTACACTTTATAAGATACCCTTAACTAACCTTCTCATTTGTAAAAAATTACTTAAGAATGCCATTAGAGATAAAAATTTAAAGAGTAAATTAATTCAGCTCATTAAGGATAAACAAGTCAAATACTAATTTATGCAATTTAATTAATTTAATTATTAAAAACGAAAATATATTATTAATTTAAAAAAAAGAATGACCAATCAAAATGAACATATAAGATTTGATATCTAACTTACCATATTAATTTGTTATTAATCATTATAGTTCACCTCTCATCTTTATATGATTCTATTTTTATGAAACAAATAAATCATCATATCATCCATATAAACAAAAAAAAGTAATTTTTTTCTCCATATGCCAAGATTTGAATTTTTAAAAACGAAATTAAATTGTAAAATCTATGAAGAAAAAAATTTAACGGGTCAAAAATTCACATTTGAGTAATATATTTCTTTTAACCAAAAATAAGTTCAACTAAAATTTAGACTGAGTAACGGGTCAGAATTTGAATATTTATATTCAATTTCATACATTTATTTTTTGAAATGTATTATTTTATATACTATAATAAGATTTTTAAACATTTTAATTTGCAACATATAAAATTAGTTTTACTTGATATTTTTCAAGAATATCATCAATATTTAAAGAATATCATCAATAAATATTCTAATTTGATTTTTGTAAACAAATATTTATAATAGGCAGTGGGTTAAATATAATATATTATATTAACAAATGAGTTATGATCCTTATAATTGTTTGAATATTTCTATTTAATTTCATATAATTCTTTTTTGAAATTCATAATTTTATATACTAAAAGAAATATTTTTAAAGATTTTAATTGGAACATTTAAAAATAGTTTAATTTAATATTTTAATGAATATCATAATTCATAAATATTTAATAGATTAAAAAGATAAAAAAAATTATAAATACTATAATTTTCTAAAAAGATATATTTAAAATAGTTATAGTAGGCGGAGAGTTACATGTAATATATTATATGATATAAAATTATGATCCTTATAATAGAAGGCATGTTAAGATTATATGATCAGATAGATTAAATAAGGTTGACACCTCAAAATATTTGAAAATTTGATTGTGCAAGCAATTTTGGAAATAACGAATAATAGATTGTGCATGCAATATTTTCATTAGGATTCTAAAATAAATATATAGACTCCACGCACGGGTTGAATTTGGTATATTATATACTAAATATATGTTCATAACATATTCGATTACGCGAATAATTGATAAATTCCGTATTTACCTCAAACAAATCTCTATTTCAACAACCAAAGAATTAGAAATTGAAAAAAGAATTTTCTAAATTAATTCAAAATAATAGCTAACTATCTTAATTAATTAAAAATAATCTACGTTTTAGAAGCGATTCATTTATAATATTTTGATTTTTGATCTAACTGAATTATATGCAATCTCATTTTGTGGTTGTTAATATAAATTTACTCATTTTTCAGACTATATTAATTTATTAAAATAATTTTATTTTCTGTTTTCATATCTTTAAAAAAAATCTATAATTGAGTATAATTAAAAAAAAAGATATTCATTCTAATATTATATATAGGGACTGACAAAAATCTAATTATATTTTTTCAATTACTATTATAATATATCACAACTTTATTCTAAAATATATAATATATAAATTTTGTAATAAATAAAATTTAACCCGTACTGTAGTACGGGTGATGATCTAGTATACATTATGTTGGTGCACAAAAAAAAAGAGAATATACATTATGTTATCTTTTAAAAATAGTTATGTTGTGAAAATGAATATTTATGATTATCATACTTGCTAGGAGAATAAATAGTGTTGTTGAATAAATTATTTACGTTTTCTCAACATATGCCTTTTGTTTATATATGTTACCTTACTGATGACATAATATATTTTGTTGATCTTATGTTATCAAATTTAGTTTGTACCTTTTTTTTTTTTTGCTAAAATTTAGTTTGTACCTTTAAATAACACTAGATCATCACCCGTACTTTTAGTACGGGTTGAATTTTATTTATTACAAAATTTATATAATATATATATTAGAACTAAGTTTTAATATAGTATAATAGTAAGTGAAAAAATATTAATTTTTTTATCAGTCCCTATATACAATATTAGAATAAATGTAGAATTTTTTCTATAATACTCAATTATGGATAATTTTTTTTTAAAGATATGAAAACAGAAAATAATTTTATTTTTTAAAAGGTAATATTTTTTGAACAATGAGTTAATTTATGTTAACAACCACAAAATAGGATTGCATATATTTCAGTTAGATCAAAAATTAAAATATCATAAATATATCGCATATAAAATATAGATTATTTTGAATTAATTAAAAAAATTAGCTATTATTTTGAATTAATTTAGATATTCTTTTTCAATTTATAATTATTTGGTTGTTGAAATAGAGATTTGTTTGAGCTAATCTAATTACAGAATTTGTTTGAGATTTATAATTACGGAATTTACCAATTATTCGCATAATCGAATATGTTATAAACATATATTTAGTATATAATAATAGCAAAATCAACCCTTGCGTGGAGTCTATATTTTTATTTTAGAATCTCAATATTTCATTTTAAAATATTGCGTGCACAATCTATTATTCGTTAATTCTAAAATTGCTTGCGGAATCAAATTTTCAAATATTTAGAGGTGTCAAACCATATTTAAATGTTCTACACTATTTTTAAATATTCCAAATTAAAATCTTTAAATTTTTTTGTAGTTTATAAAATTATGAATTTCAAAAAACAAATTATATGAAATTAAATATAACTATTCAAATAGTTATAAGGATCAAAACTCATTTCATCATATAATATATTATATTTAACCTTCTACCTATTATAAATATTTTTAAAAATAATCAAATTAGAGTATTTATAATTTTTAACTTTTTGAACTATTAAGTATTGATGATATTCTCTAAAAATATCAAGTAAAACTTATTTTAAATGTTGCAAATTAAAATATTTAAATTTTTATTGTAGTAAATAAAATTATACATTTCAAAAAAATAAATGTATGAAATAGAATATAAATATTCAAATTCTGACCCGTTGCTCAGTCGGAATTTTTGTTGACTTTATTTTTGTGTAAAAAAAATATATTACTCAAGTCTGAATTTTTGACCCGTTTAATTGTTTCCTTTATAGATTGAACAATTTATATGCGTTTTTAAAAATTCAAATCTTGGCATATGCAGAATTTTTTTTTTTTTTTTTATTATGTAGATGATATGATGATTTATTTGTTTCATATTAATATAATCATATAAAGATGAGAGGTGAAGTTTAATGATTAATAACAAATTAATATGGTAAGTTAGATATCAAATCTTATATGTTCATTTTGATTGGTCATTTAAAAAAATAATAATAACAGATTTTCGTTTTATAATTTAATTAAATTAATTAAATGACATAAATTAGTATTTTACTTGTTTATCCTTAATAAATTGAATGAAATTTGTTCTAAAAGAAGATTTTTGTAATGGCATTCTTAAGTAAATTCTTACAAAAAGGAAGGTTAGTTAAGGGTATCTTATAAAGTGTACTCCTCAAATAATAGTATAGAATTTGCAAAAAGTGAATTTTCTGATCTACAATGATACAATTATTAAAATCCGATATTCAGTATATATGACTACAATTCTAGCTTATTCCGTTCATATATATAAAAAATTGGTCATATTTTTAAGACTTGAAATATCAGGATATCGAGTTACTAGCAAACAAAAAAAAAACTCTTACCTATTCATTAAAAATGGAAAAAAAAATAAAAACTATAGTTTGAAGTTAATTGTTTTTAGAAAAACAAATGCTGCAACGTGTTTGATTTTGATTACTCACAAATTCACAATTTTTACCGTTCAAACCAGAAAATCTAAAATGAACAAATACCAAAAAACTTACGTAGAGATTGGAGGGTTTTCCATTTTACAACATTAGCTTGTTATAGCTTTAACCATTTTTATGATCATTTTATTTCGTTCATGATTCAAGAGATCTAGAGATAACTAAACTTAGTTTCTCATGTTAATTAGCACATTCAATTCCCATAAAATTAGTTAGCTTTCCTTCAATTCTTGTACATACAAATGTCCATAAGTACGATACGGATCGATAAAATCCGATAATTATGTACCTCACCAATGTTTTATGAGCAATGAAATGCTGAATCTTTGTCCTGACAAATGTCTTTACTGTACAATAAAAATCGTATGTGTTAGCTGTTTTAATGTTTGGTCCGTTGGATACGCCGACGAAAATGTATAACATCACATGACTATTTGTTGCTATTATTAGTATTTTTATTATTATTACGGTCCCTTATTAAGTTATTATTATTGATTCCGTTATATGTTTATAACGACTACTTGTTGTTATCAAGGTATCTACGTGCATAGAGATCGAAGAAATGATTTATTCAAGGAATATTTTTAATGCAAAAAGGAAAAAAAAAAAAGAGAGGAACATTTCTAATAACGTAAATTTAATCATCTATAATAAATCCAAAATATTAAATACTTAGTCTGTCAGTCTGTAATTAATAATTTTAAGTTTTCTAACCAACAGAGCCAAATTACGATTAATAACAACTGAGGTAATTGTTGAGCTATATAGCTGCCACAAAAAAAAAATGTTGAGCTAACTTTCAATGATGATTAATTGGTCAGATAGACATTAGAAAGTTTAAAGAAAGGATTAGATGGAACACCACTTCCAAACCATGTCTTAAATCCAATTATTACAATCTAATTATAACAATTTTAATTTATTTTTGTCAACTCTACAAGGATAATGCGCCGTATAATTTTATTTGAATGTCATACTACCTTTTTTCATAACATCATGACCAAAATATGGATTTGGACTTAGGAAACTTGATCTCTTATTCTTATCAACATTAGTTATTATTTTTTTTTAACAATCCACAGAAAAATTAGATACGTTCCACGTACAATTTCCAAAGAAGAAATAACAATTTCACTATAGACGAATCTTAGATTAGACGATATAATGATAGAATCTTATCAAATCATTTTAGTTAGCTTTTTGAACATCAGGCATATATTGACTACCGTTATGTGTTTTTTTAAGTCTAGTTTGAAAAAAAAAAAATTTTTTTAAAAAAAGTCTAGCTAGTTTGATTCGTCTGAATACCAAATTCGGAACAATATTAAATTAATTATAAAGATTATGTAAATTAAAGATGAAACTGAAGTGAAATACAAAAAAAAAATGTTTGATGATTATTAATATTCAAATCTATTCGTAATTTCGTCCTTACATAGAAAGAATTTATATCCACTAAAATGTATGTAGTTCAACGGATAAATTTGGTAACCTTTTTTTCTATTTGTCAACTTGATTTTGGCTTGAAGCATTAAAAGAGAATGAATATGTTAAAACATTGATCGATCCAGTGACTTAGCTTTGAATGGTTACCGATCATATATCAACAACACGAAAGATGTTGAAAATGAAAAGTTTGTGTACTTATTTGTAGGGAGTTTATTGTGAATTTGCATTAAAGAAAAGCTTATGGTTACTTGTAGGTTGGGTTCTTTACTTCTTTAAATAATGCTATTGTACGTTTGCATGCAAGAAAACAAAAGGCCTAATAAAATCACATGCAACGGTTTTGTTAGATATATAGGGAGGCCCCTGTCCCTATGGCCCATATTGTATTTATAATCATTTATTTCATGTATTTTTTTTTTTTTTTTTTTTGACATTTTTAGATCGACGAGGCCCGATCCATAGTCAATCCCTATTACGCGGGATAACGCGATTTAGTGGAGTCAAACTCCGATGGAGAAGACAAGTCAAATAGATTTAACCACTTGACTAAAGGCATGTCTCCCTCCGTGTATTTGTTTTAATAGATTCATTTTACATCATTGTTTCTTTCAATAATCAGAAAATAATCCGGACCTTTACCTGACTAATCTTTCAGGATGCGTGTAACCAGTGTAACCATCGAGTAATCTATTCAACGATTTTCCTAATGGCTTTAAAATGTAATATCATTTCGATTGGCAAATTAAAAATGGTTGGATAATTTTTGTAGCATAATAAAAAATTAAATATATGCTAGGGGATCTTTAACAAAAAAAAAAATATATGCGGGGAAGAAAAAAATTAAATAAAAATTAACTGGGGGAGTGGGTCTTAAGAGTTTATGTATCCAAGATTAGCCTTTGCATGTTGAGAATATGTAGCATAATGCATGAGAATGACAATAACACACACTTGTCACTTTAGATGATTTATGAAATAGAAAATTATGTAATTTTATAAAAAAAAAATATAGCAAGCAAATAAATGCGTGGCATGATACATATGCTTACCCAAACACAAATCCTTTTCTAACTTTGGGCTCAACTTGACCTAGTCAAGTAATAATTTGGGCTGTCATAATCTATCAACTTTAATCTATCACTTATTCAACACACAACAAGATCCTTGTGCACCAAAGAAAAGAATATAAATATTAATTAATTAAAATTGAACCATTTTTTAAAAGAAACGGTAAACAAAGAATTAATTACGGATTTTGCCCTTTTTTATAGTGGCATTTGTGGATTTTGCCCTTTTCTGAATAGTTTGTGAATTTTGCCCTTTTTCAGGCTCAAAAAATATGATTTAACATGCGTTTCACTCGTTATGTTTGGGTTTAGTCGGTTCTATTTGTTCTTAGGGTTTAGTATTTGGTATAAAGTACGTATTTTTGCAAAAAAAATCACAAAATACGTACATTTTTAAATGTTAAAAAAGGGCAAAATCCGTAAACTATTCAAAAAATGGCATTTTCGTAAGTTTTTCCCAAAAAATGGCATTTTGGACAATAATCCCGTAAACAAATGTAAACTATTATACCTATGCGTCTCGTTCTATAAAACATACTCTCTATCTTTTTGCTTTTAAACCTTTTGACCAATACCAATTTCTTATTATGGAGATAATCAAATAAACTAAACTTAACTACTACATAAGAAATAAAATTATTTAATCATATGAAAACAACATATATATTGCTAAATGTAAGAGAAAGTAAGAGATAAAATATGATAAAAAAAACTAACCACATAATGGTTTCACAATTTTCGCCAATATCTTAAACAGACCAAACAAATTAGTAGTAGAATTAACATTAACAACAAAAAGTCCAAAGAAAAAAAAACGAAAAGACAGCACCAATTGTAAATAATAGTCAATAGTCAATAGTCAATACCATAATATTAAAGACTAAGCAAAAGAAAAAAAAAAAGATGTTACCTTCTTACATTTTCTAAGTCCCTTTTACTGGCATTTCTTATAAACTGGGAACTTCTTCTCCTTCTTTCACAATTTTCTACTAAGTCGTTTACCTTTTTATAATCTGGTTATTAAACTTCAAGGTCTGGCTCTCTTGTTACTGCAACTTGGGCATTTGTAATGCTTGATGTGTTCTGCTTTTGCAGGTGTTATCTTCACACATTTTCCATGGAACCATTTCTCACACGCGTCGCAGCAAATCCAGAACTCATCTGTACCGTAGTTGTCTCCACAAGCGCCACAAACCGCACCTTGTTCATCGTCCTCTTCCTCGTCTTCACTCTCATCATCTTCTTCTTTTGGCGGTGGAGATGACATCTTTGCAACCTTTGTGAGAGATTCGGATTGGCGAGACTGCTTGTGAGGAATTACAAAGAGGTAACAAGTTAGCAGAGAGTTACAGAGAGAGATATTGATAAATATGGCGAAACAGAAGAGATACCTTGAGGCCACTAGGTTTGCTTTTGCTATTGTTGTTGTTAACAGATAGATCCTTGGATTGCTTTGCATTGCTGCCACTCACAACTTCGAAAATGGTTGGCAGCTCATTAATCATCTGGAACAGTCTCTTCCTGAAAAAGAATCGGTCCATTGCATAAGCTTAAAGGCAAGTAATAGCTAAATTGTTTCAACAAACTTAATTCCAGAGGAGAATTTGTTGAGATCCAAATCAGTAAAGTTCATTTATTCAATCCACCAAAAGAACTACACATTAAGACACTTTGATTCGCGACCAAAGACTAAAACCAAGAAAAATCCAGAATCGCCAACTCAGTCTGCTCAAACTTCCTATCAATATACAAATTCAGAATCACCAACTAATTCTGCTCAAACTGTTTAACCTGTCAGCTACCAGTATCAGCTAATGGATTCAATGATCGCTGCTGCAACAACGGTACAATCCAGTACAAACTACCTAGGCTAATTACAGTGATCCTGGACTAGACTAACACAAGAAATACTAATCAGAATCAGAGGCACATATCACATCTATTGACCTATATCTTATATATATCTCAATAACATTGATCAAGTTAAGTGTTCTCTATTCACTTCAATTCTGTCTCATGAAGCAAAGGATAGAAACTGGGAACCACTTACAAAAAGAGTTTAACAGAAACCGACCCTTTGAATAAGATCCCGTGAGTTAAAAAAATCCACACAGAGATTGTTGATATCAGGCACAAAGACAAAACTCTAGAATGATCATTATAACCTTACCACACATAAGCACCCGCAATATTTTCATATATGAGACGCAACACTCAAAAAGACCCGAGGTTAAGAAGGAACCTTACCTTTCGTTCTTACCAAATCCAAAACGTGCACCAAAGTAAAATGCAACAGAAAGCAGCCATGAATCACTGTGAACCGCAACTAAAGACACCCAATCCTTTTCTTGCATTCCGTCTCTTGCGAAATTGATACCCAAAGCTGGTTCAGGAAGCTCAGGAGGAACTTCCTCAACGGGTAGATTAACCTCCCATGTCTCATTTGGAAGTCCATAGAGACACAAATTCTCCTTCTCTACATAAACAAGAATGAAACACCTTAAAGAAAAACCACACAGAGGACTAACACAATCTTTTTTTTTTTTTGACTAACACAATCTTTAACCAACACAATCAACAAACAAAGTCTCCAAAAAGGTTACTTTGAAGCTAAACAAGACTAATTTAACAGTTGTGAAGAAATAACTCACCAGGATCACACGTTTGGTAAAACTTCACCATATCTGCATAAACAAAACACAAACCCAGAATCGTCAAATCTCACCAAAGAAACCCACAATTAAAAAGTTCTTCTTTTTCAAAAATCCAAATGCAATAAATCCGTAACTCTATAGATACTTATCATTCTGATTCGCAAGTGAGAAACAAATTAAGCTAAAATCGGACGAAGAAGACCAAAACTCACCATTTGTGAGAGCTTTAATAAGACCAGCTCGTCGACCTCTGAAGTCGCTAAAGACCTCTTCAACAGTACGAGGTATTGGATGAGTGATTCCCTCCATTTCACAAACGATGTCACCGGAGAATGAACAGAATCGCCGGAGAATATGAGTATTCCGGTCAAAATCAAAATCTGAGACGAAACAAAAAAAAAACCCAGAAGGAAAAATATTCACTTTGGGTTTCGGATTTGGGGAAATGAAATTTGTAAATCTCTGAAAGAGAGATTTTTTAATTTGGGGAAAATTGAGAAAAGAAAAATAGACAAAGGAGCTAGAAACCCTAAAACGATAAAACAAAAGGGATCGATCAAAGATAATTTTGGGGCTGAGAAGTAATAATATTATTATAAAGACAACATTGTGTATTTTATTATTTATCTATTAATAATTAAAGACAACATTGTGTATTTTTTTGTTTATGTAATAATATAAATTCAGTTATTAATTCCGATCTACATACCCTACTTATTTTTTGAGCTACATTCCCCATCTTATAGATTCCCGAATTTTACATTTTTATTTTAGTTTTTGGTCAAGACATTTATTTTAATTTTAAATTTCGAATATTCTGTGTTTTTAGAAGTGGACAAAAAAACATGTTGAATTAAGAGAAATCTAAGAAATGTGCCACACAATGTAGCAATTCTTACCAAAATTGCCACATTCCACAAATCCTTTTCAATTGTGCCACAATCCAATTTCTAATCCAACTTGCAAAGTCCATTTTGCCCTTTAGAGAGAAAGCTTTTTTGTTCAATCTCCATTCCTCTCATTTCTCTCTCATCTCTCTCTCTTTTTTCTCCAAAAATTGAAGCTCAATCTCCCTAGATATAAGAGTTCATCACGTTTTCGATCTAGGAATACATCGTTGGCGATTTAGCGAGATAAAAAATCTGGATCTGAATCTGGTTTGGAAAGTGGGAACGAATCTAAATCTGAGAAGGAAGAAGATACATGTGGACAACATTTCTTGTCTACCAAAATTTTCGAATTATGTCGTTTCGAATTCTTGTCCACCAAATTTCTTTGAAGTCTGGCTGTTTCAAATGTGGACAATATTTGTTGTCTTCCAAATATCTTCTCAATCTATTGTTTCAAATGTAGACAACATTTCTTGTCTACCAAAATTTTTGAAGTATGCCGTTTCGAATTCTTGTCCACCAAATTTCTTTGAAGTCTGTTGTTTCAAATGTGGATAATATTTTTTGTCTACCAAAATTTTTCGAAACAAAGTTTTGTCCACCAAATATCTGATATTTAGATATTTTCGTCTAAGGGTATTTTCGTCTTTGTCTGTCTGCCATAAAGTGGAGAAATGGCACATTGAGAAAAGAAAACTTTTTGTGGCAATTTGTATAAGTTTTGCTACAGTGAATGGCACATTAGACCAAAATCCCTTGAATTAATCGATACTTTGGTTTTCGTTTTCAGTTTCTGGCTTCTAATAAAGTTTAAACCGAATCTAAACCATAAAGAAAAAAAAAAAAAAAAAAAGAGCAGGCTGGAGGCATTAAATTGATTATATAAACATCCTTAAAAGTTAAAACAATTCAGGCCAGTTTGTATTGTACTGAAATGGTACGTCTGGCCCATTACAGAGTAGTGGGCTTTTGTAGGGGAAATAAGATTTGAAGTTTTGAATTTTTTTGTTTTTGGTCACCATTTGAAGTTTTGAACTATCATCATGTATACGACGTATAACGTATCTTTATTTATACGATTCGTTTGGTACTTTTGGTTTGAATAGTTTTTGCGTTTTGTACGTCGTACTAGATAGGGAACACGTTTAGCACAACGAAAATCTAGTTTGTCATGGAATAATAATAATGTGGTATAAATATAGAACTATTATGTAATCTATGAACTTAATATAGATAATTAATACACATCATTTACATAATCAAATAAAACATGCAAATACGGTTAGGTAAACCGGTTAGAAAGGTAAGTTTATTTTATTTATTTTTGTCAACGAAATGTAAAATTTAAAATTTATATTTTGCTAATGGATTTGCCACATATATTATTAAATGATTGTTATAAGGTCTAAAAAGACTATTATGAGTTAAAGCTTTAGAATGTTTTTTCATTAAGATATAGGATAATGATTTTTTACAATATACCTCATGCTAGCCAATGGCCATATCTTAAAAATCACGGAAACAACTGCTCTTACCAAATATTGCACGTCCTATGTCTATTTTCTTTTTTTTTTTGTCAAACCCTAAGTCTTAAAACTTACGAAGACAAAAACTAGCTAGCTTCTTTTTATATATCAATCTAATAATCAGTTGTTGAATTATCAAGAGTTAGTGGATTATTTATCTTTAAAGTCGTCGCATTATCAGGTAATTAACATATTGGATCTAATGTAAACGACAATGCCAAATGAATTCTAAAATTTAATAAATTAAACGACAGAAAATATATAAAAAAAACTAATATTTGTGAAATTTAGAAATGGAATGAAGACCAAATATCATTAGGTTGGATTTGATAAGGTTACCATTGTTAAACGATTGTGATTTAGTTAGTGTTTGTTTTTAGTCTATGGCTTCGGTTAGGGTTCTTACAAATTTTTTTTTTTACTACGTTGGATATTAGGATATAGCTTAAAGAAATAAACTTTAACACGAGAAAAAAATAAACTACTTAATTGACTATATATGTTGAGAATCAGTTCCATTACATAAACTCGCAGTAATCAATCATTGTCTATCGCTATATCAATATATAACGAGTGTGAAAATATGGCAAAGCAACATTAATAATTATTGTAATTGATAATAATCATGATCTAATTAAATTACTTAAAAGGAATATTAGTATAATGATCTCTGTTTCCATCTGGTACTATTGGATTCCACATGTCCCACAAAGCATTGTTTGGAATCGTTCCCGCGGGAATCATGTTCATAGCTAACGCCGCTTGCGTTTGAGGCATTAGTGCTGTTGCCGTAGTCGCCGCCACCAATTGTAACGCGTTTGCGTTAGCATTTTGTTGTTGAGTATGATGAAACTGTTGAGCAATTTGAAAGTATTGG
Source organism: Arabidopsis arenosa (assembly GCA_905216605.1). Lineage (NCBI taxonomy): Eukaryota > Viridiplantae > Streptophyta > Magnoliopsida > Brassicales > Brassicaceae > Arabidopsis > Arabidopsis arenosa. The sequence continues at coordinate 666,710 of LR999455.1, read as the reverse complement.
TGATTGATGTTACCTCCATCTGATATTTGGTAGTTAACTAGTCTCTGAAGATCGTCAACAATGGCGGTTTCATCATCTTCTTGATTACTCGTAGAGATTATCGATGTGTTGTTGCTTGTGCCATAAGGCATTGGACGATATATGTTTTGATTGGCTAAAGCTATGGTAACGTCAGAGTTACTGTTTGTGGTTGTTGTTGTGGTGCTGCCGTCGCCGGAATATTCGGTGGAGAGCTTCTCAAGATTGTTTATGTTGTTGTTGTTAAGGTTGTTGTCGGAATGATTAGAGGAGGATGAATGGTGTTGTTGTTGTCTTAAGGCTAAACGGGATGATGATGATGAGTTATGGTTATGATGTCTTGTGGAGAGAGATCGTGGTACCGATGGATGATCTTCTACTCCGGGCCTTTTGTACACTCGGCATAATGATATTTCAGCCTATAATTATACATTAACACATTGATTAGAGACTTGATACATATATCAAATTGTCATATAGACTAACAATATTTATGAAAAGTATCATTTATGAAGAGAATCACATGAAACTATGTAAAGTTAGCATTAGCAAAAAAAAAAAAGATAGCACGTTTAGAAGAAATTTAGACTACTATCATATGCGTACCAATGTATAATTAAGATGATTATATTTATTTATTTCTATATCTTTAATTGTGTAATTTTAGTTTTATAAGTACAAGTGAATATAATGTGCAATGCATACACATAGATTGGTAGACTTAATTATGTCAACCCTGTTGTTTTAGCTGTCTTATGCATACATCTTATACATAGAAACTTTATAAATTTATGGTTTCAAATGGTGACGACACATAAGTCGAAAGATCCCAAAAATGTATTTCTCTATCCATTGTCATTTTCCGTATATATAATATTTTTTCGGTCTACTCCATAAAACGTTATCATTCATAACTTCTATAGAGATTTTAAATTTTCACATATAGATATGTTTGTATAATTCATATATGCCAAATTATTAGAAAAATATTGGGTAACTTAAATAGAAGACATGAATTAATGTGAGAAAGAGCAGGAACATTCATGTGATAAATTGTAAGAAAAACTAACTATGCCTCTGCAGAATTAAGGTATATGAATGTCGAGTGTGATACTTGTGTGTGTATATATGTGTATGCATCTATCTATTAATGTATTCTACTATAACATATGGGCCATGTCTAGCAATTTAAAGAGTTCACGCATATGACATGAACATTTTTCTGGATTTAAGCGCAAACGCCGCCTGACATTTAGTCCATTCACAAGTATTTTTGATCTTATCGAATCAATTCTAAAATAAATAGAAAACTAATCAAAAATAAAATAAAATTTAAAAATTCAAACGGTCTAGGGATTAATTTCAATTTTGAAGGCCTCACCACCTAGCTAGGGTTATATCTATGTACATTTGTATAGGATATATTGAGAGTTAAATGAATTAATACCTTTTGGTATTTCTCGGTTTCATGGTGAGGAAGACGATACTCGTTCATGATCCAACTAGTACGAGTGCCTTTAGGGGCTTTACCGGAGTAGAAAACTAGGGTTTTCTTTAATCCGATTGGCCGAGAAGTCTCCGATCTGATCATCCGATCAGCCCCGGTGGCTTTCCAATATCCTGAAGTCGTTACTCGGTTTGGTCTATCTCCATTTCTATATTTCCGATCTCTTGGCACATAGAAGTACCACTCTTTCTCTCCTATCGCCGCCATAGCTGCATACACACATATATATCATTAAACATATATAAGCTAATTATGAAAACATACACATATATGTATATCTTATGATAGATTCGAAAGGTTTCTTAATTTAGGTTAATTTAAGAAAGAGGGCGAATGTTTAAAGATGTTAAGAAACATAGAAGATCGGCGAAGTAATAATCCATAAGGAGGTTACATATATAGGTTAAAAAAGAAATAGAGAGAGAAAGTGATAAGAGAGAAGGAAGATCTTAACATATGTATAGAAATTAAAAATATCCAAGTAGTTTGAGATGATTTATGTGTATATATATATATGTGTATGTGTGTGTGTGTGTGTGTGTGTGGGTGTGGGTGTGGGCATGGGTGTGTCTGTGTTTATGTGAAATGTATATTTACCAGGAAGTTCCCAAGGATCATAGCGATAAAGATCGAGGAAAGTGATGAGTTCTACATTGAAGCGTTTGCCTTCAACTTTTCGGCGAAGGTAAAACTCTATGAGTTCTTCTTCGGTAGGATGGAATCTGAATCCGGGCATGACCATGTCATGGTCATGATCATCAGCTTCATCATCATTTTGGACATGACTCTCTTGGCCGCCTCTGTGATCATCGTCTTCTATACCTTTTTCGTTATTGTTGACTTGGTTACTCATGGGAATGATGCTTGTTGTGGAGGATACAATTGCCATATATAAAAAGAGACTATATATGTATGTGTGTATGCATGTGGATTAAGATGATATGATGATGAAAAGAGATTAAGGGTTTGTTTGGTTTTTATACTAACAAGGGAAGGGAAAAAGAGAGATGAAATTGAGTGGTGATGAGTAGAGATAAGAGGAGGAGGAGAAGAAGGGACGACTATATAGGAATGAAACGTCATCGTTTTGGGGAGTTGAGACCAAACTAGAATAAGACAAAGAGAGAGAAGAAGAGAGTTAAGGAGGAGACAAAGACTTGTCAAATTGAGGACAGGGTGTCCACGGTTTTGTTTTCTTAGCCGTGCCTTTGGACCTTTCTTTCACTCTCCATTTCTAGTTTTTTTCATCAAAAAGATAAATATCCATCTACTACTAGCTAGTTTTACAAATCTTATATATATATATAATTTTTAAAATATCAATATTTATATATATATATATATATATAAATATATAAATATTGATATTTTAAAAAATTTATCTTATTTTGTTTCCTACATACTATGGTTTTAGATATTTAATAATTATTGGTTTTTAAAATAAAAGAAAACGAAAGTTAATATCTTTTATTGGAAAATTAAATATTATTCATTATAAACGGAAAAATATTTAAACATAACTAATTGACATTTTTAAAAATGGATGTCATAGTTACTAGCTCAATTCTACTTGAAAAATATAATTAACAGTTTTTAAACGTAATATTATCAACAGTTGATTTGAACATAGAGGAAAATTATGGACCGAAAGTCTAAAAATTATCAATTCAAGAAAAAAGATTTATAGTTTTCTCCGCATATGCACCATCACACGTTAAAAATTAATTAATTTTCGTTAGGTATATGATTGGTATTTTATAAAGACAATCTAAACTTTAGAGAATAACAAATTAGGTTGATTCATGTATACTTTATGGGTAAATAGTCTATATTTTTGGATCCAATCCATTCCTATAAATTGCGAAAATGTAACTAATCTAATCCTCCGGATCAAGGCATAGCGATAAAGGATCCATAAATAATTCACTGTTATATGTGGACTAATTGAATATCGGATATTCTTAAAATAATGTTAAAATTTTGGATTATTCTAGTTATTTTATTCATTGATTGAGCCAAAGAATTCTGATTGGTGGCCTATATTACTATTTAAATAATAATATCACGTATCTTACTATGTCACTCGTCATAAATATATTTACGTGTTTTTCATATGCTTCAGCTTCACGAACGTTCTCTTATTATTGTTTCACAACATTTTTTTTATGATATATTTGGCCCACCATATCTTCATTACATGATATTATTTCTACAATTATGAATGCAAAACAAACTGACTATGATTTTGCCAACGCTCTCCATGTTCATATGACTTAGTAAAAAGCTGAACTTACAGTACATATGTTAGAATTTAGAAACCCGCCAGTTCTTCAGAAATTGTATTAATATATTTTTAGGGAAATTGTTAATAATGCCACTTTTTCAATGCCACTTTTCAAAAATACCCCTTTTTTAAAACCTTATAAAAAATGCTCTTAAAAATATAAGATTTACCCAAATATGTATGTAATATTATTAAAACATACACAAACTACATTTCTATGTATCTAAAATCTTATAAATACTTTATAAATACCTTATAAATGCATTTTAAATACCTTTAAAAACCTTTAAAATATCTTGTAAAACTTTTGAAAAACCTTAAAAATCCTTTAAAATAACTTGTAAAACCTTTAAAAACACCTTATAAAACCTTATAAATACTTGGATCGAGTCTTCAAGTAGTAGTTACAATCTATAAGTACCTTATAAACCTAATAAAACTTTATAAAAATTTCAGATTTAAAAAGGGGCATTTTTGAAAATGGACATCTAAAAGGGGCATTTTTTAAAAAGGGCATGAGAAAAGGGGTATTTTTGCTAATCCCCCTTTTATATATATATACACAATATATTATGGGATATAGATATATGTATCTATATGTAGATTTGTTCCATTTTATTGGTAATTCAAAAAATATATATAAGATATTTACACTAAATAATAAACATCGTAACGACATTAGCATATATATAGCTGAGCTAAAAACTCTAGTCAAACTGTAATATATTTAAGTTCAACATGGAAAGATAGATAAAATATATTAAGTAGAAATTTTAATACTTGAAAGTTCAATATGGAAAAATGAATTCAAAGTATCAACGTAAATGAGATAATGAATGAAAGTGAGGTGGTAGTGGGGCTTCTACGAAACGAGAGTGGGGTTTTTAGAAACCTTACTCTACGTTTTAATGACTTCATATTTTATATTTTTAATTTTCTCAAATGTTTCAATTCAAAAGAAATCCGTGAATGCATGTATCTCATTCACAACAAATTTCATTGGATTGACCTCAGTGTAAACAGACATTTTTCTATATGGACGTCGTCGCGTACCAAAAAACTTTTGAAACGTAGAAAAAGTAAACAAATCATTTTTTGATAACTAAGTAAACAATTCAACAACCATTAAAGCATTGTGATATTAATCAGAAAATGAACTTTTTGTTGTTGTTAATTTGAATCTTCGTAAAGAAAATTATTTAGTTAAAGTGATTTTTTTTGTTTATGTTTAAACATTACAGTTTATAATATTTTAACTACGAACTACAAAATCCCGGTACTCAAATAGGAATGTATGTATAGTTTTTGAAGATACAATTATGTGAACTAAACTGGTATAATATATTAGTCTCAAAGTTTAAGGTTTTCATTCAAAAAAACAATATAGGTATGAATTAAAGGAAATATTATGTATGACATGGAGCATAGGCATGGACCCTTAGAATATTGATATCAGTAAAAATATAAAATGGGGATCGAAATTAGGAATCAAATCTATATGAGAGTTTGAAAATAGATTAAGCTAATGCAATTAATGCAAACGAGTCTTCCATCGAATTGGCTTTTAGCTAGGGGTAGCAAGTAGGGTGGCGAGGATTATATAATGTACCTTCCAGAAGATTAACTTTATCATTTTTTCTAAACCCATGAACTCGAATTTTCAGTTAAATTCGGTTTTTGAAACTGTAAAAATTTAAATTTTTTAATTTTAATTCGAAATAACATGTATTTCTATTGTTTTATAGTTATATATATACATATATATATATATGTACAAATTATTAACTTATATTTCGTCGTCTGATTATTTTATATATTTCACATGAGTTTGTCTTAGTTAAAGTTTTAAATAGTTTAAAATATTTTACATATATAATAAAGCAATTGATTTGAAAGTCTTAGAATCTTCAAGCTTACCTGTTGGCTAAATATCCAAAAAAAATAAAAATAAAATTGTGCCTTTACTTTTGTGCTTTAGCAATTGATTTAACCAAGTTGTAAAGATTATGCGTCGTCTGCTAATTGTTGTACTATTACTCTGTAAACTTTGGGTGGTACTCTTCCTTTTTCTTGCTGTTAAAAAAAAAAAAAAACACCTAAAGCATGTAAAATCCTAATATTGCTTTAAACCAAAATAAAAGGGAAAGAAAGAAAATGTGGTAATATTATATATATATATATATATATATATATATATATATATATATATAGTTATAGAAGTTGTGAATTTTAGATGGGACACACTTATACACTTGAAAGTGAAACTGATTGAAAAACAAATATTATAAAAGTGGTTAATAGCTGTAAAAAATTCCTACCAATCACACTTGCTTAAATCAATTATAATGACACGAGAAAAAGATTCAAGCGGGTTCGAGAACAAGAATTTAAGGATTTGAAAGAGGTTTAAGAAAGATGATGCTAGAATTGGTTAACTAATACAAACCCTAAAAGTCTTATGCGATCACTATCAAAAGTCTTGTCCTAACTAAAATAACACTCTTAACCAATAATCGATTCGTTTTTCCCAGAATAGAATTTATTTGGATTTGGTTACCCATCATTACAATTTCATTGGTCATCAGTTTTTGTAGTTAGGTGATTTTAGTTTACTTTTACAAGTTATAATTGAACTTTAGTATTTCATTATTCCACCAACTTTATTATTATACTAGAATAATAGTCACACTCTTATAATTATTGACCCTTCTTTTTCGCATAATTTAAATATATTTCAGATTTTTTGGGATGTATCTAGATTCCAATGACATGCATGGACCGATTTTTTTTAATAAAAATTTATGCCCCCCAAATCAAGATTCGGATCGTATCTTTCACATTCTTGTGTGCTAAATTTTCGATAACTTTTAACATAATTTTGATTTGGTTAACCAACAACACTATCTCATTTCTCATCAAATTATGTACTTATATAATATAATTTATAATAATAAAATAATTTGGATCTTTTATTATATACTTTATAATTATAATCCACCAACACATCATTCTTAAATTAATATACTTTATTATTATTCTAACTTTATTATTGACCCTGATCACAATTATTTATTAACGATATATTAGGTTTGTATCGAGTATCCTTCACTTTCTTGTGTCTCTTAATTACTAGAAACTTTTTTTTTGGGGGAGAATCTCTTACTAGAATGTTGTAGACTTGTAGTTAAACAGACATTTTTAACTTTCAATAAAAATAGTTAATATTTAGCTTTTGAACAATGACTATATGTCTATATATATTACTATTAATATATATATTTATAAGAAGTCTATTTTTCCTTGTGATTGGTTATTTTGGTCCTGATCTCACGTACACTAGTAGAAATTTTTCGTATAACCACGGTTTAGCCATGGACATTCGTGGCTAATTTCATACCAGCCACGAATTAGTCACTAAAAAATAACGTGACAATTTTCGTGGTTTCTGGTGGTTTTTCGTGGCTAATTTTTGCCACGGATTTTATCTGTAGCAAATTCGTGGCTATTTGCTACGAAAAAGCCACGAAATTTTCGTGATTATTTTATTTTCGAATTTATTTTATTATATAGCCACGAATTTGCTACAGATAAAATCCGTGGCTAGACGAAAACCTAAATCTTAAAGACAAACTCTAAATTTATAAACTCTAAACAAAAACCTAATTACCAATGTATACCCTAATTAAAATTAAGATCCAACACTTTTATAAAATTCTTAATTTTTAAATCAAACATTTCAAATCTATACCCCAAACCCTCAATTTAACTCCAAATCCTAAAATCTAAACTTTAATTAAAATTTTCATTATAGAAATTAAACCATAAACCATCAAACCAAAATATAACCATTACATTTACATAAAACCAATATTTAGAACCATTTACAAAAAAATCAGTTGTTTGTTAAGAAGAAAATAACAAAATATTTGAAATCTAATCAATTTGTTAACCCTAAACCAAAACATAATCAGTATAATAAACTAAAATCAAATAAAAATAAAGTTTAAAAATATAATCATCATTTTAAAAATTCTAAACTGGAAACCATAATTAATAAATATATTGAACAAATAAAAACAAATGTATTTAATAAAAACACATACAAACAAAAGTTATAAAAAATATAGACAAAATGCAATAAAAGAGACTTGCTTCTCATTGGTTACGCCACATTGACGAGGATCACAGTTTTGTTGATCATCCACCGTTGATAACATTAAATCTAACGGACAGAAATCTTCCCTTTATTTTGTTTCTCATTCCCAACAAAAGCAATTACTCTCTTCTTCTTCTCTCTTTTTTTACGATCTCTACTTCTCTTCTCCTGTTTCCTTTTTGTTTTAATTTTCTGGGTAAATTTCTCTTTCTTTTTCTTCTTCTCTATTTCTCATGAATACTAATCCTTTCTTTGTTCTTTTTTTTTTCAGATCTCGCATATCAAGCCTCCGCCACCGCGTCTTGAAGCCGTCGTTCACCACCACCACCACCGCGTCTTGAAGCCGTCGTTCACCACCACCACCACCATTGACGAAGTTCAACGCATCAGCGCCGTGACATCAGCCCTGGAGTTCAACGCAACGACGCCGTCACATCAGCCATGGAGTCTGATCCAAATTCCGATTGCTGCAATGTTTTCAACGGGCAACAATGAGAGCTCCTAGATCTGATGCCCGACGAACCCTCACCCTCCAGCCACCACCAGATCCGACGCCACGAGACCACCGAAGATGCTTGACGGAAAGACATCTCGTGAAGCATTTTTTAATTTTTAATTTTTTTTTTTGGTAAGGTTTTAATTTTTCTTTTTAGTTAAAATCATTGTATTTTATAAATAAATCAATTTCACATTTTAATTAATAAATAATAATCCTTTTTTTTTTTTTTTTATTAAAATTATACGAAAAAGTCACGAATTAGTCAGGATTATTTTCGTGGCTGTAGACTTGTAGAGCCACGAATATTTAAGTGGCTATCTGTGATAAATCAGCTACGAAATACGCGTGACTAATTCGTGGCTAAACAGCCAGGAAAAGCCACGAAAAAATAAAGCTACGAAGCTATAGCCACGAATATTTTTAGTGACTAGTCGTGGCTATATTGACTTATAGCCACGAATTTTTAGGTGCAGCCATGAATATTGAAGTGGCTATACATATTTTTTTTACTAGTGGTAGTCGGAAAACATCTAGAACAGTAACTGATTTTTCTTCATAATTCGCCAACTGCTTCTTCACAGGTGTTTAGATGAAGTTATTTGATGCTCAGTAAAATCACCAAAGAGCCTCTACAAATATGTACACTATTTATTGTGAAAAACGAGCAAAGTAAATCATATTATTTAGATTATATGTTAGAAGATTATGGTTGGAGTTCAAATATTTTCATGAGTTACTATTGATTTAAGTTTGCTAAGACTCTTGTTGATAGAAAGTTTCTGTAAGGTTTTAATCATAATTAAAACAAAAAATAGTTAATCATAATCTAAAAATGGATTTAGTTATATATTAATTTTAAATTTAATCATGCTGTATTTACATTGAAGTTTTAAATTGTATTATAATTGCTTTTTTTTTTTTCAGTTATCAAACTCAACTGTTGTAAGAAGAAAATAATTCACTAAATACATGATATTGACTCTTCTTTAGGGTAGAAATATGTCTATTTTAATTTTCTGAAGTATGTATGCCAATATAAGATCGTGTAAATTATACAAACAATCCTGTCTTGGGAGCCACAGGCATTTCGTGGACTTGGCCTTCTTGGCGGTTGTCAACCCTTTCTTTTGGCTCTTTTTGCATTTACTCAATTGTTTGTATTTTTATGTATTAATTAATATCTTACATATATGTCTCATTTCACTTTCATATTTTTTGCATATCCCACATTTTGGTTTCCATATCCAAAACTAAATATCCCTCTATGAGTTATGAATAGTTACGTCACATACAAGAATTACCTATTCGTCTAACTGATTTTGAAAGTTTCATAAATGAGTCATTTAAACTGACGAAATGCTTCCTTAAATGCTCAAGAATTTACAATATAATAAATTTACAGCCACACAAAAAAGAAATAAATATTCTACATTTTAAGAAAAGAGAAAAAAGAAATATATATGCTCTATAAATGTGAGCTATAGGTGACACCAACGTCTTATATCATGATGAGCCGGCCTATGAATACAAAGGCATATCGTGCATGATTGATAAGATATTTGCAAGTTGTTAGAAAATGATAGGAGGAAAAGTAAAATTAAGGTATAACTGGACATAGAAATTCAGGGATAATATAATTATATAAACTGTTTTCAAGCTGATAAAATATCATTGGAGCTAAGAAAATGTGGTGAAAATTGTTTCCTTACTTTTCCATTAACCAAGCTCCAAAAGTATGTTTTTGTTCTTACAATAAAGATAAAAATTTCCTCTCTATTCTTCTTATTTTCATTCTTTTTCATTTCTTTTTTAAAATTCATTTTCATTTTTATTCTATATATCAATACGACAACACGAGTCAAAGGCAATATTAATATAATCCAAGCTGATCCGGACTTATATACACGGGATATTAATCTGTGGACTGCGGTATCAATCAGTTGAAATAGTGCTAAAATCCTACAAGATAATTAAACTGTGTATAACCACTAATGTTTTTGTGTGGCAAATGCCCAAATCCATGAAAATTAAGGAATTTGTCACAAGAAGGTTTATATGATATTAGCTTCGTGGGAAAATCGATCTCTAGTAGCAATCTGTGACAAATTTGCTACGGATTACCATAGATAATCCCTAACATTGATATGGATCGTCACAAAAGTTTTATGATAAATTTGTCACAATATAATATTTAATGACAGTACGATGATGAATAATGATAACATCTCTTGACTGAACTCTTAAAGTGATAATACACATTGTATGCCACAATGGTACAACACTATTCCCTTTGTCAACTGTTATATTAGTTAGGTTGGTATTTCTTGTAAACAGTAAATACAGTTATGTTTTACTTAAATTAGGACATGTTGATGTATATTTATTTTTGTGGTATATATTCTAAGTTTTAACGATTAACGAAAATATAACTTTAGGCCTCAGGTTATGATTAGCATGTTGTCAAATGAACAGTAATATGACCCAATAGTAAAATAATAGAAATCTTTAAGTAGATTAATGTTTTTGCAAGAGAGACTAACTGGTTTTAATACGTTAAACATGATTTTAGTAGATAATGAAACTTAATTGTGGTAATTATAAATTTGTAAGAAACAAAAACTTGAGGATTTTATGAAATGATATAAATTTTAAATTAAATAATTATTTCACATTGGAACGATATGTCAAAATGTATGAAAGTGAAAAATGGTATGGCAAGCAATAAATAAATAAACCAAAATATGGTTATTTTTAGGGATGGCTATAGAAGAAAACCGACCAAATTGCATGGAAGAATAAGACCGACGTACAATTTTATGTTTATCTTGTGTGTGTGTGTGTTGTATGGACCGCCCAGCCAATAATGCAGCCACAAGTTGATCGCAGAATGATTTGTCTTCATTTACACAAGATTACAAAATTTAACTTTTATTTTAATTTTAATTGTGGGGACAAAACTTAATGCATGAAAATGACATATGTCGCATCTCTTCTACGATCCATTCCTTCAAAATAAAAATACTTTTGATAGTTAACGATTTTTTCATTTATATAGAGAATCTTTATGTGCTCAAAAATTTGTTTGGACCGACCAGGCAGCATGACCTCGTGGAGATCCGAGAGCTAAGTCCATAATAAAATTATTGAACGTTAGAGTTTGCGATAATAAATGTTCGTATCTATATATATAAATTCGATAGAATTGATTAGTGAATTGATGAAATGTATTTTGTTGTATCACTTTTTGTTGCGTGTAACATACCAAACTATTTAAGAAATGTAGTGATTATTGATTATTCTCTTTTGATTACATATGTAAATCTTTAAGAAATATTCGTCATATGATAGTATTTGAAAAAACGTTATGTTGGACAAAAAAATTGAAAATCTTCTATAAAATTGTTTTCTCTCAAATATTTTACTAAAGTCTAGCTACAGACTAAATTCTTAGAGTTTCTCTGTTTATTAAACTCTCACTTGCTGTTTATCTTTAAGATTATACTCGGGCTTTGTTGAAAAGAAAAAAGTACACCCAATCATGTTATATACAAAAAATCACATATAAACTGTATCCAATTGATCATGCAGTTGTAGTAAAGAATAAAAAAGTATAGTCCAATTGTTGGTGATGTCAAATTGTCAAGAACACGAGACTGAAAGTTCAAGAACATAGAGAAGAAAATGAAGAGTATGAGCGTGACCTCATGGAAATGGATAAATGACGTAGGAAGATCTAATCGGACGATAGACAACAAGACAAGAGGCCCACCAGCACCGTCGGATTTAATGACGATGGGGTTTATGAAAAAAATGCTTGACTCTCTGACTAGACGGACCCAGGACTCGACTCTGACAGTCCGTTGACTCTCTGACTTTAAAAGTAATTTTGATTACACATATCTACCAGATGTGTTTTTCCATTTTTTAATAACAACAAACCAACTTCTCGTTGAGTGTTTTTTTTTCAATTCCTAAATTCATTTCAGCTCTAGAGTGTTCTTTTTCCAAGAATCACGCAGTAGGGGACCTTATTATCTTAGTTGTTTTCATCTTTGCCCCAAAAAAATAAAAATAAAAAATAAAAAAGTTGTTTTCATAAGAATCGACACAAATTATGCATATATCTTCATAAATATCCTGAAGAGACAAATAATATGAGATATACTATAAAACAAAAAAAGAGTAGAAACTAATTTGCAATGGATTTGATTTTCTTATCCAACAATATAAACACTATCTAGTTCAATCCTAAATTCAGTTTTTAAGAACTTATCTCTCGATTCAAAATGTTTGTTCTCATTGATGGTAAACATTCTACAAAAATTTGAATGGAGCATCCATTAAGTTTGTTAGAACTAGTAAAGTGAAATAAATAACAAGTACTATTAGGACATATAATGGTCGGAGAAGTCGGGCCATGAATTGTACTGAAATAAAAAGAAATGTCTCTTTGTAGGACAAAAAATATTAAATGACAAGGTGGATATCTCGTGAATCTCTTCGTCTGTTTCTTCCGTTGACTTAATTTATTAATTATCACCAAAATAATTACACTTTCTCTTATTTTTGTACGTTTTTTCATAAATTTATTTCTGTAATGTTTCCATGTTCGTTTTGGATCTATTATTCTCTGTTTATCGTCACTTCTCTCGTACATCCATCGTCTGTTCTGTCATGATGATATATCTTCTTTATGTCTTACGTGTGTGTAACTTTTTCTATACACGTGTTTTTGTGGAAGTTTCTTATGTAAAGTCAACGTGTTCTAAACGACAATATTAAGCTTTGTCTGTGTATCTCTGGTATATATAGCTTATATATATGGATTCATGTATTTTTGTGTATTATTGAAATCTCTCACGGATCTCATTCTATCTTCTTATAAAGGTCAACGAGTCTTGGAAATAATAGAGAAGCAAACGAAAACTGGATAATCAAGGAACATTGTTTTTTTTTTTTTTGTACTTCTTCTTTAATGTTAAAAAGATGAATAAACGTGAGTTGTATTTTGTGAACGATTTTTTTTTTTGTTAAAAGGCCTTCTTGTATTTTGTGAACGATCAAATACTTTTCTATTTTTTTCCGAAATTGAAAATTTATGATCGGAAATAGAGTTTTGCGGTTCATTGCGGCTCATACTAAATTTTTTAAATTAAAATATTACAAATGAAAACCTATTACATGTAAACATAGTTTAACTATAAACAAATAAGATAATTTTTGCAAATGAGTATCTAAATAGGTAATCTCTCATGAGTTTCAGTAGTTTGTTGGCTGTTGCCACTTGCCTGAGTAAGATTAATACTCTATCCGTTTCATATTAAGTAATGTTTTAGATTTTAAATTTTGTTTTAAAATAAGTGTCGTTTTATATTTTCAATGTATATGTTTGAAAAAATTTCTATTTTTATTCTTACTTTATTAAAATGTTGACCAATAAAAAAATTGTATAATGTATTAATAAGAAATAGAATAGAAAATTTAATCGTTTTTTTACTAAGCGTAAGAAAACTTTAAACAATATTTATAATGAAACAGAGGAATACGTATTACTCTCATTATAGTGACTTTCTTGCTCCCCAATCGTCATTGTTGTTTCATTGTGCTCTCTGTTTACAACGTTTTCTCACCTCTTCAAGATTTTCTTGAAAGATAAAGAATGTTTTTGTGCACAGAAAAATAAAGAATCAATAAGACGTTTTCTTCATTAGAATTGTTATAGCTTAGATATAACCCTACTATATATATTGTACGAGTGTTTTCATCCACTGAATTTTACCTATTTGTATTTCGCATACGTATGATGTTCTTTCATGGACTCAGTTAAACTGAATTTATAGGAAATTTACAAAAAAAAAAAAAAAAAATCTAGGGTGGAGGATAATTAAGAACAGTACATAAGGAGGTTTTTTTTAACTCTTTATTTTATTAGATGAGATTCATAAAAGAAACTCGTGTAGTTATATGAAAGTGAAACTATAAAACATTTGGCGCTAACGAATCCGTTTGCCCAATTACAATTAGCCGTGTGATATAAATGCAAAATTCATTTATCCTCATAACACAATTAACAAAAAAAATGTATCGTTTTATAAGATTTTTTTTCAATGTGTTAGAGAGCTTATATAGGATTTGTAACCGTCTGCACAACAAAAAAGAAAAAAAAACAAACAAAAAGGAATTTGTAACCAAATATTTCTAGTCTAAAATTATTTTAACCTATTTCAAAGAAACATAGGTGAGTGGGCTTTTATAGGACTGCCGGGCCTGATGGCCATCCTCCAATACACTTGGATGGAGTGATCTATTGCTTTTGATCTTCACACAGAGACGTTTCAAAGCTTTTACTTCCGAATTCCGAGATTAGGTTACATACGCTAAAAGATTGAACACATTTTAAAACCCAAAAAAAAAAAGATTGACCTCATTTCTCAAAAGTGACGTGAGAACAAGATCGAAAAATAGTCAAAGAGCTCAGAAGATTCAATCCAAAATTTTGGAATAAAAAGCACATTCTTAAGTATGGTTTCAGCATTAATCACCACAAATTTAACTCTACTTGCAGTAGGAAGGTTAACATAATGTTGAATACTTTAACAAAAAAAAAAACATAATGTTGAATAGAAAAAAATCAGTTATATATAACCGAATAATTTGTTTGTTGATGAAATTTTTTAACCGAAATAAAATCGATATTGATTTAAAATACTTGTATCCAACTCGTTATGTATACTATTCAACTTATTTTACATGAAATTTAAATTATAAATATATATATATATATATATATAGATATATATATATATATATATATATCAATTCATTATGCAATTATTGTTAGAATTAAATTATATGGTCAATTGGCAATTATTTTTAGAATTAAATTATAACGATAAATGTAAAACCAATTTAATATAATTTATCCCATGTGTATTATTCTATAAACAATTTTTATATATCATTTATATATATATATATATACATATATATTTCTATTTATACTATTCAAAACCGCTTTTTAATATAAAAATTTATTCAAACTTATATTTAAACCGTTTGACATGTTTGATCCTCATTTTTTCAGCTTGATCAGTTTGATACGCTTGATATGCACTTAAACTGCAAAATCCGCTTAATCCACTTGATATGCACCGATTGACCCGCTCTCTCCATTCAAACCCTAAGAAGAAACTTTGTAGCTTACCGTTGGACATATTAATAAATATTATTATAGAAAAATCAGGTGAAAAATATGCCTAGTGATATGGTCATACTTATCACATGTCCAGAGTAAGTATAAAAACAAAGTATTTTTCTCATTTTTACCTTGCTTTTTACTTGTGCTCCTAAATTGATTATCGGTTAATGAGAAATTTTGAGTTTTTTTTGCTGATACATAAATTTACTTCTTTATTTTACTTCTCCCATATTAAACTATCTAGAATATTGTTACTACTCTCCGTCTTCGCAGTGTATTCCACTTGCTCTTTTTTTCCTGGATAAAAAAAATAAAACCAAAAATTTAGAGCATGGACGAAGGAACAAAGCCCATAGATCGTCGCATTTCCGACCGATACACTTGGGTTCAGCTCTTCTACACTTTGTTATGCTCGATTTTCATTATTTTTCCATCCTTCCTCCATTTTTTTTTCTCAAAGAGATTCTTTGGCTCATATTTATTGAGAAAAGTTTCAAATTTTTCCTCTTTCTAATCTCTGTAGCTGGGTTTTCATGTTATCTATTTTGGCCTAATGAAGACTACTTGGAGGAAGATCTCTATCGTCCATTTCCATCATTTTATCGTGATCGACTGCACTATGATTTGTATCTGCCGTCGTCTTTGTATCCTCCTTTGTATCCTGTTTTTACTTCGTATCCACCCTTCTCTCTAGATTTCGAGATGCATTGTCCTGTTTCTAATTAGTCATCTCAGGTTTCATCATCTAATCCTCCGCCATTTTCACCATTGTCTTGGTCGTCGACTATATCTTTCTCCACCACCCTACCTCTTCGTCACCGTCACATCCACCATCTACTCTGGATTCAGAGCTACCATGTCAAAAATATAATTGACCAATCACATTAGCATATAATTTGTTTTTCGTTTTTCTTGTTCGTCTTTTTTGTTCGTTGTATTTTAAGAAAAAAAGTTAATATACATATGTAAATAACTAAAATAAGTAAATATATTGTTTTAAATTAGTGTTTCTTTTTCATAAAGGAAAATAAAGTCAAAACTTTTTTGACATATGTTAACATCTGATCGATAAAATGTATATTAAATATTTTTCAAACCTAAAATAAAGTTTTTTTTTTTGAATATTTTAATGAGAATTCTTTTTTTAGTATAAGAACTCTATCAATATGTTATAACTATTCTATGTTCTTTGAAAAATGAATAGAAATAAATAAAGTATGCAAAAATATGCAAAACATATGCAAAAACTAAGAAAGAAAATTTAGCTTAAAAATTGACTCATTGTTGGTTTTCTACCTTTGAAGAATAGAGTCTTACATAAGTAATATCTAAACAATTATAAATATGAAATATTTTCAAACTTGAATGAAAATATTGTATCATTGATTTTTAACTCTTGTCGAAATTACTGTTATTCATGCCATGATTTATACACATATACTATTTGAAATCCAATATAATCCGTTTAATGATTTATTATTGGATTCGAAAATCTGCTATGTATTTTAACGGATTTGAAAATAAAATATAAGAAGAACAAGATGCGAGGCCAAATTTTATTATTTCAGAATCTACATATTAGTTCGAAGAATCTCTCAAAATTCATGAATATATGCAGTAAAACCGTTTCTAAGCATCTCAACTATTTCTTATTTATGCTGCAATTTATTTTAAAGTCACTTCCGAAAATGAAAAATTAACAATGCAGAAAGATGTATTACAAAGTGGGGATTTAAATTAGTTTTAAAAATGCAAGCAAAATAATGTATTATTGGATTATTGATTCTATGTCGAGATAATGTATTAATTCATTCTATGATTTCTAAATATATACCAGTTATTCAATGTAATATGTTTTTTTTTTCTTTTCAATGTAATATGTTTAATTGTTTATTATTTGATTTCAAAATCTACAATGGATTTTAATGGATTTGAAAGTAAAAAAATAAAATACAAGGACTGAAATCGGAACGTAATCTTTGTTATTTCAGAATCCACATGTATGATTCTAAACTATGTGAATATTCATGAATCATGAACCCCATATGCACACCAAAACATTTGTAGGCATCACAAATACGATATTGTAAACATTTTGTTATTTATGTGCAATATATTGTGTAGTCACATCTGAAAACGAAAAAAAAGAAGAAGGTATAGGATAATAGGAATTATATTTGGGGGGAGGGGGTGGAATTGTTTGGTTCATGATTTTAATTGGTTTAGAAAATTCAAGCAAAACTATAAGTTATTTAATTATATTGATTTGAATATTTGGACAAGACATAACGAATGTATAGATTAGTCAAAAAGAAGTCGCGGACACAAGACACAACAACCACAAAAGTTCTACGTATACATGATATATTGTGCTAGTAACTGAATCTTCTTCTTTTTTCAATTTTCAGTGGTCGTTTGAAAATATTGGTCTTAGAATATGATAGTTTAAGGAATTACTCCAGTAAATTATTGATTTAAAAGATCTCGATTTTTAGTTAAAGATTAATCCTCCTACGATAGGGTTGCATTAATTTATTTCGTATCAGTAATTCGTTATAACTTATAACTAATCAGAAATCCATGTATTAATATAATCAAAGAAAGCCATAATGAGTATTTCAAACGAATTTTATTTCGTTTAATTCTCTCCTTTTTTTTTTTTTTTGGTTAAACATCTGACTTAATATTAATGAACTGCACAAACATAAAAGAATGGTTATATATTTGTAATTCAATTTTTTTTTTGTTAAAAGGGATAAAAAGATTAAACTTCAACTTAATATAATGTATAATAATCAACCTTTGACAAAAAATTCAAATAAAGTATAATAATAAACCTTATGAAAAACCTAATATCAAAAACAAAATCAATACGAGAACTAAAATATTCCTAACTTAAGAACCATAAAACCAAAATAATCAGGAAGACAATAAAAATAAAAGCCACCATGTCACCACCGCCTTCACGGGCGGCACCGTGATTCTGTCCAGCGGTGACCAGCGGATCTACGTAGTCGAAGAGGGGGGCAGCTGCCCCCGGTAAAAAATCAATTTTTTTTGTATTTTTATTAATTTTAGTAAAGATTTATTAAGTCAAATGGTAGAATGAAGCAACTTGCCACCCCTTAAACCATGATCATATCCCACGATGCCCCTTCTTTTTTGTTTTTTTTTTCATTTTCATTCCTTTTTTACTTATTTTCTTCCCTAATCTTAGCATTAATTGTTTATCTTTCCTATTCTAGACTTAGTATTTCCAAAATCAATATTATTTTCATTTTGTTTAGATTGGTTTTTCTTTTCTTATTTAGCTTTCTCTTAAATATCTTTTTAATGTAGAATTTTTATTGGTTTATTTCCAAACAATGTTTATAATGTAGCAATATTAAAAAACTAAAAAAGTATATAATGAATTACTTTTTTTTATCTCGAAAAGTTGGTATAGTACTTTTCCCCCGGTAAAAATATTTTCTAGATCCGCCACCACCATAAACATTACTGCAAAGAGCCAAAGATCACCCAGGTGAAAGCGCTTGGACCACCACCCCTTTGACGAACCGGTTTGGATTTATTGGACGATGAGCCACCGAGGAAAAACCACGGTAAGTCCCAAAACAGGAACCGTAACAACTTCTTAACCATCTCTTTCATCTTTTTGCTTTGATTCAGAGTGAGAGTTTTTCAATTGTTCGTTATTGTATATATTAATATATATATAGTTGGTTGTGAATGTGGGAAAAAAAGAAACACAATTATTAGGGTTTACACGATATTGTATGTATTTAGTTAATTTAACATTTTGACATGCATGCATACATTATAAAAAATTGGAAATAGAATTTATAGTTTTCCAAAAAAATATTTACATTGGTAAAAATTCCCAAAACGTTGCTTCTTTGCACTTTTTTATATATATTTCCATTTCCGTCTTGTTCTTTTTTGCCCCGAATTTTCTTTTCTTTTCTTCACTATTTCAAATTAATTTGTCTCTTTCATTGATTCTGTAGCGCGATATTACACAACTCTGCATAACTTTTATAATCCGTCTACATTAGGACCCCCATTTATGTGCGTATTTTTGTCATAGTGAATTTCATATTTTTAAAGAAGTATAATAATCAACCATGAGAGTATGGAAATGAATACGAGAACTAAAATATCCTTAATAACTCATACTGTACACGTACAACCAAAAAAATTAGGAAGACAAAAACGAAAGGCCCTATCAATGAGAGATAAAATAAATGAAGCAACTAGGAATTATTTTAAAACAAGGTATAGTATACTCGTATTTTTATATAAGGAATCTCAAATTAACGAGTACCATAATTCAGAGAAAACAGTGACGAAGATCAAGAGAATAATAATGAGGTAAAAAACTGGAATACGTTGAATCTGAAGGATAGGAATTCAAATACTAGAAGAAAGAGGGGATAAGTTAGGCATCCTTCTATTTTTTCGGTTAGCCGATAACCGAACTAACCGACCCCAATAACCGAAGTCGTAGAAACTAACCGATGGTGGAGGACGGAGACGCCACTATCAATATAACAAAAAGGTAATCAACTAATTTTTAGAAGCTCTGAAAAACAAAAGGTGGAACATAAGAGATAAACTATCTTTAAAGTTGTTCTTGAGTTGAACCGCGAGGTACATGCTCTTTTCCATCTATGGTTCCCCACACGATCCGTTAATGGGCTTATGAAACACCAGCAGGTATTGTCTCTCGTCCTCTTCCTTCACCACCCCCTACTCC
This sequence comes from Arabidopsis arenosa, assembly GCA_905216605.1. NCBI lineage: Eukaryota > Viridiplantae > Streptophyta > Magnoliopsida > Brassicales > Brassicaceae > Arabidopsis > Arabidopsis arenosa. Next base: position 646,292 of record LR999455.1, on the reverse strand, counting down.
TCTTCCTCGACCACGACCAGCTCCTCTTCCCCGTCTATGAGTTTCTCCCTTCCTCTACCTTGTACACACTAGTTGAGGGTTGTGGCGCGTTTGATGAAACAAAAGTTAATTGTCATCCTATCTGAAGACAATCGTTAGCATCCAATCGTAACAACCACACAATCTTCTCTGCCCATTTTTGATCCAACTCAGAAGCCTATGAAGTCCTTGCTACTGCTGTTGCATCAGTACTTTCAGTTTGACTATCATTTCCATTATCTTCAGCTATAGGCCCAGAAGTAATCTTGATACTTCTCATCCTTCTCCGATACTTAAAAGTTGTTCCCTTATCATTTTGAAGCATACTTTAGCACTAGAACAATAACTAATGTACTTATTGTCCATTCGGGCAATGAGTCGATGTTTGAACTTGAATTTCCAAGCCTTAGGATACTTGCGCCAGTTCTTTAGCGATGTGATCAAACAGTTGGTGTGAATAACAAAGAGCTCCTAGCTACCAAAATTCTCTGCAATTACAGCCATCTCCCTGCTAGATTGCTTGTCCTGAAGCAATTCCTTTTGTTGGCTCAGTTCTGTCACCAATATCGAATCCTTGCTCTGCCTTGATTCTGCTTTCTGAATTGATTGCATCGGAGTCTTTATTCTTACATGCTTCTCCTGCCTAAATCAATTTTTTTCTCATGAACAACATATTTCTCGCTTGGAACCGTTTCTTTCTTCAGAATCGCTTCTTGTGGAAATCAACCCTTGACCTGTGCAAATTGAGCTATCAACCGTCTCTTAAACTTATGCCAATCCTGTAACCAGTCATCACTACGGCAATGTTCCATAGGAGAGGTTGATACCTGATTTCGATGATTCAAGAGTGATTCTCCCATCGATTGGTTCGATGCAGTGATTGAACCAAGAACTCCAGTTTCGATTGAGGAGAAACGATCGTCCACTCTGTGTTTATTTCCCACCTTCTTCAAACTCTGATCCATGGAATGCAATTCTCGATTCAATGAATCCAATCGTCCATATATCTCCATGAATTTGCAAATCGTCCATATATCTCCATGAATTTGCTTGACACTGCATCGATCTGAATGACGTATCATTTGATAGAGTTTTGAACTCTAGAATATCCTTTATTGAATTGCAAAATCGTGGTTCCTGTTTCCGCCGGAATTGTTGCTCGGAGATTCTGATTTCGGTCTATCAGCAGGGTGAGATCTATTTTCTGGTTATGGGCCGAGTTTTTGTGTTTTCCCATTTTGTATCTGATACTCTTTGTAAAAATCAAGTCCAAGCCCAATTGGGATGGCCCAGTTGCCATAATTACTGACAACTGAGATGTAATAGTCAAAACTAAGAATACGTCGGAGTCGCATTTGCCATAATTACTGACATTGAGTGTAACTACCTGCGACTGGGAAACACTCAAACTCAGGCTCAGAGTGGTTCATTGAATTTACAAATGAAAGCACGAACGACGAACAGAATTAAAAAGTCACAGAGAAATAAGAAATCGAAACAGAGAAGAAACGATGACTGACGCCGGCGAACCCATCGCCTTCCGCCGTTTAGTGGCTTTCCATGCCGCTCAGGTCTATTACACGGCCGCTGCTTCATTCTTGTTCACGTTCTTCATCCTTCCCGAACTTGGTGATTTTGTCTCTAATCTATTATGGGATGTCTTCGTCGAAAAAAGACTTAGCGTTCTTGCTTCGATAGTCTGTTTAGCGGTTCTGGTGCACTACCTGTTTCGCAACGACGAAGACTACATGGAGCTTGCAGATCAGGCATTACCTGTTTATCCGCCTGTAGATCTGATATTTCCGCCACCAGATCTTCAGTGGTATCATCAGTCGTATCAGCTTTACCGGAGTTTCTGTCAACCTTCATCTCCGCCTGTGGCAAACGAGTCGTTTCAGTTTCATCGGAATTTCTCTCCATCTTCATCTCCGCCTGTGGAAACAGAGTCGTTTCAGATTCACCGGAATTTCTCTCCACCGTCCTCTCCGCCTGTGGAGCAAACAGAGTCGTATCAGTTTCACCGGAATTTCTCTCCACCGTCCTCTCCGCCTGTAGAGCAAACAGAGTCGTATCAGTTTCACCGGAATTTCTCTCCACCGTCCTCTCCACCTGCGTCTCCGTGGCCGTCGAATTATCCTCCTGCGCCTCCGTGGCCGTCGAATTACCCTCCTGCGTCTCCGTGGCCGTCGAATTACCCTCCTGCGTCTCCGTGGCCGTCGAATTATCCACCTGCGTCTCCGTGGCCGTCGAATTACTCTCCTGCGTCTCCGTGGCCGTCGAATTATCCTCCTGCGTCTCCGTGGCCGTCGAATTATCCTCCTGCGTCTCCGTGGCCGTCGAATTACCCTCCTGCGTCTCCGTGGCCGTCGAATTATCCTCCTGCGTCTCCGTGGCCGTCGAATTATCCTCCTGCGTCTCCACCATCTTCTTGTCCACCATCGTCACCGCGGTCTTCTTGTCCTTCCATTATATCGTCACCGCCGTCGTCTCCACAGCTATCCACCTCATCTTCAATCTCTCTGTCTTCGCCACCTCCTCCACCCTTCAGGTGGAAGACTTGGAAAGCCTATGCGTGGTTAGCCAGCGACATCAGCCTCAGTTCGGATTCCGATACCGATACCGATGTCGACATAAAGGCGGATCGATTTATCGCCCAATTCAGAGATCAGCTCAAGAAGGATCGATTTAAGAAATAATTCATGTATTAGCTTGAAATAGGTATTGAATCGCTGTGTCTGTAGCATATTAAGTCTAATTCTTGTGTATTTTCATCACAAATGGTTATTAGTAGCAATACTGATTAGATTATTGATGGAGTCTCTTTCGATTTATCTCATTACAAGTACAAAGATGTGTTCCCGAGAGACAATTCGTTACAATTCCTTTCCCAATTTTAAAGTGCTTATCCAATTGACAATTACAAGCTAACAAAACCTTGATGTAAGTGAAATAACCCTTCTGGTTCTGCAAAAACTTTCTCAAATTTCTGTAACACACTCTGCATTTCTTCACAAATTTCTGTATCCAACTCACAATTCTTTGTCAAGCCCGCTACAAACTCTCTAATCTGCAACTTCGTTTTAAACTTGAATATCCATTATTTGATCAGATTTCTAACCATTTTTCTCAGTTTTTTCTTCTTCAAAGACGATACATCGAACCCTTGGAATGCAACATAGCAGCCAACTGTTCTTGAAACAAGAGATTTACCTGAAACGACTTTGATGCATCATAATCTTTTACTTCTTGAAATAATTGATCCCGTTGAATCGAGTCATCTGTTATAATTGTTTCCTCTTGGTGGAACAAAGTAACTGATTCCTCTCTTTCCATGGATTCTTCCGTCGTGAACAAAGTCGATAGACTCAGTTCGTGTCGCCAGAGAATTGTTGTGTCAGTCATGGAGCCATTGATGGTTGCTTCAGGTTCAGAAGACTGAGATTCTCCAAGAACACTATTGTGACTGTCTTTATCGGTGCAACAGAAAAGAGGATTCTGTTTGAAGTTCTCACCCATTTGCGAAGTGCAGAAACTGTCCTCTTCTTTTTGATTCTTTTTACTTGAGCATCCAAGTCTTGACATATTGAACAACAAAACTTCTGGATGATTCCAAGTCTCTGCTTATTGTGCCAGCTAGGCTCCAAGTCACTACTTCCTTTGCTTTGACTCCAATACTCTCCTTCTTGATACACCAATCGTATCAATACTCCCTCCATTTGACAAGCTTGTCCCCAAGCTTTTTCTTAAAAACAAATGAAGTACAGCAAAGGACATATATGAATGCAGCCAAACGTGCCGGTACTTTCGCTAAATGCATATGCACCTAGCCATTCATAAATCTCTGCATTGCAAATTTCCAGCTGCTCTGCCTGTATCAAACACAGAGGCTCTTTGTACAATGCGTTGCTGCTTGTTTGTCCTCTCCTTTTGTTGTGTTCTGCCTTGTACTTGAACATCCAAGTCTTTCTACATTTTCTTTGCTTCTGCATTTGTTGTAGATGAACTTGCAACATATTTCTTTTGGTGTTAATCGCTGAGGTAGTTTTTGGTGCCAACAATAAATGATCCAAGGCTAGAATATTCTGGTTTGTAGAGATTCCCCCAACAACCATTCCGACCTTGGCAGCCACGTGCAAATCTAGCCCTAGGATCTCAGACTCAGGCGAATCCGTGGCTGCTCGACAGCGGCGCCACACATCATATGACAAGCGACCTCAACAACCTAGCTTTGCATCAACCATATCATGGTGATGATTCTGTTCTAATTAGAGATGGTTCTGGTCTCTCAATAACACATACTGGTTCACTATCCCTACCCTCTAATTCTCGAAACTTATCCTTAACAAAAGTCTTATGTTTTCCTAACATTCACAAAAATCTTATCTCGGTTTTTCGATTATGCAATGCTAATAAGGTGTCTGTTGAATTTTTCCCTGCCCACTTTCAGGTGAAGGATCTGAACTCGGGGGTCCCATTACTCCAAGGCAAAACTAAAGGCGAGCTTTACGAGTGGCCAATCTCATCAAACACTATCACTTCCTTTTTCACCACAACCTCATCAAAACCATCTCTAGAGCAATGGCACTCTCGCTTAGGTCACCCGTCTTCGTCTATTCTTACAACCGTTGTTTCATCTTTTTCTCTTCCGTACTTGCATTCTGATTCCAAAAAGCTAGCTTGTATTGACTGCTCTATCAATAGAAGTCATAAACTTCCCTTTTCACAAACATCCATCTCCTCCTCGCGTCCTCTTGAATTTATTTTCACTGATGTCTGGACCTCTCCTATAACTTCTCTTGACAACTATAAGTACTATTTGGTACTCATAGATCACTTTACTCGTTACACCTGGTTCTACCCACTCAAAAAAAAATCGCAAGTCAAAGACACCTTCATCCCTTTCAAAGCTCTTGTTGAAAACAAGTTCAATTCAAGGATCGACACCTTATACTCCGACAACGGCGGTGAGTTCATAGCCCTCCGATCTATTCTGTCCAACGCCAGTATATCCCACTTTACTTCACCACCGCACACACCGGAACATAACGGCGTCTCCGAAAGAAAGCACCGTCACTTCGTTGATACCGGTCTCTCTCTACTTACACAAGCTGGAATGTCGAATGCCTACTGGACCTATGCGTTTGCGACGGCCGTATACCTCATAAACCGCCTCCCAACACCGGTACTCAACATGGAAAATCTTTTTCAGAAGTTGTTCGGTACAGTCCCGAATTACTCTAAACTTCGGGTGTATGGCTGCCTTTGCTTTCTCTGGTTACGACCATTCAACACTCATAAGCTGGAGAGCCGCTCAACTCCGTATGTATTCTTGGGCTACTCACTCACCCAGAGTGCATACATCTGTCTCCAACCAAGCTCATGCCGCATTTACATCTCCAGACATGTAAAATTTGATGAAGAGACCTTCCCCTTAAAAAAATCTCAACAAAAACAAACCACTCCAGAACTCATTCCCGTTACCAACGACACCAACCCACCAGCCATCATCATTCCGTCGCCACAGCCACTCGTAACGCCGCCGGTGCCGGGTCCCCTCCGCTCAGATCGTCACCAGTCAGTGTCACGGGAAAACAGAGACATCGTCAGCAACAATCGTGAAACCACCACCTCACGTTCCTCAGCAAACCAAAACGACAACACCTTACCTAGATCCAATAGCCCAATTCGTTCACCCAGCCCAGAAAACCAGGCCCAAACAGATAAAGCTCAAAACTCATCAAGCCCAACATCATCGGCCCAATCCACCACTCCAAATTCTAATCCACAGCCCAATAACGACTCACCCACACAAACCACAAACACTACCTCTTCCTCCTCCGTCGCGCAACCTCAACCAGAAAATCAACCACCTCCCAACCAACACCCGATGCAAACTCGCCGCAAAAACAACATCATTAAACCCAACACCAAGTTTAACCTATCTGCAGCTCGTTCCACCCTCATATCACCGGAACCAATGACCGTGAATCAGGCCTTGAGAGATCAGAAATGGCGAGGAGCTCTCTCCGAAGAGCTTGATGCGTTTGCTAGAAATCAAACATATGACCTTGTCCCACGCCAACATCACTATAATGTCGTGGGTTGTAAGTGGCTTTTCAAAAACAAATTCTTACCTAATGGATGTCTTGGCAGGTGTAAAGCGAGGCTAGTAGCAAAAGGCTACAATCAATAACAAGGGCACGATTACACAGAGACATTCAGCCCCGTGATTAAATCAACGACGATCAGATTAGTCCTCGATGTGGCAGTCTCAAAATCATGGCCCATTAAGCAATTGGATGTGAACAACGCATTCCTTCAAGGTACCCTAGACGATGAAGTATACATGGAACAACCCCCTGGGTTTGTCGATCCCGACAATCCGACTCATGTGTGCCGTCTCCGAATGGCCATATATGGACTCAAGCAGGCTCTGCGTGCGTGGTACACCGAACTAAAGAACTATCTGCTAAGTTTGGGTTTCATCAATTCTCTTGCGGGCACATCACTGTTTGTTCTCCAGAATGGGAAAGATTTTGTCTATTTACTCGTCTATGTGGATGACATATTGGTCACAGGGAGCAGCGTAGCCAACATAGAGAAGATTCTCACCTTACTCGCGGACAGATTCTCTGTGAAAGACCCTGAGGATCTCAACTACTTCCTCGGACTAGAAGCTCACCGAACACCACAGGGCCTCCATCTCTCACAGAGAAAGTACATTCTCGATCTTCTGCACAACTACAACATGCTTGAGGCAAAAGCAGTGACCACACCAATGGCTTCTTCCCCAAAGCTAACACTCACCTTGGGTACGTCTCTATCTGATCCAACAGCCTATAGGAAACTTGTCGGCAGTTTGCAATATCTTGCTTTTACGAGACTAGACATAGCATTTGCAGTCAACCGGTTGTCTCAATTTATGCATCGTCCGACCAAAGATCACTGGCAAGCTGCAAAGAGGGTTCTCAGGTATTTAGCAGGGACAACAACACATGGAATCTACTTCTCCGCCAACAACAATCTCACTCTTCACGCATTCTCCGATACGGATTGGACAGGGGATTCAGAGGACAGCGTCTCAACAAATGCATATATAGTCTATCTTGGTAGAAACCCCATTTCCTGGTCAGCAAAAAAACAAAAAAAGCGTTGCGAGATCATCAACAGAAGCCGAATACAGGTCCGTTGCAAATACTGCATCATAATTACAATGGATATGCAACATTCTCTCTAAACTTGGCATCACAATTCCACTACCTCCAGTCATTTACTGCGACAATGTCGAAGCTACATTCCTATGTGCCAATCCGGTCTTCCATTCACGTATGAAACATATAGCTATCGATTATCACTTCATTCGTGAACGAGTGCAAAATGGACTACTTCGCGTTGCACATGTCAATACAAAAGATCAACTTGACGATGCACTAACCAAGCCATTACCTCGGGGTCGCTATATTGAGCTTAGAGACAAGATTGGAGTGACCTCAGCCCCTCTATCTTGAGGGGGCGTGTTAAGGAAACAGAGATATATCGTATTCAATTCCGAATTATCTCATTTCCATGTTTACATCACATTCTGTATTTGTAATGTTCTAGAGTCTTCCTCTGTACTTTGTATATATATGTCTCTGTACTCCTATTGATAATACAAGTGATTCACATTCCTTACATCCTCCTCCGTATCCACATTTCTATCCGGATTCTTCTTTCGTTTCTGATTGGTCGTACTCTGATCCTCCGCCAACAGAGTTTCCATGTCCGGTTTCTGATCACGCTTCGTCCTCTGTTCCTCCGCCACCGTCACCGCCGTCTTCTTGTCCGCCATCGTCACCGCCGTCTTCTTGTCCGCCATCGTCTCCGCCATTTCATACTCCCTACCAAGACCTCTTAAAGCAGTGAAAATTTTCATCTTTTCACTCACTGGATCCCCAATGGAAGCAAGTTGATCACAAATATTCTTTAGACCTCTAAGATACTCAGTCATAGACTTATCTAGCTTAGATGTGTTCTGTAAACGCCTTTGTAACTCAAACAGCCTAGAGGATGAAACACGATTAAAGTGATTTGCCAGAGTGAGCCATACCTCTTGAGCTGATATAGTACTGACCACCAAACGGAGAACATCTTCACTCATTGATCCGAGAAGCCACGACATGACCACCTGATCTGCTTTGGCCCAGACTTGAAAATTTGGGTTCACGATCTGTTCGGTGAGACCTTCGTTGTTGACTACCGGAATGAACTCCATTGGACGACGGATAGAGCCATTAACGTGACCGAGAACGAGAAGAGCTTGAGTCCGGAGAAAAGACTCAAACTGGGATTTCCAGATGATGTAGTTTTGCTCAGTGAGCTTTATGGTAATGCAGTTAGAGATTTGCAGCGAAGGTGAAGAATAGAGTTCTATGGCTCCTTCCATGGCTCTGATACCATGAAAAGATTTGTAACCAAGATAGAAGATGAAGACGAAGAACAAACTTTTCTTATTTCTTTCGCTTAAAGCTTTAGGGTTACATTGGCTCTATACTTATACTACTTAGAAACCGTGTACAACTCATACGCTCCTACGCGTTACAAGATAAGAGAGCATCAAATCGGTTGCTGACTGTGATTGAATCCGTACTGCACAACATCTTCGCGTTTTGCTTTTCTTTGACTGATCCTCTGTTTTTGTCTTTTGCAGGATATGACCGTTGTACGCTGGGCTCAGGTGGCGGCGTAACTCGTGTGGGCTGACGACAATCTTGGCCCACTTTCTTTTCCTCATTTGATCCAACACTTGAAGCGACAACGTTTTGGATCTTCTCTGGTTCTCTGTTTTGAGAAGCTTCGGAAGGAGAAGGAGGGTTCACCTTAACAGAAGATGAGTTTTAGAGTGAGAAAATATCATTGCTTTGATACCATAACAACTTTAAAAGAGAGAATGTGATTAAAATTCTGATTATTCTTTTTAACTTGTAAATGTGTTGTTACAACTATATAATCTGATTATTAGATTATATAACTAACTATATAATTTAATAAGCAAAAAAAACTTAAGCTAACTAACTATATAATCTAATAAAGAGCTAATACCATGAATGAGACTACAAAATTCTCGTTACGAAGATAGCTATAATTGTGAGAGAGAGAAGTTTTAGATTTATTACAGTCAAAAGAGCTAAATTATAGTCAAAAGTAAATATTAAACAATCCAATCCACTAAAATACAAATTTTAAAACTACACCTTCCTACAGAGAGATTTATGGAAACTTATTTCACCTGTGTAACCTATTTATACATATCTACCGTAATAATATCTCTGCAACACTTAAACTTTGAATAGGTGACATTATGAAATCTCAGAGTTCAGTTTCAAGCCAATAAGTTTATGTTTCAGACACTTTTAAGAGTATTTGTTTAAGCAAGAGAGCCCTCTGGATCTGTCCTTACAGAATGGATGAACCAATTCTCACGGGCCGCCGATACTTCACGTTTGTTGTAATGCAAGTGTTCTATGTCGCAATGTGCTCCGTTTTCACTACCTTCGTGATCTTACCTCCTTTCCTTGACTATCTCACAGAGATTTTCCGGATGGTCTTGCTGGAAAAACGCTGGGACGTGCTCGTCTATCTTCTGTTACTAGCTTCATTCGTCGGGTATCTGTTCTGGGGAAACAAAGACTCCACTGAGTCTGAAGATCTCGCTGATCCGCCATTTCTATCACTGCATCATCATTCTCATCATCATCCGTCGGTGTCATATCCGTGGCCTTCATATCCACCTGCGTCTCCGTGGCCGTCGTATAATCCACCTGCGTCTCCGTGGCCGTCGAATTATCCTCCTGCGTCACCGTGGCCGTCGTATAATGCTATCAACAACATCTACATCTACACGTATCAGCTTCACCGGACTTTCTATCAACCTTCATCTCCGCCTGTGGAGCAAACAGAGTCGAATCAGTTTCACCGGACTTTCTCTCCACCGTCCTCTCCGCCTGTGGAGCAAACAGAGTCGTATCAGTTTCACCGGACTTTCTCTCCACCCTCCTCTCCGCCTGTGGAAACAGATTCATATCAGTTTCACCGGAATTTCTCTCCACCGTCCTCTCCGCCTGTGGAGCAAACAGAGTCGTGTCAGTTTCACCGGAATTTCTCTCCACCGTCCTCTCCGCCTGTAGAGCAAACAGAGTCGTATCAGTTTCACCGGAATTTCTCTCCACCGTCCTCTCCACCTGCGTCTCCGTGGCCGTCGAATTACTCTCCTGCGTCTCCGTGGCCGTCGAATTACTCTCCTGCGTCTCCGTGGCCGTCGAATTATCCTCCTGCGTCTCCGTGGCCGTCGAATTACCCTCCTGCGTCTCCGTGGCCGTCGAATTATCCTCCTGCGTCTCCGTGGCCGTCGAATTACCCTCCTGCGTCTCCGTGGCCGTCGAATTATCCTCCTGCGTCTCCGTGGCCGTCGAATTATCCACCTGCGTCTCCGTGGCCGTCGAATTATCCTCCTGCGTCTCCGTGGCCGTCGAATTATCCTCCTGCGTCTCCGTGGCCGTCGTATAATCCACCAGCTGCGTCTCCGGATTTTGAGACGTATCCACCGTCTTCTGTACTCTCGTCTCCACCATCTTCTTGTCCACCATCGTCACCGCGGTCTTCTTGTCCTTCCATCATATCGTCACCGCCGTCGTCTCCACAGCTATCCACCTCATCTTCAATCTCTCTGTCTTCGCCACCTCCTCCACCCTTCAGGTGGAAGACTTGGAAAGCCTATGCGTGGTTAGCCAGCGACATCAGCCTCAGTTCGGATTCCGATACCGATACCGATGTCGACATAAAGGCGGATCGATTTATCGCCCAATTCAGAGATCAGCTCAAGAAGGATCGATTTAAGAAATAATTCATGTATTAGCTTGAAATAGGTACTAGATGATTGAATCGCTGTGTCTGTAGCATATTAAGTCTAATTCTTGTGCTTAGCAAAAAAAAAGTCTAATTCTTGTGTATTTTCATCACAAATGGTTATTAGTAGCAATACTGATTAGATTATTGATGGAATCTTCTCATTACAAGTACAAAGATCAAAGATGTGTTCCCGAGAAACAATTCGTTACAATTCCTTTCCCAATTTTAAACCTGCTTATCCAATTGACAATTACAAGCTAACAAAACCTTGATGTAAGTGAAATAACCCTTCTGGTTCTGCACAAACTTTCTCAAATTTCTGTAACACACTCTGCATTTCTTCACAAATTTCTGTATCCAACTCACAATTCTTTGTCAAGCCCGCTACAAACTCTCTAATCTGCAACTTCGTTTTAAACTTCAATCTCCATTATTTGATCAGATTTCTAACCATTTTTCTCAGCTTTTTCTTCTTCAAAGACGATACATCGAACCCTTGGAATGCAACATAGCAGCCAACTGTTCTTGAAACAAGAGATTTACCTGAAACGACTTTGATGCATCATAATCTTTTACTTCTTGAAATAATTGATCCCGTTGAATCGAGTCATCTGTTATAATTGTTTTCTCTTGGTGGAACAAAGTAACTGATTCCTCTCTTTCCATGGATTCTTCCGTCGTGAACGAATCCATCACAGCTTCTGAGACTACGTCGATAGACTCAGCTCGTGTCGTCTGAGAATTGTTGTGTCAATCATGGAGCCATTGATGGTTGCTTCAGGTGCAGAAGACTGAGATTCTCCAAGAACACTATTGTGACTGTCTTTGCGTCGCTATCGGTGCAACAGAAAAGAGGATTCTGTTTGAAGTTCTCACCCATTTTCGAAGTGCAGAAACTGTCCTCCTCTTTTTGATTCTTTTTACTTGAGCATCCAAGTCTTGACATATTGAACAACAAACCTTCTGGATGATTCCAAGTCTCTGCTTATTGTGCGAGCTAGGCTCCAAGTCACTACTTCCTTTGCTATGACTCCAATACTCTCCTTCTTGATACACCAATCGTATCAATACTCCCTCCATTTGACAAGCTTGTCCCCAAGCTTTTTCTTAAAAACAAATGAAGTACAGCAAAGGACATAAATGAATACAGCCAAACGCACCGGTACTTTCGCTAAATGCATATGCACCTAGCCATTCATAAATATATGCATTGCAAATTTCCAGCTGCTCCACCTGTATCAAACACAGAGGCTCTTTGTACAATGTGTTGCTGCTTGTTTGTCCTCTCTTTTTGTTGTGTTCTGCCTTGTACTTGAACATCCAAGTCTTTCTACATTTTCTTTGCTTCTGCATTTGTTGTCGATGAACTTGCAACCTATTTCTTTTGGTGTTAATCACTGAGGTAGTTTTTGGTGCCAACAATAAATGTAACCAAGGCTAGTATATTCTGGTTTGTAGAGATTCCCCCAACAACTATGTTCTCAATTCTCAGCTTGTTCTCAAGTAGTGGAAATAAATCTCTCTCTAAATCAACCACATGAACCCCATGTGAATATGCCATTGTAGTGAGAGATCCTCCCTCTTCAGAATTGAGAATCTCTATTCTCAAATTTTCCCAATAGCACGCGATATGGCCTTGCATAAGTGTCTTCACAAAGCTGGTAAGTCCCTCAAGTTTACCAGGATTACATTCAAGAAGTAAGAGAGATAGGTGAACAGTCATCAAACTCTGTTGAGACGGCAACTTCCCATTAACCGTTTTAGTAATTTTTTGAATTTCTAGTCCTGGTCCTGGCCAAGGACACACTGGAAAACTGTGGTGAAGCATCAGCATCTCATTCCCCATTTCTGTGGCAGCCTCCCCATTACTTCCCCCATTGAAAACAAGCTTGCCCTCAAGCTTAGAGTGAGTAAACAGATGTGCTTGGGCTTGTATCCACAACAATACGGAAACCTGTGTGTTTCCAGCTTGAATTTGATCCTTATAAACTCGTTCAATCAATGGATGAACAACCTGAAAACAATGCAAATAGTACACATCCTACAATTCGCTGCAATGCATCTATCTGTATATACTCAGTGATGAACGTATTATTCGCTGATGCGGCTCTGAATTGGTCTGTACTCTCTCTCTCGAGTCGCTAATCTCATTATCACCATTTGGCTCATGAACCCGTAGCTGTTCTTGTATCAATTCTGTTGGTTGCGTCGTTGCTTTTAACTTGTAACACCAAGTCTTTGAAAACGTTTTCCTTCTCCTATTTTTCAACAGTTTTAATGTTTTATCCCCAGTGGTATTGAATCAAACACTTGGTGTGCAATTGTGACTGTGATCGATGATGAGTCTTCACGATTGCAGATGACAATCCATCATAAACATCCAGGGATTCAATGGGAGACCTATGGCTAAATTCCAAATGAGAGATTGATACCTGAGGTTGTGCAACACAATCTGTCTCCATAGTTGATTCAATTGCCTCGGATTCAAGTTCTGAAATTGCATCAGTTGCCGGAGACGATTTTGTTGCCAAAGTCACTAATTGATCCCGACGGCTTTGATCCATGGCAGAATTTGTTCATCTTCTTCAGTATCAGCTCCAATCACTTTTTTCACACCGAAGAGCAAACAAAAAAAGCTAAAGCCATTAACGTCTCGAAAATTGCATAATTTTCCACACAAAGTGGGATTTGAATTTATCAAAATCAATTCGAGAAAATTTCTGGGTAAGCAAACAGGAACGGTTAAGCAATCGAAAGAAAGAAGACGATAAATATAAGAGTAATAGTTACCGGCGGCGACAAGTAACCGGCGGTAGAACGAATTTTGTCAGAGTGGAAACTTATTTCGAAGTACGGAGCGGTGTGATCCGATAACCCGATAACCCGGTAAGGCTAGTTGGACTTAAGCCCAATCCGAATCTTTTGTATTTCTGAACGATGTCGTTTACAATACTGTATTATATTCCTACGGGTTCGTCTGTTCGCTTTATAGGAATCTCCTTATCATTATATCAAGCCCAATACATTAGTTGGATCCTACTAACTGAACCTGGCCCAAAAAAGTGTTAATTATTTATTTTATCTAGTACTTGGTTTTCAAATTAGTAACTCATAAGATCTTAACACATATCAAAATCTGGAAGATAGATTTGCACATATAAAAAATAAAATTATACAATAAAATGCATACTTTTAAATTAAAATATTACAATTAATCTTTCTTAAAAGTATATAAAACATAAAATAATATAGTAAGTTATTAATCCTAAGAAGGAAAACATCACAATTGCTATTCCTTGAAAATATATATTAAAAATAAAATTAAAGAAAATAATCTTATTATATAACGCTTAATGTTTCAAAATTAGTAATTAAAATAATTGCTATATGTGTCAATTAATTGATGAGGTTTTGATACATGTAAAATATTTTGGGGTATTTGTAAAAATAACCCTTTTTCTATACCCCTTTTTAAAAATACCCTTTCTATTTTTTAAAAATACATTTTTTATGTGTTAAATGACTTGAGAGAAGGTAATGACTAATGATGAGAAAGTCAAATTTTTCTTCAAAAAAAATATTTTCCCGCAAAAATTATTTCGACAAAAATTTAGAATATCTTTGTAAAACTTTATAAAATCCTTACAAAATCCTTTGAAAACCCTTGTAAATCTTTTCAGAATTTTGTAAATCTTCTAAAATTCTTATAAAATCTTTTCAAAATCATTGTAAACCCTTGTAAATCCTATAAAACCTTTGTAAAATCTTTTAAATCTCTTTTAAACGTCTTTAAAAATCCTTGTTAACACTTATAAACTCTTTTTAAAGCCCTTCTAGGGGTAAAATAGTCATTAAAATTTGAAAAATGACATAAATGAAAAATGGCTAGAAAATGAGGTATTTTTGAAAATGAGTATCAAAGAAAGGGTATTTCTAACAATTTCTCTATATAATTTGTGTTGAAATAATTGGATTGTATACCTTATATATTATTAGAAATTTGAAAAGTATACTATAATTTTGAAAATTTGGAGATGTACCTTATTATTATTCTAAAATGACATTTTTATCCTTAATTAATAATTAAAAATAGAAAAAAATAATAATAATTTGATTAATTAATTTTTGAGAAATTGTTAAAAATGCCCCTTTTTCAATACCCCTTTTCAAAAATGCCCCATTTGAGAGTCCATTTTTAAGTTTGTCCTCTTTTAATTTTTAATGACCATTTTACCCTTATTTGAAACAAAATTAGGTCCACAAAATACAAAATATTTTTTAGCGGGAAAAGTGATCCCGCAATTTTCCCGCCAAAACACTTGTAAAAACCTTTAAAATACCTTGTAAAATTTTCCCGTAAAAATTTTTCCCGCCAAAAATAATTTTTTGCGGGAAAAATGATTCCGCAATTTTTTTGGCGGGTAAAATTTACAAGGTATTTTAAAGGTTTTACAGAGTATTTACAAGTGTTTTGTAAGGTTTTACAATGTATTTTAAAAGGTTTTACAAGGTACTTATAAGGTTTTACAAGGTACTTATAATGTTTTATAAGGTATTTATAACTTGTAAAACCTTATAAAAAACTTGTAAAACCTTATAACTTGTAAAACCTTATAAAATAGCTTGTAAAATCTTATAATATCTTATAAATACCTTATAAATACGTTGTAAAACCTTTTAAAATACATTGTAAAACCTTATAAATACCCTGTAAAAAACCTTTAAAATACCTTGTAAGTTTTTCCCGCCAAAAATTTTCCCGCCAAAAATTTAACGCCAAAAAAATTGCGGAATCACTTTTCTTGCAAAAAATATTTTTTGGCGGGAAAAAATTTTACGGAAAAAATTTACAAGGTATTTTAAAGGTTTTACAAGTTTTTACAAGTGTTTTGGCGGGAAAAATTGCGGGATCACTTTTCCCGCCAAAAAATATTTTGTATTTTGTGGACCTAATTTTGTTATATTTCCTTATATATTTGTGATATCTTTGATTAGAAGAAGGGTAATTTAGTCATTTTGTACCTAAAAAGGGGTATTATGGACAGCCAAAAGGGGCATTTTTGAAAAGGGGTATTGAAAAAGGGGCATTTTTGTGAGTCTCCCAAGAAACTATTAATCTTAGAGAAATAGTCTTTTATGCAATGGAATGGCAGCTAGAATATAACCAATACTAGAAAACAACCTGCACTATGTGCGGGATGCAACAATTTAAATAAAACTATTATATGTAAAATTATTATATGGGATCCAAATTCCGTTTGTATAAAACAAAAATATATAATAAAGGTTTTTTGTTCTATTCAAATTTGTAAATAATTTGTATAAAATTTTCTAGAGAAATTGTTAAAAATGCCCCTTTTTCAATACCCCTTTTCAAAAATGTCCCCTTTGAGAGTCCATTTTTAAGTTTGCCCTCTTTTAATTTTTAATGACCATTTTACCCTTATTTGAAACAAAATTAGGTCCACAAAATACAAAATATTTTTTGGCGGGAAAAGTGATCCCGCAATTTTCCCGCCAAAACACTTGTAAAAAACCTTTAAAATACCTTGTAAAATTTTCCCGTAAAATTTTTTCCCGCCAAATAATTTTTTTTGCAGGAAAAGTGATTCCGCAATTTTTTTTTTTTGGCGGGAAAATTTTTGTCGGGAAAAATTTACAAGGTATTTTAAAGGTTTTACAGAGTATTTACAAGTGTTTTGTAAGGTTTTACAATGTATTTTAAAAGGTTTTACAAGGTACTTATAAGGTTTTATAAGGTATTTATAACTTGTAAAACCTTATAAAAAACTTGTAAAACCTTATAACTTGTAAAAACCTTATAAAATAGCTTGTAAAATCTTATAATATCTTATAAATACCTTGTAAATACGTTGTAAAACCTTTTAAAATACATTGTAAAACCTTATAAATACCTTGTAAAAAACCTTTAAAATACCTTGTAAATTTTTGGCGGGAAAAATTTTTCCGCCAAAAATTTAACGCCAAAAAAATTGCGGAATCACTTTTCCCGCAAAAAAAATTTTTTGGCGGGAAAAAATTTTACGGGAAAATTTTACAAGGTTTTTTAAAGGTTTTTTACAAGTTTTTACAAGTGTTTTGGCGGGAAAAATTGCGGGATCACTTTTCCCGCAAAAAAATATTTTGTATTTTGTGGACCTAATTTTGTTATTTTCCTTATATATTTGTGATATCTTTTATTAAAAGAAGGGTAATTTAGTCATTTTGTACATAAAAAGGGGTATTTTTAAAAATGGACAGCCAAAGGGGCATTTTTGAAAAGGGGTATTAAAAAAGGGGCATTTTTGTGAGTCTCCCAATTTTCTATCATCCATAAAATATTTGAGCGTGGTAAATACTTCCTTGTGGAGAAGATATTGATGAAATATTATCATTTATCGCACATATATCTTTTTGTGTTTTTAATAATTAAATTCATATATTTTGTGTTACGTGTGACCGCAGTCATCAAACATCAAAACTAAAATACTTCATTATATGATTACATGTAAACTCTTGGTAAAAAAATTCCTTAATATTTAATCAACTAAATAAAACCTTAGAGATTGAGAGTATTATGGGTTCCATATATATTCCACAATATCATTCCTACATTTTCTACTTCTTAAAAGTTTTAAAATCGATATTTCATATAAAGTATCATAATTTTTTACTATTTATATTTTCGGAAGGATTTTTTTTGGATAAGTCAATTAATATATCTCAATATTCTTTTGTTAGGGTACATGTAGTAGTACATAGTAAAATTATACAAATATGGTAAAATGATAGAAGTCCATAATGACAGTTTTGAGGTAATTATAAATTCCGTTATTAACTTATAGTTACCAAGTACCATAATCAGTGGAAGAATTTGAATTAAGTGGAATCGTGGTAACCAGTGTAATGGATGATGTAATTTATTTTGGATTAATCTATACTAGTATTTTTGCAACACTTTGGTGACGGGTGGGTAAAAATGCTTCTGGGTTAATCGGATATCTGACCCGTTTACAAATTTTGGTCATAAAAAAATTGTTGGGTCGGGTTATATTTAACCCAACTCATACACCGGATATTCCATATTTAATAATTTAGATATTTAGAAGATTTGATTAAGATTTATAATTATGATTCTCCTATCATCTTTGTTTGTTTTGTTTTTAACTGTTTTGAATCATCATATAATACATAAAATAAAATAAAAATCAATTTTTTTCTGCATATACTGTGATTCGAAATTTTAAAAACGGAAATATATTATCCAATTGACGAAAATGTGTGTTCAACGTTCTACATCGATTAAAATATTTAGACAATGATTCATAATCATATCATAAATAAGAACATTAATAAAATAAATGAGTTTTTTGGCCAGACGGGTTTGGCGGGACGGATTTTTGAATCAACAATAATAAAAAGATTAAAATATCATTAATCCGCCGTTTCAATACGGATTAAATCCTTATTTTTTTAATACCACAAATATTAGACATATTAAATCAGTCTCATTTAGAAAAGATTGTATAAAACCAAAAATTGTCCCGTGGTATAATATTACTTAATAACAATATTTATAAAATTTTAAAATATCATTAACATGCCGCTTTAATACATATTAAATCTTTAGTTTATTAAAATATAAATGTCTTAGAGAATGATATGATTTGTAAACTTTTATATATAATAAATAATCATTAAATTTTAAAATAAAAATAAATCACGGGACGGGTTAAGAAATTACGGAACGGGTTATATTTCGGAAAAGATTTATATGGCGGACAAATTTGAATCAATATTTATATACCGCTTTAATACGGGTTAAATCCTCAGTTTATTAATAATTGTCTTGTGGACTCGTGGTATACTGTTACTTAATAACAATTGTAAACTATAATATAAATAAATATATTATAAGGAGATACAATTTACAAAATATTTTTATACTAATTTTAAAATTAAATCATCCCGCGGTGTACCGCGGGTTAAAATCTAGTTAATGAGTAAAATAAGTGTTATTAATATCAATGGGAAATTGATGTAAATAGTATAGTAAAGGATGGATAATTTATTAGATGGGTTAAGGAGCTCTATAAATGTGACACGTCATCATGGCATTTTGTTAATCACACGTAAGGATAAGGTTATTTTTAAAAAATATTTTTCAATTAATATATAAGGGATGACAAATTGATGTAAATAGTATAGTAAAGGATGGACAATCAATTAAATGGGTTAAGGAGCTCTATAAACGCGACACATCATCATGACATTTTCGTTAATCACACGTGAGGGTAAGATTATTTTTTTAATGCTTCTTAATTAATATATAAGGGATAAACATTTATATTTATAAATGAACCTAGCAAATTAAACGTATTACTACTTTTAAATAAAAAATCATTTTAGTTTTTTTTTTTTTTTTTTTTTGAATAACCGCGGGTCTCCCAAAGGCTTCCTAGGCCCAAGGACTAATCCCACGAGGCTGGCAATTCCCCTATGTAAACCTGCCAGTGGCCGTGCCTCGAACCCTGGTGGCGGAAGTCACAGCTGTAACCCCTTTACCACTAGGCCACAAGGCCCGGTTAATCATTTTAGTTTTATTCGTCGTAGAGAATTCAATAATGGAGTACATATCTATATAAATATTTTTTTTCAGAAAAAAATTATGTCTTCGACAAAAGAATCTGATAACTGCGATTTGAGTAAATCTTTTTTATTTTGTCGGCAATGGTTTATAACTTTATACAAAGGGAATCTCTCCTAGTGTATGACAATAACAGTATAAGAATACTAAATAATACGCATGTTTTTTTTTTTCTGAATTACATTGTGTTATTATAGACACTATCAATTTAACATTTTGTAGGTTCTAGGCCAAATTTTTAAAATAGAGTATATAACCAATTTTTTAGAATTTGTTTATGTTATGGCTGTAGAATAAAAAGTTCTATGAACCCTTTTGCTAACAATTTTTTTCTTTGGACCCTTTTTATCCATAGATGTTTTGTTTGGATTTTTTATTCATAAATTTGTTTTTTTTTTAAAGTGTTTTGAGGTGCTATGGTTTGGAAAAACGGCCAATTTTCCCCTCCGCTAAACTTAGTTACTTTATCGAATTTATACATATAACTTTGAGTCGTGCTTATAACTACGTGAACTTAACTAAATTTTGAATTTCCTACACGAACATTCCAAATCATGTCAAAACCATCAAATCGACAAACGGTGTTAGTTTTCCGTTAACTGATGCTCACTAGGATGCCACGTAGGCATCGTTTCATTTATTTTTTTTGAATAAAATTTATCTTGTTCCAAATTTTTTGCTCTAAAACCAACCACTTTTGAGAAAAAGAATAAGTAAAATTATCATGTTCCATTTTGCTCCTCAATTTATTTTATCATTTTTTAAAGAATTTTTGTTCTATTTTAAAGCATGTGAGTCCTACACTTTTCCTATTCACTCCTTCAAAAAAAAGAATGATCTCTAGAAGAAAATTGTTCCTCTCCAAAATTGTAGAAGAACAAAAATATAAAATTCGTTTTAATTATTAAATAATTTTAAAAAAGCTTTTAATATTTGAATGTTATGACGTTATTTTAAATTAGTATTTACACTTAAATAAATAAATGTTTTCAAGTGAAATTTATATTATTTTCTAAATAAAATAATTGAATTTATACTATATTTTCTCTTAACAATGGCCAGGTAGTTTGTTTAGTTAAAGAACAAGAACCCGTGTATCTTTTGTTTCCCATGTAAGTTTACTGGTTTCTGATTGTTTTTTTCGAGAGGAGACATTCTGTATATGTATTCATTAACTTCATGAAATGGAGTTTGGCTGTCCAAAAACAAAGAACTGAATACTTTCAAGTTTCAACAATAAATTTACATCTACCGTTATGTCTTTTTTTTTTTCTTTATGTTTTGCTTATGTTTTGCTTATTTTTTAATAAATTTTTTTTCTCATAATTTTTTGTTACCGAGCTTTTTCTTTATCAAAAATTTGGTTTTATCAATCTCTTGTTCTTTTATAGGTCTTAATTGGTCTTTGAAACTATCGTGCTACTTCTTCTCCATTTTTACGCGCCCTCATTATCCACATGAGCTGAGACATATTCAACTTCTGTGAAATGGTTTCTGCTTCTTCATCCATAAGACTGTAGCACTTGTGAACATGGATGTGTGTACTGCACTTGTGAACATGGATGTGTGTACTTGATATTGATTCCAACAATCAGTTTATTCGCAGTTTGTGACCAGACGTGAGGTTGCTTCCTATATCTATATATGAACATCCAAGATTTAGCAAACCAAATCAGCATCCTCCTTTGATGTAATCTATGGCTTCTCACCAGCATTCTGTCGAACACCTTGTAGGCATCCAAGTTCAGCTTGAATTATAGCCATAGATTCATCTTTAAAGAACCATGTTGCGCGGGATTTTAGTTTAAAATATTTATCAATACGAATTTTTGAGTATAAATCTAATCATTTTAATTTTATAGAAATTTTATTTTATTCATGTGCATTATTTTTCCAAAGTAGTAAAAAAAATTTCACACTTTTCACTACAATTTTTCTAGTTATCTTCTATGATTCACTCGATATCTTTTATGAATTAGTTCTCAAGATCGATCGTATATCTTTTCTCCTTCCTATCTTTGATTACTCAATTAATTTTTATAAGTTGTATTATTAAAGTGAACATCAGAAAATCTGCAGAAATGTTTTGTCATAAGATTTCTCTGACCATGTTTGGTGCATGTAAAATTGTTTTATAGACAACAAATCTCATATAAACTCATTCCTATCCACAAAGATCGGATTTTAACAAAAAAAATTTACTTTATCTTGACTGTTTAAAAAATATAAAATTCTCTTTTCACATATATAATTTGACGTATATTATGACACTTTTCACTATAATTTTTCTAGTTATCTTCTATGATTCACTCGATATCTTTTATGAATTAGTTCTCAAGATCGATCATATATCTTTTCTCCTTCCTATCTTTGATTACTCAATTAATTTTTATAAGTTGTATTATTAAAGTGAACATCAGAAAATCTGCAGAAATGTTTTGTCATAAGATTTCTCTGACCATGTTTGGTGCATGTAAAATTTTTTTATAGACAACAAATCTCATATAAACTCATTCCTACCCACAAAGATCGGATTTTAACAAAAAAAATTTCCTTTTCACATATAAAATATAATTTAGAAAATATAAAATTCTCTTTTCACATATATAATTTGACGTATATTATGATTCTATATAGTATTCTTATTGTTAATTTTTCTAAAATAGTAAATTAAGAAATCATAAAAATTATTCTAATTTAAAACACATTTATTTTTTTAAAACAAAATCATTCTTATTTTTAATTCAAAAACTCTTCAATCTACCATTACTATTCTAATTTCCAAATAACATTCTCAAATATTATTATTACACAATTTTATTATTCGATTAGATTATTTTATTAGCTCAGGCTTCAGAGTAGTTCGGACATTGAATTCCATATTAAAGCACAAACCGACAAACATAGTTAAAATCACAGAGAAATCTGAAATCGGAAATCGGAAACACAGAGATAAACAGAGAAGAGACGATGGCTGACAAGAATGGCGGACCAATCTCCTTCCGCCGCTTAGTGTAACATTCAAACAACCTGCGATTGCGAAAAACTCTTAGCTCATGC
Source organism: Arabidopsis arenosa (assembly GCA_905216605.1). Classification (NCBI taxonomy): domain Eukaryota; kingdom Viridiplantae; phylum Streptophyta; class Magnoliopsida; order Brassicales; family Brassicaceae; genus Arabidopsis; species Arabidopsis arenosa. The sequence continues at coordinate 623,680 of LR999455.1, read as the reverse complement.
CTCAGAGTAGTTCGGACATTGTTTCTATCATATGAATCTCATTGCATCAGCCGATGTCCACCGTTTTTGAAATATCTAATCTTTATCTACAATTTTTGTTTTCTTATCATTTTTATTTTTTCATATGTTTTGCTTATGTTTTACTTATTTTTTATCAATTTAATTTATTTTCTTTTTGTCATAATTTTGTTGTTCTAAGCTTATTGCTTCTAGAAATTTGGTTTTGTCAAGCTCTTGTTCTTTTATAGGTCTTTGAAACTATCGTGCTTCTTTCAGGTCAAAGATTTTGTTTAACAAAGCTCTTGTTCTCTATGGGTCTTGATTGGTCTTTAGCTCCCACTTCGAAGTATTTATTTCAATTTTTTCATAAAAATAATTAAACTAAACCAAAAACTATACATAAATCTATATATAATTGCAATCTCAATAAATGCCATTTGCACCTCTGAACGGTTGCGTCTTTTTATCGCAACCTTTCGTTTAAATTTTACGGTTATTTTTTTCGGTTATGTCTTTTTATTGTATCTTTTCTTTGAAATATTTATGGTTATTTTTTTACGGTTGTATCTTTTTATCGCATCTCTTCGTTAACATTATTACGGTTTTTTACAATTATATTTGTTCAATTACAGTCGTATCTTTTCAGTTTACGGTTGTATCTTCATAGTTGCATCTATTCATTTAAAGTTACGTCTCATATTATATATATTTAAATTTTGGCTTTTTAACTAAAATAAATATTTTACGGTTGTTTTTTCAAAAAGTTGCAATCTAAATAAATATTTTCTACGGTTGCATCTTTTTATCGTAACAACTCATAAACAATTGTGATTGTTTAGTTGAACCATTGCAACATTTACTTTATTTAATGAACAATTGTAATTTTTGATTTATTCTATAAATCGTTAAAACATTTAATTTTTTTAAACTAAAAATATATATTTTACGGTTGAATGTTTTAGAAAGTTGCGATCCGATTGCATTTTTTAAAATATCTTCTACGGTTATGTTTTTTTATCATAATATTTCGTAAACGGTTGCAACTGTTTAGTTGAACCATTGCAACATTTAGTTTATTTCACGAACAAATACAATTCTTGGTTTATTTAATAAATGGGCATAACATTTAATTTTCTACAGTCACGTATTTCAGTGTAATTTTTTATAAACTATTATTTCAATTTTAGTTTCTAATATGTATTTAAATTAAATTGTAACCGTTTGATTGAACCGTTATAACATTTGATTTATTTGACAAATTATTACAACTTTTAGTTTTGTTTTATGAACCGTTGTAATCTTTAGTTTATTTAGAACATTTGGTATATTTAGAACATCAACTAACTTCTGCCGAGCAACGTCAAGCCTTCCTTTCATGAAATGTTTATTTAAACTTCATCCAATATCCACACACATTATAACCATCAACAAACAAAACAGGAACTGCATCGTCCAATAGACCTTGGTTCGTGCTGTAAAACCGCTTTCAGGGAAACACACGAAGATTAACGCCATTAAATGTTGTAACATTCGCTCTGCTTTCTCCTTGAGTTTTGACAAACGACGTCGTATATTTAACGGATTTTTCAAACGTTTATTAACGGAGTTACATGTGCTATTAAATTTTTTAATTTAATTTTTATACATGTGCTCTTAAATTGGAAATGTGTTAATTAGAAACTCTGAAATTTTTACTTCTGATATTTACTTCTGACTTTGACTTCCCCCACACTAAACTACCTCGAACATTGTTACCCTCCCTCTTCTCACTCTATGCCACTCTTCTTTTTTTTTTTTTTTTTTTGAAAAACAGAGTATGGACCAAAAAACAGAGCCGTTCAGTCGTCACCGCCGTTGACCGATCTCCTTCCGCAGCTTAGTGTAATAATCAAACAACCTACGATTGCGAAAAACTCTTAGCTCAGGCCTCAGAGTAGTTCGGACATGGTTTCTATCATATAAACCTCATTGTAACAGCCAATGTCCACCTTTTTGAAATATCTAATCTTTATCTATAATTTTTGTTTTCTTATCATTTTTATTTTTTCATATGCTTTGCTTATGTTTTGCTTATTTTTTATCAATTTAATTTATTTTCTTTTTTGTCATAATTTTGTTGTTAACTGAGCCACTTTCTTCTAAAAATTTGGTTTTATCAAGCTCTTGTTCTTTTATAGGTCTTTGAAACTATCATGCTTCTTTCACGTCAAAGATTTTGTTTATTAAAGCTCTTGTTCTCTATGGGTCTTGATTGGTCTTCAGCTCCCACTTTGAACTAAACCAAAAACTATATACATAAATAAATGTAGTGTAAGAAAAAAAAATGTTGTTCCTTGAGAAAGTCTGTTAATAGAATAGCAAAAACTGAATTTTGACTAATTTTCTAGCAAGAAGAAGAAAAAAAGCTTAAATTTCGGTTAGAAGTTTCTCAAAGTTCTTCACATTAAAACAAAAAAAAAAAGTTTCTCAAAGTCTATGCTTGTTTTACTTCAGAGTTTTTTCATTTTTTTTGTTTGTTTTATTTTGTGGTTTTCTGGAATGTTAAATTTATTAATCGAAAAAATCGGTTATGTACAAAGGTGGAAAATAAAATAAAATAAAAGACAAAAGTAACAAAAATTTAACTAGCAAAATCCCATAAATTTGGCTCATAAATTTGGAACCTTTTGTAAATTTCTTTCAGTTGGAGAAAGGTTTGAGAAATGAACCATCATCAGTGTTGAGTAGCTTAGCAGATCCATCTGTGAAAGGATCACATGCTTATGAGTCGTTGAGGACATTAGATGTTAAACATAATTTCGGTCTTATATACATGTAAATGAGGGGTTATTAGTAAGTGAACCTTATACAGATTCACAAACGGTTGATTTTTAGACCAATGTCGAAAATAATTTTCGGATTATTTACTTATACTATAATTGAAATTTTACAAGAAAAACTAAAGATGATTACACCGACCAAACGATTTGGTTCATTATTCAACTAAAAGGTACATAATTACAATATTGTAACATAATAAACATAATTTAAGATGATTTTTATGCATGAAGCTAAGAATAAAATTCGGAACATCTCACAACCAAATGTTTGGAGCAAAGAAAACGAATCTATAGATTAGTCAAAAAGAATTCAGACACAAATACAACATTAGCAAAGCCTTTGAGCTCTCTCTCTCTCTCTCTCTCTAGTTTCCTCTGCAGCCTCTGTTTTTTATTTGTCAGATTAGCTTACTTAGGACAGAAGTTACATGGAGAGACCAAGCCTTGTTGTCATCTCTTTGTTTCGTTTTCTGATAATTTGTCTCTTAGATCTTTAAGAGCATCCACGACTTCAGAATCAAGATTGTGTTTCAGCAATCTCCCTTGGAAAGATGTTGACCAATGTGAGAAAAAGTAGTCCAGAGTTTTTCGGTTAGCTCCAAACGCAGATTTCAAACACCCCACCAACCGCAGAACTAAAAACGCGAAAAATCCAATGTAACCTTGTTTCTTGCATCATTCTCTCAACTTCCTTGTGCATTGATTTGATCTACAATATGATGTTTCACAAGATCACATGAAACTCAAATCTCAAAAATAGAAAAAGGCAATGGCTTTGGTTTAATCTTACCTCAGAAACTAGTGCCTTGCTACTCCAAATATAAGCTCCCTGTCAAGAATTAGTCACCAAAATCAAAATCACGATTTTATAACATCAATATGATGGGCAATATCGCTCCATGAGCTGCTTGTTGTTGACAAACATCAGATGTTACAACCCAAACCTTGGGGCATCCATCTTCTCTCAATGCAACCACCTATCAATATCAGGCATCTTATCAGAAACTAAGATGTCTGATGAGACTATCAACCACGTGTTATTTGAATGCCCTCTAGCTCACCAGGTTAGGTCTCTCTCCAAGATTCCTCTGACTCAAGGAGTCTTTCCTGCTCCCTCGATTTTCGCAAACTTAGACCATTTTTACTGGAGAGCAAAGGAGCTTGGAGTAAGGGAAGAAGCTATCAGAGACTTTCCATCGATTTTGTGGTTCATCTGGAAAGCACGAAACTCAAAAGTTTTTGAGAACTCAGAAGTTCACCCTGCAGATACGCTTCAGCTTGCCTGCAAAGAAACAGAGTCTTTTCGCATTGCAAGAGCCAGAGAGTCGATCATTGATTCTCAACCGCCCCTTATAGACCCAGGTTCGCGATCCACTGTTTCAGATCTTTTGACTTGCCAGGTTGATGGTTCTTGGACAGACGAAGGCACTTTATGCGGCATTGGATGGATTCTTATCTCAGACTCTCAGCTTATTAATCTTGGGCTCAAGTGTTTTCGACAATGTTTATCCCCACTTCACACAGAGTTTGAAGCGCTTCTCTGGGCAATGAGATCCCTCACATCATTATCTATTTTTAATATTGCCTTTGAGATAGATTGCAAGGAGCTGACCCAGCTATTGGACACTCCTGATGAGTGGCCAGCTTTTGCTTCGGAGTTAGAAGATTTCATTGCTTTAAAACTTGGTTTCCCTCGTTTTTTCTTAGATTTTATTCCATGTGTAAATAATGTTCGTGCCGATTGTCTCGCTAAGAAGGCAAGGGCACGTGATTCTATTTTTTTCCCATGTAAACTCCTCAACTCCGGACTGGTTTTCTCCCGTAGAAAACCGCCCGTTTTTAGCTTAAATGGATGACTTTATTTTGCTGTAAAAAAAAAAAAAAAAAACTTCACTAGAAAAGTAGTTTGCAAACACACGAAGATTAACGCCATTAAATGTTGTAACATTCGCTCTGTTTTCTCCTTGAGTTTTGACAAACGACGTCGTATATTTGAGGATTTTTCAAACGTTTATTAACGGAGTTACATGTGCTCTTAAATTTTTTAATTTAATTTTTATACATGTGCTCTTAAATTGGAAATGTGTTAATTAGAAACTCTGAAAAATTTACTTCTGATATTTACTTCTGACTTTGACTTCCCCCACACTAAACTACCTCGAACATTGTTACCCTCCCTCTTCTCACTCACCACTGTATGCCACTCATTTTCCTTGAATATATAAAAAAAAAAACACGAAAACAGAGTATGGACCAAAGAACAGAGCCGTTCAGTCGTCACCGCCGTTGACCGATCTCCTTCCGCAGCTTAGTGTAACAATCAAACACCTGCGATTGCGAAAAACTCTTAGCTCAGGCCTCAGAGTAGTTCGGACATGGTTTCTATCATATAAACCTCATTGTAACAGCCAATGTCCACCGTTTTTGAAATATCTAATCTTTATCTATAATTTTTGTTTTCTTATCATTTTTATTTTTTCATATGCTTTGCTTATGTTTTGCTTATTTTTTATCAATTTAATTTATTTTCATTTTTATCATAATTTTGTTGTTAACTGAGCCTCTTTCTTCTAAAAATTTGGTTTTATCAAGCTCTTGTTCTTTTATAGGTCTTTGAAACTATCGTGCTTCTTTCACGTCAAAGATTTTGTTTATTAAAGCTCTTGTTCTCTATGGGTCTTGATTGGTCTTCAGCTCCCACTTTGAACTAAACCAAAAACTATATACATAAATAAATGTAATGTAAGAGATAAAAATGTTCTTCCTTAAGAAAGTCTGTTAATAGAATAGCAAAAACTGAATTTTGACTAATTTTCTAGCAAGAAGAAGAATAAAAGCTTAAATTTCGGTTAGAAGTTTCTCAAAGTTCTTTACATTAAAACCAAAAAAAAAAAGTTTCTCAAAGTCTATGCTTGTTTTACTTCAGAGTTTTTTCATCTTTTTTTTTTGTTTTATTTTGTGGTTTTCTGAAATGTTAAATTTATTAATCGAAAAAATTGGTTATGTACAAAGGTGGAAAATAAAATAAAAGAAAAGACAAAAGTAACAAAAATTTAACTAAGTCCCATAAATTTGGCTCATAAATTTGGAACCTTTTGTAAATTTCTTTCAGTTGGAGAAAGGTTTGAGAGATGAACCATCATCAGTGTTGAGTAGCTTAGCAGATCCATCTGTGAAAGGATCACATGCTTATGAGTCGTTGAGGACATTAACTTTTTAAACATAATTTCGGTCTTATATACATGTAAATGAGGGGTTATTAGTAAGTGAACCTTATACAGATTCACAAACGGTTGATTTTTAAACCAATGTCGAAAATAATTTTCTGATTATTTACTTAATACTATAATTGAAATTTCACAAGAAAAACTAAAGATAATTACACAGCCCAAACGATTTAGTTCATTATTCAACTAAAAGTTACATATTTACATTATTGTAACATAATAAACATAGGTTAAGATGATTTTATGCATGAAGCTAAGAATAAAATTCGGAACATCTCATAACCAAATGTTTGGACCAAAGAAAACGAATCTATAGATTAGTCAAAAAGAATTCATACATAAATACAACATTAACAAAGCCTTTGAGCTCTCTCTCTCTCTCTATCTCTCTAGTTTTCTCTGCAGCCTCTGTTTTTTATAAGGCAGACTAGCTTACTTAGGACAGAAGTTACATGGAGAGACCAAGCCTTATTGTCATCTCTTTGTCTCGTTTTCTGATAATTTGTCTCTTAGATCTTTAAGAGCATCCACGACTTCAGAATCAAGATTGTGTTTCAACAATCTCCCTTGGAAAGATGTTGACCTGTGTAAATTAAAAGTAGTCCAGAGTTTTTCGGTTAATTAGCTCCAAGCGCAGATTTAACTAAAAGATCGCGAAAAATCCAATGTAACCTTGTTTCTTGCATCATTCTCTCAACCTCCTTATGCATTGATTTGATCTACAATATGATGTTTCACGATGTTCACATGAAACTCAAATCACAAAAATAGAAAAAAGGCAATTGCTTTGATGATCATACCTCAGAAACCAGTGCCTTGCTACTCCAAATGTAAGCTCCCTGTCAAGAATCAGTCACCAAAATCAATAACAAGATATGAGCATAACGAGTTTATAACATCGATATGATGCGCAATACCGCTCCATGTGCTGCTTGTTGTTGACAGACATCAGATGTTACAACCCAAACCTTGGGGCATCCATCTTCTCTTAATGCAACCACCTGTCAATATCAGGCATCTTATCAGAAACTAAGAAACATCAGCGATGATTCTAGAAATCCCGTCTATTTGAACTGCCTTTGGGGTCAAGAGATCTTTTCCTTGCCTCCTTTTCAATCCAAGCGTCAGCGCAAGTTTCTCCTGAGAAAATCACATCAACACTGGCAAAAAAGAAGAAACATTTTTTTGAGTTCTAAAGTGAAGAACGATGTTGAAAGCAATGGTTAAACACAGAAAGAACAAAGCCAGTTTACATTACCCTGCAAAGTCTTCCTTGTGAGTAGGGAGACCAGACATGAGAGCATCAAACACAACCACTACCTTAACCTCTACAACAAATTCAAATCAAATTGTCGCATTAGCCGAAATGAGCCATAGATGAAATCAAATGTAGATTCTTCAAAAGTTTGTACCTTTAACCATACTGAAGGACACAAGTTCATCAACTAACTTCTGCCGAGCAACATCAAGCCTTCCTTTCATGAAATGTTTCTTTAGCTTCATCCAATATCCACACACATTATAACCATCAACAAGCAAAACTGGAACTGCATCGTCCAATAGACCTTGGTTCGTGCTGTAAAACCGCTTTCCGAGAATCACAAACATTCCTTAAACTTTCAACCCTCAAAAACCATTCTCGAGACAACATGAAGATAGTAAAATGAGAAACTTAAATATAGAGTGTAATTACTAGTAAAGCGTATTTGTAGGATCCCGGTAGAGCTCGCTATCATCCGGTAACTCGTCTTTCTCTACTTTCTTCTTCCTGTAACTAGTCGCTGGCTTAGCCATGCCAGATCCTCTGCTCTGAAACTCCTACATATATATCATACAATTCCAAAGATAAGAATTTACTCAAATTCTTGAACACTAATGGTTAGACTTAGACACCATAGTAATGAAACAAAAAGATCACACTACTACATACCTTCCATAATTTCAGAAGCTGCAAGTTATGCTTAACATTGGATTTGATTCTCGGTGGTTCTGGCTCTGAATCCTGCTATCAAAAACCAAAATCAAATCAATTGTTGCAAAACAGTCAATGAACATTCATCATATCCATAACTCCGATACTAGAAATATAAAAAGAACCAAATTGATCACAAAACCAATAAAAAAAAGATTGGCACTTTCAGAATTCACAAATCAATGAATGTTATGTTGGATTAGTTGATCACAAAACCCACTTTGAATTCTCAACTATTTTCGATTAAAGAGAGACTTTTGGTTCTCAAAGACGAAACCTTTACATAAATGTGTATCATGTGTGGACCTTAAAAGAAGAAGATTGATGATTACTTGATTAGGCTTCTTGCTTTTTCCTCCCATCTTCACCACCAAAACTCTACAGCTATCGTAAGAGCAAGATGATGAAGACCGGTTAAAGTATACGGCGGAGGAAGAGGAGGAAGAACCACCTCTATGCGGCGGCGCTCCGGCGGTTTTCATCTATTTGACTACTGAAGAATTGAAAAATTTTCTTCTTTTTTTTTAATTCGTCACCCAAAATTTGAAAAGTCTATAAAACTAGTGGATAATATCATGTCAACGTTACGCTTTTTTATCAACGCATTATATCTTTAACAAAAACAAAAAAAATCCATTTTTCCGAGTAAGAAAAAAACAAAGGATCCTTTTTTACTGGAAAAATGTTTTTTTTTCTTTTATCTAAACATATATTGAAAATTGCGATAGAGAGAAAATAAATTCTCAGTGAGCTCTTATTGATCAACAATGGCGAAAGAGACAGTGTGTGTAACCGGAGCTAATGGTTTCATCGGATCTTGGATAATCCGAACGTTAATTGAGAAAGGTTATACCAATATCCACGCTTCGATTTACCCAGGATCCGACCCGACTCATCTTCTGAAACTACCCGGATCCGATTCTAAGATCAAGATCTTTGAAGCGGATCTCTTAGACTCTGATGCAATCTCCAGAGCTATTGATGGATGTAAGGGAGTGTTCCACGTGGCGTCACCTTGTACGTTGGATCCACCGGTTAATCCAGAGAAGGAGCTGGTTGAACCGGCGGTTAAGGGAACGATCAATGTGTTGGAAGCAGCTAAAAGGTTTAATGTGAGACGCGTGATGATCACGTCATCTATCTCCGCCTTGGTTCCTAACCCTAATTGGCCGGAGGGAGTGCCCGTCGATGAGTCGTCGTGGACCGATCTCGATTTTTGCAAGTCGATTCAGGTTCGTTAATTTCGGTTTAAGTATTTAACTCTTGTCTTATTATGTTGTTTTTTTTTTGGTAGGCTTGTCTTATTATGTTGTTTTGTCTGCTTATTACATGTTCGTTAACATAATTAAAAATACTTTCAAAAACCTAAAAAAATATAGTTAAAATTCACTATTTTCGATTTTATATGATATTTGTAACAATTGGTGTATGATTTCGATTTTAGAAATGGTATCCAATTTCGAAGACATTAGCTGAGAAAGCAGCTTGGGAATTTTCGGAGAAGCATGGAACCAACATTGTGACGATTCATCCATCAACATGTCTCGGACCGCTTCTGCAACCGAACCTAAACGCAAGCTGTGCTGTTCTGCTACAGCTCTTACAAGGCTCGACAGAGACGCAAGAGTATCACTGGCTTGGTGTGGTACATGTGAGGGATGTGGCTAAAGGTCATGTGATGTTATTCGAAACACCGGAAGCTTCTGGTCGGTTTTTATGTACTAATGGGATTTATCAGTTCAGTGAGTTTGCTGCTCTTGTGTCCAAGCTCTTCCCTGAGTTTGCTGTTCACAGGTTTGATAAAGAGACTCAACCTGGGCTTACGTCGTGTAATGATGCGGCTAAGAGATTGATGAAACTCGGGTTAGTTTTTACTGCGGTTGAAGAAACGGTTAAGGAGACGGTCCAGAGTCTTAGAGACAAAGGCTTCCTCTGAGAATGTATAAGATAGCTTTGCAAATTTCAAACTCTGTGACCTTTATTGTATGATACAAGTAGAAGAACTAAGAAGTAAACTGGTTTATTATATGATACATGTATGAGTACAAGGTATTATTATCGTTGTTGTTGTTGTCTGAGGTTTTATTAAGCTGAGAGTAGCTTACGGGTTCACAGAATCAGATGGTGGAAGGAGCATCTGGCTGCTTTTCCGGGAGTGCATTTTGAAACACAGGCAGTTCGTTGTATGATTCATAGCATTTTGCAAGAGTTGGGTACGGTTCCTATAAAAGAGAAAAACATGTTTTACAAAATTGTAGAAACAGAAACCGAGTGATGCGAGGGAGAAGTTAAGAAACTGAAGATTTCGTTTGTTACTACTATATGAATATCTTGGTATCAGTGCTACCATAAAACTGATCTAGGATTCCAGTGATTGGGGAATATAGTATGCACAAATCTAACCCTGAAACAGTGTTGGGTACCGAAAGAAGAGTTTAGAGAAGGAAAAGTACCATGTTAATCTGGAATCTGTTGATTGCTCCATGGATCTGTGGTGCTAGAAAGAGATCAGCCTGCAAAACAATGCTTCATGCCTTTAACACTTATCTACTTGCTGGTTTGTTATAAAGGGTAGTATTCTAAAGTCACAAAAGAATCATCACCGAGTTGAATCTTAAATCTTACGAAGATAGTACCATAGAGAAAATCCAGAGAGATTTAGAGTAGTACCAGGTAAATTTCATCACCAGTCGCGTGTTTGCCAGCGGAATTCACCAACAGTTTCTCGAGAGCTGAGAGAGAAACAAGATAATTAGACAGGTCACTATAAACCTTTTCAAGGCAGCAATTAATAGAAGTACATCAACGAAGTGAATGGTACCAAGCATAAATCATAAATATGTTTAAATGAGAACTGAGTAAGACTTTTGCACTCGTCAACTACAGTATCAAAATAAAAACACTAACATATGTCTTGGTTCTTGATCACGTCTCTGTATCTTATTACTCATGCCAATGACAGAATGTTGCAGATTAGAGTAGATTAGAGATCTCATACCTGTAAATCCTTTTGTGATAGCATTATTAACCCAAGCAGTTTTCTCCTCCGCATTTATCTTTTCCTCAATATACCTCTGTATAAAAGGAAAAATGTAACTAAGTTTACTCTATCTGGAACTTCCAACAGTAGTTTCTAAATCTCATGTCCTTACAATAACAGCCAAATTTTGATGAGGTTGTATGCCAGACAGGACAATACTCATCGCCTGAAGTATACAAAATAAAAATGCATCAGAGTGGGAAGCAGGACAATCTAAGCTGGTATTGTTCATGGCACATGTAACAAAGCATGATTCAAAGAACGAAACCAAGATTTGACCGAAGTAACAGAAGATTGAAATACCTGGAAATTCACAGCCCGTTTATGGATGTCACGGGGTAACAGAGGTGGCTCAGGATACTTCTCATCCAGATACTATCAATACAAAACACCACAAACTCAAGATTGATGAAATGTTTCATTTAATCCACAAAACAACAAGAAAATAAAACCTCTTAAGGCTGTGTAACTGACCATTATGATGGCAAAAGAATCATTAATCACGACATCGCCATCAACAAGCGCTGGTACAGTACCCATTGGATTGATCTTCTTGAAATCTTGAAGATCAAAACGATAAACTTTCAACACAAGAACCCAAAATCATCAGTAGATGACTCATAAGCACCTCATTAACATTCTCATCAACAAGGTTACTAACTATATAGCTTCTTCACTTTTTCAAATCAAGTTCAATATAACCTTTGAATCCGAATCAAAAGCTAGAAACTACGAACCTGGATCGAATTGATCACCCTTGATCAAATTCACTGGTATATACTCATACTCAAGCCCTAAAACAATCAAACAAGATCCAAATTCAGATCAAAATAACAACACTCTTGCTCACAAAATGACTAGAACCGAAACTAAAATCATTGGCGAGACCTTTTAAAGCGAGGGCGATACGGACACGATGAGCACACGAGCTTCTCCAGTAAGAGTACAGCTTCAACTTCTCAGCGCCGGAATTCGCCTGATCAAATCGGAAAAAAAAAAAATGACGCGGAAATTGAGTGGAGACGATGATTTAATATATCAACAAAGAAAGAGTTCTGTAATTAAACCATAGATAAACAAGGAATTGTTGTTCTTCGCAGTCGTAGATTCTAGCGATTGTTTGTGTGCTTTTGCGATTACTTTGTTCTGTGTAGAGAAGAAGAAGTGGCGAATTCGGAGACGACGACTATTTTTTTTTTCTTTTGTCTTTTACGGTCAAAGTAAATCAAATGCAATTGTGTTTTTGTCTCTTTAGTTTTTTGTCAAAAAGATGCATTTTTATTTTATTTTCCATAAAACATACCAACTTTATATTAAAACTTTTGAAACACATTATTTCATTTCTCTGAATCTCTCTGATGATTTACACAACATGTTTATGTTCGGAATGAAAATTATTTGTAAACTGGTTCATATGATACATATATAAGTGTTGTTGTTGTTGTTGTTGTTGTCGCGTATGAGGTTTTTTTTTATTGAGCTGAGAGAAGCTTATGGTTCGCAGAATCAGATGGTGGAAGGAGTATCTGGCTGGTTCTCTGGGACTGCATTTTGAAATGCAGGCAGTTCGTTGTATGACTCGTAAAACTTTGCAAGAGTCGGGTATGGTTCCTATACAAGAGAAAAAGCATGTTTTACAACATAGTAGAAGTAGAAACCGAGTGATGCGAGGAAAAAAAGTTAAGAATTTGAGGATTTCATCTATGTTACTCTGTGAATGTGAAAGAGTGAGACAGAGATACCATATGGTTCATGCTACCATAAAACTGATCTAGGATTCCATGGAATCTGGGGGTTATATAATGCAAAATCTAGACCATGTCGGGTATTAGAAGAGGAAAAGTACCATGTTAATCTGGAATCTGTTGAATGCTGCGTGGATTTGTGGTGCTAGAAAAAGATCAGCCTGCAAAACAATGCTTCATTGTAATAAAGTAGAGACTAGAGAGTGCCATAGAGAACATCCAGGGAGATTTAGAGTCATACCAAGTAAACTTCATCACCAGTCGCGTATTTTCCAGCGCAACTCACCAACAGATTCTCGAGAGCTGAAGGACATATGAGTCATTATCAGACAGGTCAATATAAACCTGTTCAAGGCAATAATAACAGTAAACATCTTTTGTGTTGTAGGTGGTAGCTTTTGTATCTAAAACTTTTTACGTTCATCAATGGAAAAACCTTAACCCTGTTAAATCTTGATGATAAGTACTGTCATCTAAGAGATGAATGGTACCAAGCATAAAGCATGGATATGTTTAACTGAGATATGAGTAAGACTTTTCAACCAAAATATCAACTAATAACATTTTGAACATATGTCTTGGTTCTTGATTACATCTATGTATCTTATCACTTATGGCAACGATGGAATGTTGAAGATCTGAGATCTCGAACCTGTGAATCCTTTTGTGATAGCGTTGGTAATCCAAGCAGTTTTCTCCTCGGCATTTATCTTTTCCTCGAGATACCTCTGTTAAAAAAAAAAAAGAAGATAAAAATGTAACTAGGTTTGCTTTATCTAGAAACTCCAACAGTAGAATCTTAAGTAAATGACATAAATCGGATCTGCTCACAAAAAGAGCCATGTTTTGATGAGGTTGTATACCAGACATGACAATACTCGTCGCCTGAAATATACAAAATAAGAACGATCACACTCGCAATCTGCTTGGGCACATAACAGAAGCTTAACAGTATTAACTAGATGGTTTTTCAGATGATGGCAAAACATCATCATCAGAAGACAGAAGATCGAAAATACCTGGTAATTTACCGCGCGTTTATGGAGGTCACTTGGTAACAGCGGTGGCTCAGGATACTTATCATCCAGATACTGTCAATTTAAAACACAAACACAAAACTAAAGATCGATGAACTGTTCCTTTAAATCCACAAAACCACAACAAGAAACAAAAAAAAAAACCTAAATGGCTGTGTAGCTACTAACCATTATTATTGCGAAAGAATCATTAACCACAACATTTCCATCAACAAGCGCTGGTACAGTGCCCATTGGATTGATCTTCTTGAAATCTTGAGGATCAAAACGATAAACTTTTAACATAAGAAACCTCATTTACTTAACATTCTTATCTTTACAATAGCTTCTGAATTTTTTTTCAAATCAAGTTCAATATAATCTTCAATCCGAATCAAAAACTAGAAATTACGCACCTGGATCGGATTGATCCCCTTTGAGCAAATTCACTGGTATATATTCATAATCAAGCCCTAAAGAAAATCGAACAATAATCAAATTCAGATCAAATAACAACAATGCTGCTCACAAAAAGAAGAAAATCATTGGCGAGACCTTTTAAAGTGAGAGCGATACGGACGCGATGAGCACACGAGCTTCTCCAGTAAGAGTAGAGCTTCAACTTCGCCTGATAAAAATCGAAAACAATAAGTATCAAACGAAATCTCTTACTAGATAGAAATAAATTCGAAATTAACCATTATTCAGTAAGGAATGCGTTCTTCTTCTTCGCAGATTCCGGCGATTGTTGTGTGTTTCTTCTTCTCCGATTGTTGTGTGTTTAGAGAAGAAACCATACCTAACCATTTTTTTTTCCTTCTTTTTTTGTCTTTTAGCATCAAAGTAAATCACTTCACTTGTTTTCTGATGCAATTGTTTATTGAAACGCATCAAAGTTGTTCTTCTTCTTTTGTTAGTTTATGCGACATTTTAGATTTGGTGGGATTTGTTGTTACTTCATCGGGTCGGGTCGGGTCGGAACTTCAGTTAATTCGGGTTGGAGAAAATTGAACTGACCGAATTTTGGTTCGGTACGGTTCAGAAATTTCAGTTTGGAAATTTATCCACGCCTAGTTTAGTCATCAGAAAACAGAAAATGCTCTAAAACAAGAGAAACATTAGGACCTTTCACTGGTTTTGAATTTGATTTTAGAGTTAAAGATGCTTTTTATGTATTATGTTGAAAAACAAATCCCATATATTAACAGCTAAATACAATGCTAATATTAAATTATGACCGGTAAATGTTAATTTGGTGATCCAATTGAACTCCGTTTAATAACATCAAATTGAACCGGAAGTTTTAGCCTGGTTTCATGGCTAAGTAGTGAAATAGAGAAGACTATAATCAATTGTAGTAGACGAAGTGACAAGACATCAAAGTGTACAAATGTGGTTTAAGTAATGCCTAAAAACAAAACTACAAACTCATGGACAACAAATGTGGTATAAGTATTAAAATATACTAGTAGATCACATAGAGCATCCAGATTTTCATACACTATTTATAGCCTAAATGCTTGTTTTATTTCTTTCAATACTTGGAATCAGTCACACTAATTTAAATCCAATCTTGACTAGTCTTTCCTACTACATCAGACTTTTTTTTACCCCTTTTGTTATTTACTACTACTCCTGCTGATGAACATGTCAACGTCCAAAGCTTTATACAAAACCTACCATAGCTTTGTGTCAACTTTCGGATTAAGGCATACGCTGATGATTATCTTCTTCGTGTTGAACAACATTCTTCATCTCAAATCTCGCCTGTTTTCTTACCGGAACTTCTTCATCTTCATTAGCTTCTGCGTTTTGAAGCTCTTTCAAAGCTCTTTTCGCGTAGACAGTGAAAGCTACAGTGGTCACAACCGCAATGATTAAGGAGATTACATTGTACACAATCTCCACTGTTGTCAAACGTTGATGTCCGTATTGCACATCAGCGAATGTTCTGATCAACCGACCACTGCATATGGATTCAGTTTTAGAATTAGTGTTTCGATTTTTATGACTTTTCACTGTTTTAATCCGAGGAGCGTAAGACTAACCTGTAAATGTAGATGAAAGCTTCTGGTATCATTCCTGCTATGGATCCGAAGAAGTAAGGCCAGAATCTCATGCTTGTCACAACAATTGCGTAGTTAAAAATCGTGTAAGGAAATGGGGAAACCCGAAAGATTGCCACGACTCTAAATTGATGGAACCAGCTTCCTTCTGCAGCTAGTCTAAGAACAGCAGCTTGACGAGGCCACCTTTTTAACCATTGCTGCATATTGTGGGACAACGTTAGTGATCTTGTAAGAAATCACAGTTGGACTTGAAAAAGAGAAAGTAAAGGGTTCATACATGGAGGCGATCACGGAACATTAGCCCGATTAGGTAAGGAAGGACCATGCCAATGGTGGTTCCAACCATGATTATAACAAAACCGAGACCATAACCAAAAATCATCCCAGCTAACCACATGGAAGGACCAGAAGGTATCAAGAACACAGGGAACAAAGCCAAGGAAACAACAAGGACAATCGCGAGCATAGGACGGCCAAACGCAGTTGCTTCCCATTGCAAAATTGGAATAAGAACCTTCAATTGAAACAAACTATTACAATCCAAAGACCAGAGTTTGTGACATAGATCATTATAAGGAAATAATCGTCAATTAAAATAGTTGAAACTATAGAATTGACTACCTTTTGGAACACAAACGGAACTCCCCATTTGCCGAAAACAAGCGTAAGCAAGAGAGCAACTGCAAATATCCCCAAAGCTTTCAACCACCACATAAATTTCTTACTCTGCACCTCTGATTGCGATAGAGACAACACAGTTTCAGCTGCGGAGGCTTCATGAGCAACAACAAGCCGAACATACTCATTATCTTCCCTCATCTGACCAACAGAATCTGTATTATCCTCTCTTGACTCTTTCAATGTGTTTGACATCAGTGTTCAAAACCTAAGCTGAAGCCAAAATTTAACCAAAAATTGATATCAAAGAGCCAAAACAAGAATAAATTACTGTTCTATTACATGGAAACAAACCCTAGAACATATCTATATCAATAGATACACAGAGAGACGACAGAGAATAGAGATACTTAGCTTCAAAATCTTAATATTGAAATAAATTCAGCAACTTCAAATACACACAAGGAAATTACATACAAGGAACCGATAACGAAAGAGTAAAGTTAATTACAGAGAGAATCAAAACTCTCCGAACATAGAAATTTCCGATTACGGCTAAAAACGGGAAAAATTCAAAATCTATCTAAAATCAATCAATCAAATACAGTACTAGAGTAATCAAATCACTTAGATCTCTCAATCTAGCAAAAGATCATCAAACAAAAAAAACATCACAGGATTTATAAAGAAGAGCTAGGGTTTAACGAATCTCACAAATCACACACTAACCTAATCAAGCTTCGTGGAGAAAACAACGGCGTTACGGCGGTGGAAATTCTTACGCCGTCGAAAAAAAATGGGTTGTTGCGGCGGATTTACGTCTGCCTTTTCAGGTTTAGTGTCGTTTGCTTTAGAAAATACACAAGCGTGTTTTATGTTTTTCTTTTTTTCTGTTTAGGAAATTCAAATGAAGAGTTTTGTTTGCTTTCTCACTTTTTTTTCATTTTTTTAAATTGATTATTCTATTTGGTTAGCTTAAGCTTTACTTTTCTCTGGATTAACGAGTCAGACTATATTATAAAATTTAAAAAATAATATTCCCACCGTTGATCTACCATAAAGCCTACCTGACTTGACTTTATTATAATTGGTTTGTTAGTTTGGAATTTGGATATTTTCCAAACCAAATCCTTAACCAACGAATCCTAAAACAACGCAGCGTGAAGTGGACGCGTGTCTTGTTCACAATCCATGGGTATTTTCGTAAATACGTAGAACGACTTAAGATTTTAAAAAGAGTCGTAGGGTATTTTCGTAAATACGTAGAACGACTTGAGATTTTAAGAACTAGCTTCCGAGAAGACGAAGATACAGTTACAAGCATCGATGGGGAGAAAACGCAGCGTTACATCGGAGTCGTCGTCGCCGTTCGATTCCTTGCCGGAGGATTGCATCTCCAACATAATCTCTTTGACAAATCCACGCGATGCGTGCGTCGCTGCTACAGTTTCGAAAACGTTTGAATCGGCGGTGAAGTCAGATATTATATGGGAGAAGTTTCTTCCGGCGGAGTATGAATCTCTGATTCCTCCATCTCGATCTTTCTCATTGAAGAAGGAACTCTATTTCTCTCTCTGTAACGATCCTGTTCTAATCGACGATGACAAAAAGGTAGCAAAATTGATGAATAATGATCTGTTTGTAGGATTTGGGAATAATGATCTGTCTCATCGCCTTCAAATTGCAATTTGTATGTAGAATTATCGCTATTTTGGAGTAATTTTGAAGTTTGCTTCTATTGAATCATTCTGATTATTTGGGATTTTTGTTTTTGGAAATGAAAGAGCGTCTGGTTAGAGAAAGCGAGTGGGAAGAGGTGTCTGATGATATCTGCAATGAACCTCTCAATCATATGGGGAGATACTCCAAACTATTGGCAATGGATTCCAATTCCTGAATCTAGGTACTCTTTTTTTTTTTCATTATCTTTGCGGTAGTTTGGTTGTAATGACTCGTTGGGATGATACTGATTCTGGAAAATTGTTGCCCTGTATTATGAAGGTTTGAAAAAGTAGCGAAGCTTGTTGATGTATGTTGGTTCGAGATTCGTGGCAGAACGAATGCTCGTGTCTTATCTCCAAGAACTCGTTACTCGGCTTATATTGTGTTCAAGAAAGTGGAATGTTATGGCTTTCAGAATGTGGCCATAGAAGCTGCAGTTGGAGTGGTGGGACAGGAACCTTCTAGAAGATTTATATGCTTTGATGAAGCTATAAGGAGATACGGGGGAAGGAGGAACTTTGTGAAACCTAAGCAGAGAGAAGATGGGTGGATGGAGATAGAGCTTGGGGAATTCTTCATTGAAGAAGGAATAATGAATAGTGATGAAATTGAGATGAGTGCTTTAGAGACTAAGCAGCTCAATTGGAAGTGTGGCTTGATCATTCAAGGAATTGAAATCCGCCCTGCAAAAATCCTCTAAAGTAATGCCGCAGAACAACACGATTATCGGCTCATCTATTGGTATTATTGGTGGAGTGAAGACTGAAGAGGTAAATTCCAATTGATAAAAGTATTTTCCTAATTGCATAAGAGGACTTTAGAAATAGTCAGAATTTTACTTAAATCTCAGCTTCCAGGTGCAGACGATGATCCAAAACACAGCGTTATCTCTGTAGATTGAAAACTTAAGATATGTAATTTTTTTTAGCTCTCTTTTTTTAAAATTTAAGATATTTATTGTTTTTAGCTCTCTTTTTTGAAAATTAAAGAGCATCTGGTTAGAGAAAACAAGTTGAAAGAGGTGTATCATGTTATCTTCTTCGTCTTAGACTTAAGAATCCCATATATAGAGCCACCACATTATCCTCATTTCGGTAAATGCTGTCCACATTATCTTCACATAATCGAATAGTGTTTACACTTTACAAGCTTTCTCATGAAGAAATGACACAAAAACTCTCTGTTTCTTTCTCCTTTCCCTTTTACCTTTTGTAATAGAGAGACATTACCGAAAAAGACCACAGAACTTTGGGCTTCTCTATCGTACGCGGCCCATCTGAGGGAATGTGACACCTAAACAAGGAGCGTGAAAGAGACGCGCGTATTGCTCGCAAATAAGGGTATTATCGTCAATTTATAAAACGCTTTAAGATTTAAGAAGTCTTTTTTTTTTGGTCAAACAGATTTAAGAAGTCTTACACTCTAAGCTTCCGACGAAGACGATGATACAGTTACAACAAGCATCGATGGAGAAAAAACAGAGCGTCGAATCTAGCGGCGGAGGCGGAGGAGATAGAGTTTCGGAGTGGTCGCCGTTCGATTACTTGCCGGAGGAATGCATCTCCAACATCATCTCTTTCACAAGTCCACGCGATGCATGCGTCGCTGCTTCGATTTCGAAAACCTTTGAATCGGCGGTGAAATCAGATATCGTATGGGAGAAGTTTATTCCACCGGATTATGAATCTCTGGTTCCTCGATCGCGGGAATTCTCATCGAAGAAGGAGCTCTATTTCGCTCTCTGTAACGATCCTCTTCTAATCGACGATGGCAAAAAGGTATATGTGTATATCTATTCATCAGTTTTGCACTTTGTTTATAGGATTTTGGAATAATGTTAAATCAGAAAATTGTGGCTATTTTGGAGCAATTTGGTCTAACTTTGAAGCTCTAACTAATGATTAACTCTGATTATTTGTGATTTTTGTTTTCCGGAAATAAAAGAGCATCTGGTTAGAGAAAGCGAGTGGGAAGAGGTGTATCATGTTATCAGCTATGAATCTCTCAATGGTATGGGGAGAGGATCGTCACTATTGGCAATGGATTCCAATTCCTGAATCTAGGTACCATTTTTCATTATCTTTGTGTGAGTTCATTTGTATCGACTCGTTCGAATGATGATGATGATACTGGAAAATGTTGCCGTGTGATGTGAAGGTTTGAAAAAGTACCGGTGCTTATCGGTGATGTTAGGTTAGAGATTCGTGGCAGAACGAATACTCGTGTCCTATCTCCAAGAACTCGTTACTCGGTCTACATTGTGTTCATGGAATCGGATCAATGTTATGGCTTTGCGGATGTGGCAGTAGAAGCTGAAGTTGGAATGGTGGGACATGAACCTTCTAGAAGATTCATATGTTTTGATAAAGCTATGAATGGGCAGTTTATAACGAGAGACGGTGGAAGGAGGGACGTTGTGAAACCAAAGGAGAGAGAAGATAGGTGGATGGAGATAGAGCTTGGGGAATTCTTCAATGAAGGAGGATTGATGAATAGTGATGAAATTGAGATGAGTGCCTTAGAGAATAAGCGTATCACTTGGAGGGGTGGCTTGATCATTCAAGGAATTGAAATCCGACCTGCGAAAAGTCCTTTAAAGTAATAATGCGGCGAAACACTCCGATCAAACTGCTCATCTATTGGTGTTATTGTCAATTGGTGGAGTGAAGAGGTAAATTCCAGTTGATAAAAAGTGTATTCAGTTGTGTTTATTGTAATGATTGGTTCCATTAGAGTTTATGTGGTAAACAACGTACTTTGTTAGTTGCTAGTTGGAAATTTTGCCAAACATGCACATTGATGCAAAGAATTGCATATATAAGAGGAACTTCATATAGAGTCAGATGTCTTTTAAAGTCTCAGCTTCTAGATAGATGTAGTGATGATACAGATCAATGGGGCATAAAACCCGTCGTTCACTCTAGAGCCAAAGGCAAAGGAGTTTTGATTTGTTGTTGGTGAGGCCAAAACACGGCGTTAATTCTAATAGATTGAATATTCTATTGGCTAGAGACTTGGTCCCTTTCTAGAGCTTTCCACTTTGTGTTCTTTCTTTCTTAACATTTCTAAGTAGTAGTACTTGATCACCAAAACTCATACTCAATAGATTCTTGACTCGGTCTTACATTGTGTCAAGAACGCGGACAAAGGCGATCCGCTCTCTCCGTATCTCTTTGTACTTTGTACCGATGTTCTTTCGGGTCTTTGCCGGCAAGTCCAAATCAATTTACCTCTCTCTTTTGTCTTTGGGCTTCTCAATTGTACAAGGCCCATCTGAGAATATGATCCAAAAAAACAAAGGAGCGGGAAGTAGACGCGCTCATTGTTCACAAATCAGGGGTGTTTTCGTAAATTCGTTGAAGGATTTAAGAAGAGAAAGAGTCTCCTGAAGTCAGAATTCTCATCAGAATCGACGGAGACGATGATACGGCTACGTACACTGATTGAGAAAAATCGAAGCGAAAGCAAGAGAAAGATCGATTCTTCTTCTTTCGATTCGTTGCCTGAGGGATGCATTTCAAACATAATCTCTTTCACAAGTCCTGAAGACGCTTGCGTCGCTGCTACGGTTTCGAAGATCTTTGAATCGGCGGTGAAATCAGATATCGTATGGGAGAAGTTTCTTCCGGCAGATTATGAATCTCTGATTCCTCCGTCGCGAGTTTTCTCTTCGAAGAAGGAACTCTATTTCTCTCTCTGCGACGATCCTCTCCTAATCGACGATGGCAAATTGGTAAAAAAATCTAACCTATTTTTGTTTATACGATTTTGAGAATCATCAACTACAAAATTAGCAATGTAGAAGTTATTGGAAATTGCAATTGGTATATAGAGTTATTGAATTCTGCTTGAGAGTTATGGCTACAAAACTCTGCTATTTGTGTGTAACTTTGAAGTTCTATCTTGTGTTGATACTGAATCTCTCGGATTATTTGGGATTTTTGTCGAAAACCGAAGAGCATTTGTTTAGAGAAAGCGAGTGGGAAGAGGTGTGTAATGTATTCTGCGACTGCGATGATGAATTTCTCAAGCATGGGAGATATTTTTCAGCGTTTCGAATGGATTCCAATTCCTGAAGCAAGGTAATTATCTTTGTATTAGTTCAGTTGTATTGACTCAATTCGATCGTTACAATAATGCTGCAACACGTTGCCATGTGATGTGCAGGTTTGAAACAGTAGCGCAGCTTCGCGAAGCTTGTAAGTTTAAGTTCAATTGCAGAATGAATACTCGTGTCCTTTCTCCAAGAACTCGTTACTCGGTCTACATTGTGTTCAAGAAAGCGGATACTTGTTGTGGTTTTAAGGCTGTGTCTTTAGAGGCTGTAGTTGGGGTGGTGGGACAGGATTCTTTTAGAAGATTCATATGCTTTGATACGCATGCGAAAGGGCAGTTTCGAAAGGGGAAAGTGGTGGTGAAACCAGAGGCGAGAGAAGATGGGTGGATGGAGGTAGAGCTTGGGGAATTCTTCAATGAAGGAGGATGGAATAGTGATGAAATTGAGATGACTATTTTAGAGCGTAAATGCCCCCAGCAGAAGCGTGGTTTGGTCATTCTAGGAATTGAAATCCGTCCTACGAAAATCCTCGAGGAGTTTTCGGGTCGTCGCTTGTGAGGCCAAAAGAAAGTGTTAGTTCTAGAGATTGAAAATATATGATAATTTTTAGCTCCTTTTGTTGAAAGTTGAAGAGCTTCTGGTTAGACAAAGCAAACGGGGAAAGGTGTATCATATTATTGTTGTTAGACCTAGGAATTTTTCCATATAACATCCTTTGGGAAATGGTATCCGATTCCTCAATTTAGGTTTTTGTTTTTGTTTGTTATCATTTTTTAGTAGTATATTCGGTTGATGTGACTCATTTGATGAATCCTCGAATTCGATCCGCGAAAACTCTTCACTGAAAGTTACTTAGTGTTTAGGAAATTGGATTATATTTCTGGATTTGGGATGTCCCCGTATAAGCTGAAGTTAGACTGGTGGATTCGTATGCTTTGATCGGGCAGTTTCTAAGGAGGAAACCGAAAGGGAAGATAGGTGGATGGAGATATTATTGTCAATTGTTTATGTAATGATATGGTTTCAAAATACCCAAACGTGTTTCGTGCTTTTCCTTTTTTTAGTTTTATTTTTCTAACTGTTAGTGATTTAGCGTAACGAGTCAACACTATATTATAAAACAATGACATTATTGCCACCGTAACGCGGTTAAATTCTACAACGCCCACCTTACTTGACTCTCTTTTTTTTTGGTGAGAACCTTACGTGAGTCTTTATAATTTGGATTTGTTTGTTAGAATTTTCCAAACCAAAAGATCCAAAACCAACGAATCCTGAGAGACTATAATGACCAAAACAAAGTTCATGCATGAGCATTTTCGTAAATTGGTACAACGACTTAAGAAGACTCTTAGACTCTCAGCTTCCGACAAAACTCACGGCGTTGCTGCTACGTTGTCTTTGGATGACTTACCGGAAGAATGTATCTCCATCATAATCTCTTTCACAAGTCCTCTAGATGCGTGCGTCCTTGCTTCGGTTTCGAAAACCTTTGAATCGGCGGTCAAGTCAGATATTGTATGGGAGAAGTTTATTCCGCCAGAGTATGAATCTTTGATTTCTCAATCCCGAGATTTCTCATCGAAGAAGGAGCTCTATTTCGCTCTTTGCGACGAATCTGTTCTAATCGACGATGGCAAAAAGGTATATCTAATCATCGAGTTTAGTTAGAGAATTATGACAAAAATGATGTGATTTAAGCTTAAATGAGAACATTTCTGCTATATTTTCTTTAGAAATTTGGGGTATAATTAACTTTGAATTTTATGATCATTTGGGTTTTTTTCCTTTCGAAAATCGAAGTGTCTATGGATAGAAAAAGCGAATGCAAAGAGGTGTATCATGTTATCAGAGATGAAACTCTCAATCACTTGGGGAAATTATCCTCAGAGTTGGCAATGGATTCCAGATCCTCAAGCTAGGTATCCCTTTTTTCATGGTTTTAATAACTCGCTTGGATATAATGATGTCGCTAAAAAATGTTAACATACCTCATACAGGTTTGAAACAGTAGCGGAGCTACTTGGAGTATGTTTGTTTGAGATTCGTGGCAGAATAAATAGTTGCATCCTATCTCCAAGAACTCGTTACTCGGCTTACATTGTGTTCAGGAAAACGGATATATGTTATGGCTTTGAGAATGTGGCTGTAGAAGTTGTAGTAGGAGTGGTGGGACAGGATTTAGAAGAGTCCTGTCCAAGATATGTATGCTTTGATGAGGCTACCGATGAGCAGTTTCGATGGAGAGACAGGGGAAAGAACCTAGTGAAACCAAAGAGGAGAAAAGATGGGTGGATGGAGATAAAGCTTGGGGAGTTCTTCAATGAAGGAGGATTATTGAACTATGATGAAATTGAGATGGTTGCTTTAGAGAATAAGCAGCGCCATTGGAAACGTGGCTTGATCATTGGAGGAATTGAAATCCGTCCTGCGAATATCCAGTAATGACCCGAAAATTGCGGTTATTTTATGCTTCCATGTTTTTATCTTTTTTGCCATGGGACCATTTGTCTAGGTTGAAAATCATTGATTGTAAACTTTATATGTTTTCATTTTTATGAAATATTTACATTCTTAACAAAAAAAATTATCCGGTAATGATATGCCGAGAACGCTTGTTTTTACCCAATTAACCGCTCATCTATTGGTATTATTGTTAAACTGGTAAGTAATTTTAAATGATAAAAGTGTATGTTACAAGCTAAGTTCCAACTTTGTTCTTATAGTGATGGATGTTTGCCTTGTTAATAGATGTAAACCAGTTTCCAGCGGTTTAGAAAATGGTTTGATGTTTCAGGTTATGTTTTGGTATGAGTTTAATGTCTAAGTAAGTTAAAAATGTGTTCATTTCATTATATGGGTTGGTAGTTAGAATATTTCCAGAAACCAAACTTACATCAATGTTACAAAAGGTGCACAATGATGCATACAAGGGTAGTTTCGTAAATATGTGTGGACGACTCAAAAAGCAGTGTCTTTTTCTTTTTGAATATTTTAGCGGCAAAGACGCTTGTAGAGACAAAACACGGTTTGAGTCTTTTGACTCAAGACTCAAGAGCCAAAGGCAGAAATATTTGTGGTTGTAATGTTTGTGAATTTGGATTGTAATGTTTGTGAATTTTGATTATAATGTTCATGCTTCTTACATGACAAAATTTGATACGAAAAACAGAATGTTTTGATCATCTATAATTCTAATGTCGACTTTAGTTTAAATCACATTTATTACATAGACAAGTCGGCTATAATGGTGATATGATTAAAAAATGCTCAATCGTGTTTTCTGTTTTTTGTTTGTCCAAAATTCCAATTAAATATAGTCCGCTTTGCTTTTCTATTTGTTTGTATTGTCAACTTAGATATATATCGTCAAATTATTTGTAGTTTATATTCAAAAATCTATTAGATGTGGAAAAACAGTTTTTAAGAAATTATATTTCCAATTAATATTAAAATTTTCTTTATTAAAATATGTTGGACCATGTATACAACCTTGTTTGTATCAATCTTGTATCTTAAGCAAGTATTACAAAACAAGAATGTAATGTTTGTTTTATCGTAACTTTTGTGATTTTCGATTTTTCATTTTGATGTTTTAACATTCTCTCATGAACATTTTAATAAAAAGAAAGAATGTACTTTGACCATCTACAAAACAAATTTTGTAGACTAAAGTTTCTACCGGGGATCACATTATAAACGATGGGGTAAGTTATTTTTTTGTGAGTTAATAAATGTTCCAAACCTAAACCAACTGAAGAATATGGAGTTGTGAGGAAAGACGTGCGTTCTCATTGTTGTGAATATATGAGGATGACTTTGTCACTTTAGGATGGTCTTTTATATAAAAGAGACGACTTTAAGACAAGTCATAAAATGTACTAAGTCTTGAGATTTCTCAACTTCCCTTGATAATACAGATAGATGCAGCGATGGGAAAAAGATGTTTCCGGTGGTTCGTCAATGGGGCAAAAACTCGGCTTTGATTCTAGAGGCAAAGGCATAGAAGAGATTGTTTCTCGTTTATCCCCTTTCGATGAGTTACCGGAGGACTGTGTTTCTAATATAATCTCTCTTACAAGTCCCCGCGACGCATGCATTGCCGCTTCGGTTTCTAGGACCTTACGATTGACGGTCCAGTCAGATAGTGTATGGGAGAAGTTTCTTCCGGCGGAATATGCATCTTTGATTCATGAATGGCGAGTTTTCTCATCAAAGAAGGAGCTCTATTTTTCTCTATGCGAAGTCCCTATTCTAATTGAAGATGGCCAAAAGGTATACCTAATTATTTTAGTTTTAAATTCGTGGTCTCGACAAAATAGTTTTACTAAATGAGCTTTTCTATTTTGAAAAATCATAAGAGTTTCTGGTTAGAGAAAGCGAGTGCGAAGAGATGTATCATGTTATCTGCAAAGCAACTAGCGATCACATGGGGAAATAGTCCTCAGTATTGGCAATGGATCTCAATCCCTGAATCTAGGTACTTCTTTTCGTTAAATCGGAAAATTAGAATTCATGTTAGGATTTGGATAGTAAATCTAACTTTCATAACAGAATAAATATAATAAAAGAAATGACACACACATGATTTATAGTGATATAATATAACCATGATGATAGGAAAAAAATGTTGCACACAATGTGTTATATATGTAGGTTCGAAAAAGTACCGGAGCTTCTTGATGTATGTGCTTTCGAGATCCATGGTTCGATGAATACTCAGATCCTATCTCCGAGAACTCATTACTCGGCTTACGTAGTGTACAAGTCAAGAACTGGATGTCACGGCTTCCGTGATTTGCCCATACAAGTTGGAATTCGATTGGTGGGACAAAAGCCTCCTAAAAGATTCATATGCTTTGATGAGTCTACGGACAAAATCAAAAAGTGGGCAAAGAGGGAGCTAATGAAATCAGACGAGAGAGAAGATGGATGGATAGAAGCAGAAATTGGAGAATTTTACAATGAAGGAGGATTATCTTTGGGATGTGATGAAATTGAGCTAAGTATTGTAGATATTACGTCACCTTATTGGAAGCGTGGATTGGTCATTCAAGGAATTGAATTCCGACCTGCTAAAAAGTAATACCGGTTTACGGTTGTGGAAAACAGGTTCGATGATTTTCCGGTTATTGTTTTGTTATCTTATGTTTCTTGTCTAAGAAGCAAGTTCAAAATTTTATGTTGCTCTTGTGTGAAAAGAGTCATTTTGTTAGTATTGTGTTGTTTGAATTTTATTTTGATCGATGTTCTTTTTTCACACATGAACAAATTCAAAAAGAAAAAGGGGAGGAACATCTTACAGTAGTTTTGTTGATTTTGTAGGTTTCGTATTGCTATGAAATAAGACGGTTAGCGAATAATAATATGGTTGAAACAGACCGTTGGATATGGTTTCTGTTGGTGGTGATAAGCGATTTTATAAATAGAATTGTAGGAAGATACAATAATTAAAGAACTATTTTTAAAAAGATAATCAATTGCCTAAAAGAACACTCGTTCTTTTCCTTTTTTTATATGATTGAACATTTATTTATGTAGAAGATTTCTAACATCAAATTTTCAACCATATCTGTTTAATATGTTCCTTTCTTATGTCCGTACATGTTAAGGATTGGTTTGTGTTCTTTGTCAAACATGTTTAGAAACCCGGAATCATCTCTTTTTTGGTTGTGATTTTAGCTCTACCATTTGGGCAGCCCTTGCAAAGGGGCTTCTCAAAACTCGATACACAACAGATTGGCTTCTTCTTCTTGACATTATATCTTCCAAACAGCTAAACCGAGTAGAGGGCTTCCTCTTTCGATATGTTTTTCAAGCAGTTACCTATACCATATGGAGAGAAAGGAATGGGCGGCGACATGGAGAGAACCCACAAACAGCTGAACGCATCACGGGGTGGATTGACAAACATGTAAGGAATCAAATCTCAGCAGTCCGACTTATGGGAGACAGAAGGTATGACGACGCGTACCAACTCTGGCTTCAAGCTCGCAGCTAAGCTTCAACGGGAGGTCTAGATATTCAAAATAGTTTCAAATTTTGATTCAATTTTTGTTTCAACCAAACGATGCACAAGTTGTAAAACCGTACATTTTTTCTTTTGAATATAATTTAACATTGCATTCAAAAAAAAAGGATTGGTTTGTGAGTTGGAATTTTCAAACCAAAGCCAAGAGGAAGCTAGGTTTTTAAAATCTTAAACAACAAGTAATTCAGTAAAAAACATGCAGCGTGAACGTGAAAACACACAGAAAATGTAGATTGTGAATTCGATATGTTGGAAAACATCCATGTTTATGAGTAGAGTAGTCCAATTTCTATATGACAAAGAAAAAAACACCAAGTTGCAGAAGGATATATGTTATTTTACGAAGTCAAATCATTCATTCATTTGCAGCAACACTCAAAAGGATATGATATATATGTGTGGCATACTCAGAATAATCCAATGTATTAGCAAAGAGCCAA
This sequence comes from Arabidopsis arenosa, assembly GCA_905216605.1. Taxonomy (NCBI): domain Eukaryota; kingdom Viridiplantae; phylum Streptophyta; class Magnoliopsida; order Brassicales; family Brassicaceae; genus Arabidopsis; species Arabidopsis arenosa. The sequence continues at coordinate 594,924 of LR999455.1, read as the reverse complement.
AGACTATACTTCTTCTTCATCGGGTCAGAAATCACGAGTCTATCAGGTCTTTCAAACGCAGACAATTTCATAAAGGAACCGATGGAGAATAACCATGACACTAAATCTAGCAGCGGATGCGGAGGAGGGATCGTTGTTCTCGGGCCGTCACCATTCGATTACTTGCCAGAGGATTGCATCTCCAGCATAATCTCTTTTACAAATCCACGAGACGCATGTGTTGCTGCTACCGTTTCGAAAACCTTTGAATTGGCTGTCCAATCCGATATGGTATGGGAGAAGTTTCTTCCGCGGGATTATTCCTCTTTGGTTCCTCAATCGCGAGTTTTCTTGTCCAAGAAGGATCTCTATTTCTCTCTATGCCATGATCCTCTTCTAATCGAAGATGGCAAAAAGGTATATGTTAGATAAATATGGTAACAAGGATCCAATTTAAAACCTTATTTCACAAGATTCTTGATACAATGGAGCAATAATAGCCATAGGTCCCAGTCAAAAATCTTAAGACAAAATAAATTTTGTAGATAATTAGCTCTGTTTTATTCCTTGTTTTTTTCATCTTCTTAATTAGACAAATTAAATGAAAAATGGTAAATATGGAAGTTACTCCTATAGTCCCATTTCTATGGTTATTAATTATTATAGTTTGATTGGAAAAAATATAAATCTTATCTACATTTTTTGTTCCCATTTTAATGCATAATTTATAATAAATGATTGAATAGCAACAGATTGTTCTTGGGTTTAACTTTTGTGTTTCATGCATCAATTCAATATTTTCTAAGTATGTTGAGTAATATCTTCTTTTTCCGAAAATCAAAGAGCTTCTGGTTAGAGAAAAGGAGTGGGAAAAAGTGTATCATGTTATCTCCGAAGGAAATGTGCATCACATGGGTTAGTAGTCCTCAGTATTGGCGATGGATTTCAATTCCTGAAGCTAGGTACTCCTTTTTCCACTAGATTCTATTGTAATCACTCGTTCCAATGATGATGATGATGACGAAGATAGGAAGAAGTTGCATGCAGGTTTAAAGAAGTACCAGAGCTTCTCAACGTGTGTTGGTTTGAGGTTCGTGGTAGAATGAGTACTCGTTACCTATCTCCTGGAACTCATTACTCTGTTTACATTGTGTTCAAGACAAAGGATCGATGTCCCGGATTGGGGGATTCGCCAGTAGAAGTTAAAGTCGGATTGGTTGGACAAGAACTTTTTCAAAGATTCATACGCTTTGTTGGGCCTATGGATCAAAGGTGTGGGAGAGAAATGAGAGTTGTTACGAGACCAGAGGAAAGAGAAGATGGATGGATGGAAGCTGAGCTTGGTGAATTCTTCAATGAAGCAAGTTGTGATGATCATGTTGAAGTAAGTGTTGTTGAGATTAAGTCTCCTTATTGGAAAAGTGGTTTGATCATTCAAGGAATCGAATTCCGCCCTAGGAAAAAGCCCGTAAACTAATACTTGGTTTCGATGATTCCGGTCTATGTTTGTTTGCTTCAATCTTATATAATATGACAAGGTTTTTTCTAACTTTGCCTACTAATGCAACACTTGGCGCTCCATTTTTGTGACACATGTCCTCTTCATTAAGTTTTAGTTTTACATTCTAAAATTCTTTTGGTGAAAGTTTTTATTTTTTATTTTATTTTTACTTATAATTTTAAACTTTTATACAAAGTGTAAATTAAATAGTTTTACAAAATATTATTCTAGAGCTTACCAAAAAAAAAATATTATTCTAGAAATATGAGTTAGACTGTTTATAGAAATATTTCTAGAATTAATTTTTTTGAACGTTTATTTTCTTTGTATTTAATTATCATTTGAAAATGTTTATATAAAATTTAATTAAAATATATTATTCTTTATAAGTTAAAAATTTAATATAAAATGTTGATTAACGTTTATTTGGTTTATTTTTAATTATAATTTCAAAATGTTCATATAAAGTGTAATTTAAATAGTTTTTAAGTATGAGTTAAACTATTTATAGCCTTCAAAAGCACGTGAACGTTTATTTTATTTTATTTTAATTATATTTTTTAAAAAATCAAATAAAGTGTAATTTAAATAGTTGAAATTTTTCATTTTCTTCTTAATTAAATACTTGCCAATTAATTTTTAAATTTTTCTTTTTTTTTTGCAATACTTAAATTTTTTAATGAAAACAATAAACCACCCAAATTAATATAATTTGTTATTAATTTGGGACACGTAAATTCACTCTCCACTAACTTTAGAATTAATAACATTGATTTGTTTACTTCTTTGTAGTTTATTGTGTTGTAGAAAACGTTACAAAATTACATTCCAATATACTTTTTTTTTTGGTTTATTGTTTTGGTTTGATTTTACCTAACGTGTTTTAAATTAATAGCATTAAATTTGTTTCATTTGTGGGTTTATTAAATTAATAGCATTAAGTTTCTTTCATATGTGAATAATCACACGTTATAAAAAAAATACACACATGATTGATCCCCACTAAGCTTTCTTACATCTATGTAATTTGCACACTTCAAATTGAAATCAATATTATTTCTGCATCAATTAATTGAGCGTTAAATTTTCATAATAACTTCCTAAAGAAAAAGTAACGTCTATTAAAATTTTGTGTCAATATATATAGACGTTTACTTACATATTGAACTCATATTAGCATGAACACTTTTTACATCTTGTGTCAATAATGTGTCATGTTCCATATTCCTAAAAATCATCTATTTTAATTTACCGAATATGGCGACTTTGTATTTATAAGTTTCATTCCAGCAAATATTTTACATGGTCTCTTTTATTTCTGGTTATAAAGTTTCTAAAAAAAAAAAAAAAAAGTTTCTAAAGTGGTTTCTCTATCTTTCCGGTTATATGTGTTGGGAGGAGTGAAATGTTTTGCGTGGGTTCGGAGACGGAGAGTTGGCCGTACGTCTAGGTGATGAATCAGCTCATGATATGAGTTTTCCAATTAGCCATGTCATTCTCGTCAATTCTTCGGATTTCAGTTTTTATTTAGTTACACAATTTAGTTTAAATTGGTTCTTTTATACTTGAATATTATTTCCATGTTTTTTTCTTCTGCTTTTGCTTTGTTCCAAATATTATTGAAATTTTTTTAACATCTTCAAAAGAAAGAAATTATTGTCTCACATCATAAGATGAAGCAGATTCTATTTTAGAAGATGATTATTTTCTATCATGATGTGGTTGAACTAAAGAAAATGATTGAGAGACATCAAATGACCTTTAAACGATTGAGTAGATACTAAAAAATGGAGCTGACCATGGGAAGTAAATTCAATTGCAAGAGCAAGCAATGACCAAGGAACAAAATTGGACTCTTATAAATTAGTTTTACAACTGAACCACCAAGTTTTAGCATACTAAATTCTCTTACCAATAGCCGAATCGTTGCGGGTTTTGACGACGGGGCTGACTGTCTCATCATAATCGAGGCCGAGCTCTTATGATTTTCCATTTGCTACCAATCTTGCCTTGTACCACGATAGCTTGCCATTTGCACCAAATTTATGCCTAAATAGCCACATTGAACGCACAATGTTAGTATTGTGGGGTCGGGGTACCAGATCCCACGTTCCTTTTTTAATTTGAGCCTCATATTCCTCATACATGGTTGCATTCCAGTTTGGATCCTCTAGGGCTTTTAGGTGGGAGGAAGGAAGAGGAGATAGAATTTCTGTGTGTAGGAGTGTGAGGTCCCTGTTTTTATTTGCTTGGAGAGACAACGTTCTTCTTCAATAAGCATTGATCGAGCAATGGCGAATGATGGGAAAGGTTGGCGATGCTTGATGATGTTGTTGATGTTGTCAAACTTTTCAGAGAGTCCGTTGAGCATATACGTCAGCACGAGGCGGTCAGATACCGGAGAATCGACGTTAGCGAGGAGATCTGAAATCGTTTTCAGTTTCTTGCAGTAATCGTGGACAGAGAGATTGCCAATGGTAAGTGAGCGTAGGTCGTTGTCAAGTTGAATTGCACGAGCTTCTTTATTGTCGCGGAACAGATTTTCAATTGTGAGCCAGAGTTCTCGAGCAGTGCAACGAGTTTTCAAAACAGTGTCGAGGAGGGAAGAGGAGATCGTTCCATAGATCCACATTTTGACAAGATCGTCACGTTTTTTCCATGAGACATCTTCAAGATTTGCAGGAACAGACGTGCCATCGAAATAACCATACACGCCGAAATTGAAACAGTGAGTTTCAAAGAGTTCACGCCAAGCATCGTAGTTGATCTTGGTCATGTCAAGGGTTATTGGGATATAGTATTAAACAAATTCATGTATAATTATTTGGAAGGACATCTATTGATTCTGAAAATCACACAATGAATTTGTTTAAGTGAGGAAAACAAATTCAATTAACTCTCTTGTAAACTCTGATCAAAGACTCGAAGAAAAGATGGATTTTATTGCTTAGAGAAAACGCTTTAGCTCAAGAACAATTAGGGTTTTTAATACAAAGTTGCGGATGCCTTGAATAGAGGACAAACCCCTCTATTTATACAAGTTTAAGGCGGTTTTAGAGATAAGTTAATCTTCTAATTCCTTGGTAGTTATTTCGAAATGTATTATCATCTCTTCATGATATTCTTTATTTGCTAAAATTTTTTTTTTTTTTTCAACAATCAAGGAACCTATGTATTTTGGTCATACACCAAGAAAATGGAAGAATTATACATTTGAATAGAAATATATCAAAAATATCATACTTCTTTGCAAAGTGCCATATTTGGTTTAAAGTGATTACCAATAATTAGTTAGGTTTATTAAGAGTTTGACACGATTATTGATGGTATCCGTTTTTCGTTGCAAATACTAAATGAAGTGGCTAAGATCCTGTGAGAAAAAGGAAACTACAAATCTAATGAATCCATATCTTTTTCTTTTTATTAATTTTTGTTGAATAACTTTTTGTATAAATTTTCTTCTTAATGAAATAAATTGTAAAAAGAAAAATCATATGCACCATATCACCTATATAACACTGCTACATTGACATACAAAGATTATCACTACAAAACTTGAAAACAAGATAGTCAAAAGATAAAAGTCACAACTCATTTAGGAAAATTTGTTATATATACCATGAGTAACCAAAGAGTAGTACTCACCTCACAATAAATTTGTTGTCATAATTTTAGAATTAGTGTTCAATCAACACTGAGATAAGTGATTAATTTTTTCTAACATGCATTATTTGAAATTTATCGAAAAATAAAACAACATAAGTTTTTTGTTATTCATATAGAACAATACTCAGATAGAATTGTTTTATATAATACGTAAATTTAAATTTATATACACCCGTTGAGCAAAAACAAAAAAATTATATACACCAAACCAACTAAATTAATACCAAACTTTTTTTTTCCTGGACAAAAACTTAAATTTTAAAATTAATTTATACAAAACCTTAAATTTTAAAATAATTAGGACAAAAAAAACTGAACTAAAAACCCCACGCATCGCGTGGGCAATTTTCTAGTTTTATATATAAGCAAGTGAAAAACATTTGTATTAATGTAAATATCTTAAGGTTTTTGATTGTAATGTTTGATTTTGATGTTCATCATTCTCACACATGAACAATAATAAAAGATGTGTTTTGTTATCTAATCATCTACAATGGTTTTGTACACTTTACAATTAGCCAAGAACGAGACAGAGTAAACATATGAATAAATTTACGTACATGGTCTTGGTAAAGTTCTCAATTTTTGTAGACCGTTAATTGTCCCAACCGTTTTTAGTACGGATATTGTTAGTTAAAATTTTGCAAACCAAAGCCAAGAGTAAAATTTGGTTTCTGAAAAAAAAAACCAACAGTCAATGGGACCAGATCAAGTCGCTTGTTTCAAGCTCAATTCTCGGCAAACAAACTCTGCTGCTTCTACGGTATTCTTTTCAGGTTGATGTCCACTCCATTTGGAGAGAACGAAACAACCGCAGGCATGGCGAAGCTCACATTCCAGTCCCTCGCCTTAGCCAAATGATAGAGAAAACTATTCGGAACAAGATCACACTTCTTCGCAGCTCGGGGAACCACAAGTATGCAGACCTTCTCATGCTTTGGTTTTCTACTCAAACTTAAGCTTGTAATTTAAAACAGAGTATTTCTATAAACTCAAAACTGATGCACTTGTTGTAACACTCGTTTGTTTTTTATCGAATAAATTTTACATTCTTTCAAAAAAAATAAAAAAACATGCAGCGTGAACGTGTAGCAACGCACGCGGCAGGCATTGATGCGAATAAGGGTGGTTTCGTAAATATGTGTGGACGACTATAAACGAGTCATTTTCTATTTCCTAACAACGCATAGGCGACTTAAGAAGATTTCTTTAAATTCTCAGCTTCCAAACCAAGATGACACAGTTCACAAAAGCAACAATGGGACACAAACAAAGCGTTGCCTCTATAGGAAAAAGTGGAAAAGTTCCATGTTCTTCGTCGATGGTGCAAAAACACGGCGTTGAATCTAGCGGCGGAGGCGGAGGAGTGATCGTCTCCGGACCGTCGCTGTTCGATAACTTACCAGAAGATTGCATTTCCAACATAATCTCTTTCACAAGTCCACGAGACGCGTGCGTTGCTGCATCGGTTTCAAAAACCTTTGAATCGGCTGTTAATTCCGATAGCGTATGGGACAAGTTTCTTCCATCGGATTATTCATCTCTAATTCCTCCATCGCAAGTTTTTTCATCGAAGAAGGAGCTCTATTTCGCTCTATGTGACAATCCTGTTTTAATCGACGATGGCAAAAAGGTATATTATATATCGACCGTATATATATGACATCGGTTTTTATACTTATCGCATTATTGAAAACCTAGTTTCAGAAAATTACTCATGATACAATGGAACAATTTTGGTGTAGTTGTGAAGTTATACCTTCATGCATCTATTGAATATTTCTGATTATTTTGATTTTATTAATTACTTCTTTTAATTTTTTTATATGACCAAAAATAAAAGAGCTTTTGGTTTGAGAAATCGAATGGGAAAAAGTGTATCATGTTATCTCCAAAGAAAGATATGTGGATCACATGGGTTAGTACTCCTCAATATTGGCGATGGATTTCAATTCCTGAGGCTAGGTAACTCCTTTTTTGCCATTCATTGCGATTGTAATGACTTATTCTCATGATGATGATGATGATGATGATTATGATGGTGCACTCATGCAGGTTTGAAGAAGTACCAGAGCTTCTCAATGTGTGTTGGTTTGAGGTCCGAGGGGGGATGAGTACTAAATATCTATCTCCTAGAACTCGTTACTCGGCTTACATTGTGTTCAAGACAAAGGATAGATGTCCTAATTTGGGGGATGTGCCAGCAGAAGCTACAGTTGGATTGGTGGGACAAGCATCATCTCAAAGACTCATATACTTTGTTGGGCCTACGAATCGAGGGAGAGGGAGAGAAACGAGAGATGTAACGAAACCAAAGGTGAGAAAAGATGGGTGGATGGAAGCTGAGCTTGGTGAATTCTTCAATGAATCAAGTTGTGATGAGGTTGCAACAAGTATTCTTGAGACTAAGTCTCCTTATTGGAAGCGTGGTTTGATCATTCAAGGAATCGAATTCCGCCCTACGAAAAGCCCATAAAGTAATACCATGTTGGAATGATTCCAGTTTCTGTTTGTTTGCTTTCAATTCTATATCTAAGCAAGTGAAAAGCTTTGTTGTATGGTAACACGAACTATTTTTAGTTTTTTGGATTGCAGTGTTTGATTTGGATGTTCACCATTCTCACATGAACATATTTCAATAAAGATTTTTTTTTTTGTTTTCTTATCATCTACAATGCTTTTGCACAAATTACTTAGCCGAAAACAATAGAGATATAGAAAAACAAATGAATAAATTTGTCGACATGATCTGATTTTAAAATTTAAACAAAGACTCATTAAATTTATAAAGTATTGACTTTTTCTGACTAATATAATTTATTATATCTCTCGTAACAAAGACTTCAGGGGTAAGTTAAACATGAAACAAAAGTTATTTGCTTTGGTGATTAAATAAAGGCAAAACTTCTTTTGAAAAAAAAAACTTTTGAGAGATTCTTTGAAGACGATTCATTTACAAGGTTATGATCGGAAAATCACATTTAAGTCTTAACCTGTAACGATCACTCACGGATATAGAATATCTGCCTCATTTCCACGCTTTATACACCGTTTCTAAGATGCTCCATTATTACTTAGCAAAATCAAATTCGAAATGATATAGATAACTATAAATGTCATGTTCACAATCAAAATAGCGTTTTATTTTATAAATGAATGGACTGATATTTCAATTTATGTATATTTAGATATTCTCTGTTGTAATTACATTGACATTTTCATCATAAAATCATTTAAATTTGTTTTTTTTTTTTTGCTCAAACAATAAAATCTATCGTAGTCGGTTAGGTTAGAATTTTTCATAACCAAAAAGTACAAAACCAACCAACAGTAAAAACATGAAGCGTGTAATGTAAGGTAGTTTCGTAAATATGTGTGGACAACATTACACGAATCATTTGTCTATTCCTTTATTACAATAACAAAAGCGAGTTTGAAAGAGTCAGAACTCACGAGTTTATTAAGTTTTCCAAACACACACGATTTGATCAAAGCCTCAAAGGCACCGATCGATGATGGGGCAAAATCATGGCATTATTGAATCTAGCGGTGGAGAGATCGTTATTCCCGGGCCGTCACCTTTTGATGTCTTGCCGGAGGATTGCATCTCCAACATAATCTCTTTCACAAGTCCACGAGATGCGTGCGTTGCTGCATCGGTTTCAAAAACCTTTGAATCGGCTGTTAATTCCGATAGCGTATGGAACAAGTTTCTTCCGCCGGATTATTCATCTCTGATTTCTCAATCTCGAGTTTTCGCATCGAAGAAGGAGCTTTATTTCGCTCTCTGCCACAACCAAGTTCTGATTGAAGATGGCAAAAAGGTATTTATATCTATCCTTTTGTTTATACGGTTGGAGAACAATGATCAAATTGGAAATTATGTGTTGAATCATCGCGTTCTGTTAGATAATTATGGGAACATAGATTTGATTAAAAACCTGATTTTAGAAAATTTATTCTTGATACGATAGAACATTTTTGGTGTAGTTGTAATTCTGATTATTTTGAGCTTTTATTTTATTTTTCGAAAAATCATAGAGCTTTTGGTTAGAGAAAGCGAGTGGGAAAAGGTGTATCATGTTATCTTCAAAGGAACTTTGGATCACATGGGGAAGTAGTCCTGAATATTGGCAATGGATTTCAGATCCTGAATCTAGGTAACTCTTTTTTCCTCTCTAATTATTAGTCCTTGGAATTGGCAATGATGATGATGATTTGCACACGTTGTTGTTATTATGTAGATTTGAAAAAGTAGCAGAACTTCTTGATGTGTGTTGGTTTGAGATTCGTGGCAAGACAAGCACTCGTGTACTATCTCCTGGAACTCGTTACTCGGCTTACATTGTTTTCAAGACGAAAGATGGATGTCGTGGATTAGGTCATTTGCCGGTAGAAGTTGGACTAGGTTTGGTGGGACAAGAATCTTCCAAAAGGTTCATATACTTCGTTGGACCTAGGAACCGAAGGAGAGGGAGAGAAACGAGAGATGTAACGAAACCAGAGCAGAGAGAAGATGGATGGATGGAAGCTGAGCTTGGTGAATTCTTCAATGAAGAAAGATGTGATGAAATTGAGTTAAGTGTTATTGAGATTAAGTCCCCTTCTTGGAAGAGTGGTTTGATCATTCAAGGAATCGAATTCCGCCCTACGAAAAGCCCGTAAAGTATTAGTACCCGGTTTCGATGATTACGGTATATATGTTTGTTCTATATCTAAGCAAGTGAGAAAGTTTGTTGTATTGTAACATGAGATATTTAACGTTTTGGATCGTAATGTTTGTGTACTTGGGTTTTTGTTTATGATGGTTCATCATTCTCACATGAATAAACATTACACTCCTAAGTAAAGTCAAATTGTTTCTTCTTATCATCCATGATGCTTTTAGACTTTACTTAGGAGTGTTGGGAAAGAGCTGTAGATATAAAATGACACATATACATACATGAACTTGGTCTTGATTAAGACATTGAATTATTATTGACTTTTGGGAATAATTAATAGAAATATATCTCGTCATAAGTCGTAAACAAAGACTTCATAGGTAAGTTAAACACGTAACAAAAGTCACTTGCTTTGCCTGATTAGATAAAGGCCAAAAAAAAAAAAAAAACCTTTTAAAGTTTTTATTTGAATAACAACTTTTGAGGGTATTATCGGAATAACATATTAAAATCTTAACCTCTAAGTCTTTCACGCATCACGAAGGATATAAATATCCACTTCATTGCCACGCTCTCAACAACATAACAAAACGCACCGTTTCATCATCAGATTCCAAAAACAATGGAACAAATTCACGGCGGAGATTCGAATTCCGGCGGCGGAGGAGGAGGAGGAAGTAGCCGGAACGATGAGATTGTTCGCGTCGCGGTTCGATACATTGCCGGAAGATTGTATCTCGAAGGTGATTTCACATACGAGTCCACGAGACGCTTGTGTTGTGGCTTCGGTTTCGAAAACGGTGAAATCGGCGGCGCAATCGGATTTGGTTTGGGAGATATTTCTTCCGTCGGAGTATTCGTCTCTTGTTGTTGCTCGATCGGCGAATCTGTTATCGAAAAAGGAGATTTTTTTATCTCTCGCTAATGATTCTGTTTTGATTGAAGATGGCAAAAAGGTAATTAATTTGAATCCGATTCGAGAATCTGAAATTAGGGTTTTGTTTATAATTGTATAATTTGCTGATTTTGTTTGTTGATTTTGGGGAAAAATCAGAGCTTTTGGTTGGAGAAAGCTAGTGGGAAGAAGTGTTTCATGTTATCAGCAATGGATTTGACGATCATTTGGGGAGATGCTCCTGCTTATTGGCAATGGATTACAGTTCCTGAGTCTAAGTAAAGTTCTCATCTTTTTGTTTTTTATCCTCTGTTTTTGATTTTGTGCAATTGGGGTTTGTTTACTTAATCTTGTCTATATGTGAATTCAGGTTTGAGAAAGTAGCGGAGTTGCGTAATGTGTGTTGGTTTGAGATTCGGGGAAAGATAAGTTGCGGAATGTTATCGAAAGGGACTCATTATTCGGTTTACGTGGTGTACAAGACGGCATATGGTAGATCATATGGGTTCGATTCCGTACCTGTGGAAGCTGGAGTTGGTTTCGTGGGGAAAGAAGCTACCAAGAAATCAGTGTTTCTTGAATCCGGTGTGGATTCACGCAGCGGTTTTGGTTACTCGGGGATTTCGCACGCTGCGGTGTCTAGAGCGTTTAGGATGAGGCGTCCGTGGCTGCGGGTTCCGAGAGAAGAAGAAGAAGAAGAAGTTGAAGGAGAGAGGGAGCGTGGTAGTAATGTGGAGGGGCCAAAGGAGAGAGTAGATGGGTGGAGTGAAGTGGAGCTTGGGAGGTTTTTCATTGACAATGGATGTTGTGATGAGATTGAGATTAGTCTAATGGAGACTCAGAATGGAAATTGGAAGAGTGGTTTGATTATTCAGGGAATTGAGATCAGGCCTGTCTGAAAGAAGACACTAACTGATTAGATTTTGTGTATTTGAACTTAAAAACTTGTCTATTAAATGTCTCGAGTTTACTTACAGTTTGGAGTTCTTGATATGAAATAGCAAAGAAATTGATAAATTATCGCTCGTGTACTAATGTTTGAATAACAACAACTAAGATTGTTCATGATCTTAGATATGACGATGATCTTAGATATGTAATATCAGATGTCCATTTTTAATACTAGATGGTGTACCCGCGCGTTGCGCGGCATGTAATTTTAAACTTTATTCTTTGAGTATAAATATAATCAATTGAATTTTAAAAGATTTTACTTTAATTCATGTGCATTATCTTTCCAAAGTAATAAAAAGTTTCTCACATTTTTTACTACAATTTTTCTCTTTTTCTTTTATATTCACTCGTCGTCTTCCGACATCTATTTTCTTTTCTCCTTAGATCGTTTCTATTTTCTCCATCATATCATTCAATACTCAATTTTTTTAATAAGTTTCATGATCTTTTTATTAAAGTGAACATTAGAAAAGAAATCTGAGGAGATGTTTGTTATAAGGTGTTTTTTTACCATGTTTTGGTGCATCTAAAATTGCTTTATAGAAAACAAATCTCATATATGGACTCATTCCTATTAACAAACATAGAATTTCAACGTTAAATTTTTCACTTTATATTGACCATTTGAAAAATACAAAAATCTCTTTCTACATATATAATTTAACATATATTATGATTTTAGATAGTATTCTTAATGTTGATTTTTATAAAATGTGACACTTATGAATAACATTCTCAAATATTATTATTACACAGTTTTATTATTCGATAAGATTATTTTATTTTTATTTGTGATGTTTAGGATAGTTTTCGTTTTATTTCAAATCACCCTTAGTTTGTTTCAATCTATGTGAATTACCTAAAAACACTGATTAATATTTAGTTTTTCTTCTTTAGGTATTCACTTTTTTATTTAGAAAACATTTATAATATAGAAAATTTATTAATTTGACTACTTATATTATATTATAATTATAAATAATAATATGTTCTAAATTCTTCTTATTTTTTAATCGGTACTCAAATTTTAAATGTCTATTTTTCAGAAATGAATTGATTTCTATTTTAAGTAAAAATCTTTAAATTTGGTATTTTTAACTCTTATTTCCTTTTCTCTACTAAATAATGGCAACTCTTAAAAAATAAATTTTGTACCATTAAAATATATGATAAGTTTCTTTTTCGTATCTCTAACTATTTTAAAATATTTACTCTTTATATGTTAAAATATAATGATCTAATTTATATATATTCAATCTCTATTCAAAAATTTCATATATTAAGTTGTATATTTATTTTTTTCGTTTTTCATAATATTTCATTTAATTTTTGTCAATTATTGTTTTTATTTAATGTGTGAATTAGTTTAGTTTTAATGTTTTTGTTTTAATAAATAAAATATGTGGAGCCCACCAAAAAATAAATTATGATGACATGGATGCTGATGTGGACACCTTAGATGGAGAGAAACTCTCCCATTATATATATAGATTTTCGTGGCTATTTAGCAACGGAGATGGCCATGAATTTCTAGTCGCAAATGGTGCATTGGCCAAGCAATATTTGTGGCTAAACGACTATTAAGAAAGGCTAAGCAGTGGTTATCTATGCCCAGTTTGCCACGAATTTGGGCTAAGCTTCGCAACGGACTAACCACTTTCTCGTAGGAGTGGCAATATGACCATGAACTTAGATACGGAATATCGGTTGTACTGTTTAATATTTTTGTGGCTACTTCGAAGGCTTTTACGAAAAAATAAGTTATGGGCTTTTTGTTCATTACGAAAACAACAATCTTGGGTTTTAAGTGATTAGAAATGATGTTGGGCTTTAAACTGTGAAAGATTGTGAATTGTGTTGTGTGACAAAGCAATAGATTCTTTTCTTTTTTTTGCTACTATTATCTTTCACATTTTTTGTTTTGTTTTTTCTATTTAAATTTAAACTATGTACAATGTTTTTTCTATTTTTGATATTTTTCCTATAAATTTAGTAGTTTGGATCGTTGTATATTTTAGGAGTTTAGATATACGTGAATAGGTAGAAAATTATCATAAAGGGTTGTTTTTGACATATTTTTCAGTCAATTCTATATAACCACTTAAGTCAATTTTCAGAAAAAAAACTTATTATTGCAGGATGGAAGACTATTATTAACGAAAACCGATTATATCAAAGCGATTACGAGCCACATGGTATTGAAGATTAATTATAGAGTTGAATAGTCGATGTCACATGCTTTGACTGTCTCCTTCATTATAGATATCGTCGACCTTAATATTTTATTATAAACATGGAATCGTATCTTAACTTTCTACGTAAAACAATATTTAATCTCTTTATGAAAGATCATGCACACACTAGGAAAACTATATAAGTGATTTCTTATATGGTAAACCAACTTTGAATGTAGGCTAATTAGTTTATTAAGCAATATAGTCTTTTGTGTCTATGTTCATTTCACCATTCACCTATATTGTCCTCAATTACTTATAAATCAAGTAAAACAAAAAAAAGTTGTGTAAACAGCCTATTTTTCTTTAAGAAATAAATCATGGCAAAAAGTGTGAGACTTTTTGGTTTTATTTTGTCAAAAAAAAAATTTCTTCGAAAAATCCATAACGTATATATAACTACAAGAGAATCCATTTTCCAAAGTGACAGAGTTTTCTTTTTCCAATTCTATCGAATTAATTAGTGACAGAGTCTAACGATAAAATTTTATGTTAGCGTTACATATAAAAGTAGTACTAACGCATTCTAAATTTGTCATTATTAAAAGAAAAAAGTATTAACGACAAAATATAATCCTTTGGCAATGAAATTTATGTGGTTATATTGACCATTTTTGAAATGTAAAAATATGGCAATTTTTGTATAAAAATATAATATATTTTGTACATAACGGTTATTTTATTTTTATTTTCATCGTCGAATTAATTAGTGACAGATTCTAACGACAAAATTTTATGTTAGTGTTACATATAAAAGTAATGCATTCTAAATTTGTCATTATTGAAAGGAAAAAGTATTAACGACAAAATATAATTCTTTGGTAATGAAATCTATGTGGTTATATTGACCATTTTTGAAATGCAAAAATATGAGATTTTTTGTATAAAAATATAATATATTTTGTACATAACGGTTATTTTATTTTTATTTTTATTGTCGAATTAATTAGTGATAGATTCTAACGATAAAATTTTATGTTAACGTTACATATAAAAGCAGTACTAATGCATTCTAAATTTGTCATTATTAAAAGAAAAAAGTATTAACGACATAATAGAATCCTTTGGCAATGAAATTCATGTTGTTATATTGACCATTTTTGAAATGTAAATATGAGAATTTTTGTATAAAAATATAATATATTTTGTACATAACGGTTGTTTTGTTTTTATTTTTATCGTCTATAACTTACACAAGTATATATTTAAATTTAAATTTATATTAGAAATCACTAAACTACAAGTATACAAACCCGGTCATACTAAATTAATATTAATAATTTTTATTGGAAATATAACGTATTGATTCTCGGACATGTAAATAGCTCCTATTTTACATAATAGGTCGATAAAATTCTTTTAACCAACAAACAACAAATTATGTAATACCAAAAAAAAAAAAAAAACAACAAATTATGTTGCTAACTTTCCTCGTTGAAATATAACATGTAATATGGAAAATCTAGATTTTTTGGCGGAAGCTTTAATCGGAAACTAAAGAATATCTTGTAGGTCTATTTTCATTCATTATCAACTTGCGAGAAAAAAAATTGTAGTTGAGAAGAGAGATGCAAGGTGTCAACGTCCGTGCTTTGACTTCTCTCTTTTCTCTTGTCCTCATCTTTAATCCTCAAAGCTGACCTAACCGGTCACTCCCTTCTTCTCCGGTCATCTTTAATTATTATTCAATTAACACATAAGAAAATTTTAATATAAAAATTAACCATTTGCAATGTAAAATAAGAAACATTTATAAAAGGTATATGCATAGAAACATCTAAAATGAATAAACTTAACTATTTTCAAAATAAAAGCAAAAAAAACTTAAAAGAACATTCAAATACTTTCAATGAAACTTTTTTCCCATTTAATTTTCTACGTTCGATCATTTTCATTTCTCATTAATAGTTCCAAATTTTCCTCTATCTATCCGTTGAAGGACCAAGGCTAGACAAACTATTATTCAAAGTAAGATTTGGACCCAAAAAAATAAATATTGAGAAAGACTTTCTTAAGTCAAAATTATTGATTAAGACTTCATCATATATGACTAAACGCACTCAAATTATAATTGATAAAACACGGAAAAGAATTATATTGTCTATATTCTATAACGGGTCTTTAACAAATTTTCCATAAAGGGGCTAATATAAACACAAGTTAATTAAACTTAACAAATATTAATCATTGTTAAATTAATATTATTGACCGTCAATAAGGAAAAAAGAATATTTATTCACAGCTTCTTCTTTCTTCTTCTTCTTCTTTATTTAAAGTTTTTTTACTGTTTACTTCTGTATCAGAAAAAAGACCAAACACAACTCTTCCACTTTCTCTCTCTCTCTAGAATTTGCCTGCATTAAAACACCCACTACTTGCTGTTGCGTGTTGAAGTCAAAAGTCGTCATTTTTCTCTCTCTTCTCTCTCTTGCTTCATCTTCATTGATCATCATCTAATATGGTGAGAATCAGAAAACCCATTTCGTATTCTCTCAAATTTCTCAAGGGTTTTTGTTGAAATCTTAATTCTTCTTCTCAAAGTTTCTTCCTTTAACTTTACTTAGAAATATCTTCTTCTTCTTCTTCTTCCTCTGTTCTTGAAATGCGTGTTCATCGTTTGTGTGTGATCGTCATCGTCCTCATAGAGTTACTATGCTTCTTCTGTTCCTCGGAATCTCAAACCACTGTCACGTGCCATTCACATGACCTCGAGGCCTTACGTGACTTCATAGCCAATCTCGAACCAAAACCAGATGGTTGGATCAATTCATCTTCTTCTACAGATTGCTGTAATTGGACCGGAGTCACCTGCAATACAAACAACACCACAAGGGTTACTAAATTGGAGCTTGGGAACAAGAAGCTGTCTGGGAAGTTGTCTGAATCTCTTGGGAAGTTAGATGAGATTAGGGTTCTTAATCTCTCTCGGAACTTTATCAGAGATTCGATCCCTCTTTCGATTTTTAACTTGAAGAATCTACAGACTCTTGATTTGAGCTCTAATGATCTCTCCGGTGAAATCTCAAGAAGTATAAATCTTCCAGCTCTGCAAAGTTTTGATCTTTCTTCCAATAAACTCAATGGTTCGCTTCCTTCTCATATCTGCTATAACTCTACTCAAATTAGGGTTGTGAAACTTGCGGTGAACTACTTCGCCGGAGATTTCACTCCTGGGTTTGGGAAATGTGTTTTGCTTGAGCATCTTTGTCTTGGTATGAATGATCTCACTGGTAATATCCCTGAGGATTTGTTTCATCTTAAAAGTTTGAATCTTTTAGGGATTCAAGAGAATCGTCTCTCTGGTTCGTTGAGTCGTGAGATTAGGAATCTCTCAAGTCTTGTTCGTCTTGATGTTTCTTGGAATTTGTTTTCCGGTGAAATCCCTGATGTGTTCGACGAAATGCCTCGGTTGAAGTTTTTCTTAGGTCAGACCAATGGATTCATTGGAGGAATCCCGAAAACGTTGGCGAATTCACCGAGTTTGAATCTGCTTAACTTGAGGAACAACTCGTTATCCGGTCCTTTGCGGTTGAATTGCACGGCGATGATTGCTTTGAACTCTCTTGATTTAGGTACTAATAGATTCAATGGGCCGTTGCCTGAGAATCTACCGGATTGCAAGCGGTTAAAGAACGTTAATCTTGCGCGGAACTCCTTCCATGGACAAGTGCCAGAGAGTTTCAAGAACTTCCAGAGCCTATCTTACTTCTCGTTATCGAATTCAAGTTTGGCTAATATCTCTTCTGCGCTTGGGATACTTCAGCATTGCAAGAACTTGACGACTTTGGTTCTTACATTGAATTTTCATGGAGAGGCTTTACCGGATGATTCGAGTCTTCATTTCGAGAAGCTTAAAGTGCTAGTTGTGGCGAATTGCAGGCTTACTGGTTCAATGCCGAGTTGGTTAAGCTCCAGCAATGAGCTTCAGTTGTTGGATCTTTCTTGGAACCGTTTAACCGGAGCTATCCCGAGCTGGATTGGTAGTTTCAAAGATCTGTTCTACTTGGATTTATCTAACAACTCGTTTACCGGAGAAATCCCCAAGAGCTTAACTCAGTTGCCGAGTCTCGCTAGCCGTAATATCTCATTCAATGAACCATCACCAGATTTCCCGTTTTTCATGAAAAGGAACGAGAGCGCGAGAGCGTTGCAATACAATCAGATATTCGGGTTTCCGCCAACGATTGAGCTCGGTCATAACAATCTCTCTGGACCAATTTGGGAGGAGTTTGGTAATCTAAAGAAGCTTCATGTGTTTGATCTTAAATGGAATAAGTTATCAGGATCCATTCCTAGCTCGCTTTCGGGTATGACGAGCTTGGAAGCTCTTGATCTGTCTAATAACCGTCTTTCGGGCTCGATCCCGGCTTCTCTGCAAACGCTCTCGTTTCTGTCCAAGTTCAGTGTTGCTAATAACAATCTCTCGGGAGTAATCCCTTCTGGTGGTCAGTTTCAGACATTTCCAAACTCGAGCTTCGAGAGTAACAGTCTCTGTGGAGAACACAGGTTCCCCTGTTCTGAAGGTAGTATGGATGGTGGTTCTGACAGAACGTTGATCAAACGGTCAAGAAGAAGCAAAGGAGCTGACATTGGAATGGCGATTGGGATCGCGTTTGGTTCGGTTTTCCTTCTCACTCTTCTCTTGTTGATTGTGTTGCGTGCTCGTAGACGGTCAGGGGAAGTTGATCCGGAGATAGAAGAATCCGAGAGCATGAATCGCAAAGAACTCGGAGAGATTGGATCTAAGCTTGTGGTTTTGTTTCAGAACAATGATAAAGAGCTCTCCTATGATGATCTTTTGGACTCAACAAACAGTTTTGATCAAGCTAACATCATTGGCTGCGGCGGTTTTGGTATGGTTTACAAAGCAACTTTACCAGATGGAAAGAAAGTTGCGATCAAGAAGTTATCCGGGGATTGTGGTCAGATCGAAAGAGAATTCGAAGCAGAGGTTGAAACACTCTCAAGAGCACAGCATCCGAACCTTGTTCTTCTTCGAGGATTCTGTTTCTACAAAAACGACCGGCTTTTAATCTATTCGTATATGGAAAACGGAAGCTTAGACTATTGGCTACACGAGCGTAACGACGGTCCAGCTTTATTGAAATGGAGAACTCGGCTTAGAATCGCTCAAGGCGCTGCAAAAGGGTTACTTTACTTGCATGAAGGTTGTGATCCTCATATCTTACACCGCGATATTAAATCGAGCAATATTCTTCTTGACGAGAATTTCAACTCTCATTTAGCGGATTTCGGACTCGCGAGGCTGATGAGTCCTTACGAGACACATGTAAGTACAGATTTGGTTGGGACTTTAGGTTACATTCCTCCGGAATATGGGCAAGCCTCGGTTGCTACTTACAAAGGCGATGTTTACAGTTTCGGAGTTGTGCTTCTGGAGCTTTTAACCGATAAAAGACCGGTGGATATGTGTAAACCGAAAGGATGTAGGGATCTGATCTCTTGGGTCGTCAAGATGAAGCATGAGAATCGAGCAAGCGAGGTTTTCGATCCGTTAATATACAGTAAAGAGAATGATAAAGAGATGTTTCGGGTTCTCGAGATTACTTGTTTATGTTTAAGCGAAAACCCGAAACTGAGACCAACGACTCAACAGTTAGTCTCTTGGCTTGATGATGTCTAGAAGAAAGAAAAACAGTATCTTCAGAGACAACAGTGATACATTTTGTAGGGAGTGATTTTCATACTTTTGGGATACAATGTAAATAGTTTCCAGAGAATAATTTGTTTCTTCGTTTTTCTCATTTTAATCTCAATATATGATTCAGATTCAGACATTGAAGATACGAGATAGAACATCTGAAAAATCTTTTGTAGTTTTTCAGAAATAATGAGTTCTTGAAGAAACCTGTCTCAAGCATTTTAGATTAGCAACACAGATTAAAATTTTGTGTTTTATCTTTCTTTTTTATATACATATTTTTCTTTATGATTTGCTTTATAGATTCTCTGTTGATTATGTGTTATCGCTTTTAGAGATTTTTGGTTGATTTTAAACATATATATATATATATATATATATATATATATATATATATATATATATATATATATATATATTTGTTAGCTAAATTCCTTTTGGCCTTCAACAAAAGAATTCCTTTTGGCCAACTATAGTCAATTTCTTGTTAAGAATTCATTTCATTAACTTAATTTATGGGTGTGAAAATATTATTCAACTTATTTGACCAAAAAGCATTCAAAGAGTTTGACTTTGTAAGGTCAAAATATAACATTTGCTTCACTAAAAATTTTGAATTTAAACATATATTCAGGACTTGAACACAACAGCAACTAGAACCACAGCAATATTGAGGGTGCTTCTTACACGAGATAGTCTCCACCAGATAACTTTGCAGGACTTGTCAGCTTTTTTGTAAAGAGAACAATTGGCTCGTCCTCCAGTGATGGCATTTTTGTTCTGAAAACATCACAGGTTAGGTCAGAGATGAAATGACAACTGAGTGGAGGGTGAAATTAGTTAGCTTAGAAGAGCAAGGAGCATTACCTGTACCATAAAGCTCTTCATAGTTTGATCAAGAGTGAGAGTATCACTCGGCGATGATAATAGTTTCAGGGAATGATCATTCCATTCTTCTACAAGCTTTTTAAGAAGAGCAACACTAGCTTCTAGATTCTCCTGATAGAGATTGTCCCAGTTTTTCCAGCAATCAACATTTTCGGTCAGAGACCAAATAGCCATTGTTGTAGCTTCCTCGGCTAAAACAGGATTTGCTGTAACTGTACACACATTAGAACTCTATTTGGAGAAGTTTCGAGGGAAGCGAAAAACTCATGGATTCAAGGTTTGGTTTGTTAGTAAAATACCTTCTCCAGCTAATTTCAAAGAGATAGTAAATATCTTTCGAGTGATTTGTTTCCATGCCTTGCTTCCTGGTGAACCTGCAAGAGTATCAATCAGTGATGATGGTAGATCGAGGGAATAATCCTTCCATCTCTCTACAAGCTTTTTAAGAACAGCAACACAAGCTTTTAGATTCTTCTCAGAGATATTGCCCCTCTGCTTCCAGCAATCAAAGATTATGGTCAGAGACCAGATAGCGATTGCGGTAGCTTGCTGGGGTAAAACACGATTTTCTGCAACAATGTTAACTTATTAGAACTCTATATGAAGAAGAGTGAGAGGGAAGCAGAAAACTCTCAAGGGTTGGATTGTTACTAATACCTTGTCCAGCTAATCTCAAAGAAAAAGTGAATATCTGTTGATACATTGCCTCACTTACACCGTACTTGATATTCCCTACAAGTATTTTAAGAAGAGCAATAGTCGCTTTTAGATTCTGATCGTAGAGATTCTCCCAGTGCTTCCAGCAATCCTTGTTTACGGTCAGAGACCAGAGAGCGATTGATCTAGCTTCCTCGGCTAAAACAGTATTTCCTGCAACAAAGATAACAGATTAGAACTCTATTTGGAAGAGAGAAGCAGAAAAGCTCAACAAGGATTCAGGGTTGTTACTGATACCTTCTTCTCCAGATAATCTCAAAGAAAAAGTGAATATCTCTTCTATTGCCTGGCTTCTTGATGTACGGACAAGAGCCACTTTTTTCAGCAAGGGATAAATTGCCACAAACCTACTTGTAGTAGGCTGTGTGTGTGCACACATAGACCACGCTCGTGATCAGAATCGACAGACGCATAAAGGAGTTTTTGTTTTGTCAGCTGCAATAGAGTAAAACGTACCTCTACGCTTGCAGGGAATGTAAGCCGCAACAAGATCTCAAATGAATGAGGTGGAATAAGTCGCATTTCCTGCCAAACAGGAGTTTTTACAAATCTGGCCTGATCATCTGGTTTGGCCAAAATCCTGAAAAAGGAAGGAAATTGCATGAACAAACAAGAACAGATGATTGTATATATATAGCAAAAGGGAAAACTTTCTCGACTCACTTCTCAACCAACTTGAGGATGACATCAGTTGACTGGGGGTTGCTGCCGACTAGAGGTAACAAGTTATGCGCCCATGAAAGCAAGCCTACAGATAAATCATCTTTGGAGGCCTGTCCACATTTTACAGTTGAGAACAGCTAATACAGATTACTACAGAAACACACAAAATTTCCAACACAACACACTTGGTCCTCCTAGTACACACACATACGAACCTGAGTTATCAACCAAACTGTAAGCGGAATCTGGCCCTGTCCTTTATAGATACGCCTCAACCTCAGAGAGGGCAAAACCTTAGTCAATACACGAGGTTTGCTACGCACTACCATTGCTAATGTAACAAACATTGCCACCTAATAATCGTAAACACACACAAATAGAAGAACATAGTGGATTTAGTGAAAACAAAAAGAATGGTAAGTGGTGGTGAAAGCGAAAAAGAAGTTTACCTTAGAATGGCAATAAGTAGCTTCTTCTTCCTTGACACCTTGTGGAAGCAAATCACGGAGAATATAATTAAATGTCGACAATACAAAGCCACAGCGTAAGTTCTCTGGAACGTGTTGGTTGATCCAATCGACTGATGTTTGGTAGACAGGTTCAGGAATATTAGATAACGGAACATCGATCACATCAAAAAGCCAGGCCAAATTAGACTCCTGGAACATCTGACGCCATGGACATGCTACTCCGGAAAGTGCAGAGTCATAGTAATCGAGAAATCTATATAGCCGAAACACCGGCGGCAAAGGCGGATACTTGTCCTATTAAACAACCAAATTGAAAATTTTGAATTTACTGAGAGATTTGGATCAGAGTTTCACATTGCGTACCGGCACTTTTTTTAGGAAATCCGCAAGATCTGAAGGACCCATCTTTGCCGCAACTTTGCCAAAAGACACTTTCCAATCAGTAGCTTGCTCCTCAAGTATATCGTCGTTAGCTAGGTTTCGATTCGCCGCCGGTTTCTTCTGGGCCACGACTTTGTTTCTTCCATGGTCGTACATCGCACCCATTAGCCTTTTTATAAGAGTTTCTCGCTAATCCTCTCTCCGGCGTCTATCTCCGGCGTCTAGGCTAAAAAGTCAAAACAGGGAGACCAAAGTACCACGACGAGAGTTTTAAGCAAATGGGCTCAAGTGGGCCTGATTAATAAGTGGACTAGTTTTATCGTAAGCCTTTTATTATTATTGTGATGCGTTTAACCTGAGACTTAGGTCTTCTTCAACCTGTCCGATTCCTCTTTCGCTGTCTTCTTCGCCGGATCTCTTGCCGGAGCTGAGAGCTCTCGCCGGTTCTTATTGCAGTCCCACTCGTCTTCCTCGTTCCCTCTGTTCCTTCGTTATCTTACCACTCTCGCTCAGGTACGTGACGATAGTGTAGCCGCCATTGTAGATAAATATGATTTTGACTTTGACCAAACAAAACAGAGTCTTATCAATTACTCATCTACTAATTAGGCACGTGGTTCATGTTCCACTAAAACGCACCGTTTCAACTGTCAAATTTCCCAATCTCTCTCTTAGAGCTTTTTATAAACTCTTCTCTTTTGGAATCAAACAAGGATCTTTGCTTCTCCGACAATGGCGGCTACTACACAGTACAAGTCTTGTCTTCTTCAACCCAAGTCTGGCTCCACCACTCGCCGACTAAACACTTCTCTCGTTAATCCTCTTACGAATCCGACAAGTAAGTCAGCTGATCTTGGTTTGGAGGTAGAGGCGTTATTCGAATCAAAGTTTCGATTCTTATCTGTTTTTGTTTCCTCTGTGATAGGAGTTTCGGTTTTGGGGAAGAGTCGTATAGATGTGTTTGCGAAAGCTTCGATGGAAATGGCGGAATCGAATTCCATACCTTCCGTTGTTGTCAATTCCTCTAAGCAGAATGGTCCTATCATCGTCATTGATAATTACGACAGCTTCACTTACAATCTCTGCCAGGTTTCATTTCTAACACTATCTCTTATCTTCACTACGCCTGTTAAGATTTTTTATTTGAATCTGTTTGGTGTAAAAGCAGCTGAATTTTCATTTTGTATGCATTGTTATTGATTATTAGAATCTCATTATTTCAAAATCCAATCTAGTTTCTACATGCTAATAGATAAGACTATGTAATGTTGATTCTCTCTTGTTAATGTGATCAGAGACTTTATGTCGCGCCATTGAATCTTATTGTCGAAAAACTCTAGTTCTATGGAGAATAGTGTTTTTCTTTTGTTATTATTTGGAAAGCTCCTCGTTTCTTGTTTGTCGTTGTAAGGAGTAATGGTTGATCCAGTAAAATCGAATACATCACTTCTTTGTTGCCTGTAGTAGAATCTTTAATCATGTTCAAAGTTTGAATTGGTGTTTTTGTGAGTTGCAATTTTTGACATTAGATTGGTTATTCGTAGTTTGAATATCTCGCTTTTTCATGAAATTTTGGCTGCTCTAAATATCTCACATAACGCACATATATCCCAAATATACAATTTCATCATGTCTTACTTCTAGTTCTCCACGCAGAATCGTGTGAGGTGCATACTATATATCGTGATTGTTCTCTTGATATGGTTTCTTCTGCTTTAGTATAAACAAAATTTTGAAGTGTTATATTTTTCTACAGTATATGGGAGAGCTAGGATGCCATTTCGAAGTTTACCGCAATGATGAACTTACAGTAGAGGAGCTGAGAAGGTAAGAGGAAACTATGTGCATTCTGTTTTAAAACGTAATCTGGCTAATCAACTGGTGTTGATTCCTATAATATGCTCTCCCTCTTACAGAAAAAATCCAAGAGGGGTATTGATTTCTCCTGGACCTGGTAAATATTTTGGCGTATGTGGTGTTGAAATTTTGGATTGTTATCTTTTTCTACAGTATTTTGGCCTCTAAATTATTTCTTCTGATTATGTGATGTGTCTTTTTAAAGCGCTGGAGAAGAAGATAACACCTTTCTCAAATTTGATAGGTACCCCTCAAGACTCTGGGATTTCCTTGCAAACCGTTTTGGAACTCGGACCGCTTGTTCCTTTATTTGGAGTATGTATGGGTTTGCAGTGTATAGGAGAAGCATTTGGAGGTTAGTTGCATATAAAGAAGACATCTTATTTTCCCGTATCAGTGTTCTAACATGGTATCCACACAACCTAAATGCAATTGTGTATGAACATTGATTAGGAAAGATTGTGCGGTCACCATTTGGTGTTATGCATGGGAAAAGCTCAATGGTTCACTATGATGAGAAAGGAGAAGAAGGCTTGTTCTCTGGACTATCTAAGTATGAATCAGATTTTTCTGTGTTCAATCATTTGGCTTTGTGAAAACCATAATAACAAGTCCGTAAATGCGTATTAAAACAAAGCTTTGTTGGTATGTCTTCTTCAGCCCTTTCCTTGTAGGTCGATATCACAGCCTCGTTATCGAAAAAGATTCATTTCCTAGTGATGAACTCGAGGTTACAGCATGGACAGAAGATGGTCTGGTTATGGCTGCCCGTCACAGGAAGTACAAGCATATACAGGTAAAACCCACACAAGTGTTTTCATGTATCTTCTTGCCTCCTCCATTAAAAACGGAACTAAACTCTTGAAGTCTTGTAACAATTATTCACAGGGAGTTCAATTTCATCCGGAGAGTATTATAACAACTGAAGGCAAAACAATTGTCGGCAACTTCATCAAACTCATAGAGAAAAAGGAATCTGAGAAGCTAACATAGACTTAGCCTGAATGAGAAATCAGCTAATCAGCTGTGTTCGATTAGTGCCACCCTGTAATAATGTTTGCTAATGCAAAATGTTCCTTGTCATCTTCACATTGTTTCTATCATAAATATTAGATTTGTTCCTCCACTTTAACTTAGTTTATGAAACTTGAGAAACAGAAAAACTATGGTGATTTACGTTATGTCCATCGTAAAAAATGGCTGTTAGCATTTCAGTTTTTGTATTTTGGTGTAGTTTGGTATATTCGATTGTAGTAAAACTACTAAAACGCCATACGAATTTACACAATCCTTCCATGTATTTTTCTTTAAAACCTTTTTTTTTTACAACATGACCTTCATATAAGGGGAACAAAACCCAGTTTACCAACAACAAAGCGAATTCATTCCCATCATCAACCAAAAAGACTTACCAGCTTTAGATCTATTCATTTGTATCTTACGCTTTTCTCTCTATTGAATACAGAAAAGCATATAACAAACATGGTCTTGTCTTCTTCATCTGATCATTAGTTGTCGTGTCTTTACATTTCAGCGAATCTGATGGTATTGTGTAATGCCTCGTTTTGGAGGTAGCTTTCTCAAGATGAAGAGGACCAGAGAGGACGGTAATATCTCTACCAACTGTAATTAAGTAACATGATCAAGTTACAAACGAGAAAATGCGAAAAGAGACGGTTTCTTTGTTTTATATATAAAGCTAATGTTCACGATCAGATTCTACGATTGAGCTAAGAGAGAGGTTACCAGGTAATATATGAAGTTGAGGATGGGATGATCTAACACATCAAGGTTTGCACCCTCATCGAAAGCAGCAAAGCACATCTAAACAAATATTATATGACAAAAGCTTTGGTTAGATGGTAATTCTAAAACTGACTATAGTCTATAGTTGAGAAGCGAATCCAACCAAGAAGGTAAGGATTGATAGATATTAATATAACGATGTGTTTGTGTGTGTCTTTACCATGATGCATCTGATGAGGAAACACGTAAAGCATATGGTTGTCACGTAACCAACCTACCATACATAAGAGAGAAAGGGGGTAAACGACCGAGAAGCAGCAAATAGTAAAGACTTGATCGGTTATACTTAAGTTTTGTAAAATTGATGTTTCACCTCTTGCAGCTTTTTGCGTCGCCCTTTAGATTCTACTGGAAACCGTTGCAACATTAAGAAAAGCCTGCCATAAGATCAATATAAAAGGACATAAAAATCAAGCCCAAATGCAAAGCTATAGCACCAGGGGAATCTAGTCTCGCTAGGCATAAAAAATGGTCACAATTTATGATCTCATTCCTCAATGATGACTCTTGGCAACACAACTCCTAGTCAAAATGACTTGACTGGTAATGATAGAAACTATGCTAATGTCAAATTTGTCAAATGTAGTACATATTGAAGTCGCAACAAGTTTTACCTTCCACCATAAAGTAAAAATCCAAGGGCAGCGAACAATGAAACACCTGCAAATGCAATTACAAATTCGCAAGAGAGGTGAGACTAGTAGTATGGACTATATAAGCAAGAGATATATAGCATGCTTGAGTGAAGAAGGATGGAAGCTAATTACCTGCAAAGAACATCTTAGATAGGATTACCATAATTCGAACAGGCTTCCACCACAAAACCAACCAAAGAGCAATCTGGAAGAAATACATTCAATGAGATATATCAAGCCCATGACCCCACAAAAACCAAACTTAAATTTCGAGTTTCACAAATTTATACCTGAACTACATATACAACTGCATTTATTGTGAAGAAGCTTGGCCTCAGTCCATCAGTCGATACTGCACGCGCCTGTCCAATCAAAAGATTGTTGAGTAAAATATCAAAACCAAAGAACCACTGAATAAAAAGAAACCCATATATACTAACTAGAAACTACCTGATAGTAAATTTCTGCCCAGAAGAGAACCAGGAGAGCATAGGTGGTGAAGAAAGCCAGACTTGGAATATCAAGCAAGATATGTTGCAGAATCTACACAGATAACACTTGCAAATTTAGAAAGGTTACTCAACAAGGTTAAAATTACAATGATAGTGAAGATCCTAAAACCTCTGGATGCATAAATTGCACGTTTCTTCTGAAGACAAACACCACAGCACGAACTGCGAGATACAAAGATGAGCCAAATCAATCAACAAGCGATACAAGCTAGTAACATACGAAATCACTCAACACCAACCTCCATTAACAACGAAATTGAGAAAGTGAAAGACCTTTTGCGTAGTCCAACCATATTCAGGAACTCTCAATTGTATTCTCACAAGTTGAATCTAAACCAAAAAACAAACATAAATTACACCAAATCCTCGAAGAATCCATCAATCCCTAAGCGACGATGATTTCAAAATCCAGAAACGAAACGTACCACAGCAACGACGGAAACGATTCCGTAAAGAACAGCGAGAACATGGAAGATACGATCCTGCCAAATCGGAGACTCGTTTACGTCCGACCACCAATTCGAAGCTTCTTTGAGATTCAACATTTCCACCGCCGACGACGACGATGACGATAACGATGACGATGACATCATCTCCGACGCAAATCGCATAACCTCGACGCCGCCGATTCTCATCTAACAACGATTCAGATGCCTTCTCGATTCAGATTTTGAATACACACATAATGAAGAACTCTCTTTTTATTTCTTTCTTCTTCTTTTTTGGATTTATAATTTTTTTTGTTATTTTCCCGAAATAAAAAAATTTGGAAAAAAACGACAAAAATGAAAAAGAAACGGCCGACGTCGGAGAAGAGAGAGATTTGACGAGGAAAAAAAAAGAAATAAGTAAATAAACGGGAGAGAACCGGTGATAGCCGGTAATTTCAATCGAGAGATTGAAGTAGTTGATGAAAGTTGACTGACACGCTGCTCCACGTGGCACATGTGGATAAAGAGCAAACCAAAGCTGGCATGATCCACACAAAAGAAATTCAACAAATGTTTTTTTTGCCTAATCAAGTGAAGCAAAGTAAATTATGACAGTTATGGTAATTTACATTTTTAATTGATCTCTCTTACCTTCATGCTGAGCAAGATGTTATGTTATGGGCCAGGCCCAATATTCAAAAGATCTAAGAGGAGAAAATCTTTTGCGTCAGCTATTTTCGCACTCGATTTAAGTACAATCCGTGATTCTCACTTAGAGCCTGCAAGCTTGAATCTTTGAAAAAATGAGAATTGTTAGAAGATAATTTTGTAGGAATTAATCCTCATGATGAATCACCGACTTGGCATTCGTGTGTTGTTGGATTGGGGAGTACAATAGGTCAATAGCTGTCATAATAATATACTATATGATCATCTTTTAGTCAAATGGAACCATTTTTTCTTTGACCCGTCAAATAGTCATGGCCTTACTTATGGGCCTTCGAAGACAGCATCCTATGGAGGAGGCCAGGCCACCATTTTTTTTTCTGTTAGTAAATGATTAATATACTTCTTCATCTCTCTTTTTTTGTGCTAAGAAAAACTTCTACTTCTGCATCTCTTTTCTGCCATATTACGAACCAATTTTAGTAAAAAACTAAGCAGTTTATGGATGTTTAAGTGTTTAACAATAGACGACTGTCTATACCTCTTTCTTGAATACTAACATTACAAAAAACACTAAAAATGTATATTTCATGTATAATCCAAATCAATTTCGCACACAAAAATAGTGATCATATGTTTGATTTATTTAATTAAGGAGCTTAACAGAAAATAATTAACGGGCTGTTTAGACCGCTTTAAATACTGACATTAACGTTTACAATATAAAAATTTAACTTTTTAAGATGTTTTTATACTTTGAAAAAAATTTGAATTGATTGAAAAAGTTACAACTAATAGTATCAACAACTAATCTTGAATGTGAAGAGTAATATTGGATTTATGAACTAGAGATACAAGATTATTGATGTATGACAATAGTATTAAACTTTTCTTTACTTTTTTGTTTTTGGCAGATGGTACAACAGTTGCTTAACTTAAAGGCTCCATCACAGTGAATGTCCCTTATTTTGATGTCAGCTTACAACAAAAACCAAAGAAAAAAATAAAAAAGAGAAGCTTTGAGAAAGAAAGAAAGACACAGTGTGTATCAGTCTCTGTACTTTCACAAGCTTCCAAGCTCTCTTATCACTCACTGTACTCTTCCATTCAAATAATGCTTCTTCTGATTACAAACAATCTTCTACTATTATATTTTCTTACACATTATCATCACTCTTTTTCAGGATTTTGGTTCTCGAGACTAGACGCGAAAAAAGTGAAGATTTTTGAGATTCTCTTTCTCTCTCTCGATGGATTACGAACGAATCGGAAAGACCCAGGTGAGAAAATGCTTCGGTTTCACGTTTCCAGAAACTGGGTTTTGCGTAAAATTAGGGATATCAAAAGCCAGATTTGGCACTTTTCCGATTAGGAGAAATCTTTTACTTAAAAAGACAAACTTTCTTTTTTCAAATCACTTCATCATCTCTCTGTCTTTTTGATTTGATAAACTCTGTTTTCTCCGATGAGTTTTGTGATATAGGTTACTACTAGCGGCGGTGGATTTTCTCCGGGGAAGTTAAGAAGTATGCTTCTTCTTGGTGTTGATAGAAAGAAGAATGAAGAAGAATCTACTCCTACAATGAGATCTGGGTCTAATCAAATTGATGACCCTAGGGTTTATGGTGGAGCCCCTTAATCATTTCTTAATACTCTTTTTAAATACGCTTTTGTCTCTATTTGAATCTAAAGTTTGCTTCTTTTTTCTTTGCTTTTGTTGTTTTCAAATGTTGTAGGTTCTAGTGGATTAGATGATTGCAAAGATGTTGATGTTGTGAGTGAGATTACTGATTGTTCTACTTCTGGGATGGCTAGATCGATTAGTTTGGGTCTTCAAGAGTATCCGAGTCTTGATTATGAGAATGTGAATGAGATTAAGAGTGTTTCTGCTTCATCTGTCTTTGAGTTTCAAAAGACTGAGAAGGAAAAGGTTAATCAAAGAATGCCTATTAGATCGTTCTCTAAACCAGCTCCATCTAAATGGGATGATGCTCAGAAATGGATTGCTAGCCCGACGGCTAACCGACCGAAGACTGGACAGGTTCAGGTTCCGGGTTCGAAGAAAGGGCCTAGCTTTGGTCGCCAGTCATCTATGAAGATTGTTGAAGTTGCGGATCATAGAGCGGTTGAAGAACCTGATACAAAGCGGATAGATGTGAGCCAAGTGAAAAAGGATATAGGAAACAAGTTTGTTAGCTGGGAAGTCGATTCATACACAACCGCGGATTCATATGTCAAACCGGTTCTTATGGTTGAGAACTCTATTGTAGAATCAGCAACTGAAAGTGTGTTAGCTGTCTCTTTGAGTTATTGAGTTTGTATGCTCTGTTTATCTTCTAAAGCCAAAATTTACTTGCTTTGTTGCAGTTAATCTCAGTCGACATGACTCATCAGTCGCAACTGGGTTTGCCCAACCGCCTTCAACAGCAAGATCTGTATCGATGAGAGACATGGGAACCGAAATGACTCCTATAGCGAGCCAAGAACCTTCTAGAAACGGGACACCAATCAGGGCAACAACGCCAATCCGAAGTCCTATATCTTCTGAACCTTCAAGTCCAGGGAGACAAGCTTCAGCTTCTCCTATGACTAACAAGGAACTGTCGGAGAAAGAGCTTCAAATGAAAACTAGGAGAGAGATAATGGTGTTAGGTACTCAACTTGGTAAATTAAACATTGCTGCTTGGGCTAGCAAAGAGGATGAAGATAAAGACGCTTCCACATCACTAAAGACCAAAGCTTCTCTACAAACTTCTAAAAGTGTTTCCGAAGCTCGTGCTACCGCGTGGGAGGAAGCGGAAAAAGCTAAGCACATGGCTAGGTACCCGAAAGTTGCATTGTTTGTCATAGTGTTTTACTGTTCTTGAAAACTTTAAGCTTATTATGACTTTTGTAATCTTCAGGTTCAGACGCGAAGAGATGAAGATTCAAGCATGGGAGAATCATCAGAAGGCGAAATCTGAAGCTGAGATGAAGAAAACCGAGGTAAAGTAGCTTGAGCATAACTACTCAAATTCAAGTAATGATTGAACAAACTTGTGAAAAACCTCAATGATGATGGTGGAATTCTTGATATTGTAGGTGGAAGTTGAGAGGATTAAGGGACGAGCA
Source organism: Arabidopsis arenosa (assembly GCA_905216605.1). Classification (NCBI taxonomy): domain Eukaryota; kingdom Viridiplantae; phylum Streptophyta; class Magnoliopsida; order Brassicales; family Brassicaceae; genus Arabidopsis; species Arabidopsis arenosa. The sequence continues at coordinate 563,232 of LR999455.1, read as the reverse complement.
CAAGACCGATTGATGAAGAAACTAGCTGCGATCGAGCGCAAAGCAGAGGAGAAGCGAGCAGCAGCTGAAGCAAAGAAGGATCGTCAAGCAGCTAAAACAGAGAAACAAGCTGAACAAATCCGAAGAACAGGCAAAGTACCTTCATTGTTGTTCTCGTGCTTTAGCTTTTGTTCTTAATCCAATCATTGTGGTGTTCTTAATTCTTAAAGAACACATCTTTCTATCATTTGTATAATAAAACCTTTATAAAACTACTTTCTTGTGATCTTTAGTTCTTTAGTAGATCTTTAAATTTTGCTTTTGTCGAATGTTTGGTTTTGTCGAATGACTCGGTTCAAAAAGTCCTACCAAATTGAAAACCATAAAATTTGGTTCGGTAAAGTTTTGATTTTGGTTTGGATTGAATCTTGGCTAGATTTCGGCAAAATAGTCCTTACTGTTTGATGGTGGAAAGATCTACCAATCGGTTTACAATTTTATTTATACTCGGTTCAAGTTCGGTTTAAATAACCTTATCATTGTCTATTTCACAACATTCCAAAGTCGCTGTTACCACCAGAAGTATAATATCAAGGCAAACAATTTGGCTAACAATAAGAAATCACCACGTGTCAGTATTTGATTGATAAACAATATACTAAACCGAACTTGATCTATTGATATTCCCCATCACAAAAGAGAAAAAAAAAAAAAAACTTTAGGCTTAGCTTTAAAGGGCACACACACACAGACGCGAGTTTCTCTCTGGTTCGCTCTTTGTGGCGGCTCGTCTTCTTCTTCTTCTTCTTCCACGGGACTCTCTCTGATCGGTGATTTTCGATCTTTTTAGGGTTTCGATCTGAAACCTCACGATCTACTTGAAAGATAGATTTAGAAATTTCGAAGTAATAATAATGTTTGCGCCTGCGACTCAACCGCAACAGCAGCAGCAGGAGAAGAAGCAATCGGAGACTGTTTCATCTGCTGAAGAAGATGCTTTGAAGTGGAACACCGATTGCGTTTACTTTCTTGCTTCTCCTTTAACCTGCAAGAAGGTAATTGATTTTTTTATTATGTTTCGTTTAGATCTTATCCAGTTTCTGCTTCAATTAGGGTTTTGGATTTGAGATCTCAAGTTTCTTTCGCCCGATTTCAAGTTTCTCTGTGTTTTTTGTGTCCCTCGAAGCTATCTATACATACTTCACTTCTCCGTCTGCTTAATTTTGGTGCAAGATTTAGATCTGGTGATTTCGAACCTCGCGAATCCAAGTATTGTTGTTTCTTAGGGCTTCTTGTTAACTAGATTGAAAATTACATAGATAAAGATTTTGCTCAATGTGTACAATCTGATCTTCCTCATAGGTTTTGTTCTAATGCTATGGTTCCTCAGTTTATGTTAATGGTTTCTGCAGCTAGTCTGATCAGCTATAGCCTATAGGGATTCTTATGGTTTCTTCTTTTTCTTCTAACAGGGACCTGAGTGTGAGTATCGCCACAGTGAGTATGCGCGTATGAACCCAAGGGATTGCTATTATTGGTTGAATGGAAATTGTATGAATCCCAAATGTGGCTTTCGGCATCCTGTGAGTTTACTTTCTTCCTCAATACAAATCTCTGCTTGAGTTTGAAGTTGTATTATCAAGTGTGCTTATGTTGTGGTTTTGTGTCTTTTACAGCCTTTGGAGGGATTGTTGGGAAATCAAGGAGGTGCTCCTGCTAGTTCTGTACAGCCAACACACGCAACCGCGCAGCATCCCGGTGTTGCAAAACAGCCGGTTCCATGTGTGTTCTTTCAAAAAGGCATGTGTATGAAAGGAGATATGTGTTCATTCTTGCACACACCGAATCCTGCTGGTTATAAAAAGCAGAACCCCGTAGAAGCTAAGCCTGCTCCTGATCCTCAGTTTTCTAAAAAGCCAATTGATAATAACACCGGGGAGAAGAAATTTCCTGATGCTAACCTCTCAAAGGCGGTTAAAGCACATGTTGACATATCGGCTGCACCAAGAGTCACATCTGCTGGCCTAAGGGATAGTAGACGTGTAGAGGGATATGTTCCAGAACATGTGGGATATGACCCTGTTGTACAGAAAAAGGGTACGGGAGTTCCTTCCTTTACTGAAGGAGGCCATTCGACTCAGTTGCTTCATAAATATGGATCTGATGATAATAATAGTTTCCACAATGGTAAGGACGCAGATGACGTTTTAAGAGAGTCGTCTCCTGGGTTTGATGTTCTTGTGGATAATGAGGCTAGGGATTCGGAGTATTATCGTGTTGAAGATCGATATGGACGGAGAAGTCAGGAGGGAGGGAACTCTGTGAATGAGTATGACCCTGATTTCAGTGCAATAGCTGATGATGAAGAAGCATTCCATGATCAGCGTTTTGATCCATATGATCAGAGGGAAGACAGGTATGCATGGGGCAACCGTCGAGTTTCTTCTGAGAGAGGAGATCATTCAGAAAGAAGGGTTTATGCAGAAGATGAGAGATCAGAGAACATATTGGCATCAGATCTGAGATATCGTTTGGCTAAGCAGAGGAAAGTCAATGGTGTGAGATCAGTTGGAAGCCATGACTTTGGTGCTCCTGACTCTTCAGTGGAAAGAGGATATAGAGACTCTCGTAGGGATACACTGAGGGAAAATTCCATTAACAGCAGCCGTCTACAGGGTAGAATTAAGCTTCGTGAGAGAAGCAATGGCGACGAGGGTCACCACTTTGACAGGAGAAGTGAGAGGGGAAGGGACAGAAGCGAATTATCTTCTCAGGGTAGACTCCGAGATAGAATTAAGGGTAGGTTAGAGGAAAACCATAGTGGTAATCAGGAAAGAGGTTTCCGGGCTCCATGGGCGAGAAGAAGAGAAATGGAAGACGAAAGAAAACCAGCTCCTAAAAGCATTGCAGAAACTAAAAGCAGGAGAGAGGAAAGTAAGCCAGAGCCATCTCTTGGGAAGAGGAAAAGCTTTGAAGAGGATCATCATAGTCATAAGCGATCAGGAGATTCATTTGCAGCTCCGTTGCCTTTCAGTGAGATTCTCAAGAGAAAAAGAGCGGCTGCATCTGGTGGTAGCAGACACAACAACAAGGACGAGACGATAACGAAAGAGGAAGCTGGAGATGAGACCAAAATCATAACAGAAGAGAAAACCGAGGTTGTCTCCGAACCCAAAGCTGAAGTAGAAGAAGAAGGGACGATTATGGAGGAAGAAGAAGTCGTTGGGGAGGAAGTGTATGAAGGAAATGAAGATGAGCAAGCTTATGAAGGTGATGAGCTAAACGGAGAGTACTATTACGAAGAAGGATATGAAGAAGAGGGAGGAGAATACGCTTACGAAGAAGGTGAAGAAGTAGTTTACGCGGCTGAGGAAGGAGAAGAAGAAGTGACAGAAGGAGGTGAAGCTGAGGGTGAAGAAGACATTGAGAAGAAGACCGTTGAGATGTTGTCATAAAAGAAAAGAGATAACACAGAAAAAGCTTTTGCTCCTTTCCTCTGATCTCTCTGCTTAATGCAAATGGGAGAGAAGTCGTTGAGCAAATAATATGCGAGTCGCTTTTATCTTTGGCTTGGCACTGAGTTTTAGTCGCCATTTTTTCTTATTATGATTTCTTAAATTGTAACACTAGAGAAGAAAGAAAAGAAACGATGGTACAAGTACAACAACATATTTCTGATTTTTTTTGTTCTCTAATCTGTTTTGATAAATGACTTTTTCATCGAATTAAAAGGTATTTACAGTCATTATTAAACATCTTTAATTTTATTCGATATTTAATAAAAGTATATCATAAAAAATTGTAACGAAGAGTCTTCAGCTTTTAGCACCTTTTATCATTATTGTTTTTGCATAAAATAAATGATGTAATCCCACTTTAGCATTATTGTTTTTGCACTTAGCATAACATGACATGAGTAATCAACTAATCATGCAATCAACTTTAAAGTATTTACGAATTTACCTAACAAAAACTTTCACCTCATTTAAGTCTCACAACTTTGATTATCTATCATTCTATCTAATCAACCCTAAGTTAAGAAGGTTGGGCCCATAAATATAAAATTTGGGCCTTTGTAGCCCGTTTCCAAAAGCCCATAAAAATCAACATTATACAAACAAGAAAAACAGGTGTAAATAGACTTGAGGGAAAAAAGCAACAAAACCCAGAGTTCATAAACCCTACTTTCTTCTTCTTCTTCTTCCTCCTCTTCCTCAGTCGAATAGTTGAGGAATACTATAGAATACAATGTCTCTGAGCTAAACCATGAGGCTCATTCTATTTCCTTTGAACTTTTTCCTGAAAATGTTCTGTTCTCTTCGCAATTTTCTTCACGTTAATCGCAGATTCCCTCGCCATGTAAGCCCTTGTTCCTCTTCCCTCTCTCAAATTCAATCACCTCTCTGTTTCCCTCTATCTTCTCCTTCTCAATCTTCCTTTATCTCTTGCCCTTTCGGTTGGTTCACTAGCTTTCTCTGTATCATCCGATACCCTTTCGTTAGCAAAAGCGGTCCTTCTTCTTATTCCGAAGATTTCGATAGAGATTGGATCCGTAAAGTTGTTCAGAATAATCTATGGGATGATCCTGGAATCGGAAAGCTTTTTGATTTGACATTGGCTCCGATTTGGGTTCCAAGGGTTCTCGTTGAATTGAAAGAAGACCCTAAATTAGCTTTCAAATTCTTCAAATGGTCGATGACTCGTAATGGGTTTAAGCACTCCGTGGAATCTTACTGTATAGTAGCTCACATTCTGTTTTGTGCTAGAATGTATTATGATGCTAATAGTATCCTTAAAGAGATGGTTTTGTTAAAGGCGGACTGCGATGTTTTCGATGTTCTGTGGTCTACAAGGAATGTGTGTGTTCCTGGTTTTGGAGTGTTTGATGCTTTGTTTAGTGTTTTGATTGATCTAGGAATGCTTGAGGAAGCTATTCAGTGTTTCTCTAAGATGAAGAGATTTAGAGTTTTCCCGAAAACTCGGTCTTGCAATGGTTTATTGCATAAGTTTGCGAAATTGGGGAAGACGGATGGGATGAAGAGATTTTTTAAAGATATGATTGGTGCTGGTGCGAAACTGACTGTGTTTACTTACAATATAATGATAGATTGTATGTGTAAAGAAGGAGATGTAGAAGCTGCTAGAGGCTTGTTTGAAGAAATGAAGTTTAGAGGTTTGATTCCGGACACTGTTACATATAATTCTATGATTGATGGTTTTGGGAAGGTTGGTCGATTAGATGATACGGTTTGTTTTTTCGAGGAAATGAAGGATATGTGCTGCGAGCCTGATGTTATAACATACAATGCGTTGATCAATTGTTTCTGTAAATTTGGGAAATTGCCTAAAGGTTTGGAGTTTTATAGGGAGTTGAAACGAAATGGGTTGAAACCGAATGTTGTGAGTTACAGCACTTTGGTTGATGCGTTTTGTAAGGAGGGTATGATGCAACAAGCCATCAAGTTTTATGTTGATATGAGAAGAGTTGGTCTTGTGCCTAATGAGTATACATATACTTCCCTCATTGATGCCTATTGTAAAATTGGTAATCTCTCAGATGCTTTTGGGTTAGCTAATGAGATGTTGCAAGTGGGTGTAGAATGGAATGTAGTCACTTACACTGCGCTTATTGATGGCCTTTGTGATGCGGAGAGAATGAAAGAAGCTGAAGAACTTTTTGGAAAAATGGATACAGCTGGTGTGATTCCAAATCTTGCAAGTTACAATGCTCTGATTCATGGATTTGTGAAGGTGAAAAACATGGACAGAGCATTAGAGCTTCTAAACGAATTGAAGGGGAGAGGCATTAAGCCGGATTTGCTGCTTTATGGAACTTTCATTTGGGGTTTGTGCAGTTTAGAGAAGATAGAGGCCGCTAAGGTAGTGATGAATGAAATGAAGGAATGTGGGATCAAAGCAAATCCGCTGATTTACACAACGTTAATGGATGCTTACTTTAAGTTGGGAAACCCCACTGAGGGATTGCATCTACTGGACGAGATGCTAGAACTTGATATCGAGGTCACAGTGGTTACCTTTTGCGTTTTGATTGATGGATTGTGCAAAAATAAGTTAGTTTCTAAGGCAATTGATTATTTCGGGAGGATAAGTAATGATTTTGGTCTACAAGCTAATGCAGCCATATACACAGCAATGATTGATGGTCTCTGTAAAGATAATCAAGTTGAGGCTGCAACAACTCTCTTTGAACAAATGGCTCAAAAGGGTCTAGTTCCAGACAGAACGGCATACACATCGTTAATGGATGGGAACTTTAAGCAAGGGAATGTGCTAGAGGCTTTGGCTTTACGAGACAAAATGGTTGAGACTGGTATGAAGCTTGATTTGCTTGCTTACACTTCATTAGTCTGGGGATTATCGCACTGCAATCAGTTGCAGAAAGCGAGATCCTTCCTGGAGGAAATGATCGGAGAAGGAATTCACCCTGACGAGGTTTTGTGTATTAGTGTCTTGAAGAAACACTATGAGCTTGGATGTATAAACGAAGCTGTAGAGTTGCAGAGTTATCTGATGAAGCATCAACTTTTGACCAGTGACAACGATAATGCCCTCCCAAACATGTGAAACTCAAAGATGCAATCTTTTTGCTCTTATCAACGGATTCAGATATTTGGATCCAAACCCTTGTTTCTTCTGGAGTACATGAAGAACAAGAAACCAAAATCTGGAATCTTCCGCCTAAGTGTTCTCCTGAGAATCTGTTAGCTTATTATTGTAGCTGCAGTTTCTCTGTTTGGTTCGGGACTAATCCGAGGAGAAGCTTATCGATGGATACATTGTTCATCGACAAGAGCTGAGGTATGAAACAAATCCAATATTGGGTGTAATCTGAATTTGGTCTGCAATAAAAATGTAGTCTTTTGTTGCAGACTTTGAGCTCTGAAGCTGTGGAAAAGATGAGAAAGGAGTGAAGATTATGAAGTTAATTTTGCTTACACATGGGTTTTAAGGGTTCTTCATTGTTGTTTTGTATTGTTGCATTGAGGAACCAATCAAAGTCCCTAATTTTTGATGTGTTGTACATAGTTTTCTCCCAAAATGTAATTTTCTACTACTGATGATTGAATAATTAGTTTTAAACAAAAATATTTTTTTTCACAATGCAGAGGAGCTTGAAATTCATGTATATAAATTACAAATAAAACAAAAAAAAATTAAGCTTTTGGATTAGTTTATCTGCTAATTAAAAAATGTTTAATATTAGCCCATATTTAAAAGAGTTGCTTATTAGTTTCGGGATAAATTAGTTGAGAGTTTCACAAGACTGAGTGGCTCGGTAACAGGTGTGGAGTTCGGAGACAGGTTCGGAGATCTCTGTCACCGTACGATAATCTCAGGTACGGATTCAGGTTCGGATTCTCTCTCTCTCTTCGTCAAGGTTTGTATAGCCGTTAAATCTCCAGTATCGGAGCAACAATCGCTCGAGCAAACTCAAAAGCTTGAAGATGCAATCTCTAGAAGATTCTGCATCTTCTCGAGTTGAATCTGTGATCGAAAATGGTTGAATTGTTACTAAATCGATTCTGATTTTGGAATTTGTGTGTTTGGGTTTTGGAAGAAATGGGAGCTAGGGTTCGAGTGCAGCATTACAATTTGGGATCAGCTGATTCCTACATCGGTACTTCTCTTCACGATCTCAACTCCGTTGATGGTCCGTCGAGAGATATCGACGGTATCAGAGGCTCCGGTGGCGGCGAAAGTTTGGATAATGACGGCGATTCCTCTTCTGCGGTGTGTACAAAATTTCTCAATTTCTAGGGTTTATGAGTAACTTAGCTCAAATTAGCTAAAATGAATCGAAAGTTTCGGGTTTTTCGATTGTATTGAGACTTATCAATGACTCTTTTCAGGACTGTATGCATGAATCGTACAGAAACTCTATGCAAATCCACAATGAAGGAGTAGAAGAAGGTGGATCTAACATGGAGAACAAAGGACCTGTAGGATCTGCTTACATTATGTTAAACATTGAAGGTAATGATGATCATCTCGATATTGTGATTGCGCGGAGTTTCTTGATTCGTTAACAATTTTCGTATTGTTTATAGATGTTTCACCGATTGAAGCAGCACGAGGGAGATTTCTGCAAATAATCTTGGACTACTTTATTAGCCAGCATGTGATTGAAGTATGTGATAACAAGCGTGATCATGAAACGGATTCAGGAGGACGGGATAATAGTAATAAAGTGAAGAGGAAGTCGGATGATACACGATATGAAGGTGATCCGAGTTTTGCGTTACCGTTGATGTATATTGCAAATTTGTATGAGACTTTAGTTGGTGAAGCAAATGTGAGGCTTGCTTCATTGAATGGAATAAGAGATAAGACTATTGGAGTAGCTCTTGAAGCAGCTGGTGGCTTGTATAGGAAATTAACTAAGAAGTTTCCTAAGAAAGGTATTTGTATCTGCTCTGATGTTTTGCAAAAGTGATAGAGTTTTGATTTTGTTTGAGCTTTAGTTTGATATGTGTGATTGTCTGCTTTTTTTTTAATATTTACAGGCACTTGCATGTACAGGAGAAGAGAACTAGCAACTTCGGTTGAAACAAGGACAAGATTTCCAGAATTGGTAATACATGAAGAGAAACGAGTTCGCTTTGTGGTGGTCAATGGTTTGGATATTGTTGAAAAGCCAGATGATTTGCCTATTGAAGATGCTGAATGGTGAAAATACCTCTTTCCAATCATCATCAGATTTTTACTATTGTGAGTTAGCTACATCAGTATATAATTGGATATTGTCACGACAGGTTTAAGCGACTAACAGGCCGTAATGAAGTGGCTATCTCTGCAAGAGACTATAAATTCTATTGCCCTCGACGCAAGCATAGGCGTCTTCAAAATTCTGTCTCCAGCATCCATGGCTTGCCGGTAAGACCAATCAACGCTCTGTTTATAGCTTTTATCTGAGTTGGAAGAATAAAGTGACAGTGTTTTTCTTTTTCTTTTGCAGACATTTCCAAGTATAGACTCTTCAACGTTAGCTAGTACACAAGGATTTCGCTCCGTTAATGAAGTAAGCGCATACTCTTTTTGAAACTACGTAGTACATACAATGGCAGATTCTAATGGAAATGATCTTTATCATAATTGCAGGATCAAAGTCAACAACAACACACTCCTTCTCCTTCCAAACATCACATGTCATCTTTGTCTCATCAATTTCACCAATCTATTAACCAGAGCCACCACCACCATCAATCTATTTACCAAAATCAACACGCAGCCACACATTTTCCCGGTCAGAACCATCAATGTGACCCTGAACTATCTCACACCCACCAGTCACCATCTATTTCACATCACATGGCTTGCTTGCAACCCCTCACTGGAGGCCATGTAATGGTACAAATCATCCATAATATCTATTCCAATAGGATCATTTCGATCTCCATTAAGGTCCTCATGTGTTTATTATCTGTCTTTCCACAGCCAAATAGTCCGGCGAAATTTTGTGACCAATGTGGAGCACAGTACTTGAGAGAGACATCTAAATTCTGCTCAGAGTGTGGTTCCAAGAGACTCGGAGTATAGTAAAGAGAGACAAATCATTGCTCTCGTCTCGGTTTGGAATTTCGTTTAAGGCACAAATTTACAAGAAGTTTAGTGTTTCAGGTTGGTGAAATCTGAGCTAGTATATTTATTTGGCCTGGAAGTAGTTAACCTAATTATGTGTGTTCTTAATCTTGATTAAAGCAGATGTGTTAACGCTTGAATGGTTTTGGCTATGTAAAAATGTATAATTGGATAGATATTGATGAATATAATCTGACTATAATTAAATCAAACACATAGACTTGAATTGTTATTAAAAATCCATTAAATTTGTTAAATCGGAAAATAGTATAGAGAGAGAACACAAATTAACAAAGTGTGTCCTTTATTATTTATCTAGAAACAAATGATGGAATAGAGAATATTGAATCATCATGATGATCTTAATTATTACATTGTTTGGTGCACATACAACGACGGAGGGCTCCGTCGAATTCGCAATGACCGCCATCAAAGTGCTCGAATTGTTGGCAGATGATAGCACAATTGTTAGTGCTCAAGCACACCCCTGAGAAACGATCACTCCGTGTCTTACATATTTTGTTATCCACCGGACTCACCTCTATGTAAGAAAAAACACATTTGAATAGACATTACCAAAATGAGGAATATCGAGACATATGTTATAGATTATACGTTTATAATGTAGATGAATTCACATATTTGTATGTATATATATGAAAATTTAGAGCAATGAACCTGCAGTGGTAGCAAGAACCATGAAAGAAATGAGGAGAAGGACTGAGAGAAAACGCAAAGAGAGCTTCATTTTTCGAGAGAGATTATGAATGTTTGTATAGACAAAGATCGTTAGAAATAACTAAGTGTTGTGTAGGAAGAAGAAGTGAATGGCACTATATATATACATGGACTTGATATTTCAATGTTTCTCCTAAACACAATCTTTGAGAAGTTGACAAATCACATGCTTTTTATGTATCTTTTTTTTGACAAATCCAAATACATCATTATCCATTTTCATTGGATATAGTTATATAATTATATTAAGAAAATATCTAAAACACATTTTCCTAGATGTTCTCTTTGTTTTCTTTTTCATTATTTAAAGTAAAAAAAAACAAAATCAAATAATTTTAAGATATAATTATTTTCTATATTTTACTACATATTGCATATTGTCCTATAATTTACTTATATTTTCCTCTTTATTTTGATAAACATATTTTATATGACATTATTATTACATTATTTTATAATGTTATTCTAGTTAAACTAGATTTCTTACTTTGTGCTTTTCAAATAGTGTTCCTTTACATTTTTCCTTTACATGTTAAACTAGATTTTTGTTTTCTCTTTTTTTTTCTTGCTTTATTCATTTAAATAAAAAACTAACATCATAGAAATTTATGATAAATCTTATCTCATTAATTTTAAGAATTTCTCTAAACGTAGTATCCCTTCTTTTGACATGTATTTTTTTCTCTCCACCCCGAATGCACCTTATATTTTTCATTTAATTATATTATTATATTTAAACAAGATGCGAGATACCATTATTCTACATTTTCTATGTTTTGTTTTATCATTTAAATCAAAATTAAATATCATTTTACTTTATTGTAAAATAATTTCAAGATATAAGATATTCTAATACCTCTTCTTCTTTTTTTTACCACATATGGCATATTATATCTACAATTTATTTCTATTTCTCTATTTAAATATCAAATTATTTTATGTTAAAAAATATTGAAGATAGAAAACATTCTAATATTTCTTTTCTTCTCTTTTTACCACATATATATATGGCATATTGATATTATCTCTATAATTTATTTCTGTTTTTCTCTATTCTCTATTCTTCTTCATGGATGGATAAATGAGTGAAATCTTGAACAACATTCACCTAATTAATGAACTTACTTTATCTTTTTTTATGAGAGCTTAATTGATGAATAAAACTATCTAGAGAGAAAACTTAGGTTTACTTTTTACATAGCTAAATTAATTGTTCCAATAAATTATATGGTTGATTAAATCACATTACAAACCACTATTCCATGAATTTTATAAACCACATATTTAAATTTAAGCAATGTATTTAAAAACATTTAAATACATACATAAATATATATCCAAATCAAAATTCAAACTCCAAAATTGAAAGAGCTAGTCATATATTTAATTAGTACTCCCTCCGTTTTCGAATAGTTGTCGTTTTAGAGAATTTTTTTTGTTTTTAATTAGTTGTCGTTTTCAGTTTTCGATGCAAAATTTATTATTTTTTATTTTTTATATTTATTTTTATTATGCAACTTGATTTACTATTGGTTAAATTATGTTTAGGTAGATAATTAATGATATTTTTATATTGAAAAACTAACACCATTAATAGTTTCTTAATTTATGTGCATATAATTAAAACGACAACTATTCGAAAACAGAGGGAGTACATTTTACATTATTTCCAAGCGTACGTTGGAAAAAGAAAAAGCACGTTACTTTTAAGCATAGTTTTATGTAAAATTGTATGTAATTCTGTAAATATCAATAAAGTATGATATATAATTAATGCAAAGTATATTTACATGGATTATATAATATAGTATATGTGTAATAATTAGCAAATTTAATACATAAAAACTTGAAATTCTTACTTAAAAACCAAAATTATATATACAAAGAACACAAAACAAATAGTCCCTTTCAAGATTATTATATTACTCTCGAAATGAAATTAGAAAACGATGAAAGATAGGATAATATCAATTGGTTTTTGATTTCGATTAAATGATTTGTTGATAAATTAGCAGGCTTTGGAGCAGTAGCAACGGAGACTACTGCATCGGCCGCTTGAAAAACCTTCGCTAGGGCAAGCTTTGGCACAGCTCTGTGAGTTGAGACAAACTCCTTGGAACTTGTTACTTGGTGACTCACACGTTCTGGCTTCCACAGGACCCATTCCTAAATCACAAAACCCATGCACCATAATTAAAAACCATGCACATATATATGTTACTATATATAATTAAAATTTGGAATTACAAAAACATGTGTGGGTTATATGTGGATCATTTTCATGCTCATTATATATATGGCATATGCATCATAAGATATTTGAGGCCACAAAGAATTATTTTTTTCATGTTGTTGTGACCCCTAATTAGATAATTTCTTTGTTTGCATGCATATTTTTATCCACAAGCATATATGTCATCATAGATATCAGTCACATTTTTTATAAAATTTATTTTTTGTTTACCAAATGAAATTAATTAGTAATGAACCTGTGGCGAAGAGGAGCATGACCGAGAAGAGAAGGGCTGAGATCAAACGCAGAGAGAACTTCATTTTTAAAGAGATTAAGATACAAATACAAATGTTTGGAGAAAGCTAATGAGGATTAAGATCAAGATCATAAAGAAGAAGAAGATGGCACTATATATATAAAGGGGATGAATTCTTTTGTTGGTAAAAAGGTTTTGTTTATTTTTACAAAATTAATATTAATAATTTATGGCCTTACAAAAAATAGAAACAAAACGTGAACCAGTACTTAAACCTTTACCCAAAGGAGCAGTCGTAATTAAAGGCTGACCAATCAATTAAATAATCAAATTAGTACTTCATCCTAAAGAAAAACGAAAACAAATTTAAAACATAGAATTCTAAGAATGTATATATAATCGCCTTCAACGAATTTAAGTTAAGAGTATAACATCACTCACCAGAAATTGAGAGAGAAGACAGATTCATGAGCAATCTGTGAGAGTTATTACTTTCTTTGGTAATTGATAATTTGTTTTTTAAAAAAACAAGACATTTGGTAATAGAAAAAAGTGTTTCAGAAAATAGATTTATAAAAACAAATTATGCATTTTTAATAGTTAATGATGATGAATTGTAAATTTCAAGAAAATAATTGAATGCTATTGGTTTAGAATTATAGAAAATGTTAATAACAAAAATATGTATTTATAATCAAATTTTTTTTCTTAATATGTATGAAAAAATAAATTTGGATTAGTTAGAAAGAGGGGGAGTACAAAATATTATTACTAGTATTAATAAAATAATCACTTTAACATTCATCTTCATGAATTCGTAGTCATTTCCGATGATTTTAAAAAAAATATATATATATATATATATATTGCCCAATTTGGATGTTCTTATTCTGAGTTTTACTCTAATTATGTAACTCATCCATTATGGCTCAAACAACTTTTGTGTACTGATTTGATTCATTAATATATTGATGTTTAGAAGCAAAAAAATAAAGCAATATAAAAAGTCGTAAATCTTTTCTTTTTTTTACATCAAAACAGAGCACTTTCATTATATATATAGTTGAAATATGATCCTCATAAAAAAAAAAAAAAAAAAAAAAAAAAAAAAAAAAAAAAAGAATTATGATCCTCATGGAGGATTTGGACCAGATATCTTGGTACATGGACATGGGTTACAAAAGATGAATCATTTGGGATAAGACTCTTTGGCTAATCGATCCAGTCTATTTACTCGTTTGCCTTAAAAAAAAAAAGAGTCTATTTACTCACAGTTGATTTGAATATAGACATTCATAATTCTTGATATACGAAAGTGGTAATCTACATCAAATAAATATCACATCGACATTATCAACTTTGGGAAATCTAAATAGGTTGACTGAATTACTACTTTGTTATTGTATTAAACAGAGATATTGTGCATGTAGACTTTGACTTTTCCATGCATGGGTAAAATGGATAAAGTGGAAACTAGTGTCCACCAATTTTATTAAGATATTTTCATGAGAGTTTATGATGAATAAAAAAAAAACTTGTGACTGCATTGATTATAACGAACGGTCACTACTACTCAAAATTCGCTAATCCAAAATTCAGGTCGGTGTGGCTAATCCGTATTATATAAAACAGGTCTCCAATGGGGGAGTTCTCTCCATGAGCTCTCTCAAATTTTTTATTATAAATTTTGAGAAAGTGTTAGATGAGAACCTTTGATTATTTTTTTTGATTTTTTTTTGTCCAATGGTAGGTTCTCTAGTGGGGTTTTTAGGAAAAAAAAAAATTATTGCAATCAAAACACACTCACACACTACATCAAGTAGTCGGATCAAAACCAGGAGGAAGGTTTCCACTTGGTAAAGGCTCCATCTGCAACAAATACAAACATTAAGAGATGATTGCAGAACAAGTAGCAAAAACCACTCCTATTCTACACAAAAATCTACCATTACCATCAAAATCAAACACAAATCAGCAGATAAAACCGAATTACTAACACGAAACACAAGCCCACAATCAAAAGCTCAAAACTTTACATAATAATTAGCCAAAAGCTCAAAATCTACCTCTACCACAACTATGGTTGATCAAATTGTGATGTGTCATGTGATCAGTTAAGGTCTATAACTTTACACTAGCTTTAACATGAATACAAAACAGTCACTACTAAATGAGAAGTAAAATTCAAGCCAAAATTGCAAATCTTCATCTATCACCCTCTTCCTTAAACTTGTCTCTCATCATCTATCACCACCTTTCTCAATTTCTTTGTTGTACCTCGCAGAAGAAAACCAAAACATATTGATACACTAAAGCCTAGAGAACTGCTATTGATTCCCATTCTAATTAGAACATCTATCACCAACATTCAAAGTGTTAACTAACTCTGAGATAACTTCAACCAATTTCGGGTGTTCTAAATTGCCACTTTAGTTTCTCTTAATCTACTTGTTAACTCATTGTCCACAGATAAAATCGACTAAAGATCATCATCCCATAGCCTTGACGAACTCGTGCGGTCGAGACATCCTTAACCGTTCTTCCCGTCGCCATTGTTGTCTCCTTAAACGAATTAAGTCACGATACACATGGGAAAGGGGCTAGATTCATACCTGGAACAAGAAATTGGACCATCCTTCAACGAATCCTTCTTCTCCATCGCCAATCTTCGATTTGTTTTCACTCCATTCGCCGATGGTCTTTACCGTGAATCCAGCTGATGATTCCGGCGGCAGGTAAAAGAAACAAACCACGATTCCGGCGTCGAATCATCGGAATCTCACGAAATCGCGATGATTTTGAGGTGTTCATCAGTTTTTCGCAATCGCCAAATCGAGAGACAAAGTGTTTATTTTTTGTCGCGACACAAACTAAAAAATGAGAGTTTTTTTTTTCTTTTGTTATAACTCTCCCTCCAATAGAACACTGACACGTGTCCGGTTCTCTCAAACTCTCAAACCTCTCTCAGGAGAATCGATTCTCTCATCTTAATTCAGTTCTGAATTATTTTTTTCCCAAAATTAGATGAGAACTCATCTAAATTTAGAAGAGAACCTCCCATTGGAGGTGCTCTTAGCCCTTATAGCGACGTATCAAAGACTTAAAAACTTTTATTATAACGAACGATTAAACTTCTCAAAGGAAAATTGAAAATGATTCTCTTTTCCCCTTTTTTGTGTACCTAACGCCACTTTATATAATGTTTTTATTTTAAAATATTTTTTGACAGCTACATTTATGTTTTCTTTAACAATACCATTACGACAAGCATTACATGTGTAGAGTTGTAGTATAGCACCAAATACACGTGTAGTAAGCTAACGCTTCATTTGTTGTTACTTTACCACTGCGAAATTAGATAAGTTCATTTGTTCACTTGGTTGTTATTTAGAGAGGTATTATTTCACCAATATCTAAAGTACTATACCAATGTTCTAGACTATTCATCGACACAGTGATAGTCTAATAGACCTCTTGACACTAACTAGATAATTCTTTGCCGACGCCGGTTGTTAGAAATTTAGAACTAGGGTAGATTGAGATCCATAATACAATATAATAAAAGCCATTCATTGATTTAACATTACATTAAAACCGGAAACACACAAAACACCAAAGACTTATTGAGGAACACACTCATGTACGGTACCACATGGTACTGTACGGAAGATTTAGATAAGAAAGAAGTAACACACGACGATTGATCAAAGATTTGAGTCATGAGAATGGATGGATCAGCAATGTCTGGTGCAGTAGCAACGACGACGGAATCCACGGCATTTACCTCCTCCAAAGCCTTCGTTGTGGCACACGTTTGCGCAGTTGTGTGTGCTCACGCATGGACCCTTGAACCTATGGCTCTTTGACTCACACGTGCGTGCCTCCACCGTGACTGGACCCATCCCTAGAGAATATTAACACACACACACAGAGAAAACATTAGACCATAGATTAGTTTCATGTTCTCATGCTTAATTAGTATTCATTTAATATGTGAGTTTACTTTTAGAATAACCAAGAGATGATTGCGGTCACTATTTCTGAAATCACAGATTTGTTTTAAAAGCCATCTAGTACGTGAGCATTCACAAGAACACTTAATAGAAATTCATCAAACAAAAAGGAAACCATAGATATAAAAATATGTTATGATGATAACCAAATATTTGCAAAATTCATTAATAATGAATATGAAAAGACATAAGTACATGAATATGTGCAAAGTTAGATATATAGGTTATGGTAATGAACCTGTGGCGACGAATATCATGAACATGATGAGAACAGCTGAGACCAAACGCATAGAGAGCTTCATTTCTAGAGAGAGAGATTTGGAAATAAGTGGTAAGTGTGTAGGTTGGTAATGAGGAAGGTGGCACTATATAAAGGGACTAGAAAGGTATAAGAACGCTCGAGATAATTGAACTTTTAAAAAAAGAATACGCGTATCTTTAAATATTCCATTGTATTCACTTTAGTTTTGCCACTAAGGTGTGACGACGACTTGTCGTTTTTCTCTTCTTCTTAATTTTCCTGTTTATTTTTGTTTTCATATTTTCTTTGTTTTGCAATTTTGTTTATTTATTTGCTTTACCGACACTGTAGTAAATGTAATTTTTGGTCTTAATTGGAAGTGACAAGACACGCAGAGAGAATCAAATTCTACTATTTTATTTATACAAAAAAAAAGACTTGTAACAGCTTTTATTTCTCGCAAGTTTAATCGTCGGTCTGATTGTTTAGACTAAAAAGCTTGGACCCGTAACAGCTTTTTTTCCATATGTAATTTCGTCGGTTTTTGATTGGCTCTCATTAACAGAGGGTCTCTTCCCGATAATTTAATATAAATGGTGTTTGATGCAAAAAACAAAAAAACATAAAATAAGTAAAAAACTGAGTTAGTCAGATAATGAGGAGTCCACACTGATAGTGGCCATGTTAAAAAGTAAAACCTAGTGTTAGTAAAGGAAAGATTGATCTTTTATGGACTCGTAGCAATACATTTGTATTGTAGGCGCTTAATCCGGATCATCATGTAATTTTAGTCTCTACTCAATTTATCTAACTCGCGATTGTAATTTTATCCTCTACTCAATTCATCTAACTCTCGATTTTACATGTTGCATAAAAAAGTAAAAATTTGGTATTATATACACTCCAATTATGCTAGCCATCTCGCGAAAACAATTTTTTTTTAATTCCCCTGTTCCTAGCTCCACTCCTAGACTTTTTGATCATCGATATTTTAGACTTACATTATTCTGTGGTTAATTTTATGGTTGCATAAATTCCACAGGTTCTGGCGTGATACATAGCTGATTTCTCTTCAAGGAAAACATTTTAGACATAATTATATGGTGAACTTAATTGCATGAAAATTCTGGCATATTAGCAACAATGTGTTTAACTTGCATGTAAAGAATTTTAACAAAACAAAATCTTGCATGTACCGAACATATATTCGAATCCTTTATTACAAAAAAAAACATTACTAGTTGATTTAACGTTACATTAAAACTGGAAACACACAAACCAAAGACTTATTCAAGAACACATTACACACACATGCACGTTACGATATGGTATCGTAAGGAATATTAGACGACAGAAAGAAGTAACAAAAGACAATGGATCGAAGATTGAGTCATGAGAATCGATTGATAGATCAGCAATTTCTGGTGCAGAAGCAACGACGACGGAATCCACGGCAATCACCTCCGGGGAAGCCTTCGTTGTGACACACGTTTGCACAGTTTGTGTCGCTCACGCATTTACCCTTGAATCTTTGGCTCTGTGACGCACACGTGCGTGCCTCAACAGTGACTGGACCCATCCCTAGAGAACAAAAGAAACTTGTTTTAAGACTATAGATAGCTTTGTCTCATGTTCTCATGCAATTGCATGATGCATATTTATTAGTTAATCTTCAAAGTTTATGCAATAATTTGAGTAATATTATTGCTAGTTAAGACATCCATCTATGGCCAACTATATAATTAAAATCGTATAAATGGAAAGGACAATCGATAAAAACCACTTAATATATGAGCATATTAATTAACAAGAACAGTCGATAGAAATCATAACTATAAATATACTTTCTCCATTTTAAATTAGTTGTCGTTTAAAGTTTTTTACGCTCAAAAAGAAAATATTCAATTTTTCTATTTTACCTCTAATTAATGTATTGTTTTATGTGATACTATCAATTAATAAGCTAAAATAGTAGAGATAAAATTGGAAAATCTGTAAAAAATATATTAAAAACTTAAAACGACAAAACAAAATTTAACTTCTATAACGATAACTAATTTAAAACGGATGAAATATATGTTAGTATTAACCAAATGACAAATTAAATAAAGAAGGCATGGGTCGTGTATATAGGTCGTGTGCAAAGTTAGATATTAGGTAACGAGTAAACGAACCTGTGGCAACGAATATCATCACCAAGAGAAGAAAGGCTGAGATCAAACGCATAGAGAGCTTCATTTTTTAGAGAAAGAGAAAGAAATTTTGAGAAAGACAGGGATTTAGAAAGAAGTGTTAAGTGTGGAAGTTACTTAGGATGAAGATGGCACTATATAAAGAGACTAAAAAGGTGTCGAGATATTTGATTAGTATATTATATAATTGAATTTTCAAGTATTTCTTAGATATTTTTGGGTAAATATCATCTTTATCTTTGGAGTATTCACTTTTGGTTTAAATAAGAGTCGTGACATTTGTCGATTTTTTCTTCTTTCGACTGCTTTTTCCACATTTTCTTTGTTTTCTAATTTGTCCATTTCTTTGCTTTACCGACCTAGTCATAAACGTTAATGTTGGAACATAATGCATGTGACACGACACGCAGAGAAATCCTACTATTTCGACAACTCATTCTCCAAATAAAAAACCAAATTTTATATCAGAAATAAGCAGAAAAAAAAACGTATAGAAAAAGGTTAAACAAAAATTTGAGTTAGTAAGCTATTGGGGAGTCCGATCCACAATAATAGTGACCACGTCAAAAGTAAGAACAAGTGTAGTCAAGGGCACTAGAGTTTTTTTTTATCGTGCCTAAATGAAAACATTAATTTTTAAAGTCTCAATAATTTCAAAAGATTTCCCTTTTTTGGGCATAGGACTCTCTTTCTCTAGTGTCTTTCATTAGAGTTCAGAAAAGAGCTTGGTCTAGTGTCTTTCAAAAGCTGGTTGGAGAAATGTAACATAGGTGTTGCTTGGTCTAGGAGAAATCTCTTGTCAGGAAGTGCCTGGGTTTTAAGAGATGATGATGGGTCTGTTTTGATGCATAGTAGACATGCTTTCTCCAATGTCCGGAATAAACAAGAAGATTCCTTCTTAAGCATGGTTTGGGCTATTGAAAGTATGATGAGCCTCAAAGTTTCTAAGGTAATCTTTGCCCCTAAACGATGTGGTTCTGTGTGGTGTGAGTGATTATCAGGCCTCAAGCGTGGCCGTCCTTTAAATTTCATTCTATGGAACTGGCTGCCTATTTGGAAGGAGTACGGAGTGGAAAGTTTTTTTGGAACATGCGAATGCAAATAGAGGAGTTCAACTCATTGCCCAAAGTGTTACCATGGTTATCTAGACTCTTTAGTGATGAGAGAGTGTTGGCCTCTTCTTGATGATTGTCGTGTTGTGTTTTTTTGTGCTTTTGAGTAGCACCATCTTTTGTATAGGACCCTAGCTAGTGGTATCCTTTATCACCTGGGTCTAGCATGCTAGAATAGCAGAGTCTCCATTAGACTATTTTTTGGTGGCTTCACTCAAGTCATGTTGTAATCTAATCCTTTAATTATCAATATAATTCAAGTTGACAAAAAAAAAAATGAAAATATTACTGGTTGTATAATTTTTTTTTTTGTCGGTCGTTGTATAAACTTAATATGTGGTATTTTATATACTCACTGATTCAACAAAAAAAAAAACTAAATTAAAGTTTTCCTATTTGGTAATCATATTTGAAAAATACAATACACTTGTATTTTTTTCCCTCTTTATTCTTTCCTTGCTACTTTATTAGTTTATTACCCCACCAATTACATCCAATAGGTAAATTTTGGTATTTTATACGGATATTTAGAGGATATTCCGTCTCTTTGGAGATGTTTTATCTTGGGTCATATTATTGATACTGTCCCACACGTCGGGAAAAGTCCATGCCATCGCAAATAAACTCTTCAATGCCAAAAAAAAAAATGCATTTCAAGATTGATGTTCATTTTTTTTTTTAATTTCATCATAGTTGATCTCTTCAAGGTGAGACATGAAGTGATGCGTTAAATAATATTCGAACAGAAAGAGCTTTGTTATCAGAACATAGATTTTGATTATTACTAGTCAAAGGCTCAAAGCCATTAGTTGATTTAACATTACATTAAAATAGGAAACACACAAAACACCAAAGATTTATTCGAGAACACACTCATGTACGGTACTTCATAGTACTGTACGGAAGATTAGATAAGAAAGAAGTGACACACGACGATGGATCAAAGCTTGAGTTATGACTTATGAGAATGGATAGATCAGCAATGTCTGGTGCAGAAGCAACGACGACGGAATCCACGGCAGTTACCTCCCATAAAGCCTTCGTTGTGGCACACGTTGGCGCAGTTTGATTCACTCACGCATGTACCCTTGAACCTATGGCTCTGTGACTCACACGTACGTGCCTCCACAGTGACTGGACCCATCCCTAGAGAAAACAAAAACACAAAAAGAACACTTTGGTTTAGACCATAGCTTTTTTTTTTTTGCCAATCAAACACCATATATTAATTCACGGGATAAGACTCTCTTCTAGAGAGAGCCAATCAGGTACCGTCGAACTTACATGGGAAAAACAGAACCCGCGATTTCTTGCACATTTCGCAAGATAATCGGCGGAGGTATTACCACTACGAGGGATATGCTTAAGACTGAAATTAGTAAAACGATCCCTGTAATATGTAAAGTCTTGCAATTCTGTAGAAAACGTAGGCCACTCTTTAGGAGCACAGGTCATAGCCAATAGGTCAGAACAATCCGTCTGAATGAGGATACTCGTCATTGGGATCGCCAATAAGCACTTCATCGTCCATATGAGAGTATCCAGCTCTGCATGAAGGGGAGACAGACTTCTACGCGAGCCTTTCAAGCCTAAGTGTAGTAGTCGTCCTCCCTGAAAAACAAGCCACCCGTGTCCACTTCTAGTCTCCGTCCCGAGCCAAGACCCATCAATGGAGCATACCGGTCTATCCTCTAGGGATGGCGACTCTTGCGTACAAAGTACCAACTGGGTCTGGGGGTCTTCTCTCTGATTTGCTCGCCTCCACATGCCTTCTTCTTGAGTTGCAAGATCTAGCGTTTCCTGAGGTGGTACGCTCAAATTCTCGAAAATCTTTCGATTGCGCGCCTTCCAAATATACCACATAATCCATGGGAATACTCTTAGGCTCTCTTCATCTGCCCCCGCCTCTTTACCCCGCCAATACAGATAATCTAAGTTATTGTAGAGCGACGCCGAGGGAAACAGCGCTGGGGAAGATGGGATGTTGGAGAGAGCCCAGACTTGTCTAGCAGGAGGACATTCAAAGAGCAAGTGGTTGATTGATTCTTCTTCTGCACCACATCTTGAACATCCTTTATCTCTACCAATATGGCGATAAAATAGTCGTTGGCTTGAAGCCAAGCAACCAGTCACACATTGCCACACGAAATGCTTTAATTTTCGCGTAGTTTTTAATTTCCAAGCTTGCGCCTTTAGTGCCGTAACACTAGGTCCCTGAAAAGGGTGGTCGCAAACAGGGCGAGAAATACTTCTCGCGACCTCGTATCCAGATTTGACGGTATAATTACCAGACTTTGTCATTATCCAGCAATAACCATCACTCGAGACAATACGACTCGGTTTAATCCCTAATATGAGGGTAATTTCCTCCGGGGGAAACAATTCCCGGAGACGATCCATCTTCCACTGTTTAGATCCAAAGTCAATCAAGGTATTGACGCAAGCCAAAGGGTCTCTCTCCATCGTTAACCCCTTAGGTGGGCGTGCCGGAGTATCTGGTATCCATGGGTCTGTCCAAATGTAGGTACCGAAGCCCGAGCCAATGGTCTTGCGGATTCCATATCTAAGAACGTCCTTGGCGGCCAGCATGCTTCTCCAACCATACGACGGTCGATTGGAGACGGTGATCTCTAGCGGACTAGAATACCGGAAGTAACGTCCTTTAAGAACCCTACTAAGGAGGGAATCTGGAAATCGTAATAATCTCCACAATTGCTTCGCCAAGAGTGCGAGATTAAAATCTTCCAAGGACCTAAATCCTAGCCCTCCTTCTGATAGTTGGGTGCAAATTTGGTCCCAAGCTATCCAGTGTATTCCACGACTTTCTGCTTTATTACTCCACCAAAAGTTGGCAATTGCGCTAGTAAGTTTAGAACATATTGCTTTTGGCAGTAGGAAGCACGACATAACATATGTCGGAAGAGCTTGTGCTTGTGATTTAATTAGGACTTCTTTTCCGCCTTTAGAGAGGAATTTTGACGACCACGAGTTTACTCTACTTTGTAATCTATCTCTCACAAACGCGAAGACCTGAGCTTTTGATCCATGGATTTTTTCCGGAAGGCCTAAATATGTTCCCATCCCACCTTCACGTGAAATCCCAAGAATCGTTTTGATTTCCTGCCGTACGGGGGGAGGGACCTCGTTACCGAATATAATGGATGATTTATTCAGATTAACCTCTTGTCCAGATGCCTCGCCATAAGAGCGGATGATATCAATAACTTCTTTACTCTGATCGGCATTAGCCTGACAGAAAAATAAGCTATCATCGGCAAACAGAAGATGTGAGACCCGGGGGCTCGCATGAGAAATTCGAAGCCCTTGAATTTTGCCTTCCCTTTCAGCCTTTCTAATCTGAGCGATAAGTGCTTCCGTACATAAGATAAATAGGTACGGAGACATTGGGTCTCCTTGACGAATGCCTCGAGATGGTCTAATCCGTCCTTTTGGGTCGCCATTAATCAAAATCCGATATGAAACTGAGGTAATGCATTGCATTATCCAGTCTATCCATCGAAGGTTGAAACCCATCTTTTCCATCAAAGCTCGGAGGAACCCCCATTCCACCCGATCGTAGGCCTTACTCATATCCGTTTTTAGTGCCATAAACTTCTTACGATTTGCCGGATTGGAACGAAGAGCATGGAAGTTTTCTTGGGCGATCAGGATATTATCAGTGATTAATCTCCCTGCAACGAATGCAGATTGCGTCTCGGATATTAATTCCGGAAGAAATCTCTTTAGCCGTAGGCTCAAGATTTTCGAAATGACCTTATAGCTTACATTACATAAGCTAATAGGACGAAAACCTGACATTTCGCGCGGTCTTTCACCTTTAGGGATAAGACAAATATTGGTCTCATTCAGCTTCCCGTCAAAAATTCCGGAGCTAAAGAAGTTCTTCACCATATTGGTGAGATCGCCTTTTATGACTTCCCAAAACCGTTGGAAAAACAGAGCAGTCATCCCGTCCGGACCTGGGGTCTTAGTTGGATTCAAGGAGAATAAGGCTCGCTTGACTTCTTCTTCGGTGACTTCTTTGACTAAGAACTCATTCATAGCTGGGGTAACCGATGGTGAGATGTCTCTAAGGGCGGAGACTGGATCCACCGGGTTCGATGAAGTAAACAGGTTTTCAAAATAATCCACCGCGATTCTTTCGATGCCATCTTCATTATCTACCCACGTCCCATTATCATCTAGAATGCCCAAAATCTTGTTCTTCGCCCTTCGTTGTTTCGTTAAAGCCTGAAAATATTTTGTGTTTTTATCACCAAGCGCTAGCCAATTTTGGCGACTCTTTTGGTACCAAAATATTTCTTCCTCTGTATAGGCATCGCCCAATTGTCTTTTGAGCTCCCGAAGTTCATCCAAAGATGCGTTATCGTCCGCGTAATTTTCCTCAATTTTATCATGGAGTTCCTTGATAAGTATCTCAGAATTAGTTCGCGTTGATTTCTTCCATATGGAGATAACTCGTTTACAGTTTTGGATTTTTTTAATTAAGGGTCGGTCGACCCGACCGTTCTCTCCATTCCATCCTTCCAACACTGCTTCGTTGAGTCCCGGTTTTCCAATCCATCTTTTATCAAACAATTGAGTCCCGGTTTTCCTATTTGGTAATCATATTTGTCAAGTATGAACCTATTTGGTAACCATAGCTTAGTTTCATACTTTCATGTGTCTCATGCTTGATGCATATTAATTAACTTTCCAAGTGGCTATAGTGAACTATAATTAAATTTGCACTGAATAAAAAGAAACTTATTAGATGAGCATTCACAAGATTAAACGATAGAAACTCCTAAATATATAATTTTATAAAAAAAATGGAACTATATATATCTTATATATTAAAGGAGAAGTCGAAAGTGCTCACGTTCGCTCTCAAAATATGAGCAGTCGTTTTTGCCCTCCCCCTTTAATTAGATTAAATTAGCTAAATTTCCATATTTTTAATTAAAAAAAAAATCGAACATGTAAAAAAGGAAATATAACGTTTCGTTTTTCCAACCCTAATTCGCCTATTGGGCTTATATCTTTACAAAAAAAATGGCCCATATAATTTACACCGTCATATGTAAAACCCTAAAACATTATGCTGAAAATTCCTATAAATATAGGATGCCTCCCTTGAAACTCAAACATCACGGCTTGATTTTTATGCATAGCAATTATGGTTCAAAATTGGTCCTTTCTATGATGCGTTGTCATCGATATTTTGTTCTCCTTTTCATGTTATGGTTACTTGGAAAGTAAGATCTCATAGATCTTTGCCAATAGTTGATGAATTTCTTAAACGAAGTTTATATTTTGATCGATTACATGTTTTGCTTTTCGTAGTTGTTTGGTTTTATATGCGTGTCTATTATGTTATTAACTCCTTTAATAAGTTTATGTCACATCTTCGTATCTCTTCTCTCGATCAAATCAATGGCCGCAACCACCTTTGTGTCTCTGCCTTCTCCCTTAAGTGGAGCAGCCACCGCATGTAATGTTCTTCTCCTTACCAGTGACTATTTTTTTATTATTATTATTCAAACGTGATTATGGTTATAAATTGATGATATGAGCGTCATGATGAGTATATTGTTATGATTTTGCTTTTGATTATTTTGTTTGTGCATAAATCATGGTTAAACGCTAAACTCTTAATTAAGAGTCATGTTAACGCTAAAGCCGTATAAACCCTAACGAAGTCGGTTTTGTAATTGTTGACATCTCTTTCACCTGGTGGCAATGATAATGAGTAGTCATGCTGAACGTATTATTTTTTTTGTTTGATTCCATCTTCTTTGAAATAACACAAGCTCTCTCTATGAATTCTAATCTTTTTAGTTATATTTAACATTTATATTACATTCTCTTTTTTTTTATGACGTATTTACGTTTATTTGATCTTTTCCAAACCTAAGGAAGAAAAAAAGAAGAGCAGGAGTATGCATGCAGATCAGAGAACAGAAGAGAGAAGAAGAAGATAATGTTCTTGGCTAAATTCTTGCATGACAATCTGGGTGTGAGAATCATGTTGGTACCCTAGGGTGAATTTCTCTACGTAAACCCTCTAAACACTTTAATATAGATCTCTCTTAAATATACAAGAGATAATATGATGTTAGTGTTTGGAATTTCTTGGGAAAGTGTAAATTAATGGTACACGTTAGATCTGATTTTTTTTTTTTTTTAATTTGAATATTCATCTCAAACTCAAAATAGAGAGAGGTAAACTTATCGATTAACCACATGTGTTAATCTAAAAGTTTCTTTATATTAATATTATATTTGTTTCTCTAATTAAGAATCAACAAAACACTGAAAACTTTGTATCTCCGGGAATTCAAGAGAGCTTGGATTGAAGATGGGTTTAAATAAATCATTTGAGGGGTTTAATAACCGATTTTGATCTTAATCTAAGTTAACTCAAAAAGAGTTTTGGAGTTCTAGAAAAGCTGTGAGAAGGTTTTATCGAAAACCTTAATGATTTAGGCAACTAATAAAAGTATATATATTATCATGTTAATATTAAACAAAGCAAACTGTTATAGATCTACCAACAGTTTATTATCTTATAAATATCTTATCCGTTTGGAGTTATCTAATGATCGTTTATGAGAGGATTAATTCACAAATATTCTTAAACAGAGGTCGCGATTATTAATAAATTATTACATCTGTAAAGCTTATATACTAATAACAATTCGAAATACATATATAGATAATAAATTATCTAAATCTGGAATGTATCTATATCGTTGATATATAATTTGTATTACGTATATTTATAGATTTATATTTCCTTACCAGTTGTATATGTGAAACTGCCTAACTGAGAGGGATATGCTAATTTTATTGGTTTGATATTATCCACCGTATTGTTTGTTTATTTTTAATCAATTATTAGTTGCAATATCAAATTATTAAATTATTGGTATATTTATATTATTGTTAAACAATTCTATATCTAATCTTTTAAAAAAATGAGATAGAGTTAAATATCTACATTTTGATTTGAATCGTTTCTATAATTTCGTATTATTATTTTACATTATTTGACGTTATCCTATATATATTAGAAAAAAATAGAATAAAGAGTATCATGCTAATTTCTTTTTATGGTTTATTAACAAATCTATTTAGATTGATCTTAATATTGATATATACAAATATTGGATACTATTAAGCAATTTTCTGTTTTATCTTTCGAATAAAATAAGATAGAGCTATAAATTTACATTTATGATTTTACTTTTTCAGCAACTTTCGTGTTATTATTATATAGATGTATATATTAGTCTAAAAACAATAGAATGTTTCTCTTTAGGATATTTATAAAATTAAATGACTCGATATAAATATTGATATTGACATTTAAAAAAATATATTTTTTATAAATTCTTCTTACACTTTTATTATTTTAGGGTTTTGTTTCCTGTATGTTATGCTAAAGAGTAATAGGATATTCTCCTTTTTAAAATCATTTAATAATTTCTATTGAAAAATCTCAATAATATTGGTAAATATGAATATTGGAGATAAATATAAATATTGGAGATAAATATAAATATTATATATTCGTAATATTCTTTTCCGTTTCGGTTGTTTATATGTATATTACGGTAATTTAAAATGTTATTTTCCATAAAAATATCGTTTGATTTAGTTATATATATATATATCGATTTACCATCCACAACCCGTATTACCGACTTGGCATAATCGAGTTTTAGTTGACGGTGTAAGAATTCTTATTCGAGAATAATTAAAAATCTCTTGAGATTCGTATTGTTCATAACAATTTAATGTGTGCTGATCTCTCTTACTTTGTTCAAATTATTTTGTCAGACGATGAGATACAAGATGTTTGATGACGTGTTACGATTGAATTCTTCCAAGGATGATTGGGTTATCCGAGTTAAGGTTCTGTGTCTATGGCAACAAAACTTACGTGGTCTTGGTACAAGTTTTAGAAGTAATCTTATCTGATAGCAAGGTTTGTGATTTTATGTGTTATTCGTATAACCTATACTTTATAAATATAATACTTATTGGATTTTAGCTCTTATTGATTTAGACAAAAAAAAAAAAGCTCTTATTGATTTTTTTTTTTGGAAGGGGTCGAAAGTGCAGGCTTCTTTTAGAGGTTGTGCTTACCATCGTTCAGGTGCTAAGATTACTTTTGGTGATTGGTTTGATTTGAATGATTTTAAAGTTTTGGAACAATATGGTTCGTGTAAGGCTACTGATCACCGATACAGAATAATTGTTTTGTATTTAACTGAAATTGTTATAGCGGATGTTATGGGAGATGAGAATTACATTCATTTCGTTGATTTTAGCAAGATAACGGATGGTGTTCATTGTGATGATTGCTTGGTTGGTAGGTTTTTTTATTAATACGCTTAAATATATTCTTTAAAAAAACAATCGAGATACTCACGTAAGTATTTTTACATTTTTTAGATGTTATTAGGCAAGTCGTTCATGTTGGGGAATTTCCAACTTGGGATGGTTTGAATGTCTGTAGAAAAGGCAATGATTCGGACAAGGGTGATTCTCTACCAGAAAAAATTTCTATCTTCGAAGGTTGATTAAGATGTGTCTAAAACCCCAAGCGATATTAACAAAGATGCAAGTGCTGTGTTGTTAGATGATTATAACAGTGATTATATCGACGAGTTGGATGGTGACGGCGAATGTGGCAAAGAATCGTGTGCTGAAGACGTGGTTCATGTAGAAGATGATCCTGCTTATCAGATTGATGATGATGATAAAGTTGAGGACACAGATAACGACGACGAGTGCATTGTGAGTATCGAGGCTAATGGTTTAGAGCTAGGAGAAGACGAATATGATTTAGTAGAGGATTGTGATGAATGTGACTGTTGCGATGAAAGTGACTATGAAGATGAGGAACATGAGGATTTATGTGAAGTAGAAGACGACGAATATGAGGATGGTGATGAAGATGATGAAGACGATGGTGATGAGGGATATAGTGAGATGACCGAGTCGAAGGAAGAGAGTCTCGACGATTGTGATTGTGAGACTGTCGAAAAACAATGCCCTGACAAAGTAGATGAGTATTCCATGTACCATAAAATATCTTTGACCTTCGTGACTCCAGGTATATTGTTTACCTTATAAATGAATATGATAATATGTGTTCTACTTTAAAGTATTCACCGTATGTTTATGTTAATTTGTTGAAACCTAGGGGACCTCTTGATGACATGTCACGTTTAAATTCTACAAAATATGAATGGAGAATTCGAGACAAGGTCTTGTGTTTATGGAGACAGAATTTCAGTGGGTTTGGTATGAGTTTAGTGATGATTTCTATCCGATAGGAAGGTTTGCGATTTTCTAAAAAAAATTTCCTTCACTCAATTATTAAAAGTAGTGTTCACAAAGTTTTTGTTTTTTTTTTGTAAATGGTTCAAAGGTTGAAACTTCTTTGAGAGGTGGTGTTTATAATCGCTTTGTTTCTAAGATTTCTATTGGTGATTGGTTTCAGTTTGATTATTTTAAGGTTGTGGATCAGTTTGGCTCATCCAAAGCTACTAATCATCGATACATGCAACTAAGATTACTAAAATGGACATTGTTGGAGATAGCAACTACTTCAATTTTGTTGATTTTACACGTCTATGGGATGGTGTTAATTGCGATGATATTACTTGGTTGGTAAGTTTTCTTTTCTCTATAAATTATTTTTGATATATATGTTTTAGTTCTTTGTTCTCAAAATAAATTTCAGTTTTTGTTTTACGTGAAAATTAATTGTATAATTTTCTGAATGGTTTATTAGATGTGATCGGTAAGGTTATTAATATTGAGACTTGTGAGGAGGCTCCAAAGGATTGTGAAACGCACATAAAAAAAATACGAAGATGAATTCGTACAAAATCATTATTATCTCTGGATTTTACTCACGAGGTATCTAAAACCCAATTTGGATACTAACAAAAATGAAGATAGTGAGCTGTTGGATGATTATGACAGTGATAATGATGAGGATTTGGTTGGTGGAGAAGAAAGTGGAAAAGAATCAGGCAAAGACGAAAGTGCATGTGTGGAAGATGATAGTGCCTATGAAGTTGATGAGGACGAGGGGAGAAAACAAAGACGAATGTGATGGAAGTGGTGAAAATGATGACTCTGCATCAAAGTGTGAGTAATACGATTTTGAGGAACAATGTGATGAAGGAGAGGAAGACGAAGACGATGAATAAGAAGAAGAGGATGAAGAAGATGCGAATTTCTATGAAGTAAAAGATGACGAGTATGAGGATGACAGGAAAGATGAAGAAGAGGAGGATGACGAGGAAGATGATTTGTATTTTGATTTATGTTTTATTGTTTGTATTGTGATTTTCCCGTATTTTTATTGTTTGTATTGTGACAGAAATATTCACATATTTTCATTAGGAAAACTATGTTTAATGTCCGGAGATGGGTGTTCAAAGTTTTTTTTATATCAATCATGTATAGAAAACTATGTTTAATAATTGAGTGCATGTCTTGGCTGAATGTTTTACTTTCCCGTTGTTTTACGATCTTGAAGATATCAAGGAACGGTAATATGCAGAGTTTATCATTATATTTAAGATTGGATGTTCGCATTTGTTTTGGATAATAACCTAGCAAGTTTTCTATACATATTACACTCTCGATGGCTTTTACTTGGGCTACAAAGAATGCAATATATTCAGAGTCGGATGATTGAATGGGTCATGGAGAAGTTTTAAAAAATGTTTGCTTTGTTTGGTGTTCTTATAAGCCATAATTGATGGATATATCATTTATACCATACACGTTATGTTAGAAATATGTAATAAGTCGATCGTATATTAAAGTCGGTAAGCCATTTTTAATCTTCATAATTTGAATTTTTTTTTTTTAAAAATCAACTTACCGTGCAAGGCGCGGGTAACTGCCCTAGTATGTTATTATAACAAAATGACGAATAAATAAGACATATGTGTGCAAATTAGATATTAGGTTATGAGAAACGAACCAGTGGCGACGAATACCATGAACATGATGAGAACAGCCGAGATCAAACGCATAGAGAGCTTCATATTTAGAGATAGAGAAAGATTTCGAAAGAAGTGTTCAAGTGTGTTGTTGCTAGTGAGGAAAATAGAACTAATATATAGAGAGTAAAGAGGTATAGAAACGTTCAAGATAATTCAATTTTTACGTATTTGTTAGATATTTTTGGATAAATATCATTTACTTTATTTTTGGAGTATTCACTTTTGATTTTAATAAGAGTGGTGTGAGTTTTTCGATTTATTTGCTTTACCGACACATTCATAGGTGTAAATTGTGGTCCATAACGTAAGGTGACGAGACACGCAGATGTTGTGGAGTCCATCTACCGTTTCTGACAATTCATTCATTCACCAAATTGATCAATAAAACAAATTTTGTTTTAGAAAAAAAACAAATAAACGTATAAAAAAGTAAATAATTGAGTTTGTCAGATTTTTGGAGTCTACAATGATAATGGCTATGTAAAAAGTAACAACAAGTGGAATAGTCACGGGATAGAGTTTTTTTTTTATCGTACCAAAATGAAAAGTTAGTGGGTTATATAAGAAAAAACTTTGGTATTTATAGAGCAAAACATCAAGTTAAAAACCCAATTGATAATTACTATCGAATACATTTCTAATTATTACTTATCTAAGTAATATTTGGGATTAGTTACTCTAAATTAAATAGTATAATTGTGGCTACAATAGTAACGCATTTTTTATATAAAAAAAAGGAAGTAGAAATGTATATTTTGAAGAATTGTTATGGCAGACAAAAAGCTGGTTGCTTTCTCTTTATCATGTGACTTTATAAGTTATACACGATTTTCATTTTCTCACTTTACATAATTCAACAAGTTTCCGGTTGGCCTTAGTTTTCAGGTTCAAATTTCAAGTTTAAATGGACCAGTGAATCAGTTTGATCAAAAAAACAAAAAAAGGACTAGTGAACATCTTCAAAACGTGCCTTGGCCAGTTGCAACAAATAATCCTAAACTACTTTAGTATGGTTTCAATTATTTAATCCCAATATAATCATGAATTTGAAAAAATTTCATAGATATTTATCTTCAAATGTAGCAAAAACAAGACTACCTAGATTTTATTCAAGTTATTTCAGTTTAGCTGTATAACCATGAGTAATTTTTAAGCTAAGAAAAACTTATAACTATGTGACATTCTTGAACCAATCACAATAGAACTAGTTCCTTGTTAGGTTTCAGCAAAGACAATGGGAAAACAATCTAGTTTGATTTGTGTTTTATACAACTCTGACGAATTAAGACACTTGAGAGCTTTAATCATTGCGAGAGGTGTTCAATTTTGACACCAACACTTAAAGCTAGGTCACTCTTTTATACAATCTTTAATGATCAAAGACCAACCTATCCTGATGGTTCACTTCATTTGATCACTGTGGCATGCAACAATCAGATTCACATTTTAGTGTTTGGAACAATTGAGACTTTTAGGTCTGAAGAAGGAAATTTTGGGTTATAATTTACATGCGTAGAAGAAAATATAACTATCGTGATCTATTAAATTTAAGTCTAATAGCTAGTGTTACACATGTTTCGAATAACACATTTAACTTCGTTTCTTGACTACTTTTACCTCAAAACAAAAAAGGTAACAATAATGTTATCCCATGAGAAGAGAAGCAAGAATCTCTCCCATGGTTTTCTCGGGCGTGTCTCCGTTGTCATCTACGTGAACTCCAGACTCTAGAACCGCCGCATCAAGAACAAGTTTCCGCTTTGCTATCTCGTAGATGTTCTCATCAACCGTCGATTTCGTCACCAGTCTGTACCAACATTTCCAGAGTTAATAAATGTGAAAACAGACCATTGCACATATAAACCAAACCAAAATATTGTTCAGAAAGTTATCTAAAATTGTTTCACTGATTCTCAAAGATTTAAAGCTCAAACCTGAAGATAGTGACTGGTTTTGTTTGACCAATACGATGGCATCGATCTTCAGCTTGCCGATCGATCTGTGGATTAAAATCCATATCGTGAATAATGACTGTATCTGCTCCGGTTAAATTCAGACCTTGTCCACCTGCTCGAGTTGACAAGAGACATGCGAATATCGACTTATCGTTGTTGAATGTGTCGACTATGGTTTGTCTATCTGTGACTTGAGTACTGTCGGAAACAAAAGGAAAATGACTTTAGCTTCTTCCTTTTCGCAGAATCGTCAAAAAGGTGACATTTAACTCTTCTTTCTTTTACCTGCCGTCAAGTCTTCGGTATGTAACACCAATTACATCGAGTGTCCATTCTAAGATATCGAGCATCGATGTCCATTGACTAAATATTAGAACACGATGGCCGGATTTCTTCATTGACGGGAGAAGCTCAGCTAATGTCTGATACATAAAAGGACAGTTAGATCGCTCACAATGTTAGTTATACTTAATTCGGTTTTACAAAGAGGAAGAAGAATATCACGTACCCGACATTTTGCTGAGAGCATGACATGTTTGTCAGAGAGAGTTCCTTTGGTATCATTAACTCCAAATTGGAACAAAAGCTATTCAAAGAAACAAGTTAGCTTGTTCATTTGCATAACATGTTTGTTTATGGATTTTAAATTGCTTTTGGAAAGAGAGACATTTACCTGGTGGATACGGAAATCGTTGTAACCCTTAACTTCCTCTATAACTCTCTCCAAGGAACATTCAAATCCAAATGCACCAATTGGGTGCAATTTCCTGGCGATGCGAATGACATCCTCATCGCTGTATATCCGCCTAATTAACAATGGATGATTTGCGATCTGTACAACCAAAGTTTAGTGACACATGAAAAATACACTCATTTGGCACAAAGGGGATTTGTACATAGTAGCTGAGAATTACCTTCCGAAATTGAGTAAAATAGTTTGAAATTTGACGCTTTGGAAGTGCCTTGGCTAAAGAATTCAAGGATTTTGATGAAAGCTTCACAAGCCGTGCTTGAGAAGCAGCACGATACTCCTCTATGGCTTCTTTATATGCATCTTCCTGCTTTTTCTCCATTAATACATATTCAACCTGCATTGGATTGATGAGAAATTAATGAGATTTGCAGCTAGAAGATGAATATCGTGTATTTATTCGAGCATAGATATATCCATACCCGCTGTATCTTCGGAACAAGTTGCTGCATGACATCAGATTTTAAACGCCTCAAGATGAAAGGACCTAAAATAGATTTCATTCGAGTAATCAACTCAGTATCTTCTGCATTCAACAACTTCTTCAAGTCAACATTCTCTGTAGTAAATATATCAGGCAACATGAACTCCAACAGCGACCATAATTCCTGCATAGATTAACACATGCAAGGAATAAACATTGTATGACCTCATGAAGATATATCTCCAATCTTAGGTAACTAGATCTTGAACAGATGAATAGAAACCAACTGTACATGTAAATCATTTTGTAGAGGTGTTCCTGTAAGCATAAGACGCTGGTTTGCGTTTCTGGCCACAGACATCAAATTTTTCCACCTGTAACTGTTCTTATCTTTTAAAGCATGGGCTTCATCCATCAAAACACAGCTCCAGCGCCATCGTTTTAGTACTTTTCGGTCATCTTTCTGTTGTTCACTGTAAAATTCCAACATCTATGAGTGACGAGAAAAGCCAAAAAGCAAATAAAGCATCAAGAGTACTTCAAAGTTGCACCTATGCCGTTCAAACAGAGAGTAACACACAAGAAGCACATTGAATGGCGGTGGCTTCCCAGCTTTGGACAAAGAATTCAATTCTCTTGAGTAGGCTGCTCTTGCAGCCCCGTGGTATTGAAGTACAGTAAACGATGGACACCATTTTCTGAGCTCTCTCTCCCAGTTTTCCAAGACAGAGGCAGGGCATACAACCAAATGAGGACCAGGGTCATTGTTTAAGCGATTTAGGAGGGTTAAATATGTGATTGCCTAAGGTAAATAAGAGCAAAATTAGTCTTGATCAAATAAAAGAAACAAAGACAACTTATCCAGTAATAACAGAGCAAACTGCACCTGAATGGTCTTTCCAAGACCCATCTCATCGGCTAGAATGGCTACACACAATAAAAATGTCAGTTACACAGTGACATTCACGCTAAAAAATTTTACAGATCAAAACTAGTAAAATGCATACCTCCTTCAATTCCTTTCTTATACAACAGAAGAAGAAAGTTAACACCAACTAACTGGTACGGCTTGAGTATAGGCTGAAAATCAGAATCCTCTCCTTTACAGGCATCATCTATATCATTCTGCGATCATCACAGAAACAACCCCAAAAGTATAGAGTTAAGTCAAATCTTACCACAATATATGTTATCTAATCAAAACCCATTTCACAATTGTCTAAGGAAGACACTCTAGATTGTTTCAAAGCAACTACTTTCTAGCTAAATCACACAGCAAAGTTGAATTCATGAATAGAACAGCAGAAACCTCCAAAACCCAGTTAACAGAAGTTGTCTAATTCACCAAATTCGAGTGACCAGTGATAATTCCAGTACCTGTGTGACAATCCTCACAGTAGAAGTTTCAACTTCAGAGTATCTGTCACAAGTAGTAACCCCAGAAGATGTACCATAAAGCTCCTTTCGAAGATCAGCTGAGATTTTAGCACACTTTTGCAATGCCTTCCCAACAACATCTTCATCTTCTCCTCTCCTTCCTCCACCACCTCCTGCTCCTCTTCCAAATTCGTCCTCACTAGCACTACTCTCAGCCTCATCATCATCACTCGCTTCTTCATCTTCAATCACAAATCTCCTACCAACTCTCGCAGCTCGCATCACAACCTTGGTCTCCTCAACTTCTTCCTCATCCTCCAACAACAAATCCTCACCATTCACAATCTTCACATCCGAATCCGAATCTCCTAAATCCTCAATCTCAACACAATCACCATCGCTACTATTATTACTCTCAATCGTCATCGCCGTCGAAGGTCTCCTAAACGCAAAAGACTCAATCGGAGGCGATGGATTCACCGGACGAGTCTTCTTCGGAGTCCGTGGTCGTTTAAGAACTCGCGAAGCGTTAAAAGAGTGTTGAGACCACTCTTCCTCGGAGATTTCGTCGAAATCGCGTTTCATCTTCTCCGAATCCCAGATTGAATTGAAATTGAGAAGAAGAAAAAAAAATCACATGAAGAAATTGAAAACCCTAGATTGATGATATTGAAGTGTGACTATTATAATTGCATCGAATTGAAGAAGACGAAGAAGAAATAAAAAATTACGACATTTGTTCGAATTTCGCGGAGGAGAAGGGAAAGGTCAAAGATTTCAAAGAAAGGTTAGAGACTCAACAACGTGTTGCTTCTTACAAAAGAGCGGCATCCTCCAAAAGCTATGCGCGCGGACGGAATATTTTAATGGGCCGAATTCATTGGTCAGGCCCATTTATTTAATGGGCCTAAACTATTCATAGAAACAAAACATTTATTTAATGGGCCCATTTATTTTAACTTACTCAAACACATTAACAAAAAAAAGTTAATACCATTCTATAGCTATTTAAGACGAGAATTTTGTCAATGATTAATACCAATTATAGTTACTAGCAAATAGTCCCTACAATGTCACAAACTGTCACTCGTAGAATAGTAAAAAAAAAACTGTACCAAATTTGTGACTATATTAGTCATAATATTGTCACAATTGCTAAGTTTACAATTGTTATAATTTTGTCACTAATTATGACAATATTCGGTCATGGTTTATTTTGTCACAACATTGCGATAAACCAACTACGAATTTGTGACATATACAAATGATAACAAAATCGTTTTTCGTCTCAAAATTCTTCCTAATAACTCAATTTTTTTGTAGTGATATATAAGAAATTTTAAAGTTATTAACGAATTCACACACCTCATATCTTGGTTTTTTCTTTGCTTTCTGGACGAATCCAAGAGGTATTATTTTGCTCTCTTCCGCAGGCTTTATAGTTATTAAAAAAATGATTTCAATAATAAAAAAAAACATAAATATGAAAACTTATTTAAGAGTAATTAAAACCCTTTCTCTTTTGTTTTGGCTAACAACTTTTGGTTGATGGGAAGCTTCTACGGGATTCGCAACCAAAATGGTTCATATAAAAAACGTAAAAAGTTATTAAAGTTTGGTCATCGTCATCATGAAACCTATGACTTCAACAATCGTAACCTAAAATAATATGTAAATAGTATACATAACAAAAAAGAGTCTACAAAATACATCGTAAAAAGTCTACTACATCGACATCATCACCATCAAAATTAAAAGAACACTTAAAACAAATACTATTATACATAAATCACGATCATCTTTTTAATCGGGAACTGCGAATGAAAGAGAAAGCTAACTTTGATTCGATCAATTCGAGTAATCTTGCTTTGTACGCAACATGAGAATGCTGGTGCAATAACATCGACGCATCTACTTGTTTCCACTTGAGTGTTCTGTATTTCTTGACGTCTTCCAAAAGAAGAGAATCTTCGATGTGCGTCCATGCCATGGA
Organism: Arabidopsis arenosa; assembly: GCA_905216605.1. Lineage (NCBI taxonomy): Eukaryota > Viridiplantae > Streptophyta > Magnoliopsida > Brassicales > Brassicaceae > Arabidopsis > Arabidopsis arenosa. The sequence goes on along the minus strand of LR999455.1, from coordinate 525,326 downwards.
TTAAGTATCAGGTGATTTTAATTTTCAAGAAAAAGATTGAAAAAAATGAGAGAATAACAAGAATAAAGATGATGATGACTAATTAATGATCAAAATACTACTTTGTAGTTGCATAGAGGGAATTTAAATTATGTTTTTTTACTGAAAAATGAATTTACAGTAAAAAAAAAAGCTTTAATTTTTTATCTCAGGAATTTTGACAATCATTTGGTAAACCAAATTTTATGTACGTATAAGATCTTGAGTCTCCTAGAAAAAAAGAGCATTTTTGTGTGTAATTGTTTTTATCAAATAATATCAAAATCGAATGAGTACCGGACATTTATTATATAAAGTACGGTTTTTAAAGTTATACTAGATCATCACCCGTACGGTAGTACGGGTTGAATTTCATTTATTACAAAATTTATAAATTTTATGTTTTAGAATAAAGTTGTGATATATTATAATAGTAAGTGAAAAAAATAATATTTTTTTGTCAGTCCATATATATAATATTAGAATGAATATATTTTCCTTTTTCTATAGTATTCAATTATGGATATTTTTTTTAAGATATGAAAACGGAAAATAAGATTATTTTTTAAAAAAATTAATATTGTTTGAACAATGAGTTAATTTATGTTAACAACCACAAAATGAGAGTGCATATAATTTAGTTAGATCAAAAATCAAAATATCATAAATGAATCGCATCTAAAACGTAGATTATTTTGAATTACTTAAGAAAATTAGCTATTATTTTGAATTAATTTAGAAAATTATTTTTCAAATTCTGATTCATTGGTTGTTGAAATAGAGATTTGTTTGAGCTAATTACGGAAATTACCAATTATTCACATAATCAAATATGTTATGAACATATATTTGGTATATAATAATACCAAATTCAATCCGTGTGTGGATTCTATATTTTCATTTTACAATTCGTATGAAAATATTGCGGCACAATCTATTATTTATTATTTTCAAAATTGCATGCAGAATCAAATTTTCAAATATTTAGAAGTGTTAAACTTTATTTAACTCATCTCATCATAAAATCTTAAAATGCCGTCTGTTATAAGGATCATAACTTTCTACCATATAATACATTACATTTAACCCGCCGCCTACTATAAATATTTTAAACATATCTTTTTAGAAAATCAAATTAATGTATTTATAATTTTTTTTATCTTTTTTTATCTATTAAATATTTATGATATTCTTTAATATATTAAATTAAACTATTTTAAAATGTTCCAAATTAAAAATTTTAAAATTTTTTATTGTATTATGTAAAATTATGAAATAAAAAAAAATGATATGAAATTAAATATAAATATTCAAATAGTTATAAGGATCATAACTCATTTCATCATATAATATATTATATTCAACCCGCCGCCTATTATAAATATTTGTTTCAAAAAATCAAATTAGAGTATTTATACTTCATAAATTTTTGATCTATTAAGTATTGATGATATTAAAAAAAAGAATATATTACTCAAATATGAATTTTTGACCCGTTAAATTTGTTCTTTCATACATTGAATAATTTATATTCGTTTTTAAAAATTCAAATCTTGGTATATGCGGAAAAAAATTTACTTTTTTTATTATATAGATGATATAATGATTTATTTATTTATAGAAATAGAATCATATAAAGATGAGAGGTGAAGTATAATGATTAATAACAAATTAATATGGTAAGTTAGATATCAAATCTTATATGTTCATTTTGATTGGTCATTCTTTTTAAAGAAATTAATAATAGATTTTCGTTTTTATAATTAAATTAAATTAATTAAATTGCATAAAATAGTATTTGACTTGTTTATCCTTAATGAGTTGAATTAATTTACTCTATAAAATTTACACATTAACAAAAAAGTTAATACCATTCTATAGCTTTTTGAAACGAAAATTTTGTCAATGATTAATACCAATTATAGTTACTAACAAATAGTCACTACAATGTCACAAACTGTCAGAGTAGTAAAAAAACTGTACCAAATTTGTGACTATATTAGTCATAATATTGTCACAATTGCTACGTTTACAATTGTGGTTATAATTTTGTCACTAATTATGACAATATTCGGTCATGGTTTATTTTGTCACAACATTGCGATAAACCAACTACGAATTTGTGACATATACAAATGATAACAAAATCGTAATAAATAAATATTTTTTTTGTCTCAAAGTTCTTCCTAATAACTCAATTTTTTTGTAGTGATGTATAAGAAGTGTTAAAGTTATTAACGAATTCACACACCTCATATCTTGGTTTTTTCTTTGCTTTCGGGACGAATTTAAGAGGTATTATTTTGCTCTCTTCCACAGGCTTTATAGTTACTAAAAAAAAAAGAGATTGATTTCAATAATAAAGAACATAAAAATATAAATATGAAAACTTATCTAAGAGTAATTAAAAACCTTTTCTCATTTTGTTTTGGCTAACAACTTTTGGTTGCTTGGAAGCTTTCATGGGATTCACAACTAAGAGCGGACAAAAAATTTATTTTACTCAAGTCTAACATTAACTAAAAAAAATTTTGATGGGCCAAATGATTTTTTTTCTCACAACAATAAATAAAATTTTGCAATTTGGGGAGGTCACATGACCCTCCGTATTTTAAAATTTTCAAAAGTGCGATAAACAATTTTTGAAATTTGGGGAGGTTCAGATAAAATGCATAGAAAAACTAATTAAAGTTTGGTCATCGTCATCATAAAACTTATGACTTCATCAATCATAACCTAAAATAGTGTACACAACCTAAAAGAGTTTATAAAATACATCGAAAAAGTCTACTACATCGACATCATCACCATCAAAATTATAGAAATACTTAAACAAATACTATCATATATAAATCACGATCATCTTTTTTAATCGGAACTGCGAATGAAAGAGAAAGCTACCTTTGATTCGATCAATTTGAGTAATTTTTCTTTGCACGCAACATGAGAATGTTGGTGCGATAACATCGACGCATCTACTTGTTTCCACTTGAGTGTTCCGTATTTTTTGACGTCTTCCAAAAGAAGAAATCCATGATGTGCGTCCATGCCATGGATTAAGTATCAGTTGATTTCAAATTTTTAAGAAAAAAATTTGAAAAAAATGATAGAATAACAAGAATAAAGATGATGATGTTTAATTAATGATCAAAATACTACTTCTATGTAGTTGAATAGAAGGAATTTCAATTGTTTTTAGTGAAAAAAGAATTTAAAGTAAAAAGAAAAAGTTTTAATTTTTTATTCAGGAATTTTGGCAAACATTTTGGTAAACCAAATTTTATGTACATAAAAAATCTTGGGTCTCCTAGAAAAAAAAAGCCTTTTTCTGTGTAATTTTTTTTATCAAATAATGCCAAAATCGAATGAGTAACGGACTAACACAATTGCGATGAGTTAGAGACTATCTCACACTTTATTATATAAAGTACAGTTTTCAAATTTATATAATAAGATATGATATTGATTGCGGGGAAAAAAAAAAGAATTTTAAAATACTTGATAGCTGTGGTTGAGAAAATAAAATAAAATAACATTTATATATTGTAATCATAGTCAGTTATTATTATTTACTAGATTATGTACCCGCGCGTTGCGCAGAATTTTAATTTAAAATATTTATCAATACAAATTTTTGAATATAAATCTAATCATGTGCATTATTTTTTCAAAGTAGTAAAAACAAATTCACATTTTTCACTACAATATTTCTCGTTATCTTCTATAATTCACTTGATATCTTTTATGAATTAGTTGTATGATCTAATTTTATTAAAGTAAACATCAGAAAATCTACGGAAATGTTTTGTCATAAGATTTCTCTGACCATGTTTGGTGCATGTAAAATTGTTTTATAGACAACAAATCTCATATAAACTCATTCATATTCACAAAGATCGGATTTAACGCAAAATTTTCACTTTATCTTGACTGTTTGAAAAATATATCTCTTTTCACATATATAATTTGACGTATATTATGATTCTATATAGTATTCTTTTTGTTGATTTTTCTAAAATATGTAAATTACAAAATCATAAAAATAACTCTAATTTTAAAACACATTTATTTTTTAAAAACAAAATCATTCTTATTTCTGATTAAAAAACTCTTCAATCTACCATTACTATTCTATTTCCAAATAACATTCTCAAATAATATTATTACACAATTTTATTATTCGATTAGATTATTTTATTTTTATTTGTAATGTTTAGGATAGTTTTTATTTATTTTATTAACATTTTTATAGTAAGAACTTTGAAATTTGGTATTTTTTGAAATATTATTTTCTTTATTCTACTAAATAATTGTAACTCTTAAAAATGATTGTTTTACCATTAAAATATATGATAAAAAAATTTCCTATCTATAACCGTTTAAAAATATTTACTCATTATATGTTAAAATATAATTATCTAATTTTATATATCACCAATCTCAATTCAAAAGTTTCATATTTTATGTTGTATATTTAATTTATCTTTTGTAAATTATTGTTTTTTAATGAAATTTAATAATATAAAGTGTGTGAGTTAATTTAGTTTTAATGATTTTTGTTTTAATAAATAAGATATGTGGAGCCCACAAAAATAATGAAATATGATGAAATAAATGCTGATGTGGACATCCTAGATGGAGAGAAAACTCTCCCATTCTATATATAGATTACCATTGAAAAAAACCATCAATATGTTTTTTAATTAAGTGTAGAATTTTTGCCGTAAAAAAAAAATTAGTTGTAGAATTATATAGTTCTAGCCTTTGGCCTCACTTAGGCCCAACTGATGACTTCAAAAGTAAAACCTAAACACATTTGTAGAGTTTTGGTTTTGTCTTAAAGCCCACCACATTATGTCGGTTAGTTTAACCTAATTACTGAAATAAGGAAATCGAGTTTTGGTAGAAGAAGGCAAAACACAGTTTATAAATTCTGCGCACACTCTAAATCCACGAGAGTAAGAAGAAGTAAACATGAAATCAATGGAGAAGACTCAGAAACTACTTACAAACAAACATGTTGCTTTGTCCGCAAGAAAAGAAATCAAACGAAGAAGAAGCGAGTTTGAGAAGATTCATATACCTAACGATATCGTCGAAGAAATCATGGTGATGCTTCCAGTGAAATCGCTCATGAGATTTCTAGCTGTGTCAAAACACTGGAGATCTTTTATCATGTCGAAGGATTTCGAAGAAAGATACATGGCTCTTGAGCAAAGCAAAGAGTGCAAACTTCTTCTTGTTTCTAATTATTTTAAAGATAAAGTGGCACAGGAAACCAATTTCTCTTTAAAAACAGTTGCCTTGGAGCCGACGTCAGCTTCTGTGGTAGATGAAAAGGCTTTGAAATTCGAAAAAACTGAATGGAAACTCTATATTTCAGAGAGCTGCGATGGCCTTGTCTGCTTATACGCCATAAACATAGCAGTAAAAGTGGTAAATCCGGCCACAAAAATGTACATAGAACTCCCCCTATCGAGAATTCAACAGATTTGTATGAACAAACAGGTCGATCCCGATTCAGTTCAAGATCCAAATCATGTTAAGTATCCAAGAAACTCATTTTCTCAGTTTGGATTTGGGAAAGATAGCGTTACGGGAAGATATAAACTAGTATGGCTATATAATACTTATCCTTTTTTTACTACTACGTGTGAGGTTTTGGATTTAGAAGAAAAAACATGGAGGTTCGTCAATACTGATACTCTTGATCGTCATAATATCTTGAATCATAATCTGTACAGCGATCAGGGGCCAGTGTTTGCAGACGGATCAATCTACTGGCTCACTGGAGATGAAGATGGATATCCAAAATCAGATACCAAACTCATAGTTTTTGATATTCACACAGAGATGTTTCAAGTCGTTGAAACCCCAACTTTTATTACCTCTGATTGTTATGGTGAAAGCATTGGTTTATGCAATCTCCATGGCCATCTCTGTATATCTGAATTGATGGTAGATAATTACTTAGATACGCAAGAGTTTTGGTGGAGGGTTAAAGACAACACATGGGAAAAGATCTTCTCCGTTCACTTGCCTTCCACTTATACTTTGTTTGGTATTGACTTCCCGCACCCTCTCACACCTTTGGCCATTTGTAGGGACACCAATAAGGTTATCCTCGCACTTCGCGGTAACGATAACCTCGTCGCTCTCGATCTTAATCCTCACTCTTCAGGTTATCATTTGTATCTCTCTTGTTACAACGGCTTAGCTGTTCCTTATGTTCCAAGTTTATCACTCTTTTATTCTATTGAAAAAGAGACCTAGCTTGTCATATATGTTGACTGATCCAATAACTTTGATGTGTATCATGATACAAATTGGCAATAAGTGTGTGTGAGTTTCATTCGTAGTTTCCAGAATATCTAACTCTCCGAATGGTAGACACATGCATACGTACAGTTGATATATATTGTGTCTCTTTGATCTTGGTGACGGTTTTAAATTTTAGTTATTCCTTACAATCTTGGTTCATTTAGGTTTCATGTTAGTTTAATTTTCGAGTGGGCTGTTCTAAAAACATATTGGTGTTAACCGTTGGGCTGCTTGTTGTATCACACTCTCTTTCGTTCTGTTTTGCATTGTAATTTACGTTTAACCAAGAAACTAAGCAGGGGTTATTGGTTCATGGATTTTTAAGGAATTAGAAATCCAGACAAAAATCATTTGTTATTCAATCATTGATTTTAAAATCTAATTAAAATCATGTGTTATTGGTTCTATCATTTATAAATACTAGTTAAAATCCTATGTTATTCGTTTAGTCATTTGTTTTTGGATCTGAGAATCCAAATTATGTTTTAAATGGAATTGAAAGAAAAAAATAAAAGAATTCAAATCCATGGGTAAACACATGTTATTTCAAAATCCATATATCTTGATTTCATAATTAATAGAAATTTTTAAATTCTATATGGATTTACAAATTAATAAACCAATAACACCCCCTAAAATAATTCTAAGAGATTCCTCATAGAGCTCTTTTCATACACAAATATCGAATTTAATTTAAAAAAAAAAAAACTGGAGAAGTGCCTTTAGTCAAGTGGCTAAAGGTCTAATTGCAACTTTCCTTACCAGAATTTGACTCCATCAAATCTTGTTATTGCGCGTAGTAGGAATTAATGGGTTAGGAGTCAGGTCTTGTCGATCTAAATGAAGTAAAATAAAAAAATACACCTAATAAGGGGGTGTATTGGATGAAGAATTTTAGATGATTTTGGTTTTTTTTTATTAAAATCCATGTTATTCAACTGTTGATCTTTAAATTTGTTCTCAAATCCTATGTTATTGAAGTTGGAATTTATGTAAAAGCACTTAAAATAATTCACAATCTCTTATTATTCAATCAACAATTTGTAAATATCATACCAAATCCACTGTTATTCAAAACATAACAATTCTTTTTAAAAAAATTAGTAGAAGTGATTTTAGGAGATTTGTTTTACTTTTTTAGTTGAAAAAGAGGACTGGGAAAATACCACCTATTGAGGTGGAACTTTGAAGGATTCATTTTTTTTCTTAAAAATAGTCTCAAAAAAAAAATGTGTCGCAAAGGATGGTCTCCATCGACATCTCTGTAAAAAATGTTGTGATTTGTAAATTGAAATTTTCAATTGATTAGAAACACATCATCACTGTTAGCAAGCTCTGGACGGTAATGATGGAGTAAGATTATTTGATCGGCCTTGTGTCCAAACTTGTTTGTTCTTTTGGGAAAGACAGATGAAACGAGGGATCTATTGTTCTTTGCTTGTCCCTAGCTACACGTTTACGGTATGGACAGTGTAGTAGAAGATATTCTTGGTGCAGCGCCGAACCCGGACTGGACCATTACACTTCATAGGCTAATGGATAAACCTTATGAGAAATTAACTTTCATCCTTATTTATATGGCGTTTCAGTCAACGGTCTATAACCTCTGGCATGAGAGCAACGAGCGAAGGACATAGGCAAGTTCAACAACCGATGAACACCATTGTTCTAGTAATTTGATTGACTTGCGTAACATTTTGGGCCATTTCGGATTTTGATGCTTTTCCATTATGTGTTCAAATGAGTTTATATTATGGGCCTTTTTGTTTGATTTTTTCAAGAGGGCTTGTAACAACCAGTGAGCTTTTTTTTATTTTTATTTTCTTTTGATATCAACAGTGAGCTTTTCTTGCCAAGTTAAATTTGATTCCTTGAGCAAGAAAAAGAAAACACATGTTTGATATACACAAAATTCAATGGGTTATATATGTTAGATCAATGGGTTTGTATTTTACATTGGCTCGTTTAGGCCCAATTGATGCGTAACTTAAAACAAAATTACAAAACTAAACGTAACAAAGTGTTAATTAGGTTATGCTTGTTCGTTGACCTAATTCCTTGCTAGACATAGTTTATGAATTCGGCGGACATTCAATTCACGAGAGTAAGAAGAAGTAACATGAAATCAATGGAGAAGACTCATAAACTACTAACAAGCAAACAAGTTGCTTCGTCCGCAAGAAAAGAAATCAAACGAAGAAAAACAGAGTTTGAGAAGATTCATATACCTAACGATATCGTCGAAGAAATCCTGGTGATGCTTCCGGTGAAAACGCTCATCAGATTTCAAACTGTGTCAAAACACTGGAGATATCTTATCATGTCGAAGGATTTCGGAGAAAGATACATGGCTCTTGAGCAAAGCAAAGAGTGCAAACTTCTTCTTGTCTCTAACTATTTTGTAGATAGAGTGGCAAAGGAAACCAATTTCTCTTTAAAAACAGTTGCCTTGGAGCCGACGTCAGCTTCTGTGGTAGATGAGAAGGCTTTAAAATTTGAAATAACTGAATGGAATCTCTATATTTCAGAGAGCTGCGATGGCCTTGTCTGCTTATATGCCGTTGACATAGCAGTAAAAGTGGTAAATCCGGCTACAAAAACGTACATAGAACTCCCCCTATCGAGAATTCAACAGATTTGTATGAACAAACAGGTCGATCCTGATTCAGTTCAAGATCCAAATCCTGTTAAGTATCGAGGACTGTCATTTTCTCAGTTTGGATTTGGGAAAGATAGCGTTACGGGGAGATATAAACTAGTATGGCTATATAATACTTATCCTTTTTTTACTACTACGTGTGAGGTTTTGGATTTAGAAGAAAAAACATGGAGGTTCGTGAATACTATTTCTCTTGATCATCATAATATCTTGAATCATAATATGTGGATCGATCAGGGGCCAGTGTTTGCAGACGGATCAATCTACTGGCTCACGGGAGATGAAGATGGAGATCCAAAATCATCAGATACCAAACTCATAGTTTTTGATATTCACACAGAGATGTTTCAAGTCATTCAAACCCCACCTTTTATTACCTCCGATTGTTATGGTGATCGCATTGTTCTATGCAATCTCCATGGCCGTCTCTGCATCTCTGAGTGGACTGGAGATAAGCAAGAAAGTTGGTGGAGGGTTAAAGACAACACATGGGAAAAGATCTTCTCCGTTCACTTGCCTTCCACTTCCAGTTACTCCACTTTGTTTGGTACTACTCATGACATTCCGCACCCTCCTCTCACACCTTTGGCCATTTGTAGGGACACCAATAAGGTTATCCTCGTGCTTCGCGATGAAGATAACCTCGTCGCTCTCGATCTTAATCCTCATTCTACAGGTTATTATCATTTGTATCATTCTTGTTACAAACGCTTAGCTGTTCCTTATTTTCCAAGTTTATCTCTTTCGTTCTATTGATGAAAATTCTTTCATTCTATTGATGAAAAAGAGCTAGTGAAAAAGAGACCTAGCTCTTTATATGTTGGCTAGCTAATCCAATAACTTTGAAGTGTTTATTATAAACTCTAGGAATGGCAGAAACAGAGTTGTTATTGAGTCAGTTCATCTAAGTTTCTTATTGGCTTAATTTTCTAGTGGGCTGGCCCAAAAAGGCAAAAAAACTGGGTCTTGGGCTGTTTGTGGCATATCTCTCATTTTGTTCCCTTATATAGGCTCTTTTGTGTGTGTTATTTCATATTACAACCCAATCAGGGAGGCTTAGCTATTTCAGCTTAGTTGAATATGGCCCTGTCCAAAGACTTATTGCAGTTGGTAAGATCTCATTATAAGCATCGATGGAATGAAGAGACGATCAAGTTGAGAAGTTGCCTAATACTGAATATGTTGTGGTACTTTGTAATTAAACTTTAAAACAATTAAATTATATAAGATAAAAAGACTAGGTGGAAAAGGGAAAATCAAACTATACGGTCGAATAGTAATATATATATATATATATATCAATATTATTTTCTCAAATCTCTTAAAGTGATATTGGAATTAAAATGTTCAAATCTACTTGGTATATCGCAAGCAGTAACTATTAAAAAGGGTATCAAATTCAATCAAATAATATGCGAGTAATTCTCTGGCTATATAAAAGTTCATAGACTGAAGCGCATTGAAGAAGTCCATTCCGTTCTATAAGCGCATTGATGATGGAAATTTTGTGATTTATCGTTTAAAATCTATTCAGATCGGTTGAGGGTTACTCGTTCAGGATTAAGGTTTAGTTCAAAGTTCAAACCAATTGGTTCAATTCTTTTGCATTGGATTTTTCTTAATTGAGGTTGAACAATTGAACATATTGAACCAAAATAAAAAAGCAATATATTAATTTTCATACAAGAATCTAACAAAATTAAAAAATTGTCTATATGGTTGGTGTATCATGTGTATTAATATACTATATGTTATATTATTAACGATTTTGTTAGATAAAAACAATAAAAAGTTAGTACAACAAAACCTAATCAAGTTAAATGAAGAGAAAACGAGGGTTTTGTCTTAAAGCTCACCAGAAAGATACGAATGAGAAAAATGTGGTACCCACAACACACCCCCGCATGTGGACACATTTCACCGTTTTAACAGTGACACCCAAACCGTAACCATCCTTCTTAATTCTGTCAAATTAAATTATAAGAAAAAAAAGTAGCTTTATTTTTTATAAATGAAATAAAATAAAATGATAGAGACAGAGAGGGGACCTTAGACATACTTTTCAAGATCATTTCATATATGGCTTATTTTTAAAAGAAGAAGAACACAAAACAGTAGAGAGAGAGAAAGAGATATAGAGAGAGATAGGGCTTTGAGGTTTGTATTTGTATTATAAAACATAATATATAGGAATAGTGTCTTCTTCTTCATCACCTTCTATATCATCATCATCATGCATCATCTTCTTCTTGGTTCTTTCTTTAGCTCCGATTTATAGCTTTTAATTTTGACTATTTTTTCTTCCTTCTTCTTCTTGGTTTCTTTCTCTTGATCTCAGGTACAAAGAAAAAAACAACTTAGAAATCTTTCCTCTTAATTCTTTCAAAAGTTTAGGAACAAAAAACAAAAGTATAAACTCTTAATTTGTTTTTCTTTGTTTATGTCTTCTAGTGAATTGTTTTTATAAAAATTCTTCATGTCGTCAATCTCTATGGATTTTTCCTGTTCTTATAATTCCTCACTTCGTTTTCTTCTAAAACGATTAGTTGATTTCTTTCACTATCTTTTTTTTTTCTAACTTTTTTTGTCTTATGAATTATTTGTAGATTATTCTCTTCCACGCAAAGAAGAAGATCTAAAGATGTCGTCATCATCATATAACACAAGCGTTATTCCTTCATCATCATCCTCTGCTCAGCCTTTCTTCATCACCAGCTCCGGCGCCGGAGATAACGACTTTAACCGGAAAGATACTTTTATGTCAATGATTCAACAACCTAACTCCTCAGCTCCACCACCCAAGAAACGAAGAAACCAACCCGGAAACCCAAGCAAGTACCTCTTACATATAAATCTCTCTCTTTTATATATATTTATGGGATTTATAACTAATAAAATTTCTATAAGAATTACTACAAGCTTTAAGATAAATCCAAGAAAACAAATAGAAGAACCCTAATCTATTGTTCTTTTTTTTTTTTTTGTAAATATAGTATCAAGATTTCATTTATATTGACAGACTATGTACATGTTTGTAATTGTGTGTAACTTTTTCTCGATATAGTCTACATAGATTGACATTTCGGATCCGATTGGTGACTAAGATTAATTGATTAAAGTCTTTTATTAATTGAAACAGATCCTGATGCGGAAGTGGTAGCATTATCTCCAAAGACACTAATGGCTACAAACAGATTCATATGCGATGTATGTAACAAAGGATTTCAAAGAGAACAAAATTTACAGCTTCACCGGAGAGGACACAATCTCCCATGGAAGCTGAAACAGAAGTCAACCAAAGAAGTGAAGAGGAAAGTATATCTTTGTCCGGAGCCCACGTGCGTTCACCATGACCCGTCACGTGCTCTCGGAGACCTCACCGGAATCAAGAAGCATTATTACCGTAAACATGGCGAAAAGAAGTGGAAATGTGAAAAATGTTCTAAGCGTTACGCTGTTCAGTCAGATTGGAAGGCTCACTCTAAGACTTGTGGTACTAAAGAATATCGATGTGACTGTGGTACCATCTTCTCTAGGTAACTAATCTCTATCCATTTCATTTAAATAATTTGTTCGTATTTGGTTTAAGTGATGAAACGTATAATATATGTGTCAGTGTGTGTGGTATCTAGATATACCTTCTTATCTTGGTAAGTATAACAATGGACCACCTTTATTTTGTATTATATTGAAAAACTATTCTAAGTAAAAGCTGCATTCAACACTGCATGTAAAACTTAGCTTATTTACTAATTTACATGGAAAATACCAAATATATTTAATCATCTGTGATTGAAATATTGTATATTTGGCCACGGAATTTGAACCTCGAGTACACCGCCTATAAAATGTATATAGTCATTATGTACATAGGATCTATCAATGTATTTGTTTGGTTGTTGATGAGTAGTGAATAGAGAAAGACAGTGAATAGAGAGTAAGAAAATTTAAAAGATGCTAAATTTGGTCACATGTATGAGTTGGATTTTGTTTTTCTATTTTCCACTTTTGTTTTCTTCTTCTTCACTTTGCAGGTTCCCCTTTTTACGAAACTCCTCTTCATTTGTGGACCCTCTTCTTATCTCTTTCTCTCTCTATGTATGTAATAATATATACATACATATTTGGTAAGAGTGCGTTCCTTATATTTATTACAGTGTTCTGGTGAACACTTTAATGCTCTTCTAGGGTTTCTTTCTATATTTTCATTGTTTGAGTAATATACGTTGTTGCAGAATGTGACTGACTTATATTAACATTCATGGGTTTTGCATTAAATGAAGAAGGTCTTTCACTAAATTAGCAATTGACTCGACCTCTATATTCTTCTATCATTCTCTCCTATATATGGTAGCCACAATAACTATAGCATTTATTGATTATGACTCACGGAATTATTATATAATATAAGTTTTCATATATATATATATATATTGAATTAATAGCTTTATTATCGACCGTTGTCTTATTTACATTTTTTTTTTGCTTTATAGACGTGATAGTTACATCACACATAGGGCTTTCTGCGATGCATTGATACAAGAGACTGCAAGAAACCCTACCGTGAGCTTTACGTCAATGGCAGCTGCTAGTAGCGGTGTCGGCTCTGGCGGAATCTACGGTAGACTTGGCGGTGGCAGCGCTCTCTCACACCACCATTTAAGTGACCATCCGAATTCTGGATTTTCCTCTCTGGGGGGTTACAATCTGAACATTGCAACTTCTGAAAATAGGAGAGACTTTCTTCCGCAATCGTCAAACCCTAACTTCCTAATCCAATGCGCTTCGAGCCAAGGAATGTTGACTACAACGCCAAACAACAATGATCAGAGTTTCATGAACCAGCATGGTCTGATACAGTTTGATCCAGTCGACAACATCAACCTCAAGAATAGCAGCACCAACAACAGCTTCTTCAACCTCGGATTCTTTCAAGAAAACACCAAGAACTCGGAGACGACTCTTCCTTCTCTATATAGCACCGACGTCCTTGTTCATCACCGTGAAGAAAACTTGAACGCGAGTTCTAACGTGTCAGCCACGGCACTGCTTCAGAAAGCTACACAAATGGGTTCAGTCACAAGCAACGATCCTTCTGCTTTGTTCAGAGGCTTAGCTTCTTCGTCTAATTCATCAAGTGCTATCGCTAATCACTTTGGTGGAGGACGAATTATGGAGAATGATAATAATGGAAACCTTCAAGGTCTAATGAACTCATTAGCGGCCGTTAATGGCGGTGGAGGATCCGGTGGCAGTATCTTCGACGTTCAATTTGGAGACAATGGAAATATGAGCGGCTCGGATAAGTTAACGTTAGATTTTCTTGGAGTTGGAGGAATGGTGAGAAATGTAAATCGCGGTGGTGGTGGTGGTCGCGGCAGTGGTCGTGGAGGAGTTTCTTTGGATGGTGAAGTGAAGTTTCCTGAGCAAAATCATCCATTTGGAAGAGGTTGATAATATCTTATTATTGTATAACTTAATTAGGTAATAATTTTGTTATCTTCGCTTGTTGTTTTCATAATCAATATATAATATATCTTTAGTGAGCTTTTTAAGTTTGGATTTGGTTAGAGTTTGTCTTTTATATAATAAAAGAATGTAAGTTTGCTATTTTGTTGACTTATGGTTTCGAATGAAGAAGGCGGATTAAACGAAATGGCTAAAGAATGAAATGCGGTTGAATGGTTAAAAATGGTAGAAACTTTGGGGGAAAAAAAAAACACCAATCTAACCATAGCTAGACATCACCCACCATTTAGTGTATACAAAATCTTCACTAAACATCAAAAAAGACCTACTTGCATTTATGCTGTATAAAAATCTAAAGGAATGTCTCAGCCTCTTGTTCTGATCCGTCATGCTTCGGTCGACACCATAATATGAATTTCATGTTCTCATAAACCGACATGGGAACACTTTCAAGATCGAAGGTATAGGAGATAAATCGTCTCTCGCGCTGCCCCATAACGGGACAAAAGATATCAGAATACATCTCACGATCTATCTTAATCTATAATTTACTACCACATAACCTAAAATGATGTTCCAAATAAAGTGTTTAACTTTCGAAAGCTAGCTCTCTAATTTTTCATGTTGAATTTTCAGATAAATCAAATTTAGCTGTCCACCGAGACATGTTCACAGATATCCATTTCAAAAAATAGAAATACAGATATCCTGATTTTACGATATTTTAAATAATGTTTATACGCAATGACGGTGTTTTCATGAATCATTAGGCTACATGCATGTCTTCTTCAAACTTTATAATTATATTATAGGTTTTTTACTTTTAAAAGTTGTATATTTAAATTTATGGATCTATGTCTAAATTTTTTTTTTTTTTGAACAAAGTGATCTATGTCTAAACTAATGAGATATTTTATATTTGAGTTGTTAATAGTTTATACGTGTACATAAATTTAATATAATTAAAAGTATATGTAAGACTATTTTTGCATTTGGAACAAAAAATTTATAACATAATATATGGTTCGTGTTATATGGCTTTGATTGGTGACTTCCTACCGCTGTAGTACAGGATATACTGTTTTAACAGTTACCAATCACCAAAACGTTACTAAAAATGTTACCAAAATCGTTATTCTCAGTTTTTTGTATAGCTTTCATGTATCACTTTTTTTTTTTTACAGGTTCGAACTATTACGTAAAAATTTACCGCTCCAATTTACAGCTAAAAATTTTGTACAACTTATCTATCGGATCAGAGTATTGTTACTATCCATACTCAAACTTGTTATTGCATATTTGTTATAAACAAACGCAATTATTTTTGGAACTGTTTTTTTTGGTCATATATATGATTAACAAAGTTTATATAATTAAAGACTAAAATATAACTATGATTAGGTGGGTCTCTGTTCAAGTTGTACCGTATGTGATGTCATGTCCGGTATTTAAAAATAAAAATCGTATTTTTTTCTGGCTGCATATATATAAAGGAAAATAAAACATCCACTTGAATATATCCTACAGATTTATTCGGGGAATTTTTTTTCTTTAATTGAATAGTTTATGACTATATGTATAATTATAAATGCATACGTACCATGTTATAGATACTAAATTTAATTCATTAAACTAGATTACACATCCCACATTGCACATGCAAATATACATATGAGCATATTTAAAGACAATAATACTCCAATCGTATCGGATATATTCCAATACAAAGGACAGTCCAAACAGAAGCATCCAACATCTTCATTTTATTAAATATCATGTTGTAATTGAAAATTCACATTATATATAATAACGAAATAATTATATATTATATATTTGATCTATAAATATTGATTGTGAGTGAAGCTATATAGGAAAATGTCAAAATCAAAGAAATATTATGTTGTATAATGTATAATAACCAGGTGAAGCAAAGAGAAGGGAATTGATTTTTCCGTATTAATATATTAATATGTTGAGTCACTACCTCTACTGATCTTGCACAATATTCTGGCTTATATTGCATATCAGTTAGTAGATAGAACCCCAATTGATTTAACAGTTAACTCGATAATATATCACAATTCAATTTTTGAAGTATATATAGAAGAAACAAAATTTCAAAAGTAGTACATGGTTTACTTCGATATATTTGGATTGATCATATGATATAAAAATCTTTAAGTGTTCAAAATAAAAGTAATTAACATTTGTTCTATCTTTAATGAAAGGTTTTTTTTTTTTTTTTTTTTTTTTGAAACCGGGCCTTGTGGCCTAGTGGTAAAGGGGTCACAGCTGTGACTTCCGCCACCAGGGTTCGAAGCACGGCCACTGGCAGGTTTACATAGGGGAATTGCCAGTCTCGTGGAATTAGTCCTTGGGCCTAGGAAGCCTTTGGGAGACCCGCGGTTATTCAAAAAAAAAAAAAAAGTTTTTTGTGTGCTAATCTTTTTGTATTATATCAAATTTTATACTCCAAATATCTTTTGATGATATATATATATATATATATATGTGAATTTAAGAATTTTTATTGCTCAAAAATTTAAGATGTTTTTTGAAGTTTTGAACTCGTGTTTTGAGGATAGGTTACTTTGGAAAGTAGATAAACATGAGCGTAGTTAAAACCGTGATAATACCTAGCTAGGATGTGGTGTATACCGGTTACATTTATTCACTAAAGTTAGAGGTCGATCTCAAAATGATTTGAGAATATCTTCCATGAAACTATATATTTGAAATATTAGGATGGTGCTATATGCTCTTTTGAAAACTCAATGTTCAAGATTTTGTGGGAGCTCATTGAAGTATCCACTATTGAAAAAGCTTAGCCCCTTTTTTCAAACCCATGTATACGAGTTGAGGTTCTTGGTATGATCTTTAATTCTGTTTGTTATGAGTTTGGTTTTAGGTTTGCAAATCGCTTGGGATTCTCGTGGAATATTTTCTTTAGGTTGAAACATTTTTCTACTTTTTATGTTTGATTTGTGATGTTTCAACGCTTGCTGCTTGGCTGATATTTACTTACCACTTTGATGTAAAACCATATATATCTTAGAGCCTTCACCATGTTTTTCTAGGATCCATTTAGTCTGTTTTATTTTTGTACAGATCGATTGAGTGAACAAACAACGTTGTGATAGTGTTAGAGATTTTGAAAGAAACTTTCTCATGGTTATATCTCCCCCGACCCACGTATTTTAGAGGACACTTCCGATTTCTAGACAATTTGGTGTAAGTCATCTACTAATTTCTCAAATTTTGGATACTGGCAAAGTATTTTCACAAAATAGATGTACATCTGATCGTCCTATAGAAATATTGATGAAAGATTCATGCTCGTACGCTTGGAACCAGACTTCAAAACCTGTGTCATACCGTTGATCACACATCTGTTGAATGGTGGTGAGTTGATTTCTAACATGTTTGTCTATCCATCTTATCAGTTGAGTTGTCGCGTTCTCCATCTCTTTATGGTTTGAGTTAGCAGTTTTCGTGGAAATGTGTACACATATTTAAGTACATAACTGAGCCGAAATTCATACATTTTTATTGTCTACTACTGTAAATGATAGTAGTAGACAATAAAAAGGAAGTCGGCCACCTAATTCAATATATGGGGGAAATATAAAAATAAGTAAATAGTACCTAATCATTTGATAAATCAAGTCCAAGTTATTTATTTTAGGGTTTCATAATGTGTTTTTTTTCTTCAAAGAACTTAACACTAGAGTTTTGTTTTTTTTTTTTTTTTGATAATTAACTTAACACTAAAGTTAAGGCAAAATGCTGCTGACACTTCAAAGACATACCTTAACTCGTTTCTTTTCGTCTTTATCGTTACTTTCCCAACTTTGACTATCTCTATACCTACTCAATTTCACATGTCCCGACCCAAAATGTATATAACATGACGTTAGATTACCATATCATGTTTTTATATTTTTAGAGTAACAACGAAAATATTAATAGTGTGGCTCATTAGATAGGAGGATTTGACAAATTATCCATACACAGAAAAAATAATTCTGGCCGAAATCTACCACTACATCACCATTTCTTGATCATGGTCTATTCTAAGGGTTCTTTTTCTTAAGTAACAATATAAAACAGTAATACATTAACACATAATTTTATCCAAGAAAATAAATAAATACAGAAACACATAAAGATGACATGTAACGGAACCATAAGAAATTGTTAAACGCTTTTTTTAAATATAAATTAAAAATAATTAAATACAATGTGTTTCGATCAAAATTTGTTTACATTTTTTTTGTTTCCTTCATTTACATTTTACATGCACAAAAATACAATATATATTAAGAAACCAATTGAATCCAGTTCACGAAGTGGTAAGCACCGAGAAGAGGATGATGCAAAATTAGTTTTAAAGACTATGTTTTAAAATATAAAATATGAATCTAAATATATTCTTTACTGAAATGATTTTTTTCTTTTAGACATCATGTTATTTTAAAAATATTATGTCAACAACGAAAAAATTGGTATACTTTCTTTTACTGTTGTTGACTCATAGTTTCTTATTAAGAGTATATGTAGGATTCAAGCTTAAGATATGGGCATATCCCTTCCCGCCCTCCAAAGCTGTCCACAGACTCTGGACCTTCTTATTTATATCCATACTTGTAGTCTTCATGTTTAACTATGATTAAAAAATATAATCACATTGTTTTACAAAAATAATTCAACGAATTTAATATTTCTAACATTTTGATAAATATAATACTATATTATATAATGACAAAAAAATACTGTGATAGAATGAAACAAAAAAACCTTACTGACCTCCAAATTTGATTTAACGCACATGTAAATAAACCCGTATGAATCACAAATTTTACAAATAAAAAATGTGTGGAAATTTTTAATGCGAATTTGGATTATTATTACAAAAGTCTCAATTAATTAAAATTTCTAGTAGCATTATAAAAAATTGATCTCACTTTACTTTTCTGGTTTCATACTAGTCATACCAGAAGGAAAAAATAAAAAAAGTCCAAATCGATATGATAGAATCTTGAAATTCTTTTTTTTTTTTTTTTTTTGTCTTTTGTCTCTAGTGGGTTATGCTCCGTATGGAGAGTTACAACCATTAAAAAAATACAGCGATTATGTTTCTCAGGGAAATTCTTCAATAGTATAAAGAGAAGAAAAATCAAGTTTCTGAATCGGAGAGATTATATATATAAAGTTGATATGTGGATTTATATTAATTGAAATGGATAAGAAAAAATAAAAGGGTAAAGCATGTGAATGACAGAGTTGTCGTTCATGTGAAAGATAGAAAAAAAAAATGGCCCGTGAAGAGATTGTCGAGAAAAGTTTATGAATACTACAAAAATTCTTGAGATTTCTTCTGCTTGTTCTTGGTCCACTTCATTATGGGAAATCTTTAATTGGGCCATACAACAACAATTAATTAATAGATGCATTGATAATATGCTTATATATTCTAATTGATCAAATCACAAATTTGGATCCATTGGTATAAGTATAACTATAACATCTATCAAATAAGTAATTCACCTTAAGATATTAAATAAAAATAATGAATAGAAAATTTCTTAAACGAATGAAGGATGATATGTTCAAACTTTGATTATTATTCGTTCGAAACAACACTTTTTCAATATAAAAATGATTTTGATTGGTTTAAAAGGACATATGTCTTAAATGGTCATTATATTAAGCAAGTGGTAAACGCACATAGTTTCCTCAGAATAGAATTGAACTATAAACTATAACAAATTTACGTTTTTAATTTTAAAGCCGGGGACTACTGTGCCACAACTCGCCAATTCTCTTTGTCGTTGATGGTTAAAATCTACATTATTCTCTAACTGTATTCAACTTGGGTTGGGGATATGATTTATGACATGTAACTGAAAACAAGAGAGTTTTTTACATGGATTATTTAACCAAGAATTAATTATTCTATGATTCAAAAAAAAAGGTTAAAAGCAAAACATTTTTAGAACAGAAAAAGAAACAGGGAAAAATAAGAAGATGAGAGAAGAGCTGTCTGTTTTTGGTGAGACAACGATATCATCTCTCCCTCTCGTTTCATGTCGATGGGCCTCCTTACTTCCATCACTTGCATGTATGTCCCTACATTATATATATGAAATTTAACTATTATTGTTATTCCACATATAAATTATTACGACAAAGACATCATATTACTATTATTAATATCGTTATTTCAACAATTGTAGATGTTGTCACAATAATGTAATGTTATGTTCATACGTTAACAAAAATATCTAAAACTAGCTCAAAATTCATGAAAATATCAAGCAACATACACCGAACCGAAAAATCAACATACTTGAATGAGTTTCAAGTTCCATTAGAATCAAATTTTTAGATATTTGAAAAAGCCAACAAAAAATCCAGTCTAAAAGAAAATAGTAACAGAACTATTAAAAACTAAAACTTTAATTCTTTAAAAACATTAAAGATATATTTTAATCAAAATATGTTCCAAAAAAAATCGAAATTGTATTTAGATGTAGTAGTTTCAATTGATGCTATTTTTTTTTAACCGCAAATTAGCATCAATAATGAAGAAGACGCGTGAATGTTGAGATAGAATTGTTTATTTTGGACCGTCAAATTTAAAAATATGATGGGGACAATCCTTTGAGGATATGGTAGGAACATGTTACATACAGAACTATACAAGTGCATAAATATATGCACATGTGACATGTATACATATACATGTATCGAGATATTTAGAAAGGAGATCACAGGACAAACACTCGTGACATTGCCAGCTAGTGAAGATGACAAATGAAAAGAAATTAAAGAATAAAAAGGCAAATAAAAGAAAATAAAAACAAAAAGACGAAGAAAAACTTAGCAAAGGCTGCTTGTACTCTCCAACTCATTGACTGCCCCATGCAATGATAAGACGATAAATGTGTCAGCCAAAAACAAAAATTAATACATTTTTTTCCTGCCAAAAACAATTATTCACACCCAATTTTTTATAGTTAAACCCGTTAGTATAGTCTTTGACCCTATTATTCATACAGAACAAAGAAGACTTAGCATTGACTCCACAAGTAAATATATAAATTACTTATTTACTCTAAAACTATAACAAAAAATATATTGAATTTCTTAAAGTATCTAATATGTCACCAGGCAAGAAATATATATATATAAGAACTCCACGGATAATAATATGAAAATTTCTTCATTCTGAAACCATAAACTATAAATCTGAATTCTTCGTCAAGGCATCAAGTAAATAAATAAATTACTTATTTACTCTAAAACTATAATCCAGAAAATAGATTGATTTTTTTCAAGTGGCAAGGCAAGAAAAAAACCCCCCAAATATTATGAATTCCATGGATAATAAAATGAAAATTTCTTCATTCTGAAATTATAAACTATAACTCTGAATTTGTTTCAGGAGGGAATCCATTTATATAAACTATGAAAGGCAAAATCTTTTACAAAAGAAAAAAAAAAAAAGAACTGAGTTTAGATAAATTGAAACTAAAATTTTAATTACTTCAAATGGGGGTTTTGATGACGACATGCATACCTGAAAGATATAGCATGTACTTTGATGAACTAAAAACCTTTTAAAATTTCTCCTTAGAAACTTTTTTTATCTTCTTAGAAACTCGCATGATGGATTCCATAAGGTGGTGAAGTACTTGCCGGACCACCACCGGTATTCACATTCATGCTGCTTCTATCGGCGGAATCCGACGACGAGCCAACTCTTTCTCTACTATTTCCATGTTGTTGTTGTTGCTGTTGCTGCTGTTGCTGTTGTTGAAACCCTCCGCTTCCACTCATGCTTCTTACGATCTGTCCAACTCCAAGAAAGTCTCTAGTCATGCTCTGTTTATCAGCGCTTAATCCTTTGTTGACTCCTCCGTACGAACCAAAAGGAGAATCAACTCCGTTAACGTTTCCCGTTGCGCCGGGGTTAGAGAAAGAATTCATCAAATCCTGAAGATTACTCTCGTTTTCTCCGTAGATTCCACTCCCAAAGCTTCTTAGGATCGATGAGGCATTGTTATTGTTGTTGTTGTTGTTACTTCCATTGTTGTTGTTGCTTGAGGTTGAACCCATTTGAGCAGCTTTCTGAAGAAGGGCAGTGGCTGACATGTGAGGTGCTGAATTTGGATTTTGCATTGATGAGCTAAAGAGTGAAGGGACTGATCCTGAGCTGATTCTATCGGCCGAGCTCATCAGATTGTTAGGGAAGAGACCAGTGCTTCCTTCTCCTCCTCCTCCTCCTCCTCCTCCAACAGCATTTTCACCATCAAAATGGTTCGAAATCATAAGATTACCCGAAGAAACAGCAGCAGCATTGGCAGCATTAGGGTTGCTTGTCGCAGAAGTAACTCCGTTGTTTCCTGAGAGGAAGCTGAGATTGAAGAGATTGGAGGAAGCAGAGTTATGGTTATCATGTGAGAACTGCATCAGATTCTGTTGAAAACTCATCGGTGATGGCTTGATGTTATTGTTCCCAGCCAAAAACCCTTGTTGATGATGATGATGATGGTCTTGTTGATCATGAAAGCTAGGGTTTTGCTCTTGCATGAAGTAGCCTGAAGCATTCGCAGCAATGAGATCAGAGGAAGACCGTGAAGCGGCTCCTCCTCCTCCGCTTCCAAGACGGAGAACGTCACCGGACTGGTGATCATGATTCTGTGGGGCCCCCATGTGGGACAGACCAAGGATCATGCTTGAAGTGTTGTTGTTGGAGTTGTTGGTGTTTTGTCCGTACGGGAAGTGATGACTTGGCAAAGAAGTCAATGAAGTTGGGTGTCTCGCACTCTCTTGAGCCAACGCGTCACAGAAAGCTCTATGTGTGATGAAACTGTCTCGCCTGTGACACAAAATAAAATAAATAAAAATCAATTCACAATGGAATCTATTGGATCGTCAGATATATATCTCTATACTTTACATATAAAATGATGAAATAAAAGACATATTTCGAAAAGTGAAAGAAAAAATATAAATGTAAGTAGAGAGAGAGACTCATCATGTCACGTAGCTACAAATAGATTCGCGTGTAATTATGGGATCTTGAAAAGTAGATAGAGGGCTAGAAAGTCACTCTACTACTCTATTATACACCTATGTAAACTCCTAACAAGCTTACACACTCACATGTATGATGCATATAACAAAATTGCACGCATATACATAAATAGGAGTACAATGTTGTGTCACATTTCAAGTATGATGATGCATTTGTCTATATATGACTATGTGTACGAACAAATCTAACTCTATCAATATTATCAGTTTATGCAGTAATAATAAACATAAATATTATTAATCAACTCCGGAAAACAATTATGCATAATATATATAAATAAATGGGTATTCAACGAATTCTAAAGGTAGGTGGAAAAAGTTAAGTTTTCACACTGATGTATAGAGAATGATTGTCAAATGAATATCTGAATTTGTCTAATTCAAGATCCTGTAAGTTCAATAAATGCAAGTTGAGCATGTATTCAATGAACTACTTATATTTTTATATATATATTTAAAAAACTAGCTACTTATATATATTTTGCACCACCACATATTTATTCACTTCATTCTATTTATAGAACTCCTCTAAATGCACGCACACACACAAAGACAGCAATGCCAGCCAATACTGAGAAGGAAAAAACTCTATATTCGAAATAATTATTTAGTATATTAGTTATCACTTCTATGCAAATGTATGCCATTTTATGCAAAATGTGTAGGTAGTGAACCAAAATAATATGTGGTGTGTAAGGCTATGGTGCATAGTACACACGAATCATATGAAATAATTATATTTTCGTAAAATTTTACACATAAGAGAACAAACACTGTAACAACAACCTCCCTAGATATTATATAGTTTAGCAGCACGTGAATTGCCCATATAGTATAAGTATAATTTCATATCTAAGAAAAAAAAATCCTGAAAATATATTAATTTATTTTTATGACAGAAAATAGGGCGGTGTTTCCAAGGCAAAAGAATATTAAAAAAAAAAAACTGAAATTGAAATTGGTCCTCTTTGGTTTTGAGTTTCTGCTAGAAAGCATCTATTGAAATATGGCAGTTTCAGTGTCATATATAGATATAGTTATATACACACAAATTCACGTGTGTTCTTGTATCATTTTTAGTTTTTTTTCTAAAATATTTTTAAATAAAAAAAGGAAAACTAAAGTTGCATTTACTGCACGAAAGAAAGCGATAAGAGCATCGAAGACTTCGAGGCGAAACAGAAAGTGAACCTAAAAAAAACCCTAATTCATGAAGAATGACTCACAGACACATATTCACACACATATCAATAGCTTACTAGATTAAATTATAATTAAAAGAGTTTAAAAGATTTGGAATACTTACCGAGAGAAGAGTGTACCACAGTCACAACGATACTCTTTGGTACCACAAGTCTTGGAGTGAGCTTTCCAATCTGATTGAACAGCGTAACGCTTAGAGCATTTATCGCATTTCCACTTCTTTTCACCGTGTTTACGGTAATAATGTTTCTTGATTCCGGTGAGGTCTCCGAGAGCACGTGAGGGGTCATGGTGGACGCACGAGGGCTCCGGACAAAGATACACTTTCCTCTTCACTTCTTTGGTCGATTTCTGTTTAAGCTTCCATGGAAGATTGTGTCCTCTTCGGTGAAGTTGTAGATTCTGTTCTCTTTGAAACCCTTTGTTGCATACTTCACATATGAATCTGTTTGTAGCCATTAGTGTCTTTGGAGATAAAGCTATCACTTCTGCATCGGAATCTAATCAAGAGAAAAATTATTAATTAAATTTTTAAAGTTTTATATTGCATGGAAGATAAATTGAATGAAATCTGAATTTTGAAAAATCAAGTACTAGGGTTTGCTAATTTGCTTATTTCAAGATTTGAAGAATAGGAAAAGGGAGAAGAAAAAAGGACATGAAAAAGGGATTTATCTTTTTCACCAATTAAGAAGTTCTTTTTTAAAAATGATCACATGATTGATAAAATCAAGATTTGAATTAAGAGGTTAATTAATTAACTTACTTGGAGTTCTTGGTTGGTTTCTCTTCTTTTTCTGCGGTGGAGCTTCAAGCGGTGGCAGCGGTGTCTGGTGGTGAGGAGGTGGAGGAGGAGGAGCAGCGGCGGAGGAATTAGGAGGGAGGAGGTGAGATTGATCATCTTGTCGGACTCCAAAGAAGGAAGCAGCGGAGGATGAAGAAGCAGCCATGGATTCTTCTGTGTTCTATGTGATGGTGAGAGAGAGAAAGAAGAAAAAGAAAAAAAAAAGAGAAATGAAATGAAATTAGAGAGAAGAAACTCTTTAACATTAAATTCTTTTTTGACTTCCACTGATATCTTATCTCAATAAAGCCCTAAAATTGGGATATTCCAGATTTTTTAATAATTGTTAATACTTTTTTTAATAGATATAAAATAATTAAAAAAACATAGAAATTCTTGTGAGGTAATAGAAGAGAGAAGTTGAAAGTGACAGGTGAAAAAGAGTGTAGGCTAGTAAAAAGAAAAAAAGAAAAAACTCACCCAATTTTATAGCATAGAGTGTTAAAAGTTCATATTCGGTTAAAAAATAGGGTAAGATAATCAAACTGAATTTAAATCTAGCTTGGTTAATTTGGTATAGTTCTAATTTTTATATGTATGATAATTCTATATGATACATAGGATACTAAAAACTATATTCTTATTTTGTAAATTTTATATAATTTTTGTTTTGTTTGTTACGCACTTAAATAAGAATATTTTCTCTAATTTGGGTGTCGCCTGTAGACACTAACACATATACACAGAGCAATTAATTATTTTCGATATCATTTTTTCTAAATATGTAATTAATTTTAGAAAAAGAAACTATGAGAGCTACAGAGGTCGGTGGACCCAATCCATTTGCCACAAAACGACAGTGGATGGTGCGTGAGACAACCCTCAACAGCTCCTCTCTCTCGCTAACATATGTGAATAATAAATTTCTATTTTTTTTTCTTTTGTTTTTTTTTGGATCTAAAAGGTTTTAGAAAACAATTACCATATTGTAATATGACTTTAAAATAACGTAGAAGAAGATATTTGACACTTACATAAAATATCTATACGAGATTGCTCTTGTAAGAAAAGTTTAGCATCACGAATATAAAAATAAGTTTATGGTTTAATACATCTTAAAGAAATTACATGTTTTTTTTGTTTTAAAAGAAATGAAAATGATGGACTTTGTGCGTATGTAAGATTTAACTAATTTAAAACGTTCGACCATATAATATGTCATAAGAGAAATATCCAAATAAGGTAAAAAAATATTATTTTGAGTTTGAAATAAATTAGCGGTTATAAAACTAAGCGACGACTATGTTTTCATATAATACTAAAATTTTACTAACTTCTAAAAAAAGTCTCCTTTGTGTTTCCAAAAAAAAATAAAAAATAATACAGAAATACGAAATTTAAAACTATAAACTAATTAAATCTCATAAAATTTTATTTTAAAAAATGTTTTAATATATATAGGGACAGATTTCTTGAATTTTCAAAAGTTAATCCACAAAGCATCTAATATTTTTCTTAAATTGTCAAAATAATTATTTGTCACAATCGTCATCATCATCTCATATGGGTCTCTCTTTTTTGGTTTTAAAAAGTTCCTATCATATCATGTATATGTATATGTATATGTATGTATGTAAGTATGTCTGTCTGTAAGTCATGGAAGATTGAATGTGAAAAGAAATATTCCAAAGAGAAAAGAGGACAAAAAGAAGAATGATTGTATAAATTTTTCATGCATATGGTAAAGTAAAAACCGAAAAGGATACTCCAATTTTTTAACTATATTTCTTCGTCTCTTCCCATATTCAAGCAATTAGTTAGAAACAAATTAAATAAATGTATGAATAATTCCCCAAATGATAGATCTCGTCATCTTTTTTTTTATCCATTTAAGATACCACAAAAAAACTATAGTTTATATATCTATGTATATTCTTTAGTGGACTATTGAAAATCAGTCATGTTCTCCAATGAAGGAGATCAAGAAAATCAACCCATTTCTGTATGGGTCTTTGTTAACGTGAGCATGAGTTATATATAAAACTTGTTTAGTAAATCACCATATGATAATACAAAACAAATACGATGTGATTGTTTTATATGCATAATTAGTTTTGTTATACTAAGAATTTTGAGGAAAGGAATATAATTGCCATTCCCGATGATAACAATGACACTTGAACCATATCCTTTCCTCTCACATACATATTCGAACAGAAAATTTCTTTCAAATCAACAGTAAGCAATATATAAATATAGATATATGAACAGAGCTCTTTTAAAATAAAAGATAAGAAAAAGAACTTCACCTCTTTTAGCTCGTCGAGTTTGATGTCAATTTTTGAAGTGAATTTCTATCAGTTTCTTACCACCTCTCAGTATGAAATAGAGGGCCATATATATACATACATATATAGTAAACATATACATAAATGAGTTAAGAGAAAATTTAAGGCGAGTTAATGCAGTTTTGCAAAATCATTAACTACTTTAATTAATTACTTTCAAAGAAAGTAAATTATTGACTAAATTGCAAGTGGACTAAAGTTGTTAGAGTTAATTACCATATATATATATTAAAATTACTTTTAAACGAAAAATATTGGTTATTTTAAGATTTACCAGTTTAACCTTTAAGTGTGAGGACAAAAGAAAATGAAAAATCACAGAATAAGTCCCTTATAGATCCAATCGATTGTTTTACTTTTTAAATCTAACCCTTAATTTTTTCTTGTTAATAAAAACAACCCTTTCATATATAAAACATGTAAATATCAGTTCCAATGACAATTTTCCTAGTAACATTAGCAAATTCTGAAAAGATATAGCCAATGTAGTAAGATATAAAATGCAATCATAATTAGGTCAATCAAACGATTAGATAATTATTTATCCATAAGATGTCAAAGTTTTTGTTAACCACTTTAAACCAGTAATTTTTAATATAATTGTCCAATTGATTTTGATGCTATGTATATATATATAAGAGTACTAGACAACATAAAGTTAAATATGGGTTTATTTTTTATTTTTAAAAGTTGTGGTTGTAAAATGACTCAAATAAAAACTAAGGACTTTTATAAATAAAATAAATAAAAAGAATCAATATATGGGCATTTTTGTCAATTATAATTCACTTTTTGAAACTTTATGTACAATGACTGTTACTATTTTTTATTAACTAATAAGTAAATATTAGTCCACGTGTATGTCATGGCGAGGCTATAAATCTTTTATAGTTATCTTTTATACAATTAAGAACAAATTTGTTTATGTGTAAGTCATGAAAAAGCTGTTAATCTCTTATATCTAATTAAGAAAATATTTATCCGCGTGTAAGTCATGGAGAGGCCATAAATCTTCTTATTTAATCTTGAATACAACTAAAAAAGTATATGGCCGAGTGTAAGTCATGAAGAAGCCATAAATCTCTAATGTCTATTTTAATACAATTAAGATTTTTTTTTCACGTGTAGTTTACTTTTTGAAACTTTCTGCATTATGACTATTGAAAGCTGTTATTGACTATTAAGTAAATATTAGTCCACATGTATATCATAGCGAGACTATAAATCTTATATAGCTATCTTAAATACAATTAAGAACAAATTTGTTTGTGTGTAAGAAATGGAGAGACTATAAATCTCTTTTATCTATTTTTAGTATAATTAAGAAAATATTTTGTCCGTGTGTAAGTCATGGCAATACCATAAATCTTATTATTTAATTTTGAATTACAATTAAAAAGTATGTAACCGCGTGTAAGTCATGAAGATGTCATAAATCTCTTATGTCTATCCTAAATACAATTAAAAATATCTTTCTACTTGTAGTTTACTTTTTAAAACTTTTTGCATAATGACTTTTGAAAATTGTTATTGACTATTAAGTAAATATTAGTCTATGTGTATGTCATGAGAAGACTATAAATCTTTTATAGCTATCTTGAACAAAATTAAGAACATATTTGTCTGTGTGTAAGTCATAATCTCTTATATCTATTTTAAGTACATTTAAGAAAATATTTGTCCGCATGTAAGTCATGGTGAAACCGTAAATCATTTGTGTCTATTTTAATACATATAAGAAAATATTTTTTTACGTGTAAGTCATGGCGAAGCCACAAATCTTCATATCTGTCTTACATACAATAGAAAAATTTGTCCGCGTGTAAGTCATGACGAGGCTATCAAACTTTCAAACTTATCTTGAAGATATTAATGTCACGAACGTTACAATAATAGAATGAGATTTTATTTCCAAATTTGACTTTTATAATAAATTCATTATGAAATTATGTTGAATTAGTGGTTAATTAAACCAAATAATGAATAGAGTAAATATATGTGTTATAGTCTCTGTATATAAAGATATGATAGACGCGAAAAGGTGCTTAAAATTTGACAGTTTAAATCATTAAAAATTCCACATTTTAGACTGTTTGAGTTGAAAAACTTTATGAATAAATGGTCATTAGTAAGTAATTATCAATATCATGTTTATCAAAACAACATACTGTACATAACTTTTTTTTTGTTTCATGCATAACTAATTACAACAATTTCTACCACTTTAAAATAATGTATTGATTGCCGCAACAAGCCTAGGCTCACATAAAAAGAATGGGTAAATGGAGGCCCATGAACAATATTAATAGATGCATACTAACAAAGTGATATTAAAATTGAATCGAGACAAGTGTCGAGGCTTCTAAAGTCAGACACCATTCATGAACAACAACAAGAACATTGTACTCTGTGAGTGGGTTGAAAAACACAACCCGGAGTTGCACAGGGTTCTTCATTGTATGAAATCGAGAAATATAATTGTTCTCGTAGTAGAGCCGCCTGGTGAACAAGATACTATATTTCCTTGTGTAGACTCAGTGGTTGATTGTACCCAAGTTTTAGGTGGAGGAAAGCCTCTAAGCGGAATACCACCAAATTGTTATTCTGATGATGATTATGATGATGTTGATGATGAAGATGACGATGACGATGTTACCTACTGTGTTTACTGATATCCTGTTGATGATGAGGAAGCTCGCCATTTAGCTGATATGGAGGAGGATTGCCGTTATGCTGATATTGATTGATGTGATGATGATAATGCTAATTAGTACTAACTCCTGTGATTTGAGTTAGATTTTTGTTTTTCCTGTCAAAAGTCTTTTGGGGTTAATATACGAAAACATTCATGTTTCATCTTTCTTCTCTTAAACTCTGTTTTTCGGATTCCAATTATATGCGCTTGTTTCTAAGCTCTGCTCGACCTAATATGCTTTTTTTCCAAGGGTTCAAATTTTGTCTTTCATCTAAATCAGTGCTTCATCATCCTTGAGAAGGTGGCCTCATCAAGCTGGTGTACTTTTTCATTTGCACAGGGTTCTTTCTTGTTCGGTTTCGCTGTTGTGAGCGGTTATGTAGTTAGTAGTCTAAGACTACGAGAAATGGCTGGTTGGCGTCATAACTGTGGAGATAATATTTTGGTTAGAAGTTAGAACTAAGAACTAAATATGTCCTCTAATAAGTCCCTTGTACAGTTGTATGTATGGTTTCATGGTTTTTGGTTCTTACTTCTTATATAAGATTTACAAAAATAAAACTATGAGAAGACAAACCTTAGATCGCAAGCAATGAACTTGGGTACGTACAACCAACAAGAAAGAGTCAAACCAGATTCATCACCAACCGTACAAACTTTTCTAAAGAAATTCTAACGGTCTCCTCTGCTTTGTATGCTAGATCTAGGAGCTTCTTTCTGAAATCGACAATTGATTCAAAACACAAAAGTAAAATGAATTCTAAGAAACGATAAGTTGAAACTAAAGGCTAGACCGTCAAAGGGGATGGATAGTGTGAAATAAATAATCCGGCCTCAAATATGATAGTCCTCTCTACAGTTTCTCCACTATCCACAACTTTATCTTGTTTTTCTCCTTTGACATCTTCTGGTACGTCTTCAATCTTTCTTCTTGATATTTTTTTCTTTGAAATATGTTAAAGTTACTATCTATCTTCTTCTGCATGCCACAATCGAGTATCTTCTCCTTACATTTTCTAGCTCGCAGGGCAGTTTCTTCATGGTATCAGACTATCAGTTTTGCTGGTTGCTTCATTTAAATTAACGTAGCCGATTTTTTTTTTTTATAAATGTCTTTTTAGAAGAAATAAAAAACTTCTTTGTGAAATTCTCTAAACTATTTCCGACGTCAATATTTAGAGAAAAAAAGACTATTTTTGGCACAGTGAACTAATGAAGTAGTGAACAAGTCACTGGTCATTAGTGTTATGTATCTCTCTTTAAGAATGATTGATGATTTTACAGTTTTAATCTTCTATATTTCTATTTCTTCGTGTGAAAAAAATCTCAAAACAGTTTCTCTATATACATTGTACCACACACACTTCACTGTTTAGATTCTCCTGGTGGTTCACTCTCTTCTCCAACCTTAGAATCAACCCGCCGAAGTGAATCAAGACTGCAAAAACAAAAACGTTTCATTGATCTCTGAATAACAATCTCAAAGACCGAAAAAATGACTAAAGAAGATAGATTTAAACTACAAAGAACCTGCAATTCTGTGGGACGTTCCAGGTGAAACCAGAGGATTGGTTACGATGAAGTGGTAAAGACTTGAAATCTCTCCAGTCTTGAAGCATGATTCTTAGATCATGAAGCTTACTATCCAAACCAAAGCAGCAATTCGCGTGCATTGTACAAACAAGATTCAAATCTTTGCTTGGTTCACAGAATCCACCGAAATACACTGTGTTCAAGAACCTAATCCTAATCCTGAGTTTCCAAAGGAAAGGATCTGTCTTGATGAAATTTAGAACATCCTGGTCGTGATTTTTGGGGTACTTGAGCCTTGAATCGTACCAGAACTTGTAGAAGCCTATAGTTCGGTTATTGGACCTCACAAAGGTAAATCCTCCATTTGGTCTATTACGAAAATCGTTAGGCTTTCCCATGTAATGGTCACAAGCAATCTGGAAATCACCATCTTTGTAAAACCGCAGAAAAGGGTTCCTGAACCACATCACATCAGCATCCTGGAGAACAAAAATGGATCACTCAATAGAACAACCAAAAACTTTCTTTAAGTCACCAAGAGTGAAAGAAACTTTACCGTGAAAACAAAGTTGTAACCCTTTTCAAGAACAGAGCGAAGGAAATCGATTCTTCTCCACATCATTTTCAAGTAAGAAGGAGTCATGAAATAAGCCTCACCACCAGAGAAATCAACACCTTCTGTTTCAAGTCTGAAACAATGCTTATGCAATTCTTTGCAACGTGAATAGGCTTTAGCATCCAAAGCAATGATCACCAAGTGTTTCAAAAGCTTTCTTGTTCCTTTACCAATTCTAAAACTCTCAAAGAAGAGATCAATCACAGATCCTGGAGCTGCCCAAGCTTCATTCAGAGTTGTCAGAATCACTGTACGATCTTTAGTCGCAGCTCTACGCAAAACTTCTTCTAGCTTAGGTTCCTCAATTTCCTCCTAAGAAACCAAAACCAGAATCAGAATGCAGAACACAATCAAATCAAGAAAAGCTTCAACACATACACAGTAACATCAACAAGAACTTGTGAAATCCAGAAATCGAACTCAAATGCGACTACGATTTCGAATGTGGAGCTATTTCAATGTGTTCATAGCAAGAAACACACAAAGAACACGATCTATCAATGAAATCATCGCAAAATCGATTCCAATTTCAAATCCCTAAAATCGAACACTCCTTTAGTCGAACATCGGATTCATGATAAACACCAAATATAGAAACAATGTGGAAGAACACTCACCGGAGATAGAGACGGAGAGGGAGACGGGGACGGAGACGAGGAAGAATCGTTGAAAGAGGGAAAAATGCGAGAGAGCGTCGAGGAAGAGTCAGCGATGATTCGGAGATAACCAGAATTTCTGTAGAGGGAGAAGCAGAAGAAGATGACGAAAAGTAAAAGAAGAGCTCGGAGTACAGTGCTGGAGCACGGTGGCATTACGACGGAAGTTGCGGCGGTGACGGCGGAAGAAGAACGATTCTCGTCGGAGGAAGAATCGTTGGGTCTCGCCGTCTTGGAGTTGGAGCCAAAACGGTTCGATAGATTCATCTTCGCCGACGTTGACGACGTTGGTCATCGTCGAGGCGGTTATAAGGTAGTTTCAAGTTTTGTTTTTGTTTTTTCAAAAATTTTATTTTCTTTCGAAGAGAAACGGTTACAGCTTTAATTCAAATATTTTATATAATAAATCCGTCGAAATTATCTCTACCGTAGGATTGTCGAGAAGAAAAACTTTTCTACCGTAGGATCTTGAATATAAAACGCAACGTTTATCCTCCAACGATGAAACGCTGCGTTTAATGGATCTATCCTCGAATGATGAAAACGCTTCGTTTTGAAGTCCTTCGAATCATTTTCTCTACCGTAGGATTGCCGACTGGCCAGACTCTATACCGTACGATCTTGAAAATGAAGCGCTGCGTTTAAGGAATTATCCTCCAAAGACAAAACGCTGCGTTTAAGGAATTATCCTCAAAGAACAAAACGCTGCGTTTGGCTCTGTTTGTGAGTCGGTCAAAACGCTGCGTTTTTGGTTTATATGGTTTCAAGTTGATATATTGATCTAAACTTTATTTTCAAGATTTCTACTAACTTTGAATCCTCGGAAAACATAAATCCTAGTTTCAAAAACACATCCGAATATTGTTTCACTGAACCTAATCTAAGAACAAAGATTTGGCTTACTTATTTAGCTACCGAGGAGAGAAATGGAGAGGTTAAGATTAAGATCAATCTTTGAAGAACCAAAGCAATCTTTGGAGACGAATGGTGCTGAACATGTTGAGACTGCTGCTTCACTCGTTTCGCTCACCGATGATCCATTGCTTCTCCAATGATGATGATTCAATGACAGAGACAACGACAAATCTTCTTCGTGTTCTTGTTCCCGCCACTCCTCTGTTCCCTAATGAGCCAAAAAGACCAAAATTAGTCACTAACCCGGATTATATTTGGTTTAAGTTTGAGACTAGTTTCAATTAAACCGGTTAAAGACTCAAAAATCAAACATTAAATGCCACTTATATAAATTCAAGTGAAGCTAATAAGTTTCAATGACAAATAGTAATTAAACCGGACTCAATTCCTTTGGATTTGACCAGTCTCAATCAGACCGGTTAGAACTCTAAACCGGACTTGATTTGGTTTGGCAACATTAAATTTCCAAATGATGAAATGTGTATGTTATATTTAAATAAAATACAGGTTGACAAAAAAAAAAATACCTTGGGGAAATGATGTGATAGAAACGTCGTCGTATCTTTCGTCTTCTTCATGTTCATGATGTGAAGAAAGTCATCATCATCATCATAACCAGACTCTGAAGTCTGCTCTTTTCTTCTTCCTCCTCCTCTGCACCAAAGTAAAAGGACAATTCAAATAAAGACAAACAAAAAGCATAACTTTTTCTGAAATAAAATTAAAAACTTTGTCAGAAAACAATAAGTTTTTAAAAAGAAAAATAAATACCTAAATGAAGAATGTGAAGAAAGAGGAAAAGAGTGAAAACCCAAAAGACAATCATTCCTTGTGTGTAAAGACAAGTTGTCATGAAGATTATCTTCTTCACTGTCTTGTCTTCTTCTTATTGAAGATGATGAGCTTTCTTCTGTCCCCCAAAAAATAAAATTAGTTAATGAATATTCTCTGTTCTATTACTCTTGAAAATAGAGGTAGACATTTATTTTTTAAAAAGCAAAAAAAATATATGTATTTATGACATTTGTCTTATGAATCATGACACTAGAGTCTAGACCAATAGTACATACTACAAACAGATACAGTAAAATAATTAAATTCCATCCATTATTATATGTTTGATGTTAACAGTTCAAATTAAAATCAACGGTCCCATTCTTTTTCCAAATATCATGATTTCACAATTTTTTTTTTGTTATAAGAAAAAAATAATACCTGGTTTCCCCAAAGTGAGCTTTGATCCTCTATACATCTGTTTATATATAATCAAAAGTGATTTAATATTCAACGTTATATGAATGAAACATGAATAAGGAAAAAAAAAAAGATTGGTGTTTTGGTAAAATTTATTATTTACCTGAAGATGGCTTTTGACATGTGAAATGGTGAGTCCCTTCACATCCATCATCTTAAGAACAAGTTTTGGTGTTGCTCCTGTTTCATCAAACCCAACAACAACAACAACAAAATCAAAAAGGTGACTATTATGATTCTTTATGATTACTTTTCATGAAAAAACAAAAAAAACAAACTTTATGAATGAAACAAAACAACAAAAGCGTGAAGGCTTGCCTCAGAAACTTGACAAAGATGATTCTTTGCGATGATGAAGATAACCAATAAGGAAATTTCAAACTTTTTTTAGCATAATCCAAGAAAAATCCAAACTTTATGATAATAATGAAACAAAGTAGCAAAAGTATCAAGACAAAAACTGATTCTTTACTAAAACAAATGAGAAATTTTCAATCTTTTTTAGTTATATCCAAATAAAAATCGTAACTTTAAGATATTTGAATCAAACAAAGACACAAAAGTTTGGTTTTTTTTCTTTCTCAAAAGATTTGAAGAGAAAAAAGTATATATAATAAACTTACGGTGTTGACCACCGAGAATCTCGACGGCGTGAACGAAACAACGGTGAAGATCCGGCGTCCATCTAAGCCGTGGAACCGGAGACCGTACGTAAGGCCTAACTCTACCGCCACCGTGACCGTGAAAGCCACCGCCGTTAAAGCTTCCGTTACCATTTCTCCCACCACACTTACCCATCGTTTCAAGAACCCTAAAAACCGACACAAGATTCGATTTTTACTTAAACCCAAGAACAAAGGTTTGATTTTTTTTGGTTCTGTGAAGAAGAAAGAGAAAAACGAAGAACCCTAAAGGAGAAGAGAGGATTTGAGAGGGTGTTGGGTTGGGTTGGGATTAAAAGAGTAAGTTTTTGTTTTTGGCTCTTTCTAAAAGATGACTGTCTCTCTTTTCCATCTATTCTTTTTGTCTCTTTTTGGATTCACTCATACTTATAATCTCTCTCTATATACATATATATTTTTGCAAAATTCCAAACAATTATCATTATTAAAAACTTTAGAAATTCGGATATTTCATTGTAGTTGTGTTTAATTCGGATTTATGTGGATTTTATTAGATAGTTTTGGTTTTAGAAATACAATAATCTAAGTTAAATTATGTTGTGTTAATGAATAATGATGTTTCATCTTACAAAACAAAAACTACATAAAAAGAAAAAAATATATGAATTGTTAATGACATACGTGACGATTTTGATGATACGTAAATATCGTAAAAGTCAAATTTTTATAGTTTGGTATGGTTTATGGTTGGGTTACTTATTCAGACTAGCAAATAAGAAGAATGAATGATCTACAAGCTGGAATGTTGTTATAAAATTTGTTTATTAAACAAAAAAAAAAGAGAGGTGACATGTGTTTTTTGACCTACAAGGATATATAATCTACAAAAGTAGTAATCATACGAAAATCCATTTGACTTTGGTTACATTAGTCTTGACTCTCGACCCCATATTCATTATTATTATCTTAAAATGTTTTTAAATAGTTATTGAGAGAATCATTGCATATCAACGTACCAGAGAACTACACAAGGCTATATACACAACTTGCATGAAAAAAAAAACATAGATCCGAATATTAGTCGTTTGCCACAGTAAAATTAAATTATGTAAAACCAAAATAAACACACCTTTGTTAGCTGGTCAAAAGAATATACTTTTATCTTGTCATAGAAAACCAAATTTTCGCAAATTAAAACACATAATATTCACCTTATAGGGATTTGGGATTTACCCAAATGAAGAAGTTTCCTCAACAGTACCTCAAACTTTACTTTCTCACTTTTTTCACGATAGGTTTTAGACCAAAACTAGTAGTATAAATTTAAATGAAAATAGCCCAACTGCTTAGCTTTGACCACAGCATAATTATTGTTCCTATTTTTCTCTTTTTGTTTTTTTTGTTTTGTTTTTTAGGGTTTCGTGTTAAACTTTCTGATTTCAATAAATCACAATTTTACAATGGTCCTTCGTTATGTCTTTTGGACCACCGTTTTGACTTCATTCCCCTAATTCCTTTACATTTTCTCCCATTTCCCATTCATTTTTCTTCTTATTCTATTCTTTTTCCCTTCCATATTAAGTAATAATAAAGCTTGAGATAAAAATTATTTATTTCCCCCAAATTATAAAAATTGTCCCCA
This sequence comes from Arabidopsis arenosa, assembly GCA_905216605.1. Lineage (NCBI taxonomy): Eukaryota > Viridiplantae > Streptophyta > Magnoliopsida > Brassicales > Brassicaceae > Arabidopsis > Arabidopsis arenosa. Next base: position 487,488 of record LR999455.1, on the reverse strand, counting down.
TACTCTGGCTCTGGCTCTGGCTCTGGCCTCGGTCTAACACTTTTTCTTCTTATTTTTCATTGTTGTTTTGATGTTGTTTTGATGTACATGGAAGACGAACCAAAACCATCATATCCCTATATGGTAGCCGACAATAATTACTGATTTCTCCAAATTTTCCAACCACGAATTCAATATTTTCATCAACGAATTAATTGTGGACATATTTTATACGAGTAGTATTTTCCTTTTCAAAATCATATTATTTTATCAGCTATTCTACAATTAACTACTTACATTAAACATCAAATACTGTTTTAAATTAATTAGTATGTATTTCTTATAAGAAATTAAGTATGTATATGATTTCACGTAGTATTAGAAATTATAATTGATTTGTACTATAAACTTACTCGTGGATTCACGTGGAATCAGACAATAATAGTAAAAAAATTAACATAAAAACCAAATGAGTATTCACTTAAGAAAACAAAGTTTAATACTAATTTAATTAACAAAGTCGTTGTCTTTATTCCACACAGAAATCAGACATTTATATACCCAACGAAAAAAAACAATCAAATCTACATACAAAGTGAGGTCATTGACTTTAATGTAGACTAATACTGTATGCTTTGCCTTTTCTTCTCATTTATGCACATTCTCTAAATTATTATAAAATCGTGGAATTCTCTGCGTACGTAAATGCCAAAATTTGCTTTAATGATTTAGGAGACTTTAAACAATGGTTTAGAAAAAATTTAGTGTTTGATTAGAAAGTAACTAAAATATCATATTCTATCACCAAATTGTCAAAGACACACGAGTTGCGTATATTATCTATATATTGACTAGAAGAATGACACAAAAAGCTACCTAGGTAATGATCATTGATCAAAATCATCAAGTAAACACATTCCAAAAGGTTTTATTAGCGAAACAATTGGTAGACTTTTATTTTATTAGTGAAAATGGGGTTATATTACCATATTTAATGATTTGGTCGAGTTTTCGACCAACAATTTGAATCTAAGTAAAAAGAAATACCACCTATTTTCCTTATATACAACCTAATATTTTCTAATAAATTTTTCTAACAAAAATATATCAATTTTCCAATTTCTAAGAATATAATTTGAATTTGGAGCCTAAATGACATTTTCTACAATAAAGAGATGTACACGGACACACTTTTTTGGCAATCAAGCTTTATTCATAAAACTGACATAATTTTCATGTGGCACTTAATATCAAGGAAGACTTAGAAATACTCAAAATTTCATTGTTGCTTTGTACATAACAACACTTTTGGAGGATAATGAGTTATTTGATGTAAGATTAATGTGCATGAACCTTGAAAGTTTTTGCATATGTTGAATGACTTTTCATTGTTGGATCAAACTGACATTTAGACATAAGAAATATATAGCTACTTGAGGAATTTTAATGTGATGGTGGTTTGAGTTATTCTGAACAACAGTTGAAATTCGATTCAAATTTAGTGAAGACATATCATCCTAGCGAACAGCTGAAACATGCACATGAAAATTATTTTCAGTTTTACGAATGAGAGTACAATGTGCAGGATGTAGGAGGAATTACAAAATGTTGTTTCTAAATTTCAGAGATCCTTTTGGTTGTTTATTTATCTTTTGTTTTGTAGTGCTTAGCTTTGTTATGGACTTATGGTTGTGATGAGCATTATAAGAGAACTTGAGAGTTGCTACACTCGGATAAAAAATGGAGATTAAAAACTACAACTTTGTTAGGGGCGCTTGTCTCTTGTTCATATATAATCAACAACAATTAATAAAAATTTAATTTTTTTTTCAAAAGTATAGATTTATTTTTTCTTTTCAAAAATATAGATTTATTAAATAGTAAATTCGAATTTTTCTCTAGAAATTGTGATAAAACCTATTAGTTTGCTATGTCAAATCGGCTATCAATGGTAAAAATTGCTATCTAAACACAATTCCATGGTAGGGTAAAATGTTTAACAGAAAATTCAAGTGTCAAAATGTTTATTACTATATATTATCCGGTGATAAAATAAAGGAATAAATGTGAAAGAAAATGGAAGCAATTGAAAATAATACATTAAATGAGTCTGGCAGTGACAAATAGCTCCAAGAGAAATTGAATGAGTAATTGACTGTGGAGGTCCATGATTCATGGCTTTTACCACAATCAAAACATTCAATAATTCTCTTTGTTTGTTTTTTTTTTTAATTATTATAAAACTTTGTAATGTAAGATAATGCAACCCAACTGGATTTTGGACTATAAAGCCATAACATTCTTTTTTGTGTGTGTGGAAAATTTGGATGTGCAAATCTTACCAAACCATTCGACGATTGTCAATATTATTTATTTTTTATTGGGTCAATTTCTTCATCACCCATTGATTGAATTCAATCATAGCACATGCAAGAACAAGGCAAATTCTAAGATGATTAAAATAATATAAAAGGTGTAATCCATGAAACACCTAGAGAGAACATAGAAGAATTAGCCTTTCACACCTAAAATAACATAAAACAAAAGTGAAAGAGAGTTGTTTAAAAGTGTGATTTGGGAATGGTTGGGCCACAAAAAAATTACACAACTAATATATAATTACAAGGCAGAGAATATAATATACAACAATGTACACATGGATAAAATATAGACATTGCATGGTTATGTGAAAAGGTTTAGAGTAGTGAGTGCATAATTATTGGAAGTAGGACCAAACAACTCTTGACTTTTCATCCTTAAGGATTGGAATTAGATTTGATATGTTTTCTTAGCCTAACCTCTTTTATTTTTGTTTTATTATTTTAATTTTTTTTTAACCTCTTCCTTCTCATTCCATGTTTTTTGGTCTTCTCCATCATGGAGATAAACTACAAAGTGGTATACTTCTTTTCTGCTTCTCCATAACTTGCGTATTGGTGATACAAAACGGTATGTGATTTTAGCATTGATAAAGCGGAAGCTTATAGGATAGAACTAGAGATCCGATGATTACCAGTTAGACTTTTAGTATTGCCAAATTAGTGTATTTCGAAAATTTCTTTAGATGCAGCTTCCCGTGTAAATGATTTGGTTCTATAAGCAATTTAAATGAAAAGAAAAATCCTTTCAATCTCATATGTTTTTTCTTCTCAAAGATTAAAGATAGAAAACTAAGAAAAATATTAGTTTGCATCTTATTTTTTTGGGAAACACTTCCAAGTTAACAAGAGTAAAAACAAAAAGATAGAGAATCTTGAACATTCACATCTGAAAATGTAGCAACAATTTTTCATCACTAGCAAGAAGAAAAAGATTGAAAAGCAGAGCCCCCACCTTCTTCACAGTTCCAGAGAATCCCTGTCCAAATATTTTCAGAGTGTGAATTAGGACTCAGAAGAATGAATAAAGAATCAAATCAGGAGAAAACAAAATCATTGTCATGTTGAAGAATCTTAGACAAAACATTTAGGGGTCTGTCTTCAGAGCAGAGAAACTCCCATTGGTGTCAAATCATAGTGGCATATACAATGAACAAGTAGTGAAACACATAAGAACTATATTAAAAAGGAAAGAATCACACAAACATGCAAGAGTACTCAATGGCAAGTGAGAACGAGAAGGTGAGAGACATCAAGCGAATCTTTCTGTAGCTGTTGTGACATTTAAATATCTGTATATAAAATCTACAAAATCAACAAATGTATCTCTTGCAGAATCAATAAAGCAGAAGATATTCAGACACATGTATATAGTTGGTGTTGTAATTTGACAATGCTTATTAAGGATTTATAAGTAACAGTAAGTGACTGTACTAATTCTTAGCCATGAATATCTGACACACAATTTACATGTTCACAAAAGATAGATCAAGTATAAGAAATTCACAGCCTAGAAGTGTGAGAACATAAATCAAACATATAAGATATACTCAAACGAATTGAGTTGTGTCTAGTTAATCAGTGAAACACTCTTGTATCCTTTTAAGGGTCTGTAACACAAAGTCACCGTAACAATTGCTAGCCATGATATATAAGACACAGATTACAAGTTCATAGGACATAGAACAAGCAAAAGAATTCGTAAGCATATAACAAATAGTCTAACGAATATAATTGTGTCCTGTTAATCAGTGAAACACTCTTATATCCTTTAGGGATCTGTATCACAAACTGACTGTAACAATTGCTAGTCATGATATCTGAGACACAACTTACAAGTTCATAGGACATAGAACATGCAAAAGAACTTGTAAACATAAAAGATATAATCTAACGAATCGAATTGTGCCCTGTTAAATCAGTGAAACACTCTTAACATCCTTATTTCGTCTTAATAAACAAGTACCTAAAGGTTTCAGGAAATTAGTGCTACTGATTACTTAAAGACTAATCTATTAAGCTTTGAATGAAAAGGAAACAACATGATGAAACAAAATCTGTAGAAAATCCAGTCAATGATGGAATTATCCTTATCTAAAATTCAGATATCATTGAGATACTTTACAACAAGAAGTACAAATCCAGACCTTTCTCTAAAAGGGTTTGATACAAACTATTGTAATTGTGGTGTAAGAGAAATTTCTTCAAGAAATTGAATCCAATTGTAGTCAAATGTTCACACGAGAGGCAAAATTGTAGCAATCTCATTTATTCACAACGAAACCCTAATTCGAATACGAAGAACACAAAGATCTGATCATGTTGCAGAAACATCAAACCAATTCAATCAAATCACCCAAACACACAAGAAATCGAAACCCTAAATCAAAAGCTATAAACTAACCGGAATCTGGAATCGGCAAATTGGAGAAGGATTCGAATCGAATCCCTAAGCATTAGCAGTTTTAGGGATAAGAGGAACAGCGGCGTTCCCTTGTAGTTTATTCTGTTTAGCCAAAGCTTCTTCTTCACGGATCTTCTTCATCGCAAGCATTCTCTCCATAACAAGCTCATATTCACACTTCTCGTAAACGTGACGCTCGTCTTCACATTTCCATGGAAGGAAAAACTCAGCCTGACGACATTTGTTGAGAGGAATCAAGAGATGAGCGCACTGATCTCTAGAACCAAGTGGTATTTTAGCTGCAGACATCTCTTCTTGCGTTGCGATCATCTTCTTCGATGAACCTGGAACCTCCATTTTCGCGATCCCCAAACCTCAACAATTACTCTCTTCTTCTTCTTCTTTCTGATTGACCCGGACATAGTTAGATTCTTCGTTTCCGGGTCATATGATTGACCCGTTTCATATGGGCCCATTTGATCTAAAAAGCCCATTTGGTTTACTAAGCCCAAAAGCCTTTGTATAATTTCTCTCAATTTAGTATTCGGACCCTGAAGTGTGTATAATATTGCAAATGCGACTTAAACTTTTGAAATTGAAAGAGAAAGTACACAGCAATAACACAAAAGAGATACAGAGACAGTTACAGTTGAAAGAAACAAACTTTTGTTGTATGTAATGAACGGAGAGAGAGTAAACAACATTACTACGAAGCCTTCTTTTGCTTATACCTAGCAGCAGAGAAGAAGTAAACCGCCATGTTCACAAGGCTAAGACCAGCCAAAAGCCAGAAGAAGTAATCGAGATGACCCGAATTGAGATTATCTGATATCCAACCTTCTTGACCATTTCTTGTCGTGAAATAAGTCACGAGCGTGAGGATCAACGAGCTCAAGTAGTTCCCAAGTGCGTTGGTCAGAAGAGCTAAGGCACTGCACAAGCTTCTCATTGCATCTGGAGATTGGTCGTAGAAGAATTCTAGCTGCCCGATGAAGTAGAATACTTCTGCTGCACCGAGAATGAAGTACTGTGGAATCTGCCATAAGACGGATATGGGAACTGGGGCTCCGGACTCGACTAATCCGAGGTCGTTGGCCATATGGAGACGGATGATTTCGACAATGGCTGCAGCTGCCATACAGAGAACAGAGACAAACAGACCGATTCCCATTCTTTGTATCTCGGTGAATCCTTTGTCTACTCCTGTGAACCGTCTTGCTAAGGGAACGATGAACCGGTCATAGAGCGGGACCCAGATGATGACGCTAGCGGTGTCGAATGTCCCGAGTGCTGCAGGAGGAAGCTGGAATGATCCGATTTTGCAGTTCATGGCTCGGCCTTGTTGAACAAACATTGTGGACATTTGTGCGTATACAGCTGAGAAAATGATACCGGAAGCCCAGATTGGGAACATTCGGATCAGAATCTTGAGTTCTTCGACTTGCGTAACCGTGCATAGTCTCCATGAGTTGGAATAATCTCCGGATTTCGATTCTTCTTCAGAGATAACAGCGGCTTTGTCAAGATACCTGCATCATACCGGAATACCTTGTCAAACCAAGCAAAGCTATACGTTCCTGGAAAGCAATTGAAGCGGATTAAAAATTTATACTTGCAATCATCGGTATGCTCGATTTTTCTACTTCCAGCAATAGCGGAGTTCTTGTCTTGTGTTTCATACAGAAGCGTGGGGTCTTCAGGGAGTTTCACAGATGATTTCCGGAATGAAGCGACCACAACTTGGGAAATCCGAGTTATAGGGCTTCCTCCAGGTTTCTGAAACCTATAAAGCGGTGTGCCAAAGAAGAAACTTGCAATGGCTAGTCCCATGAACACGGTTGGTATCCCAAACCCTAAACCCCACCCGCGATTCTCTTGAATCCAAACTAGAAGACTAGATGACACAAGTGCTCCAATATTGATGGAGAAGTAAAACCAGTTAAAGAACGAAGCTTTTCTAACTCGTTCACGCGAGTCCGTGTCATCAAACTGATCTGCACCAAAGGATGAAACACACGGTTTGATACCTCCAGTTCCAAGAGCGATCAGGTAAAGCCCGCCAAAAAACATCGCATACTGAGCTGGTGTAGCTGATGGACAAAAATCACCAATGCATTCCGCTGGCTTCAATGCCGGAACTGAGGCTGAAAGAGTTAACGCCGACATCCCCTAAACAAATACAAAACCAATCAGTAATCAGAGTAGCAAACAAACCAAACCAAACATTACACAGAGGATTTGTGAGAACAATGCTTACGATGAAATAAATCCCGGAGAAACAAGCAATAGTCCAGTATCGTCCCCAGTAAGCATCGGCCAAAACAGCTCCAATAAGAGGAGTAAGATAACAAGTCCCTTGCCATGTAGTAACATTTGTAGCAGCAGAAACATTTCCTTGATGTAGCTTAGTGGTGAGGTAAGTGATAAGATTCCCAGCAATACCATAGTAAGCTAGCCTCTCACAACATTCATTACCAAGAATAAAAGGACAAGCTTTCCAGTTTCCAGTTTTCTCCTTCAATGGTGGGTTTCCATTAAAGTCCACTGAACCATCTTCAGCATACAATTTCGCTTCCTAGTTAAAACAAAATCACATAACATTTTCATCAGTGTGAACAAAAAAATTCGAGCTTTTGATTAGCTAACTAAATCATAACTGTATCAAAGATAGAAAATTTCAAACATTGGAATCATCACCAAAATCAAAAACGATCAAGAACAAGATAAAACAGTGATTACCCAGAAAAGATCTCAATAAACCCAGAAAGAAAATGCATAAGATCAATCTAAAGTCAAGATTTTGAAATTTGAGCACAATCCTAAAGATGCAAAAATCAAAATTTGGTAACCTAATTGATTAACGGAATCCAAAAGATTGAAATTGAACAAAACCTGTAGTATTAAACCTTCTTCGATGAGAGGTCTTGCTTCTTCTTCAATGGAACCCATCGTTTTCGTTTTTGAGCAGAACCAATTTAGATTCCTTACGTTGAAGCTATCTCTATTATACTCTCTATTATTTAACGGAAGAAGACGTGACGGCTTTTTTATTTTACTTTTCCCGGCGACTTTATTTTTAATTGGAAAATAAAAATCAAAACTGATTATAATAATAGAAGTAATTAACAAAACTCATCTTTTACGATTTCTTTACTAATATTATTAATTTATTATGACGTAAGATAGAATTGTGGATTAACCTGTCCATGTCTCAAGTTGTTGATATCACTCTAATCAAGGAATATATATATATATATAAATACCTACATAGTACATACTAAATATTTCTATAGAAAAAAGAATTGACACTAACAAATCCCACAAATTACATAATATATATGTTTTCTTATCGACGCTAATGTTTGATGCAAAAGGAGAGAATGATGTAATCATAAAATTACAGTTCAAAATCTATGGTTCATCAACAAATGATTTAATGCAAATCAAGTCCAAAATTTTTTTAAAAAATTGAAATACAATTCATTCACAAATACATTAAAAAGTGTCTACATACAAAATTTGTAATTTAAGTCTATATAAGTTAATTTTGCCATTTATTGTATATCGATAGAATATTTGGAATATAAAAGAGAGTTTTTTTTAAAGTTTATGCTTTGTTTACTTATTTTTTCTATTATGTGTGATTTCTTTAGAAAACAAATGAGATCTTTGTTTTTTTTTTTTTTGCGATTCACATAGACATTGATTTGTGTTTTTATCACAAAGTCATTCCACAAGTTTGTGCAAAAAACTTCGATCTATCCATCAACTTGAGTCCATAGAAAATATCGTACGATCAGTTATAAATTCACTATTTATTACCCTTTGTAAGAACAATCCTCCTTGTTTTCTACATCAAATAATGTTTTATAAAAATTGAAAACTAAAGAAACATAGATTCTCGAGAAACCAAAAAAGTTTTGGTAAAACAACTTAGTTTGAAAAAATGAAAAAAGAACACAAATGTATGGTGCAAAGAAAAACTAGTCGAAAAGAGGAAAGATTGATTATTATCTAAAGAAACTCCAAGATACTTTGAAAACAAAACATAATTGTCTCGGTAAAACAACCAAGTTTGAAAAAATGAAAACAAATGTATTGTGCAAAGAAGAAATGAAAATATTGATTAGCTATTGCCTAAAGAAAATCCTAGATTCTAAAAAATAAATCTTCGAAAAATAAATTTACTTGTTCAACAAAAGATTTGAATCTCTTTTTGCATTCAGGTATGCTTCGCTAGGAGAGAGAAGTGATGCCGATATCTTGTCCCATCTCGTAAGTCCATATTTTTTCCTCCTAGAACATCTTCATGCGATTTCCACTCGTCCGTCATTAATTAGGGTATCTAATTTTTCGGGAAAGTGTTTGGGATAACAAATGAAGTAGAGTAGATTATATAGGTTTGTGTATGTAGTGGTTTTTACGTGAGAAATTATTTAACGCTGGTTTTAATAGTAAGTAGTGTTTGACCTTGTTTGTTTGCTCATTCAAATGATTTATCTGAATGAAACTGTGAACTGCTGTTCGTTTTTGCGTAAAAATAAGCATCATTGATATTGATCATCTGAATAAGTTTTTAAAATTTAGGCAAAATTTTCAAACTCATTTGGCTAAACCTAACTGGACCATTTAGATAAAAAGATGGATTAGTTAAAAATGACAAATGACTAAGTATACCCCAATTATCCAAATCGTCAACTTGCTTACATAATTCTAAATAGAAAAACTAGAAAATCGCACAAAAAAGTCCACCTCAGTGTATTTTTTGAGAAATTTTCTATTATTCATGTCTTAAATTGTTCATCTCACTTGCACATGCAACTTTAAAAATGATTATACGGTTTATCTAACTATGACCTTGTAATTGAATTTCAGATTGAGTTGTTCATGGTTCATATTGTAAGTCAAAAGACTCAAAGCTAAGAACAAACTCTAATTGCAACTAATTTATTTATGTAGTAAATATATCTTAAAGCCAAAACAGAGGGCCATAACTTTCAATTTTCAACACAAAGGCCCACACAATTTTGAAAGTACACACAAGAGCCTCCATAACTGTTAAATTTGGGCTAATTATGGGCTTCCAACTAAAAACCAATTGGCAATTAGTGGATTGGCCCTAACCCTTTATATATTATTGATTGTCCCATCAAACTTCCGATGTGGGACTTGGATTGTATCTCCAACAATCTCCCCTTCAATCCAAGGACCACATGGATCTTAACACACCTCCTCGATCCCTCACTCGGACCGATAATAAGCCCCTTTCTCGGGCCCCCATTACTCGGGTTTGAGGTATGTCCGTATCCACTTTTCTAGGTCCACCAGAATTTGAACCTTGGGCTCTGATACCATGTTAAATTTGGGCTAATTATGGGCTTCCAACTAAAAACCAATTGGCAATTAGTGGATTGGCCCTAACCCTTTATATATTATTGATTGTCCCATCAAACTTCCGATGTGGGACTTGGATTGTATCTCCAACAAAACGCAAAATAGTTGTAAGCAGAGATGTAGTTTTTGATGAATCCAAGGGATGGAAATGGAATAACCTTGAAGAAACTGATGAAAACGCTGGAACATTCAACATTACTTTTGGAGAATTCGGAAACAATGGCATCAGAAATGTTGAAAATGAACCAAATGAAACAGAGGAATATGAAAAACAGGATAGTGATGAAGAGCCTGCTGAGACAGAAGCTCCAGAAAGACCTGATACTGAAACTGAGCAGAATCAAGAACAATCACAACCAAAACTTAGAAGATCAGGAAGACAAACAAAGCAGCCTGGCTACTTACAAGATTATCTTCTTTTGGCTGAACTTGAAACAGAAAGACTTCTGTTAACTCTAAATGAAGAACCATGGAACTTTGATGAAGCAAAAGAACTAAAGGAATGGAGAGATGCATGTCAAGAAGAAATCTCATCTATAAACAAGAACAAAACATGGGATCTAGTTTCTCTTCCTGCAGACTCTAAGGCAATTGGCCTAAAATGGGTATTTAAAATCAAAAGAAATTCTGATGGTAGCATTAATAAGTACAAGGCAAGATTAGTGGCTAAAGGATATGTTCAGAAACATGGTATAGACTTTGATGAAGTATTTGCACCAGTAGCCCGCATTGAAACGATTAGGTTTATCATTGCTTTAGCTGCATCAAAAGGTTGGGAAATTCACCATCTAGATGTAAAGACAGCATTTCTCCATGGGGAATTAAAAGAAACTGTGTATGTGACACAACCTGAAGGATATGTGATCAATGGTGAAGAGAACAAAGTATATAAGCTAAACAAAGCTTTATATGGACTGAAGCAAGCCCCAAGGGCATGGAACAACAAGCTGAATCAGATTCTTATGGAGTTAAAATTTGTGAAATGTTCTAAAGAACCATCATTATATCGGAAAGAAGAGAATAAGCAAGCTCTTGTCGTGGCAGTCTATGTTGATGATCTCTTGGTAACAGGTTCTAGCTTGGATGTAATTTTCGAGTTTAAAAGAAGGATGGCCACAAAATTTGAGATGAGTGATTTGGGAAAACTTACTTACTATCTTGGTATAGAAGTAATACAACATGAAGCATGAATTATGCTAAAACAAGAGAGATATGCACTGAAAATCTTAAGTGAAACCAGAATGGAGGAATGTAATGCAGTTCATACACCAATGGTTGCAAATCTGAAGTTAAGTAAAGCATTAGAAGAAAGGAGCATAGATGAAAAGGAGTATAGGAGAAATATCGGATGCTTAAGATATTTACTTCATACAAGACCTGATCTCTCATTCAGCGTAGGAGTTTTAAGTAGATATATGCATGATCCTAAAGAATCACATGGAGCTGCATTGAAGCAGATTCTAAGGTATCTACAAGGAACAAAATCCTATGGTCTCTCGTTTGGACGAATGGATAAAATGGAGTTAGTAGGATTTAGTGACAGCAGTCACAATGTTGATGAGGATGATGGAAGAAGCACAACAGGCCATATCTTTTATCTAAATGATTGTCCAATTACTTGGTGTTCTCAAAAACAAGAAACAGTGGCTCTGTCATCTTGTGAAGCTGAGTTTATGGCTGCAACAGAAGCTGCTAAACAGGCTATTTGGTTACATGAACTTCTAGGAGAAATCGTTGAGAAATCTTGTGAAAAGGTGTTGATCTTAATCGACAACAAGTCGGCTATAGCACTCACAAGAAATCCTGTTTTCCATGGACGCAGTAAACACATCCATAAGAGGTATCACTTCATTAGAGAATGCATTGCAAATGAACAAGTTGAAGTAGATCATGTTTCAGGGGATATACAAAAAGCTGACATTTTAACAAAAGCTTTAGGAAGAATCAAGTTTAAAGAGATGAGGGATCTTGTAGGGGTTCAAGACATATCACAAGAGGTTCTCAAGCTTAAAGGGGTGAATGTTGAAGTAAGCTTGAGTTAGAAGCTTATGGTTAAGAAGTTAACTAGAGTTAGAAGTTAACTTGAGTTAAAAGGTTAAAGGGTTTAGGAGATATCTACAATCCAAATCATATCTTGTATAAGTCGGTTTATAAACATGTCGGTTTTAAACTAGGGTTGATATTATGTGTATAAATATGAGATGCCAAGATGTGGTATTCCATATGAGTTGAGAGTTTGAGAGATTGTGTGAGACCTTTGTTTTGAGTAAGTTTCAAAGGTAATAAGAAAAGTTGTTCTTATAAACACAAGTCTAAAGGGTTTTACTTAGGGTTCTTAATCAATAATTGGTATCAGAGCGCAAGCTTATTGTGTTAAGAAACCCTAAAACGTGAAACAAGATCAAAACAGAGGTCGTGCTCTGTTTTAGGTTGACAAGATGGGAGATATAATCCCTGCAACGGTTAAGGAAAGCGTTTCCTCAACCATCAAATGTCCGATGCTCACAGCTACGAACTATACCGTCTGGTCCATCAGGATGCAGATTGTTCTTAGCGTGAATAAGGTCTGGGAGACCATCGAACCTGGTAGTGATGACCAAGACAAGAATATCATGGCTCGTGGACTCCTGTTCCAATCAATACCAGAGGGTCTTACCTTGTAAGTCGGGAAACTTGACACATCTAAGAAAGTCTGGGATGCAATAAAATCAAGACATGTTGGAGCTGATAGGGTAAAAGAGGCTAGGTTACAAACCTTAATGGCAGAATTTGAAAGAATGAAGATGAAAGAAAGTGAAAAGATTGATGATTTCGCAGGAAGACTTTCTGAACTAGCTACAAAATCTGCAGCCTTAGGAAATAACATCGAAGAAAAGAAACTTGTCAAGAAGTTTCTAAACAGTGTACCACGAAAACGATACATCCACATCATAGCCGCTCTAGAACAAGTACTTGACCTCAATACAACAACGTTTGAAGATATTATAGGAAGGTTAAAAACATATGAAGAGAGAATCTGTGATGAGGAAGAACAGAGTGATGATCAAAGCAAACTCATGTATGCAAATCATGAGTCACAGCCATATAATGAAAATTTTAATGCAAACAGAGGTAGAGGACAAGGAGGTAGGTTCTACGGACGAGGAAGAGGAAGAGGTAGGACAGGGACTCAGAATCAAGGAGGATTCAGAGACAGGTCAAAAGTTATATGCTATAGATGTGACAAGAACGGTCACTTTGCCTCTAATTGTCCTGAAAGATTGCTTAAACTTCAAGAAACACAAGAGAATGAAGAAGATGAAACTCAGATAGCAGAGTTAATGATGCATGAAGTTGTATATCTTAATGAAAGAAATATAAAACCAAGTGATTTCAAGACTAATATGGATAATGACAAGACTTGGTACCTAGACAATGGAGCAAGCAATCATATGACAGGAAATCGAGGTTATTTCTCAAAGATTGATGAATCTATTACAGGAAAAGTTAGATTCGGAGATGATTCTAAGATTGATATAAAGGGCAAAGGTTCAATACTTTTTGTAACAAAGAATGGAGAACGCAAAGTGTTAGCTGATGTCTATTATATTCCTGACCTAAGAAGCAACATTATCAGTCTTGGCCAAGCAACAGAGTCAGGATGTGATGTAATAATGAAAGAAAATTACTTGATGCTCTATGATAAAGATGGCCAACTACTAGTAAAAGCATTAAGATCAAAGAATCGACTCTACAAAGTTTTAATGGAAGCTGAGGTTCAGAATTGCTTACAAATTGAAAAAACCAGAGAATCAAGCACATGGCATGCTAGATTGGGTCATACTAACCTTGAAAATATGAAAACAATGATAAAGAAAGAGCTAGTCATCGGCTTACCAAACATTCAAGTTGAAAAAGAGATGTGTGCTTCTTGTTTTCTTGGAAAACAAACAAGGAAAACATTTCCACAAGCAACATCATTTCGTGCTTCATGTGTCTTAGAGCTTGTTCATGGAGACTTATGTGGACCAATATGTGGTCATTTTTGCTCAAAGAAAAAGGAGAAAGCTTCAACAAATTCAAAAGTTTCAAGACCATTGTTGAACAAGAAACTGGACTGAACATAAAGACTCTAAGAACTGATAGAGGAGGTGAGTTCATGTCTCAAGAATTTCAAAATTTCTGTGAAACTTCTGGCATCAAGAGACACTTGACAGCGCCTTATTCTCCTCAACAAAACGGAGTGGTAGAGAGGAGAAACAGGACTCTTATGGAGATGACAAGAAGCATTTTAAAACATATGAGCATACCAAATTACTTGTGGGGAGAAGCAGTGAGACATGCTACTTATGTCATTAACAGAGTAGCAACAAGAACTTTAAGTGACAAGACTCCTTATGAAGCATTCAAAGGAAAGAAGCCAAACATAGAACATCTGCGAGTATTTGGCTGCACTGCGTTTGCAAAAGTAGAGTCTAATAATCTAAAGAAGCTTGATGACAGGTCCAGAACGTTGGTATATCTAGGAACAGAACCAGGCTCAAAGGCCTATAGACTATTGGATCCAACAATAACAATAAACCAATGCCTGACAAGAGATATCATAAGCAAAATAAAAAGAGATCAAGCCTTTTTGTGAGTGTATTTGACAGAGAAGAAGACAAAAACCGGTATGTTAACACTTCCAAGACAGACCAATAGCCAGAAGAAGTAGTCAAGATGTCCATTGTTAATGTTGTCTGAAGGAATCCAACAATCTTTGCCGCTCAAATACGCCACAAGGGTAATAATCATCGAGCTCAAGTAGTTTCCTAGTGTGGTAGTGAGAAGAGCCCAAGCACTACACAAGCTTCTCATTGACTCTTTGGTTTCTTTGGTTTCTATCTTTAAGAATTCTACTGAGCATTGTGTTAATTAACGGAGTTGATATATTTCAAATACGAATGAAAAAAGCGAGTCATACAATTTGATTTTCATTCTCAAGTTATTGGATAATGAACTTAAAATGGCCGGTTTTTATTTTTCTCTATGAAAGAGCTACAAACTTGCTAAAACTTCAATGGCAAGTGACAAAACTTGGAAAATAAGGACATACTAAGCCGTAGTAACCAGAAAAATACAAATGACAAACTGAAGAGTTGGGATCAAGATCGAGGGCAACGAGATTATCTTGATAGCGAAGTGAGAGAATGACTTTATTGGTGTCCCTAGAGATGGTTAAAGGTGTGAGAGGCTGCCAGGTGATACCACCAAACCAAGTGGAAGTAGAATGCAAATCAACCGAGAAGATCCTCTCCCATGTGTTGGTGTCTTCAATTCTCCACCAAAACTCCTGCTTGCAATCTTTCTTCAACTCAGAAATACAGAGACGACCATCAAGATTGCATAAACCAATCTTGTCACCAGATGCATCATGGGTAATAAAAGGCGGTGTTTGGATGACTTGAAACATCTCTGTATGAATATCGAAAAGTATGAGTTTGGTTTGTGTTGTTGCATATCCTTGTTCATCTCCCGTGAGCCAGTAGAGTGATCCGTTTGCAAACACTGGCCTCTGACTGAACAAGATCTTATGATGATCAAGAGTATTAGTATTCACGAACCTCCATTTTTTTCCCTCTAAATCCAAAACCTCGCACGTAGGAGGAGTAGCAGGAGAAGTATTATACATCCATACTAGTTTATAACTTCCATTAACGCTGTCTTTCCCAAACCCAAACTGAGAACATGACATGATTGGGTCTGGAACAGGATTTGGATCTTGAACTGGCTCCTCCGAGTTTGGATTCATGTATATACAAAGCCGTTGAATTCTCGATAGAGGGAGTTGTATGAACATTGTTGTGGCCGGATTCATAACTTCCACTGCTCTTTTAGTGTCGTAGAAGCAGATAAGGCCATCACAGCTCTCGGAAATATCGAGAAACCCATTAAATCCTTGGAATTCGAAAGCTTGTTCATCTCCCTCAGAAGCTGACGTCTTCTCCAAGGCAACTGTTTTTAAAAACAGAGTGTCCTCCGCACGATCTTCAAAATCATCACAGACAAAAATGAGTTTGCATCCTTTGCTTTTCTCAAGAGCCATGTGTCTTTCCCCGAAATCCTTGGACGTGATCAGAGTTCTCCAGTATTTCGACACACTTTGAAATCTCGTGAGCGATTTCACCGGAAGCCTCACCATGATTTCTTCGACGATTTCGTTAGGTATATGAATTTTCTCAAACTCTCTTCTTCTTCGTTTGAGTTTCTGAGTTTTCTCCATCGATTTAATTTCTCTTTCTACTTACTCTCGTGAATTCAACGGCGCAGAATTTATAACTCCTGTCTCCGATGTCCAAATTTCAGCAGGAAAACGAACGCGTCGTCATAAGTGAATATTCTAACGATATCCTAGAGATATACTTATCATTAATTCTAGAGATATCTTTATCAAGTATCTTGTGTATCCCGTAATCATAGGATCTAACTCTTTGTATAAATGTATCACATCTGCATCAAGCAATCACAATTTACAATAAGCCCATAACCTAATACTACCAGTAACACATCTTCTCTTTGTTTCCATTTCCCAAACCGTTTTGTTTACCGGTTTACATCATCAATTGGGCCTAGATGAGCCCATAGTTAAATTATTCATTTACCTTTTTCATATCTTCTTCTACACGAGCCTATAATTCAATTTTTCATTTATCTTCCACTAAAACATAATTCCGCAATTTTTACGGTTTTGATAAAAAAAAATATACTTTTGTAATTTTGCGGTTTGGCAAGAAACTATTAAATCGTGGAAAACCGGTTTCTTTGTTAGATTCTGGAGGACAGAAACAACGAATGTAGAGCTAGGAAGCACGGAAGCTTCGTCGAAGGTCCGCTTCCCGCTTCGGAATCTTAGTTGGAATCGGAAGCTCTTGGAAGCTTTTGGAATCTCGCTTCCATAGCGCTTCCAAAAAATCCACTTTGGAAGCTTGTTAGAAGCTTACGATTCTATTTTGGAAGCTTGCGTTTCCATTTAAAAAATTTGAAAGTCACATATTAATAAGAAACATAAAATTAATTTAAAGTATTTTTTACAATAAAAAAGAAACCAAAACTAATTTAAAATTTAAAATTTTTTGCATACTAATTTTTGTATTTTATTTTTAAAAGATCATGCTTAACAAAATAACCACGACATGAACATTTATTTGAAAAATATTAGAATGATTAATTGAATTAAATAAATTTCGAAAAACTTGAATTCGATGATGTTCTTATCGATAAAACGGAATTTAAAACTATTTTATTTGATAGAATTAAGAAAATGAAAATGAAGATAGTGGTATAAAATTTTGACTTTGAACTAATTTTTTTATTTATTGTTAAAATAAACTATTTAGTTTTTATTTGTGGTGGAAGTATTGAAAATTTATGTATTAAATTTGTGTGGTTAATTTTATATATATATATATATATATATATATATATATATATATATTAATTTCTATATACGCTTCCAACACGTACCCATTTCCTAAAATTTCTAAAAAAATCGCTTCCACGTTTCCAAACGCTTCGCTTCCGCGTACCCGCTTCTGATTCCATGCAACCTAGATGTAGAGAGAGAGTGGGTGGAATCAAAGTGCAATGATATGATATATATATATATATATATATATATATAGTAGTTTAATGTTCTTTGTTATTTTTCTTAGAATATATGTTAAAGAGTATTTTTAGGTTTTCAAGAATTTTTTTTTTTGGTAAATCGTGTGTATGAAAGGGTAATGTTTGGAAAATAAAGTATTTTTTTTTTGTGCAAAAATAAAGTATTATCCGACAATAGTTATTAAATGTAGGACAACAATTTTTTTTTGTATTTTTCTTCCAAATTTTTTTTAGGTTTGTTTTCCATTATTATCCATGGCTCAAATTGTAAGAGTAACATAACTCAAAAATTGTAAGAACAAATCTCTAATATGGAATTGTGTAATTTATTTACGTAGTATAAATATATCCTAAAGCCAAAACAGAGGGCCATAACTTTCAATTTGCAACACAAAGGCCCACACATTTTGAAAGTACACACAAGAGCAGAAGAAGAGATCAAGCCTTCTTGTGAGTGTATTTGACAGAGAAGAAGACAAAAACGGGTATGTTAACACATCCAAGACAGACCAAAAGCCAGAAGAAGTAGTCAAGATGGCCATTGTTAATGTTGTCTGAAGGAATCCAACAATCTTTGCCGCTCAAATACGCCACAAGGGTAATGATCATCGAGCTCAAGTAGTTTCCTAGTGTAGTAGTGAGAAGAGCCCAAGCACTACACAAGCTTCTCATTGAATCTGGAGATTGCTCATAGAAAAACTCGATCCTCCCAACGAAGAAGAAAACTCCAGCAGTGCCCATAAAAAAGTACTGAGGGATTTGCCAAAAGATGGTTAATGGAACAGTGTCTCCACTTTCCACTAGATCAAGATCTCTCGCTAACTGTAACCGAACCGTCTCAACGATAGCTGCAAATGTCAAGCTCAAGACAGAGACAAAAAGACCAATCCCCATTCGTTGTAGATCAGTGAATCCCTTTGCTAACCCTGTGAACCGTCTCACAAAGGGAACGATGATGCGGTCATAGATTGGGACAGATATGAGAACACTTGCAGTGTCGAACATCCCGAGAGTAGCTGGAGGGATTTCGAATGAGCCGGTGGTTCGATTCATGGACCGTCCTTGTTGAACAAAGAGAGTGTAAATCTGTGAATGGAGAACTGAGAAGATGATGCCTGAGGCCCAAATGGGGACCAAACGTAATAGAATCTTAACTTCTTCCACTTGAGTCACGGTACATAGCTTCCACGGATCGGTGAAAGGTTCGGATTCCGCGTCTTCTTCTGATATGATTGCGGCTTTGTCAAGAAACCTGTACATTGATATGAACAACCGTTTGTTTAACTAATGAATAGTCTAAAATGCTCAATTCAAGATAAGAAATGAGAGGGAAAAAGATTTTCTTGTAACCGTCCGTGTGGACTATCTTGCAGTCTTCAGGGACCTTGAGATTCGATTTACGGTATGCGGCTACAAGAACTTGGCAGACTCTAGTAATCGGGCTACCTCTCGGTTTCTGAAATCTATAAAGCGGCGTGCCAAAGAAGAAACTCACAGTAGCAAGTCCCATGAACACGGTAGGTATCAAGAATCCCAATTCCCATCCACAATTCTCTTGAATCCAAACTAGTACAGTAGATGAAACAAACGCACCAACGTTGATGGTAAAGTAAAACCAGTTAAAGAACGAAGCTTTTCTCACTCGTTCGCTTGGATCGGTCTTATCAAACTGATCAGCACCAAAGGATGAGACACATGGTTTGATTCCACCAGTCCCAAGAGCTATAAGGTAAAGACCTGAAAATAAAACCGTAGACTGAACCATTGTTGCTGGTGGACATAGAGAGCCAATGCATTTCGCTGGTTTCAAACCCGGAACTGAAGCTGATAGTGTCAATGCAACCATTCCCTAAAAACCATATCAAAGAACAGAACATCAAGCAAAAGAACATAACCAAAGCCTTTAATTCAAGAAAATGCTTACAGTGAAATAAATGGCAGAGAAACAAGCAATAGTCCAATATCGTCCCCAATAAGCATCAGCTATTAAAGCACCAATAAGAGGAGTGATATAACATGTTCCTTGCCATGTCATAACATGTCTAGCAGCAGAAACATTAGTCTCATGCAATTCATTTGTGAAGTAAGTGATTAGATTCTTGGCAATTCCATAATAAGCCAACCGTTCACAGCATTCATTGGCTGCATCAAAGCATAAATACCAGTTTTTGGATGTTAAAGACAGAACATGAGAAAACACAACAGGTGAAATAAAACAAAGGGTTTATACCAAAAATGAATGGACAAGCTTTCCAGTTTCCTGTTGTCTGCTTCAATGGTGGGTTTCCATGAATATCTATTGAACCATCTTCAGCATACAATTTCACTTCTTGAACTTCAAGAAGTGACCTTTCTTCATCAATGGAACTCATTTTTTACTATCTCATGAACATGACAATCTTCACGTAAAGCTGATTTAAGTTTCTCAACGAAGAATCAAATAAAATGATTCTCCCACTGACCAAGTTGTTGTTGGTGGTGTTGAGTGGTCACTCACCAGTCACCACAGAACCACATTTTTAAAGGTTTTTCTTTTAAAAAAGGAGGAATATAAAACCAAATTATCAAACTTTATTAATCTGATTAGACTTGAGCATTAAACAATAAACACAACAAAATTTATCAAACAAGTTACAGACTTCTAAATCTAAGAACAGAGAAAAAAACATGTATAAGAGATTCAACAACTTCGAGGAATGATCTTTTGTTTTTGAATTGATCGTTGGATTGTACTCTGTCTCTGACGCATAAGTCATAATAAACTAATTTGTTGTTGTTAAACTTAAAACACGTTTTAATTAATTGTGATTGGGTCTGTTGGGCTTTAAATATTAGTGGGTTCCTTAATTGTGCTTGTTGGGCCAGTTTTATGACCTCCCCAGAACTCGGATATAAAATATTTTGTTATATGATTAAGCAAATACATTTTTATTTTTTGAAAAGCACCAAAAACAATTTATAGTTTTATGATCTTAATTAATTATAATCAATACTGAGGACTATAATGCAAAATAAAAATAGTTTTGAAGTAAAAAAATTTTTTTTTTTTGGAGAACAACACTCTTCAACCTCAAATGTGAAGTCCTTTTTGGAAAAACTCTAAATCATAAGATCGTTTTGTATATTGGTTTAGCAATTTAACTTTAGAGATATATTTTTCACAACTTAAAATCAGTGGGGATAGAAGATACGACTCAGGCATCCAAATGTGGTTTGCTTTGAGAGGCTCTTAGGCAGTTCCTTTAGCAAACTCTTATTCATCTAACTTTCAAACAAATGTCGCACTTGTTGTAAAACCGTGATTTTTTTCTTGAATCTAATTTAACATTATATTCAAAAAAAAAAAAAAAAAAAAAAAAAAAACAAATAACGTTTTAAATTATGGATTAGTGATTTTGTCTCTAAATAAAAATGTTGTATGTAAAAGGAATAGTTTTAAACGTCGAAAACTTGTTATTGTCCATAATAATTTAACGTTGAACTATTGAATAGTAGTTTATCATTCGGTGATTCGGTCGCTAATAGTTGACTAGTACAAAGAACAGAGCATGTTTGAATTGGCCATTTCAAAATTCGTGTTGCAATAATTAAGGAAAGTCAGAACTTAGAGAAGTAAACCGGTGGCGGTTACTCGTTTTTGCCGGTTCGGCGAATGGCGTCTACATTTGCCGGTTCCCATTGACTAACGCGTTTGACAGTGACTTTTTATACTCCTTTTTTCCTTTTTTTTTTATTTTATTTTATTTAATTATCTTCCAGCTATGTCCATTTCACTGCCGCTTAATTACGTATGACCGCCATTATCAAATAGTATTTGACTATTTTCTTTCCAAACAAAACCGATTTTTTTTATATAAATTCAAAACCATTTTTTAACTACTGACAAATATAGTATTGCTTGAATAAAAAATAAATAAAAAAAGAATGCAGCCCCAATAAAGAAAAGGAAAATTGTATGTAATATTCTGAAATCTGAATAGTCGAACTACTGGAATTGTCTTTAGAAATAAATTTTATTTTATACATAAGATGAAGGATTTTTGTTTCCTGTTTCAATTTAAAATATACTTATGTACATTATATATATATGTATAATGCTAATATTAAGAGATTTTATTTTGCAAATGACGACTGTATTTTTTTTTTAATATGAAAAAGTATCAGTGAATGATTTTCAAGGGGGAATAGTGTGCAGATTTTATTTAGAAAAAGGTAAGAACTCTATCTTTGATTTAATATTAAAAGTTACAATTCTACTGTGTATGACAAAAGATAATCTAGAAACAATGCTTTAGGTTCTAGTTGTATTCAACATAATTAACCCAAGCTAAGGCTAGTCTAAAGCTAGTCTAAACATGTGGGAGGTTTGATTAATCCCCTAACTTTATTTGTTTAGGTCAGACCATGGGTTTGATGTTTATTTGAATTTTTATAGTTTAGAGATGGTAATACGAGATCTCCCAACAAAAAGTCAAATGTTCTTTAGCGTTGATACCAATATATGTTCGAATTTGGTTTCTAGCTTATTTACGGTCTAAATTACATTGACAGCAAAAAGAATCACGAAAACAATATAATCTAGTATCTATTCACATTTTACGCGTTGGTAATATTCACATATATATAGCTGTAAGTGTGAAATTGATCAAATCACGGGAGATGCTAAATAAACAAAATCAAAATCAAAATTATATTCATTACAATTCAACTTTTCAATATATTTACTTATAATTTTTCAATAAAAAAATGACAGTTTAATAGAATATTAATTATCAAAAAAAAATAGTCGGAATTTGTAGACGATAGTAAACAGTATTTATTGTGTAAAAGTATTCGTGTTTTTAAAAGTATTAAAATTCATTGGTCTTCTTAATATTATAATAAAGAAAAGTCATTGGTAACGAAAAGTTAGAAAAAGGAGCACATAAACAACGACCAGCGATGCTTCCCTTTCACGTTGCAAACACGAAACGAAGAGACACATTCTCTCCACTATATATACCATTTGCTCTTCTTCTAATTCCACACATTCTTCTTCAACTACAAAACAAAAAACATTACACATTCTTTCTTCTTGTTCATTTCACAACCAAAAATCAAAGTTCAAAAAAAAGATGGTTTTGTCTAAGACAGCTTCGGAATCCGATGTCTCAATCCATTCAACTTTTGCTTCTCGTTACGTCCGCAACTCTCTTCCACGGTAACAACTTGATACACAATCTTTTTACGTTCTTTTGTCTAATGTTTTCAAAAACAATAATAACATTTAAACATATACTATAATTAAGGACATTTTTCGTTATTTTAACTTAAAGTATTATCATTTCATCATTAGATTCGAAATGCCTGAGAACTCAATCCCAAAAGAAGCAGCGTACCAAATCATCAACGACGAGCTAATGCTCGATGGTAACCCGAGGCTGAACCTAGCCTCCTTTGTGACCACTTGGATGGAGCCAGAGTGTGACAAGCTCATGATGGAGTCCATCAACAAGAACTACGTCGACATGGACGAGTACCCTGTCACCACCGAGCTTCAGAACCGATGTGTTAATATGATTGCGCGTCTCTTCAACGCGCCACTAGGTGACGGTGAAGCTGCCGTTGGTGTTGGCACCGTGGGATCGTCGGAGGCGATTATGTTGGCGGGTTTGGCTTTCAAGAGACAATGGCAGAATAAGCGTAAGGCCCAAGGGCTTCCTTATGATAAGCCCAACATTGTAACCGGAGCCAATGTCCAGGTAAACCAAAGCAAAATTGAAAATTTCAATCCGGTTTACGAATTTGTTTTAATTAAACCGTAAAATTAGTGATTTCGGTTTAGTTCTATGATTGACTCAATTTCTGGTTCAATACAGGTTTGCTGGGAGAAATTCGCAAGGTATTTCGAAGTGGAGCTTAAGGAAGTGAATCTAAGAGAAGATTATTACGTGATGGACCCTGTAAAGGCGGTCGAAATGGTAGACGAAAACACAATCTGTGTTGCGGCCATCCTCGGTTCGACACTAACCGGTGAATTCGAAGATGTTAAGCTCCTCAACGACCTCCTTGTCGAGAAAAATAAGCAAACCGGGTAACTAAACCAAACCGATAATCAAGCTAATTATCGATTTTAACCGATTCAAATCCGGTTTAACGTTTTTTTGAAAACGCAATTTGCAGATGGGACACGCCGATCCACGTTGACGCAGCAAGTGGTGGGTTTATTGCTCCCTTCTTGTACCCGGAGCTGGAGTGGGATTTCCGGCTACCGTTGGTTAAGAGTATTAATGTGAGTGGTCACAAATACGGTTTGGTATACGCCGGTATCGGTTGGGTTGTATGGAGAACCAAAACCGATTTGCCTGATGAACTTATATTCCATATCAATTATCTTGGCGCTGATCAACCTACCTTCACACTTAACTTCTCCAAAGGTACATTTCCATAACTTATATATAATTTTCGATATATTTATGGTCTCGAATTGTTTTATAGATTAAAGATTTTATCATGCTTGTAATAAAATAGGTTCAAGTCAAGTGATTGCTCAGTACTACCAGCTGATTCGTCTTGGATTCGAGGTAAATGATAACTCAAAATGACCAAAATAGCAATATTTTTACTTTTTTTTTAAAAACCAAATGTCAATAAAGAACTAGAACGTTCTATATTCAAGTTGTTACTATGCTTTATGACTAGGAAATTTCAAAAAACCGAATAATTTTTTTAAGAAATGGAAATGTAATTTGAATTAAACGTTCCTAAATTGACTAGTTTTGGTGTTGTGGAATTAATAATGTTTTTCTTGTTTTCTTTAGGGATATCGCAATGTGATGGATAATTGTCGGGAAAACATGATGGTGTTAAGAAGAGGATTAGA
The DNA here is from genome assembly GCA_905216605.1 of Arabidopsis arenosa. Taxonomy (NCBI): domain Eukaryota; kingdom Viridiplantae; phylum Streptophyta; class Magnoliopsida; order Brassicales; family Brassicaceae; genus Arabidopsis; species Arabidopsis arenosa. The sequence goes on along the minus strand of LR999455.1, from coordinate 462,848 downwards.
GAAAACGGGACGTTTTAACATTGTTTCTAAAGAAAATGGTGTTCCATTAGTGGCGTTTTCTCTCAAAGATAGTAGCCGCCACAACGAGTTCGAGGTAGCCGAAACGCTCCGCCGCTTTGGCTGGATTGTTCCGGCCTACACGATGCCCGCGGATGCGCAACATGTCACTGTCTTACGAGTTGTTATCCGAGAAGATTTCTCTAGAACCTTAGCCGAGAGATTGGTAGCCGATTTCGAGAAGGTTCTACACGAGCTCGATACGCTTCCCGCGAGGATTCACGCCAAGATGGCTAATGGAAAAGTGAATGGGGTTAAGAAGACGCCAGAGGAGACGCAGAGAGAAGTCACGGCCTACTGGAAGAAGTTGTTGGAGACTAAGAAGACCAACAAGAACACAATTTGCTGATAAAATTATTTAATAAACTAATATTATTATTTGTTTTGTCCTTAATTACGCTCCATTTGGACTTTTTCTTTCATGCTGTTTGGATTATTTTTTTTTATTTTTTTTAAGTTTTGTGATTTGATATTGCTGATGAAGAGTGATTTTTTATGGATTTAATACTAAATAAAAGAAATAAATTTTATTGTTTTTATGGGTATGTAATAACGTGTTTTCTTCTTCTTCTACAAAAACATTTTTCTGTGTAAAAGAACAAACAATGACACATAATTGGCTTAACCATTACCTAAACAATTTTATAGATTCACGAGTTTAATTCAATATTTATATATATGTTGCAAAAAATTCATAATTAACTTTGTCAATATTTATATATTGTAAAGTTGAAATATTTTTTCAACGAAAACGTATAATTGAAGCTTTTTATAACATCTTTCTCTATTAAAATTAAGTGTATGTTTATTTATTGGAAACATATGCTAAGGCATGGTAATATTTCGCATTGGTTTTTACTGAAAAAATAAGATCTCTTTTGTTTTTTCTTTCACGCTGTCACCACCAATTGTATATATACTTTTAATTATTTGTAGTTTAAGAATCAAATATTTTTTAAAAAGGTGATAAGGTGGCCCTCTATATGCAGTATTATTTCAGAAAGATGTTAGAGCCATTTTTAGACATCAGTCTATAACAATAAATTTAGTCCTAATTAGTATTTCTTATTCGTTTTGCAAACAAATTTAGAAATTTTAATATGAAATCGAATTTATATATTAATTATTTTGTTTTTAATAAACTGATAATGTGTCATTTTAGTTGGAGAGATTTCATTTTAGTATTCTATAGTATATGATATAATATGATTCGTTTTTAAAGTGTCAATTGTTACAAGTAGCCCATAATTTTGCTTCTGGTTATGTCCCCAACTCTATTCCACGGTAAGAAGTTGAAACACAACTTTATTTTTATTTTTTTTACGGCAAAAATACAACTTTATTTTGTATGATGCGTTTATTATAAGTTTATAACTAGTACTCCCTCTGTCCCATTTTATTAGATGTTTAGACTAAAAGCACATAGATTAAGAAACAATAAATGTTTTCTCATTTATGAAAATTCAACCAATAGAAGAAGATACTGCATAATTAAAATAATTAAAAACTATTAAACTAATATAAATCATGCATTGAAAGTAGAGAAAATCTTATATAATGGAACAAATAAAAAGGCCTAAAACATCTTATATATTGGAACAGAGGGAGTATTATATTTCTAAAACGCATCGTAGACGACGACGCTACACGGTGATTTGACATTTTGATTTTATATTATACAGTAGTTTAAGCGGGTCTAAATAACTCGGGCGTTTAGGCAGATTCTAAATTCAAAATTAATTTTAAATTTTTTAGAAAATATATTACTATTAATTTACAAAGAAAAGAAGCACTAAACTCGTGTTTTAAGGGGTAAACATTTCTTGATTAGTTGGGTGCTGATTCTCATAGACACTTTAATTATTTGTTTTGTCAACATACCCACTTTCATTAATTTCGCCGTTTCAAGCATCACTCGCTCCCGCTAATTATTTGACCATTGTTTTTATTTTTGTTTTATTTTATTCGTCACGTATTTTATTAATCGTCTAAATCGATCTATATATGAGTCCTACAACTTTATCAACTGCTTCTGATGAATTTTTCTCTATTATATAAACCATAACTATCTCGATAGGATATAGGGACCTAACATATTACATATACAAACAAGAGGCCGATATAGTGTAAACCCGAAATCAATGAGACAATTTTTACGTCACAAAGCAAAACAAGAAAGTGAGACAAACTAATATGAAGTGGATTAACCAATATGATTTGCAACACACAACATAATTTTTTTCCTCTTTTTTTTTTACTTTTTTTTTTATATAGTATGTTCTTTGATTTTCTATTTTGACAACCAAAAGAAATATGATATGTGTGATGAAACGAGGAGATATTTCTAAAGTAAAAAAAAAAAAGAAGAAGTTCATGCGATGCCAAAAGAAAAGAAAGAATTTTAGAAATTTAATATGAAAACGAATTTCTATATTTGTTTCTATAAACTGATAATGTGCAACTTAAGTTGGAGAGATTTCATTTTAGTATTCTATATGATGATATGATATGATTCATTTTAAGAGTTTTAATTTTTAAAAGTAGCCTATACATAATTTACTGGTCTTACTATTTTAGTAATGAAAAATCATTGGTGATAAAAAGTTATAAAAGGATGATAGGAACCATTAAACCAGCTATGCTTCCCTTTCACGTTGCAAACGAAACGAAGAGAACCATTCTCGTCACTATATATACCATTTGCTCCTCCTCTTCTAATTTCACATATTCTTCAACTACAAACAACAACATAACATTGCACATTTTTCCCTCTACTTTCCTTTCACTCACGTCAAGAAGATGGTTTTGTCTAAGACAGCTTTGACATCCGATGATTCAATCCATTCAACTTTTGCTTCTCGTTATGTCCGCAACTCTATTCCACGGTAAGAAGTTGAAACACATTGTTTTTCCTGATGTTTTCATTAGTAACTAGTGTTCTAAAACGTAGCCTAGACGACGTTACATGGTGATCGAATGGTTTTAAATAATTCGGGGACTCTAGATTCAAAATTTGATTTGAATTTTTTATAGAAATAATTTTTTTTAATATAAAAGGATAAGATTTCACAATTTTTGAGTATATAAGATAGCAAACTAGATTCTAACGAAATTAACTTTGACATTACCACTTGCACTACTGAAAGATCCGAGCATTATGTGTGTTACTATAAGAGGTATTTTTTTAATTTTATTTTATCTTAAGTTAAATGTATCAATTTTTCATTAGATTCGAAATGCCTAAGAACTCGATCCCTAAGGAAGCAGCATACCAAATCATCAACGACGAGCTCAAGTTCGATGGTAACCCGCGGCTAAACCTGGCCTCCTTTGTGACCACTTGGATGGAGCCAGAGTGTGACAAGCTCATGATGGAATCCATCAACAAGAATAGCGTTGAGATGGAACAATACCCTGTTACCACCGACCTTCAGAATCGATGCGTTAACATGATTGCGCGTCTCTTCAACGCACCTCTAGGTGACGGTGAAGCCGCCATTGGTGTTGGCACGGTGGGTTCATCGGAGGCGGTGATGTTGGCCGGACTGGCCTTTAAGAGACAGTGGCAAAACAAGCGTAAGGCCCAAGGGCTTCCTTATGATAAGCCTAATATTGTAACCGGAGCCAATATTCAGGTAAACCAAAACAAAAATTAATGAAATATTAAACCGGTTAAGGTCTATGTTTGACTCAATTTCCGGTTCAATACAGGTTTGCTTGGAGAAATTCGCAAGGTATTTCGAAGTGGAGCTTAAGGAAGTGAAGCTGAGAGAAGGATACTACGTGATGGACCCTGAAAAGGCGGTAGAAATGGTAGATGAAAACACTATCTGCGTCGTGGCCATCCTCGGTTCGACGCTAACCGGAGAATTCGAAGACGTTAAGCTCCTCAACGACCTCCTAGTCGAGAAGAATAAGAAAACCGGGTAATTTAGTCATGGACTTTCAATTCAAAACCAATTAACGAAGAAGACCATTAATCTTATATATTTGCTTAGAAATATCACAATTTCTAATGTGAGACATTCAAGCATTCTAATATCAAACCGATAAACAACAAAAACTTATAATAAATTTAAACCGGTTTGGGTCCGGTTTAACGTATTTGTAGATGGGATACGCCGATTCACGTGGACGCAGCGAGTGGTGGGTTTATTGCTCCGTTCTTGTATCCGGAGTTGGAGTGGGATTTCCGGTTACCGTTGGTTAAGAGCATAAATGTAAGTGGTCACAAATACGGTTTGGTTTATGCCGGTATCGGTTGGGTCGTATGGAGAACCAAAACCGATTTGCCTGATGAACTTATTTTCAATATCAATTATCTTGGCGCTGACCAACCCACCTTCACACTCAACTTCTCCAAAGGTACATTATCATAACTTATATATAATTTTCGTTATATCTATGGTCTCGAATTGTTTTAGAGATTAAAGATTTCATAATGCTTGTCTAATTAAACCAGGTTCAAGTCAAGTGATTGCTCAATACTACCAGCTGATTCGTCTTGGATTCGAGGTAATTAAATAATAACTCAAAATGACAAAAATAGCAATATATTTTAATTTGTTTGAAAACCAAATGTCTATAAAGAAACTAGAACGTACTAAATCAAAAAAAAAAAAAAAAACGTACTAAATCCAACCTTACGTACTATTATCAAATTGTTACTATGCTTTATGACTAGGAAAGTTAAAAAAAATATGGTGTTAATTATGATTTAATTTATTTCAAAAATAACAAAGAGAAAACTCAAATCATATAGAAATTTAGATTAAACGTTCCTAAACTAACTAGTTTTGGTTTAGTGGAATAATTAATAATCGTTTTGTTTGGTTTAGGGATATCGCAACGTGATGGATACCTGCCATGAGAACATGATGGTGCTAAAACAAGGATTAGAGAAAACGGGACGTTTTAACATCGTCTCCAAAGTAAACGGTGTTCCGTTAGTGGCGTTTTCTCTCAAAGACAGTAGCCTCCACAACGAGTTCGAGGTGGCCGAAATGCTCCGCCGCTTCGGCTGGATTATTCCGGCCTACAAGATGCCCGCAGATGCGGAACACGTCACGGTCCTTCGAGTTGTGATCCGAGATGATTTCTCTCGAAACTTAGCCGAGAGACTTGTCTCCGACTTCGAGAAGGTTCTACATGAGCTCGATACGCTTCCCGTGAGGATTCGCGCCAAGATGGCTAATGGAAAAGTTAACGGCGTTAAGAAGACGGCAGAGGAGATGCAGAGAGAAGTCACGTCTTATTGGAAGAAGTTTGTGGAGAATAAGAAGACTAACAAGAACACGATCACCAAGTAGTGCTTGGTTCAATGTTTGGTCCGATGCTTGGTCAATGGGTGCATGTATTTGCTGATGGTAATATTTAATAACTCGTCAATATTACATGTTATGCTTCATTTGGACGTTTTTTTTTTTTAATAAGTTATGTGATTTGATGATATTGATGATGAGTGTTGATTTATAATGTATTTGAATGAAATAAGTTATAATATTGTCCAGCAGTTTCCCAATCAAATGTTGGTTCTTACTAATTTTATGATTTCACTCTAAAACTTTTGAACTTTAAACTAATTTAAAAACAACCAAAATAATAAAGAATTGATATCTAGCATAAACCTATATATACGGGAAAACGATCTATTTCCCCACGAGTACAGGCTACATTTTTTTTTTTTTTTTGTGTGTTTCAACTTTGAAGGGTCTTTGAATAAAGATTGTTGAAAAAGTCGAATTCTTGAAGAAGTTTCGCGAGCTTCGTGGTGTTGTCTTCCTTAATGTTGGCAGGTACTTTCTCTTCGTACTCACTAGCGCCCATAATCTTCTCTATCTTCTCCTTTTGTCTGATCAAAAACGAAACAACAGATTAGTACTGTCTGATTCTGAACAAGACAAAGGATTGGACTCTGTTCTTATGTGTTGAAAACTTACTTCTGTAGCTCCTCAATCTTGTTTCTGATCTTTTCAGCTTCAGCTTCTGCATCAATGGCTTCATCCACTTTGATATAAACCTTGAGGTTCTCGTTAATCGTTTCAAAGGCAGTTCTAGCTAATAAGGCTGCTTGTTCTTCTCCTCCTTTTAGCACAACCTATAATAGTTGTGCACATAACTTTGAGAAAAACAAAAAACAAAAGACAAAAAGAAACATAAAGTGGATATGAAGATCAAGTCACCTCTAAGGATGAGAGATTTGCAAGTGTTCTGATCTCTAACTCATGAGATTGTACAATCTTTAACGTTAACTCGTTTTCACACAGAGCAAATGTATGCAACCTGAGAAGAAACAAGGTAATAATGTAAGAAAACCGAAGAAAATTGGCGGTATATCCTCGATAATTAGCCAGTCTCTGACCTTTCTTTTATCTGTTTCTCTAGCAACTCTGCTCTCTTTGCTCTGAGATATTTCACAGTCATCAGAATCATGTCCATTTCGGTTTCCGCCTTTTCGTTTCTCCAGTTCTGTCATTAAAGAGTTTTTAGAAACCGAAAAAATGGATAATAGATTCAGAAGAAGATGTTAGAATCAGAGAGAGACCTCAATGGGAGATGGGTAGTCACATATCATGATAGACGCTTTCCGTTCACAATCTTTAGGCCAAGGTAATCGTTGCCAAAGCTCTTCGGTAACAAAAGGCAGAAACGGGTGAAGCAATCTCAAACCAGTCTCTAGACAAACCCATAGAGCATGTTGTGCATGAGTCCTCTCTAAAGCATATTCTGGTTTGTTAAAATAAGGCTTGATTGCTTCAATGTATACATCACAAAGTTGGTATTGCCACCAAGCGTAAACCGCGTTGGCTGCATTCGAAAACTCGTAAGCATTTAATGAATCAACCGTCTTTGATATCGCCTTATTTAGTGACGAAAGAATCCATTGGCAGCTCAATGGCATGTTTTCGGGACATAGAGTTAGCAGAGGTGTATAATCATCGCCAAGCTTCATCATCGCAAATCTCACCGCGTTCCAGAGCTTATTACACCATTCACGGTAACCAATCACTCGGAGGATATCCATATTTATTCTATCAGACTAGAAAAAGAAACAAAAACAAGTCTATAAGATCATTTTATACAAATGAAAGAGCAAAGAGTCCATGTGATGTAATTGGTACCTGAGCTGTGTAGGATACAAGTGCAAATCGAAGAGCATCGGAACCACATTCAGGGATACCATTTGGAAAATCCTTGGCATGTCCTTCTTTAGCAGCAACAAGCTTCTTTGGATCTAAGATACTGGTCTCTAACCTCCTATGAAGACCCGCAAGAGTTTCACCTTTAATGACTTCAAGTGGATCAATGCCATTTCCAAGAGACTTTGACACCTTTCGTCCATGTGCATCACATACCATAGGATGCATATAAACCTTGCTAAAGGGAACTTCACCAGAAAGTTGCATACATAGCATAACCATGCGAGCAACCCAAAAGAAGAGAATATCATGACCAGTTTCAAGAACAGAATTTGGATAAAAAGCTTTTAAGTCATCAGTTTCATCTGGCCATCCCAAATTCGATAACGGAGAGAGACCGGAAGAAAACCATGTGTCAAGCACATCAGGATCTTGAGAGAGCTCGAAGTTCTTCCCGGAGAATCTATCATCAGCCTCTTTTTGAGCTTCTTTCTCGTTTCTAGCAACGATCCAATGGTCATTGTAAGAGCCAAAATCTTTAATTTGATCTTCTTCTAGAGTTGCATACCATGCTGGTATTCTATGTCCCCACCAAAGCTGTCTCGAAATGCACCAGTCATGTATCTTCTCTAGCCATCTGTAATTAAGATCCATTGTGAATGTTAATCCATGTTTAGTTGAAAAAAAAGAAAAGAAAAAACAGAACAAAACTTGTTCATCATAATGACAGAACCTTCTCCATTCTGCTGTGTACTGCTTTTGTATAAACTCTAGCTTCTTGTTTTCATCATTGATAGCAACATCAAGAGCTTTCTTTCCCATCACATGACAATTCACGTACCACTGAGGCTTTATCATAGGCTCAATAACATCTTTAGTTCTTGAACAACGTTTAAGTTCCATTGTGTTGTTTTCGGCACCTCTGTACAATCCCTGGATATAAGACAATTGCAGGTTAGTATAAATATGATATGTTAATGTTACACAAATATACAGAAATGATTACCTTCTTCTTCAGAGCTTCAAGAACGGCTTCACGGGCCATAAAGCGTGGCATTCCCGCAAACTCAGGCCCGCCATTAGTATTGATCTTTCCATCATCAGTGAATATGTTTATAAATTCAAGATTGTGGCGCTTTCCAACATCGAAATCATCAAGATCATGAGCAGGAGTAATCTACAAGAGAAGAGCAAAGTACTTTTGACTCGGCAAGTACAATAACTTAAAAAAAAGTATGATAATTTTCGAGCTCATACATACCTTAACACAAGCAGTACCATAGTTTTGATCAACGAGTTCTTCATCGCAGATAATTGGTAACTTCCGTCCACTAATAAACGGATGCACCGCAAACTTTCCGTGAAGATGCTTGTATCTTTCATCATTAGGATGAACAGCAATTGCAGTATCACCAAGCATTGTTTCCACTCTCGTAGTGGCTACAACAACCTCTCCCGAACCATCCTCGAGAAGGTAAGCAAATGAAGTAAGAAGACCAAATTCCACTGGCTTCTCATATCCAGGTACTTCTAACAGTGTCCTTCCTTTGATCTCAATGGGAGTAACCTAGAGATGCAGAGCCATAAGAAGAATCATGTAATTTAATAATCATAGAGCAAACCAAAGTTGTTAATTACTTACCTCATCTTTAGATATGGCTGATCTTAGACTACAATCCCAATTAACAATCCTATTATCTCTGCAAAGGTAAACAATATTGTTGCCTTCAGGTTAGTGTTTTCATCTACAACAAGATTCGTGTAGCTTATTAGAGATTTAAAAACATTTACCTATAGATAAGCCCTTCCTTGTATAACCGTACAAAAGCCTCAGTGACAGCTTTTGATCTTTGCTCATCCATTGTAAAACACTACAAGTTCACATATAGAAAACACACTTATGTATAAGTTAGCTCAGAAAAACATGTGAAGATACAGAAGATATCACTGAATTTTACCTCACGAGACCAATCAAGAGAAGCACCTAAACGCCGTAGTTGTGTCATGATTGTATCACCAGACTGGTTCTTCCACTTCCATACCTATCGTGTAATCATAGAATAAGCACGAGATTTCATTATAAGGAGAAAGAAAGAATTACTCAGTACTGCATATGAAATTTTAAACTCACTTCCTTAACGAATTCTTCGCGGCCAAGATCATGTCTACTCAATCCTCTTTTAGCCATGATCTCTTTCTCAACCACAACCTACATTGTTGTATTCAACAAGATTAGTACTACTAGTTATGACCAGTTTTGACATATATCCCTACATAAACTATCAGGAGGAAGAATCTGAAACAAGAAAATTCACAAACAAGTATACTAACTACAGACCTGTGTAGCTATACCAGCATGGTCAGTCGCAGGAACCCACAAAGCATTAAAACCAGACATTCTCTTCCAACGAATAATCGTGTCCTGCATCAGTCAAAGCAAATTATAAGTCTGATCCTTTTTCACAAAAAGTAACAGAACTAAGAATCTTATGAACCAAAACCTCTATAGCTGATGTTAATGCGTGCCCGGTATGCAAGATTCCAGTCACATTAGGAGGAGGCAGAATCTGCAAAACATGTTAGTATGAAAATTAACAAAACATTAAAACAACTCTCTAGACTATAAGACTAAACTCAAAAAGAGACTTACAATAACAAAAGCTGGTTTGGAACTCTTAGCATCAGCCTTGAAAAAGCCAGATTGCTCCCACCATTCATACCATCTGACCAAAAAAAAAACAGATTTTATCAAACATTGGAACAAATATCAGTGTTAATTACAATATTCTTCACACTTACGATTTTTCAACAGCCTCAGGACTGTATTGTTTAGCCATAAGTGGAGATAACTTTTTCTTCTCACCAAGAGGAGTCTCTGGATCAACAAAATCCTCAGGATTCTCTTCTGAATCAAATCTTTGAGCACTCTTCTTCGTAGTCTTTTTAGTAGATTTGGTTCCATCTTGTTCTTGTTTTGCCTATAACAACAACAATAACCTAATCAAATACGTTCGACGATAGTTCCAAAACACATAAAGAAACCACCACTTACCTTAAGTTCTTCAGCTAATTTTGCTTTCTCCAAAGCTTTTTGCTTCTTTTTTTCCTTTTCTCTAACCTATAGTAATAACACATTCATGGAATGAATCAGATTCTACATGTAAATTCTGGCGGGGAAGAAGAAGAAGAAGTGAAACCTTGTCTTCATTCTTTATCTTCCTTTGGAGTTCCTTCTCGGTGAGGATCTGCTTCTCCGATTGAGACTGCAAATTTTAAGCAGAGACCAATACATGATTAAGATGAAACAAGGGTCGAATATAACGATGTACAAAAAAACAAGGTCAGTGTGTACCATTGATTAGTGAAGCTTGAGATGTACGAAACCCTAGAAAACAGGAGACGTGCCGCGTACGTACGACGATCAGAGTTTCTTTAAAGTGTCGTAAATTTCAAAGTTTGAAGAAATTAGAGAGACCAGAGAAGAAGAAGAAATTGAGAAGACGACATATAACGTAAACGGCAAACCCTATTTTGTGATTTATAGAAAAAAATGATAAAAATTTTAATTGGAGAAAATATGGAAGATTATGATTTTCCATAATTACTTATTATTTCCTTAATCCCTCTTATTTGATTTTTGTTTTCCGGAATATTGAAACATGGGCCAAAATTTCTATTTAAAGCAGTTTGGGCCAAAAAATCTAGATAAAGGCCCAACTATACCAACAACCCTGTAAGGGCTGAGGGAAAATTCCCGAATCGAGCCCAAAATGTATATCTTGGGCAAACATATCCTTCTTTTAGCTAAAGGCCCAACTACACCACCGTTAGATCTCAAACCATGCAACAAAGGTTTAAGATATTTATTGTTTTCCTTTTTATGATTTTTTTTTTCTAAAAATATATAGCTCACTATCATTATAAAATAATTATTATCACTTAGAAAGAAAGTCCCGAAACAACCAAGTCGCCTTGATCCGATAGTGAAAAAAGTTTTCGCCACCTAGGTTAGAATAATATTGGCTATCGAGATCGAATTCTAACATGGTTTCTTTGGTCTCAAGATTAGTTTTTAGACCTATAAAATTTTTAGGATCACCTCAGTTATCAAAAAAAAATTGCGAACGCTTAGACAAAAAAAGAAGAAGTATCCAATCCATTTATTTTGTCAAGTATGAAAAAAAAAATCAATATAAAGAAGAACCCTACAAAAAGAACCAAATTAGTTTCTTGTTTTGTTTTGGACAAACAAAATTAGTCTCTTTTTTTGTACATGAGAAAATACATTCCTATTTTAATTATTAGAGGCGACCAATTAAAGAATGTAGGTCCCTGCGAATAATACCGGCGCAATATTTTTCGTCTTTTCTAAATGGGCCCCACAAGCGTGCCTACATTTGGGCCCATTAAAAAAAAATTCGTACTCGGGGGAACATGTCTAGAAACTGATTAATTGATAAAAGTAAAATACATACTGACAAAAATGGAGGAAACATTACAAATGAATAGTATTATATTTTTAGATACTGATATTAAAACATATATAGGTTTTAAATTGTCATTATGATTATACACACAATCACATTAAAAAACACACTATAGTCACATCACTATTTGAATTTGTATAGTTTCAAATAGTTAATTGTCTCGTGGTTCTACACAAAAGCAGTTTTATTATAACATTTTTTCTTTTGTTAATTTTGTTTTCCAATCAAAAAATGTATTTTCCTTACAAAATAAACATGGAACGAAAAGAACTCAAAAGAGTTTATTATAACATTATAAAAATTACTATTGAGTATTCTACCTCTAACAATATTCAATCCAAACTAAATCATTTCTAACGACGATTCTAATAGTATAACACTACACGAACACGACCAAACTTATTCTATAGTAATAGTGATTACGTTGCTTCGACAGTTGCAAGCATTGCTAACAATTTCATCATCCTCTCAATTCAAATCAAATCAGATCAAGTCAAATCAAATCATAAATCATAAATTAAAACAAATTGAAATAAAGGGATGTAATAATGGAAGAAGGTAAACGTGAAAGGACGTGACACGACCCCACCATTGTGAAGAATGAAGAAAAAAATCCAAAAAAGCATACAAAAGAAGAACGGTTGTTCACCAAATCATAAGCAAAACAGAATCAAGAATCAAAGACTTTTAAAATAAAACAATAAACAGAATTTCTCCTATATGTCGAGAAAAAAAAAAATTCTTCTCTACATGACTTTTTGGTTCAAATAAAGAAAAAAAGAGAAGGAGATATTAGTATATTACATAACTCATTATTGTCGTTTGAAATTGAGGGAATATGGTTTAATGAACTGCTACACTACTTTTTCAGAATGTTATAATTTTATGACTTAACAATTCAATTACGTTGTTAATCTTGTTTGACCGTAGACATGTTCTTTTTACTGATGTTGATATCAGCAGTGAATAGTAAAACATTCAACATGATAACAGTAAAAATCAATATCGTTGTCGTTTAATTTTGATCACCAATAATATGTTACCACCGAACTAAGTAACTAACGTTAGAAAAACAAACACAACATGATCGTCATTACTCAGAAACAGTTAAATGAACGTGTCTTATATCCCTTTTTAATCATTTTGTAAGAATTATAATTTGATAAGTGATCATATACTATAATGATGATCTAAAATTTGCAATAAACATGTATAACTCTTTATAAAATAAAAAATAAAAAAGTCTAAAAAAGCTTTTTCAAAGGCAATTCATATGCACACACGATTACGACAAATGACTTACATAAGTTTCAAAATAAAAATTTTATTTCGCAATATTATAAATAGATGCATATATATATACTAGATTTTAAATTCGGGTTGTCAACCAAAAAACTTCATATTGGTGTAATAAGATTTTGATCACGTAATCAACCATATCATATCAAGTAAGTTAAAATTGCCGACAGTTTATACTGTTCACATGTGATTTTTTCTTATTCTAGTATATACTTTAGTGAGTCAAGTTATAAGATTTATTTACTAAATTTGCTTAAAGCGGAACTGTAAAAATTAACAGCATGATGTGATCATAACCTTTAAGGCTTTAGCCATTATAAGGTCCCCCATCTAACCAAACCCTAACGAAATTCAAACACTTGTACCTTTTTCTTAACAAATGAGGACATTGATGTTAACATTGAAATAAGTCTACTGATAAAACATTAATTAATTTACGAGTTAGATACATATATACTTGTCCAACACAAATTTTAATTTAGTTTTAACTGCCTGAATAATTGTTTGCTTTTCAAAGTTAATTATTATGAAAGTCATTTAAGTGGCGAAATCCTAGAAATATGTTAAAAAATATAGTTCTGTAAATTTTTATAATTGAGAATATATGTGAACTGAATAAACAAAGATATATATATAAAAAGTCATTTGGCCAAGACATATGTAGCATAATGATTTTTGTGCATTACAAAAATATTTTAAGAAAATTATATTTTCTACATTTGCATATCTCAAGAAGGAAAAACTCTATCCATCCAACAATTTTTCTTTTGCTTTACTTCTTTTTCCGTTGACTGTGTCGAGTACAAATTTGTCTTCATCTTCCAAACTTCTCCCCTACTTTTTTTCTTTAGATTTTTTTTTCCAACTTATTGTTTATTCTGAATTACTTTCACTTTAGACACACAATCCACCACGATAAATAGGCAGCCACTTAAGTTTTTGTTTTACAAAACAATCAGCAAATAATTCAAAGTTCAAAAAGAAAAACACAAAAAAAAATGAGTGAGCTTCTCTACTCTCTCCCTACTTGGGATCACCATAACCTTGGATCACTCTTCAAGCCTGACTTCAATCTTGGTATATATATACAAAAATATATATTATTTTTTTCAGTCTTAAATATAACACATACCGCGTATATATATGTAATTTTTCAATTTATATTTTTGTATCGACGTGCATGTATGAATTTACAAGTTCTTCAAGATTTTTTTTATAAAGGATGTTTATGTATGCAAAAAATTGTTTTTTCTTTGTTGATAATTACATATGAAAAGAAGTATAAAAAGTGCAATGTGTGTGTTTAATTTGCAGATACATATGGATTCATGAATGGATCGCCGGAACAGATTTTCCGATCACCGGAGATGGATTACTCCGACGTCTCCACAGGTTACCTCGAAGACGCAATTATCGAATCCGGTGAGAGAAGCAAAAAGAGACGTCTCTTGTTCGAGGATCCGTCAATATCCTTGAACGATAATTCGCAGGTTTGTGTAATTTATGTATCATAATATTGTATTTGAATTGTTTCCTAATGATATGTAATTTTTTTTTCAATATAATTATCATTTCCAAATGATTTGGTAACAATATATATCTAATTTATTTGAAATTTGTTGATTGTTGAATATGTAGAACGATTGGGGCCTGCATGAGAGTTATAGCTGTTTGAATAGTCAGTTTGTCACTCCACATGTTAACAAAGGTGAGACCTATACTTTTGTTTTAATATTAATAATTTTTAAGATATTAGTCATTTAGAATTCAAATGCATGGTACAACATATGAAAAAAGGTTACTTGAACTAGTTGTCGGATATAAGTTTGTGTTTTATACATTCAACTGACCAACGTTTTTTCTTATTTACCGCTATTTTTGTTTTTCTTAAAAACAAATGAATAGCACTTTTAAAAAAAGTTTTGCTTTTCATCTTTGGTAAATCATTTCGTCCAAACATCACTGGTTTTTAACATATTTATGGTCCCAAAAAAACTTCTAAATAGTTTGAGACGGTCTTGTTTCCAAATGACAGTAAATTTTCTTAAAGTAACTAATTTTGATCCATACGTTGATTCGATTTTCACCTTTGATAAATTTGATTTTATTACAATGACTAAAAAAAATAAAAGCTTTTTAATTAATAGTTTTACTAAAATACAGATGAACGTAAAATTGGAGTCAGTTACTTTGAAGAGCCGATATCGACCGTTTACGAGTCTCCCGACACTTCTGTTTCTTCCGGGGAAATTTTTGTCCGAGAAAAAACTTTAACCGAACCATTCTCATCCAATTGTGGTAATTATAAGAACAAAAGACTTATCACGAAACTAGTGTACCCATTTGGATTGGTGAAACCAGGTGGTCGAGAAAATGATGTAACCCTAAATGATATCAACGAGAGAATTTTGATGGCTCCGTCTCGACCAGTTCGACATCCGGTGGGAGACTTTGCCTCTCGACCATGCGTCTCTGGCAGCGGACCAGGCCTCTCCGGAAAAGCCGTGGTGGCTCTTACTAAGATCCAAACACAAGGGAAGGGTACAATTACTATAATCAGAACTAAGGGGTAAACTGTGTAATATTGGTAATTAGTTGGGGCTGTTATGTGTAATATAAATGACGTTTTAGAAAGCCAAAGTGATCATTGGCTATGAGAGAAACTTTCAACTTTTGTATAGAAAAGTTAGGCAAGGTAAATTTTGAAAACGTTGTACAATATCCGGTGGATTATTCTAATGAGAATAGTTAGTTATATTATATTTTTTTGAATTTCTTGGATTTCGCATTTTGAGCTTTTTACGCTTTATACTTATTTTTTTTTCAATTAGCAAAGCATTTTGTTATTTATTTGGAGAATACATTATTCCCAAGCTATATAAAGTACGATAGGTAAACAAGAATAAAGAAAAAAAACAATGAGAATAAAGAAAATAAAGAAGCAATAAATAAAAAGAAAAGGAAGAGATGCAATTTTAATAAGTAAAGGGTAAAAAGTAAAAAGATAAAGAAAATGAAATTTATTAAAGTGTTATTTTTGTTTGTTAACAATTTATTTTTGTTAGATAATTGATACCAATCACATATTTTTATAGAAAGAATTGATATTCTACTCTGTATTCCACTCATGGTAATAAAATATATTACAAGAGAACAAAAAAAATATATATCTAAGACATTAATTGAAAAATATATCAGAATTTTAAAAGTTCATCGTATAGTAGTAGGCAATAACAAGCCCATGTTGTGTTGCCTAAAAGAAAAGTTCATTTGTAGGCAATAATATCAGCTTTGGATCACCGCCGTTGCTCGACGCCCTCGACGTATTGAAGACAATAAACGGTGAAGATTTAAGCTCAGGTATACTTACAATAACGTGCGTAATGCTTATGTCGGCATGAGCCAGGCAGCCAGCCAGTGAGCAACTAAGCTGTATACGAAAAGTGGTAAGTGGTCATATGCCTATTGCCTAAGATAGTGTGCATGCATCATGCATGTGGCTCATCGTGGATTTGGTTAAGATTTGTGATCTTTTTGTTTTTCTGATGAGTTAAATTTCGGTTCTTTACTATATTGGTGAATTAGCTATATATCCTAAAATGTCAACTAATAATAACCTCCAAGATATGTGAAAATTAGATATGTTTATAATTTGAAACGTCCAAAAATCAGCTAATTATAATTGAAATCAATGGAAATATTTGAATGTTTCTCTTGACTGAATTATTCACGAACTCTAGCAAATATATGTTTAGTTGGATAGTTATAGTTTTTGTGCTAAAAAAACTTAAAAGTTTTGACCTTAGTTATTATTAGTGGAGTCGGGGTCCAACTTTTTTTTGACAACCCCGTTATAGACATTAAATAATAAATAAATGTCATAAAAATAATTAGCCCACTCATAAAAGAAGAAATTGACCGTAGCCAGGTAAACACTAATAAACGAATTTTGTTTTCAAATTGGCAGATATTTGTTTTACCCAGAAAAAAAGATGAGTAAATAACTCGGAAATAAAAGCAGAATTGCATACATATTTGAATAACTTTAGAATGATTGTCACTTCTTCTATCAACATAGCTTTTTTGGTTTGTTTGTTTTTTCTCCTATTGATATTCTGCTTTGCATTAGAATGAGTAAGCTAACATTTTTGTTTTATTATGTTACAAACATCTCAATGCTCATAGATCGTTCCTAAAAACGATTTTACTCGGAGAATCGATTCTCACAACGATTCCTTCATCTTCATCTTCTTCATCGCTTGATTCAACCATCGTATTTCGCCTTTTGCTGCTTTCCGCTTGCAGAGGAACCTGACACGGATATTCACGGGTTTCAAGCTGCTTCTTGGTCACAATCGAACTTTCTGATCTGGCTGAAACGAGACCTTGAGCTGAGTTTAGTGGATGTTTTTTGTACAAAAAGTTATCTTGTGACTTGTTATTATAGATCCCACCGAAACTTGCACTCCTTCTGTACACATTAACCTATAATTGACAATATCAAAAGAGGAAAACCTTCGGGTTAGTCGATAAGTTCATCGATAACAACAACCTTTATAAACAGTTAAAAGAATCAACATTGAGATCTATTTTTACCATGCTGCCGAAAATGCTGAGTTGCATTGCTCGTTCAGATAAACTTAATGTCGTTCTATTGATCTCTTGTTGTTGTTTGGCTTTGTAAATACTTTCAGGCCAGCTCATGAGACCTCTGTGTTCTTTGCGAAATGATCTCTGAAGCTGATCAGAGCTTGAGCTACGTGGTGGTGTTAACGAAGATGGTCTTCGATGTAGAGTCCTATCAGTTCCAAATGCTCCAATGTTGAAGATGATTGCTCTTGCTCTTGTCTCAACACTGTATTGTGTTGTTTGTTGTGAGAAACTCACTCTCATGATACCTGTGATAAAAAAAAACCAAAGCACAGTTTTGATTTGATTTGATTTATATCATTCGCTGACCTTTAAAAGGGTTTGATTCTTCTGTATTGTGCAATTAATTACCTGAAGCTTCTGATGAATTATGGAAGCTTTGATTCCCGTTAGAAGGTAATAATGTGGCGGGAGATGATATAAGCTCTTCTTGGATACCAACCGGTTTTACGAATCCTTCTAATAACAAACCAATGCTGTTACAGTCGATTTCGATTGATTCTCCTGTCACATATGTTGTCAGTTTCGAGCTTTCAGTAGAAACAAGGGCTCGTAATTCTTGCATAGCCACATTTTCAAATATCTGAGGACGCAAGAGTTTCAGAAGAACCAATGCACTTTCCTGCAAAAAAAAAAACCCGAATGAAGTTGAAGCAATCAACAATCAAGAAACGAGTCTCACTAAAATGGATTAAAATAGAGACATACCTGCCAAAGGAAATCATCGGTGGTAGAATCTGATTGTAGTGATAGAATTTTTTCGCTATCGATGAAAAAGCAAAGAACCATAGAATCAGTAATCATGTCGCACATATATGGCTTCCCGGTGAGGACTTCGTAGAGTCCCAATGTACTACCGTGAGAAAAAGTTGGATGCAGCGAGTGGTTGTTGCTTAAGCTTTTGCTTTTCCACTGTAAGATTGTAATAACATTCAGTGATGAAGGTAACAGATCTTACAAAATTCTGACTTAAAAGTAAAAGCTAAGTTTTGGGTTACCTTAACAATGCCATCAAAAATAAGCCAGACTCCAGTTGGTTTTGAACCTTCTTTATAAAGCGTGACACCACGCAGCTTTATTGGTTCTTTTTTTGAGTTTTTTAGAGGTTCACATATTGCAGGAGGAAGAGCAACGGATAACGGATGTGAGGTGATCATGTCGCTCAATTTTGGAAGTTTAACTATTGGAGGGTTTCTCAAAAGCTTTTTCAAGCCGGTCTGCAGAGAGAGATTTGACCAAAAGCATTGGACAAAAGAGACAAGACTATTTGTTGAAGGAATGAGATTCTTTAATTTGGTACCTGGACAGCATCATGAAGATGAGCGATTTCTTTTTCCTCCAACAAGCCAACCTTCTCGAGGTTTTCAATGTAACCCAGTAAATGATTCAACACTGAATGTGTTACTTGTTTTGTTTTCACAACACGGAGAACCTGAAAAGCATGTTAATCAAAGATTATATGTGCCTCATCGCAGGAAAGATAAGTCACCCAAAAGAAGTGACAAGACTTTAAACCTGAGGAAGTGAAGATCGGACTTTTTCCAAGAACTCTTTCGCTTCCTCTCCTTCCTTTTCACTTTCATTGATTACAATGGAACCAATATTACTCTCCCCTGTGTAGAGAAGAAAGATAACTATTAGACAAAATTAGGGTTGGGTTAATGTATTGTTCTTGCTAAGTTGAGATACTTGCAACCAAAAACTCTGATAAATCAATGATGATCCACTCGCATACGGTACAAGTTTTATTCTAGTCATTGTTTTCAAAGTGTGATGCAGAGTCTGGATTATACATACCTAGAAAATCATACAATTGTTGTTGTGCAATTGTATGTGCACGAAGAAATGCAGCAGAAATGTAGCAAGCAGATTCCAGTCTTTCGACAGCAAAGTATGTGACCAACTTGCGTGGGACAATTTTAGAATGAAGAAAGTTGTAGTAATTTGGGAAATTGACATGTGATTTTAGACCTCTCCAATCACATAAAGTTGTAGAAACCTGATCAAGCGCTTCATCCACTGACTGCATCAAAATATTAGCAGTAATTTCAGATATTCTGCCCTCATCAAGCATCTCCCAGTAAGCTGCTTGCACACCTGACACATCCAATTTTCAAAGTGTCAATAATCTGCCAAGTAAAATAGTATATTGGAAGGTATATGATCATAACTACCATTTAAGAACCGTATACGTATGTCCTTCAAACTCTTAGGGTCAAGATTTCCACTTTTAGAACCATTGTGAGGATGAACTAGTTCCCCTTCTGAATTTTTTAGGCTTGAAATGTAACTCTCAACAGTAGGCCAGTCAGCAGGTCCTAGCTCTTCATCATCTCCTAGATCTTGAAACGCTTGTAAGGCCTTATTCAGCATTTCATACTTTGTATATTCCAATATTCGTTTCTGTCAAAGGAAAGTGGAGAATTTGTAATAAGTTTCTTCGTATACACTACGGACTGGCACATACAGACCCTGTTGAACTATATAGCTCAAAGGCTCAGATGTAGGCGGACGCAGTCATTTACACATATATATGATTACTTAAAAGTCGAAGAGTTACTTATGAGAGAAGTTTATGACCTTGGGGGCTGGTAAAATGTCCATGCGAAGAAGGCGTAGAACAAATTGGGTAGTGGATCCGTTAACTATCAGAGTTAGGAACACAATTCCACCCGTGAAGAAAAGAAACTGCAAAACAACTGAGAATATGACGAAAGCAAAACAATACTTTGCATAATCATTTAGGCTGTCAATAACATCTTAAGAATAACTTACCAATGTTCCAGTCTCCTTGCTGATATGTGAATTTCCGCTTGATTGCTGAATCAAATGAGTGCGAGTAAGGTAAGTCAGCACTGAATCAATGTGGCTGGAAAAAACATTGTGCATAAATTTAAGAGATAAGAACAAACTTTGACAGATGTTCTTGAAAATTAACCTTCACGGATAAAGAAAGTGCAAGAGCCACTGCACCCCTCAAACCAGACCATACGAGTATAATGGATTCTTTCCAATCCAAACCATAGCCAAAACGACATAACAATGGATATAGAACTCCGACAACAACACCACGCGATAGTTGGATGTAAAGATATAGCAGAAAAAGAAATCCCCATGAATTCCCTGTAAGATTTGGGTCATGAAGAGTTGTTAGATCCACAATATATAAGAAATCTAAAGTCAAGTATATCATGTTCCTTATGCAGATATGGTTCCACAGAAAAAAAAAGATATGGTTCCAGGACAGTATATCTCTACAAGAATACAATTGTACCATTCCTAGCACAGTGGTAACTTTTGCTCAACATTTCCTCAAACCAATAATGCCAGTTTTATTATTATTTTTGTGACTAATTCACGCTATGGAATTATTGATCCTTCGAGAACCAAAGACCATGAACACTAAGGTTTCTTAACATCAAAAGAAAATGATAACAGGTGGGAGTCCTATGTAATGACGTGAGACTCATCTTCAATTAACAGTGAACTGTAGAAACTGTAGACCAAACTATGTTCACATAATTTACTTTAGCTAGGAAAAAATGGCACCTTGGTAGGCAATCTTATCGCTGTCGAGAATGCCTTCAGCAATGACAACACCACTGCAAAAATAAGATGAGAAACACAGTCAATATTGTAGCACCAGGCTAAAGAATAGACTGCAGTAAAACAGCTCTTTTCTCTACCCATGAGCTTCTACTTTAGGGTGGGGATAGCACAAGTATGAGTGAGTCTATAAATTTTACCCTTACCTGAGGATAAATATCAAAGTATTTGCAATATATGCAACCATTTCCCTGCACAAGTTACCAGGAAAATTTATATCACACAGATCAACCCTTTTTCATAGAGTTACAATTTACAAAACAAGTCCAATTCCACAAGTTCTGGAAATACCAGAAGTGATGCAAGCTTTTTTGACTGTCACCTTTAAAGGCTGTCCTTGCAAGTGCAGCATAAAACCTGTTACAGTTATTTTATGAGAAGAGACTTCTTACATGATAACAAAAGAAAAGGGAAAAAGTAACGAGATCAGTGGAATTTACATGCCCAACGTCATCACCGTCAAAACACCAGAAGCCCCAGCCCACTCTTGAGCCTGTCACACAGTAAACTCTAAGTTTTACTACAAAGATAAGATCTTGGCACAGGAATTCAAGGTCTACATAAAGACGTACAGTGTAGTATGCGAAATAGCTCACTGCAATCGTAAGAGTAATCTCTATTACAGTGTCATTGAATATGAACTTCAGCCAAATAACTGATGCAATGCCAAACGCCAGACCAATGCCTACACTAAATAGACAGAACCATACGTTAGAGTATTAAGAACGCAGCAGCAACTCCATATCACTAATAGAGGATAAGATCAAGACATACGCTCCAAGCGCGACTTTAAGCAGAAATTTGATTATAGAACCCCAGTCAGAGTTTTGCCCCATAACCATCTTTAAGAATAACTGGAAAACAACAATCGCTGTCCTGGAATTTTTGTTAAAAATCATGAAGAGTGAGCATAAATGTCATAAATAACCAGACCATGACAGAAGATAAGCAAAGGTTGAAGTCATTTACCCATCATTCATCAGGGATTCCCCTTCAATTATGGTGCTTAGCTTCTTACTAGCACCAAGCTCCTTTAGCAAAGCAACAACAGCGACCGGGTCAGTAGCACTTAAAAGCCCCCCAAGCAACAACGACGTTTTCCAATCCCAGTCATACGGAAACGTGACCTGCAAATAGCAAGTATAGTTATATAACATAATGATCGATTTTTCTTTCTTTGTTTCAGGACAGCTAGTTAATACCAACCAGGCTAATGCATACCTTCACAAGCCATCCGAGACAAGCTGTTGAAATAAGAACTCCAGGGCCAGCAAGTAACACCATTTGTCCTAGACATCTCTAAAGGATCATGCAAACAATTTCATCCCAAGAACCAAAGCATTCAGTACCTATTTCTCTTAATCTTAGGCTTAACTAGGAGTTAGAGCCAGAGGAAAACAAACCTTGATTTGGTGAACTTCCATTGAAAAAGAACTTTCGAAAAGAAGAGCCGGAAGAAAAACAGCCAAGAGAAGTTCTGGATCGATATCATTCCCTACACAATAACATTGATTCTATAGTTTAAAAAGCCAACAAGATCACCAATGAAGAGAAGAAAAAAACGAACCTAAGAACTTACAGATACGAATTCCATGGCCGATTTTTCCAAGGTTATGTTTGGCTCCATATTCTGAAACATCAAACAACAGATTTAACAATTAAGCAGGACTAAACAACCACATAATCTTCCAAATTCCATGGAATCAAACCGAGAGATCCAAGAGCAATTCCGATAACGAGAAGAGCGACGGTGTAAGGAACCCTAGTTCCACGAAGCAAATGCCTAGAAGCAATACCGAGCACCAAAGACATTCCGACGAAGAGAACGGCGTCGACAGGGCTAGATTCTACTTTGGAAGAAGAAGACGAACCGGTCCCTTCCTCCAGAAATCGATAAGTCATCGTCGCTTCGATTACAGTCGCCATTTTCTTTGATCACCTGAGAAAACAACAACAGAGATGAAGAAGAAGAATGCTCCTTCAGTTGAATTAAATATGTATAGAGCTACTATATACATATACTTACACACGTGTATACTAGTCATGTTAGTAATGGGAAAAATGTCATTTAAATTATTTAAATCATCAATTTGTCATTTTCGTTGGTTTAAGGCATAAACGGTAGAGCTTGTAATTTAAATCCTTATTTTATGTAAATCTGATGATTTAAATCTTCAATTTTATGTTGACTTTTAATTTCATCACGAATTCTCGTTGACTAAGCCAATTGAGACACATCGTTAACTGGCTAAACGGAGCAATCGAACGAAGAGAAAAATGGAAACCATGTTGGTGTAGAAGAAAAATTATGTGATGGCTTCGAAGTGACAGTTATGCGATGACATTGTCTTATTAATCCGTTTAGCCAGTTAGCGATGTGCCTCAATTGGCTTTGTTAATGAGAATTCATGATTAAAATGAAAATCAACATAAAATTAAAGATTTAAATCACCAGAATTCATGATTTAAACCAACGAAAATGGTAAAGTGATGATTTAAATAATATTTTAGAGTAATAGTGTTTAATTTAAAAATTATTATTAATTCTGTTTATAACAATTTTTCTTTTTTTTTTGGTTTTAACCGGAGTCATTAAAAAAAATGTTTATAACAAATATAGCCGACCAACTCTTCAAATCTAAAATAATTTTTTCTGAGCAAAAGCATATTAGAACCAGAATTATATACTATTAAGTAATGGAAATATAATATATAGTTTATTTTGGATTTTATATATTGATGTCATATAGATGTGAATGTGACTGTGGTATCTTCGCGATGGAAAAGGGGTGCTTAATTTGTGTACAAGAATTTATTCGACTTGAGTTTATTCGTAAGCTTATTTAAGCGAGACAATTATAATATTCGAAAAGCTGGTTTGGCCCTAAAAGGCCAAAAGATTCATATTTCATAGTTATGTTTTTTTTTTTTTCTTTTTGGACATGTTTGTTTATTATTTAATTTTATATGACATGTGTGTGTGGTCACTTCGTGGAGTTTGACATGTTTATGGTTTTGAAAATATGTGAAAAAACATCCCCAACCCAAAATTATCAAATGCATAATTATGCATAAACAAGTTGGCATCATATAGGAGAGGAATCACTAGTCGATATATGTGTGGGTTCATATTGTCTTTGCAATTGTTTTGATCATCTAGGAGTTAGGGAGTTGTGTTGGCAAGGCATGTTCGTTAGATTTCAACTCTAAATTATTAAGGAATACAAGTCAATGTAAATCTTCTTAAAAATAATGATCGCTTTGTTTATAAATTGATTGGTAATGGTAGGGGTCCTTTGATCCCAAATTTGACATAGAGATTTTATCAAATTAATATTGAAACCTAGTAAGTCAAATCCAGATCGAATTTGTATACTTAAGTTTTCAAGTAACTATCATCTGACATCCGTAATTTAATTATAATATTTTCGTTTGTCTAAGATAAGGGTATAAATTAGTTAAGTCAAATGGATCTACCAATTAGATCCAATCAAGTATGTCCAAAAGATTATGCATCTGAACTCTTCATTTTTTGGCGTAGTTTGTTTATACAACTTTTTTTTTTCATCATCATAAAGCATATAATATAACAGAAGCTTGCAAATAAACATATAGTTTTAAAAAAAAAAAAACCATAACGATACTTGATAGTTGATACCGGTGACATAGAAAACACATAGGTGTGTAGTGTAATTGGTCCGATAAAGGTCCCAAAATAATACGGGGAGTTATTTGAAGTTTGGGCCTTTGTCTCATATTGAAATGAATAAGCCCGTTAGGCGTTAGTTATCTATCACCCTTGTACTATTTAACGGGGGAAAAAGATCATTAGAAAGCCTATCATGGAGAACTAGATAATTGTTAAGATAAAAATATGTTAATTGTTTTTGTCACTAATTTATGTTTATTTTTGTTTGTTATTGTATACTTAATAAAATAAGACTCATCTTATGTACTTACAATTTTTATTGTTAGATTCGTTTTTGACTCTAAATATCAATTTATATATTTTCATGTATAATCTGATTATTTTTATATCTAAGATTCTAATATTTGTTCATTATCATGAATACACACAATAAAAATATAAGATATTTTGATCTCAAGATTTTTCGTATAATAAGAAGAAAAAGAAAGCAAAAGTTAAAGAGTTATTTAAGTAACACTTTTAGATTTTATGCTATTGCATATAGGCATATAAGAGAAATGGATTTGTCTTGAATTTTGTGGTATATCTAACGTCTCAAAAGCCTATTACTTGAAAAATTTTGCATGTCAATGTTACGAACTTACCATAAGATACAAAAATGAAAAGAGAGAATGTCATATGATATGATATGAACCATAACGTAAAAAAATATTAGGTAGGTAATAAAACTACTAAAAAAATATTAGGTAGCAAACAACCTATAATAATAAAAACATATTCAAGTTAAAATTAATAAACTAATAAGATATTAGGTAGCAAACAACTAAACTACAACACAAATAATTATTTAGTCATTATCGAGTGATGATCATTGACCATTCAATTTAAAAAAAATAGAAAAAAAAAATGAAAGTAGTAATTGATTTATTAAAATAATTTTATAATTTTATTTTTATTTTGAAGAAATCATTTAAGAAATGGATTAATGGAGGATTTAAGAGACTTTTGATTTTCTCTCAATTAATTTTGCTGATTTTTAATTTAAATAATGTTGAATGACATATGTTATTTTTTTGTGTGATGATGTGTCACTCATATGGAGAGACTTGACCAACTTTTATATATATGATTTTAGGGAAAATCACATTTTTAACCCTCAAAGTGTAACTGGGAAGCACTTTAAACCTCGAAAGAATTCTACTAACACTATAAACCACCAAGATTGTTTTACTAACACTTTAAACCTCCAAACTAACTTTTCTGTTTGCAAAGCTATAAAAAATGATGGAACAATCAATTTATGTTTGTTTAATATATATTTATTTAATTTAATTTAAATTTTACAGGGAAAAGCAATACATGGCAAAATTGATCTAAAGGAGAAACATGAAGCATTTAAGGTTTGTAATTCAACCGAAGTGATCTATGTACTCTTTCAGGATAAATCTGTTGGTTTGACTTACAAAGACACGGTACACTTGCTGTGCAGGCCAAACTACACTCAATGCAAGCTGTACAATGGACAAGATCACTAGGTGATGATGAGTTACGATGTCATGCAGGCTCCTTAATCTCCTTGCCTTAATGGGATAAATAGTAATGGGGTTTTATTGGCTTGCAGGCATATTAATGGAAGGCGTTGGTGAGCTGCTGGCTGCAAACAAAGTTAAACATGTACCTACAAGAGTCAAGTGGATGACCAACCTTGGGCGGAGATGCTGCTTCGTCTTCAATCTTTTGTATTTGTTGAAAGCTGAAGCAATCCAGTGAGTCCTCTTTTCTTTCGAATATCAAATTCAGTTTAGTTTCCAACATATTGTGGTCAATTGATGTTTTTGATTTTTTTTTGTTTTCCGATAGTGAACCTGAAAAGGTTGAATCAAGGGGGGCAACAAACTTTGTTACATATCTTTGGATAGTAGTTCTGCTATTTGTTTGTGTCTCGCCTTTGATATACTTTCTATGGACCGGAATCCACCTCGCTGCCAGACCCAAAACTGATTGTGGCTAATAAACCAAAAAAACAGAAAAAGAAAAAGAAAATACTTTCTGAGCCACCTGCTGCATTCCCCAAGGCAAAGAAGAGATTCGAGCCCTATGTAGATTGCTTAGATTTCTTTGAAGCTTCTGATAGGTTGCCTCCCAAAGATTTATTCAGAAAAGCTTGGAATAGGACAAGTGTTTGTCCTTATCAGAAAAGGTTATAGAACAAAGAGATGACTCGGCAGTTGTTGAAGGTTTCTTAGAGAATCGTCGTCTTGTTTTCATAAAATGTGGACTGCGATCTGAGGAAATGGAAAACGAGATCGCAGTCCTCATTTCAGCGGATTATCACCCCAACATAATCCGTTACTTCATTTCTGAATTTTGGAAAAAAAAATTCACCAGACAGTGAATTAGTTTATTTAGGAATACAAAACTTGTGGACAACAACCGGCGCTCCGTCAACACACTTGATAAGTCTCATCAGGTAAATTTGGAATTTAGATTTGATGTAGAGATAATGTTTTCTAATTTACATTTCGATTAATTTTATACTTACATTTGTTGGACTGTTTGAGATGTTGTTTTAGGTCTTGAACATTTGCACAGCCTAGATATAATTCATCGAGACTTGAGGCCGGAGAACGTGATGATTGTGCATGCTGGGAAGACCCTAATTGCGAAAATAGGCAACATGGGCATTGCTAGGATTAAAGCGGCACCATTGTTGAGTCACCATGCCAGAGGTTTTTGTGTTTTCTTATCACTTGTATTGATTTGATATACTAAATGACCTGTCATAATTGTCTGCACGTGATTGAGTTTTCAAACCATTTTTAAAAACGCCTCTGTAAAAATTGCAGGTGAGAGGAGTCCGGGTTTCCAACCACGAGAGCAATTTGAAAATGAGAAGGAAACCACGGCAGTTGACATGTTTGCCCTAGGATGTATAATGTTTTACGTTATATCTTCGGGCAAACATCCATTTGGAGCGGTTAACAAGCGTAAAGCCAACATTCGGAGAAATAACTGTGATTTACGTCCAATACAAAACTTTCCCGAAGCTTATGACCTGATCCAACATTTGGTGGACTCCGAACCTAATTCTCGGTAATGAAATTTCCAATCTCGATTCAATTTTGACTCAGCTAATTCTTTGCTAATATGTACTCTTGATTTGCAGTCTGATCGCTAGTCAAGTGCTTCTTCACCCCTTTTTTTGGAATTATGATGTGAAGCTTGATTTCTTCATGAAGGTTAGTGACTATGCTGTTGAGGTTAATTGGCTCTTGTCAACTGAACTGGATGCGGCTATAGGAGATACTAGTTGGGATGGTAAGGTAGATGATATCTTCTTAGATCACAACAACAAATACAGTGCAAGGCACGCGAACGCTTCAATGACTAGCTACGTACAAACGATGAAAGATTACAATTATGCCAAGATTAGTGATTTATTAAGGGTGATAAGAAACACTCAACATCACTATGGTCGACTTCCAAAAGACATCAAGGTTTGCTCTCTTAAACTAATCATTTGTCCACTTAAACAAATATTTTAAATACTTGCACTAAATTAAATGTTTTGAATATTTTTTCCAGATGGGGTTTACATATACTTTGATGGTTTGTTCCCTAAGCTGTTTATGGAGGTATACAAGGTCGTTTATCCCAAATATAAGAAAGCCGATGAGTTCAAACAATTCTTCAAAGAAATATAGTCAAGGTATGATTTCTTGGTAAGTCTTAGCATTATTTTGTGATTAGTTTCATGAAGTTGGCATTCACATTTTATGAGAGTGTCATGGTTCTGTTGTAAGAGTCGTTAATATAGAATTCCGAGTACTGAAAAACACACATCTGACTCATTGTAGGTGAGAAGAAGCCCAAAACGCCATTACTGAAGGTTAGTAACTATCTTTTATCTAATGCCACTTATGCTCACGAGCTAAGGAGTCCTACTCAAAGGAGGTGTTAAGCCTAAGCTGGAGACTGAAACTCCTCAAATCTAAAGGCTAAACCCCCTGATTCACAGGAACCCTTGGATATTTTAATCTCTAGTTTAAGATTAGTGCCATTAAGGAACTGCCTTCACTTGCCATATTTCTTCATCAGAACTGGTTTGCTGTACTTTTTAATCATGATTTTGTTAAAGAGTAAAAAAGAACATTACAAATGATTGTTATAGTCACATGGAATGCCATAAAACCCCTATAAAGAGTAGAAATTGACTCTCTAAAGAAAACACAAGAACGAGAGAATCACCCTACCAAATAGAAAATTGCTACCTTTTATCTACCATTCACAAGTTCCTTTGAAACTTCAATTAATACATAAATTTTAGAAAAATAACCAAAAATAAAATATAATGAATGAATCAGTTGAAAAGTACTTAAAAATATCAGAATGTTGCAGGAAATTTGTAATTTTATTTTTCTTACATAACGCTTTTTTATCGCAATATTTTCTTATTTTGTAGAAGAAAATTCGTTAAAAAGAAAAAAAAAATGAGATAAATAAATAAATAAAAATATTATTATCGTCCTTTTGCCATAAGCGTTGCTCACAAAATAAAATCAAACTCAGATCTCACGATCTTCTTCCCTCACATAAACACACCATCATGAGATTACCAACGTCGTTGCTCCTCTTCATCGGAGCTCTCATCTTCTCCGGCGCCGGAAATGTCAGATCCGATGCTTCCGACCACCGTTACAAGGATGGCGACTCCGTTCCTCTCTACGCCAACAAAGTCGGTCCGTTTCACAATCCCAGGTAAATCGAATTCTAATCTAGTTCCGTGTCGGTAGCTTTGTTGCTTAGATCTGTGATTCTCTTTGATGAGTGATAAATTGATCGCTTTAGAAGCTGCGATTGTATCGAATTTGGTATCTGACCTTGGAAAATTCGATTCGTGTTCTAAAATGTGTGATATAATTCAAGAGTTGTTGTGATAGATCTTCGATTTCATTGTTATATGGCTGATTTAACTTGTGTTTGATGATTTTCGCAGTGAGACGTATCGCTATTTCGATCTCCCATTTTGTATTCCAGGTACGAGCACGCTTTTGTATCTAGCTAAAATTGGAAATGGAATGCGAAATAAGCTCAATGTTGTCTCTGTTATGTGAATTTTTCACTCTTTTTTTCAGATTTGTGTATTTTGGTGTCATATGATTGTTTTTGGTTTGTGTAGAGGGTGTAAAAGATAAGAAGGAAGCTCTTGGTGAGGTTTTGAATGGGGATAGGCTTGTTAGTGCTCCATACAAGCTTAACTTTAGAGAGGAGAAAGACTCAGATGTTTACTGCAAAAAGAAGCTTAGCAGAGAAGAAGTCGAACAGTTTCGAAGAGCTGTTGAAAAAGATTATTACTTTCAGATGTATTATGATGATTTGCCTATCTGGGGATTTATTGGAAAAGTTGACAAAGAAAGCAAATCTGATCCGAGCGAGTTCAAATATTTCCTCTACAAGCACATTCAGTTTGAGATTTTGTACAATAAGGATAGAGTGATTGAAATCAATGCTAGAATGGATCCTCATTCGCTTGTGGATCTTACTGAGGATAAGGAAGTCGTTGCTGAGTTTATGTACACTGTGAAGTGGAAGGAAACTGAGACTCCTTTTGAGAAAAGAATGGACAAGTATGCTATGTCTTCTTCTCTTCCACATCACTTGGAAATCCACTGGTTCTCCATTATTAACTCCTGCGTCACTGTCCTCCTTTTGACTGGTTTCCTTGCAACCATCTTGATGCGGGTTCTCAAGAATGATTTCATGAAGTAAGTTTTGAATGCTAACTTGTTACTCTTCGCGCTTGACTCATCGATGCCCACTTTTGTTTCCAAATATTAACTTTTTCCCCAACTTTCAAAGGTATGCTCAAGATGAGGAAGCTGCTGATGATCAAGAGGAAACTGGATGGAAATACATTCACGGAGATGTCTTCCGTTTCCCAAAGCACAAATCTCTCTTTGCTGCATCTCTCGGTAGTGGTACCCAGTTGTTCACTCTGTAAGTCTCTTTTCAGCTTCCTTCGTTTATCTTTAGTTATTTTTTGCCATCATTACCAACTGTAATATACCTCATATGTCATCAGGACCATCTTCATTTTCATGCTTTCACTTGTTGGAGTGTTCTATCCATACAACCGTGGAGCACTCTTCACCGCTTTGGTCGTTATCTACGCCCTCACATCTGGAATTGCCGGATACACTGCCTCCTCCTTCTACTGTCAACTCGAAGGAAAGAATTGGGTATGTAAACCCTTTCCCTTAACTCTTTTCAACATAAAGTGATAAGCTTTTCATTTCTCACTGTTCTTCCTTTGCAGGTGAGAAATTTGCTGCTCACGGGAGGTCTCTTCTGTGGCCCACTATTCCTCACCTTCTGCTTCCTAAACACAGTTGCAATTGCCTACAGTGCAACTGCCGCTCTTCCCTTTGGAACCATTGTAGTGATCGTCCTCATATGGACACTAGTTACTTCGCCTTTACTTGTGTTGGGTGGTATTGCCGGTAAAAACAGCAAAGCTGAGTTCCAAGCACCAGTCCGCACCACTAAGTATCCTCGGGAGATCCCGCCACTCCCATGGTACAGGAGTGCTATACCTCAGATGGCCATGGCCGGATTTCTTCCTTTCAGTGCCATCTACATTGAGCTATATTACATATTTGCCAGTGTTTGGGGCCATCGTATCTACACCATTTACAGCATCCTCTTCATCGTCTTCATCATCCTGTTGATCGTCACTGCTTTTATAACAGTTGCCCTTACTTACTTCCAACTCGCTGCTGAAGATCATGAATGGTGGTGGAGGTAAATTTTTCCACCCAATCTGGTTTTCATTTCGGTTTTTGATATATGGAATATAGAAACCAAATGGTAATACCGAATACAAATAGCTTAGATTTGCTATGGTTTGTGTTTCGAGTCACAATCGGTTTTTCTTTTATATACTCGTTTCGGACTGGTTTCTTAGGTAGGGTTTCGGTTAAACCTGATAGGCACATTTACTAAATCCTTCCGTAGATTTTAAATTCGAATTGGATTGGTGATAATAAAGCTACATTGTTATAGTTATTAATATTCTTTATTGCAGATCATTCCTATGCGGTGGATCTACTGGTCTGTTCATCTATGCGTACTGCTTATACTATTACTACGCAAGATCAGACATGTCCGGTTTCATGCAAACATCCTTCTTCTTCGGTTACATGGCTTGCATTTGTTACGGTTTCTTCCTCATGCTTGGAACTGTTGGCTTCCGCGCTGCTCTCCTCTTCGTCCGCCACATTTACCGGTCGATTAAATGCGAGTAAAACTGTTGCTGCCAATCCACCTTCCCTTACGATTTTTGGTAGAACAAAGAAGATGATAATCTTTTTCTTAAAACTGTTGGTGCTTAAGCTTTTTCTTTCCTTTTGTTATAATGTTTTGTGGCAGTTTGTTTTCTGTGATATGATTTATAGACGAAACTATGTTCTTTTTTATATATTCTAAAGACGAAAATACCGGTTATATATTTTATTTTTTTTGCCTTGGATAACAAAAGAGTATATAATACACAAATCCACTAAAGAAGTGAGAAAAACACAATCCAAAACCCTAAATCAAAAGCTAATCTTTCGATTATAATCATATGAGAAATATGTTTTTGTGATCTATCTAAACAAAGAAGTGAGGGATGATAAGAAAACACCGAAGTGCCACCATTTGCGCAGGCGTGGAGACTTAATGATCCTGACCTGACAAGTCATGCAATCATAGTACAACACACTTAACTCGTGTCTCCACATATCGTAATAATCTCTTATGTCTGCATTGCCACTGTAACGACCGTAGATCATTGCCGTTTCCAACGGTGGTCCTTCATGAGTTCTTGTAACCCACAATGTTGCGTTGACCGTCTCTAGCTTGCAACTCCCTGGCCGATTGCAGCATCCAGTCTAAACAACAACAACAACAAAAAGATTATGACTTTTTTTTAATAATATATAAATAATGGTTTTCTCTTTCGTCATATCTTATTAGGGTTTAGTACTAGTATTAAGCCTTGCATATCACGGCTTCAAATGTTAAAAAACAAATTGCAAATTGGATATATAAATAAATAAAAGTTTTTGGAAAACAAAAACCAACATTTTTTAAAAAAACTATACCATTCAAGACCTACATCATATTTTAAAGTGAAAGTGTAAAATCAATATATATTAAGATGTATAAAACAGAAAATTGTTGTGAAAAATGCACTTAGATTGTAGAAAACCAGAAGCATACTGCATACACATTCGAACATAACAAACTTCTTCATTTCAAGATATATATGAATAAGGATGACTACTAATTTGGATTAATTCTGAAAACCAAACTAATCAAATCTTTATTTGGTTAAATTATTTTTTATTCTCTCTACCTAAAAATCTATGATCGAACCGAACTGAAAATGTATAAAAATCGAACTAAAATAATTTTATAAAATCAAAGGCATATATATATCTAAATCCCATCTAAGATTGTAACAAACTGATACCTATATTAGATTTGATAAATATCTAAGTACTTAATTATTCTAGAAAAGGATTAATTGATTCGTAAGTACCTTAACGGATGGTAACAATCTTCTATCATACGGTGGCAAGTCATAGCTATCGACAAACCGCAAGTGAACTCTTTGCAAGCGTCCTTGACTTTGTTCAATCTTAACCACTTGATATTCTTCTGACTTACGTTGTCCATTTCTATGTTCTCCCTTGAACCACATTGGAGTCGGAGAAAACCGCCGGCTTTCCATCTTGTACACACCGGAGTAAGCAAAGCCGACGAAGAAGACAATAACTAGAAAGTAGCTAAGCCGTCGTGGTCGGAGAAACATAGCGATGTTGCTAAGGAGGAACAAGGCTAGGAGAGAGACGCTGACGAGTGTCTGTACACGTGACATACTTTGGAAGCTGCTTCGGTAGTAAACGTGGTCGTTACGCATGCAGAAGAGATACAAGGAGTGGCCGACGAGAGGAGCTGAGAGAATAAAAGTGATGATCGGAAAGAAGATTCCGGCGACTAGATTCCATGACTTTTGGCTTTGTGACTTCATTATTGGACAACTTTAAGGACTGATTTGATTTTCGTATGTATACGAGTATTTATCCCAAAAAGAATTCCTGTATACAAGTTACTTATGCAATCAATTACTGACACGTGGAAAATTCATCCCAAAAGAAAATTCACAAGTAATTGTGGGCCGGTTTTGATCGTTGGTTTAGGCCGTATCGTAATTGGCCTTAAAGCCCATTAAACAACAATCTGATGTTATGTAGAAGACTAAACAAAAAAGACAGGCGTGCTTGTTTATAGGGAATATTAGGGATGATCGAAATCATCATTTTAAGTTTTGATTCTATTTTTTTAAAAAATCACATCTTTGGGATCGATGATAATAATTATGATATCGCTTTGACGGGCCAACACCTAAAATACTTTTCACACTTGGTCAATTCTTAACACAAACAAAGGTTCTTTTAAATTTGACAAATCTATATAACATATGTATGTAAAAGTTATTCAAAATTAAAATAAATTGCATGGTAGTAACTATGCCACGTGTGCAAAAAGAGAGAGTGTTTACTGTTTTCAGTAAAAAAGTTAAAAAGCAGAATGTTTTGACAAGAATTTAACAGGAAACAAAAACAGAGTACTCACCAATCATTTGAACACAGTGTAAAAAGAAAAAAGTGGATAAAGAAACGCGTGCCATTCACGACATCTTTGGTCCCTCTCTCTCGAGCCTCCCGTCAAAAATAACTTTTTTAACATGAATAATACATTAAAACAAAGGGAAATTTGCATAAATAAGCAACAAAAATTTATAAATTAAGAAACTAACATCAAACAAAAAAAGAGTTGATATTCTATGTATTTTCTGTATTAATGACAGTTTTGCCCTGTGTAAAATGCACACCCTTTTTTTTTCTCCTCTATGGCTCTATATGTTGCTTATCTCTCCTCTATTTGTTGCCTAACACATTGTTTCTTCCACTCGATTCTCCCTTCTTCATCTGCCACAAATGCTAGATTATGTAGCTTCACCAAGGATCTCTTCTTCCTATTCTTTGCTACCCATTGAAAATCCTAAATCCATTTGTATCACTGTCATCGATATGCCGTCACTTTACTTCCGATGATTTTGATCAATCCAGCAACAGTTGGGATCGACTTGGTCTCGCACGTCCAATCGGTATTGTCGTTTTCGTTCACGGCTTCACTAGTGAATCTAATTGGTTACCCAACTCACTTACATCTCTTCGCCAAATCCGTTTGCATCACCAAGGCCATGGAATCCCCAACGGATCATCGCCCATATCCTGGCCATCAATGTATAGTCCATGAAAGATTCCAACTTATTTGATTTGCCCAGAAAATGTCTCTGTAATTTCATTAATTTTTATCATAAAAACAAACAGACCAATACAATCGATTTTCGATTTGTTTGTCTATTTAAACTGTCGATTAGCCATAGTATAGTCAATGGAGAAGGTAATGTTTATTTATCTTTCTTTGTGATTGAGTTTCAATGGCGGCGGTGAGATACATAGATGTTGCATAGGATCTTACATCAGTTTCACACATGAGGTTCTCAATTTTGATGCCAATGAGCAATTAGTTTACGAAAGTGAATCTTAGAGACATGGTTTAGTTAATTGGGAAATTTCTCGTGATAAATAGGATTAACAAAACTCTATTGGAGATTCCCTATTAGTCATTTTGGTTTGGGGAGATTTGTGAGAGATAGTATTCTATTTTACTTGTAATTTTTATACTATTCTATTTTGTGAACGTAGAATTTACATTTCCGTTGTACTATTTATATTGAATTGTTTGTTTTGATTAAGTATAACTATGATGTTGTATGTCATTGTCATGATAAGGGTGTTTTTATTGGCGAAAATACAGTATTTGAGTTTGTAAATTATTAGTATTTTGCTCTGGTTTTTTATATGTCTATACCATTTCATTTTGTATGTTCTAAATACACCAAAACATTTTACTTGTTGTACCGTTTTTCTAGTTTGTAAAAATTTCCAAAAATTCAAATCACATCATATTCAGAAAAATCTAGTTTTTTTTTTAAATAGTTGAGAGTTTGAATAAGTTAACTTTTAAAAAGTTTTTAGCAAGAAAATATAATGGGGTACAAATACCATCCAAAAAAAGAAAAAGAATAAAGAAAAAAGGAAAGGTGCTCCTAATCCACGTCAGCCCATATTCTCCAGCGTGTCCAAAGGCTGAGTTTGAGTGTAGGGAGTTTATGGACATTTCATCTTCTTAAGATGTTACTTACTTAATTTTTGATTTTATGGTGTTATATCCTTAAATAGTTTATCAAAATAGGCTACTTTTGCAAATCACCCTTAAAACATTTTACAAAACAAGTAAATAACAAACAAATATTTCAATCTTTGGTGATGTGAATCTAACATGTGTGGTTGGAAAAGAAAAAAAAGGATATGAATCAAACATTTCTTTTTGACAAAATCTAACCCAATTACTTCTTCTTTTTTAAACTAGATTATTAATGAGTAAATCCTTTCGTTTTACTGTTCCCATCATGTTAAACATTCTATGTCGAAATCTGAAACACTAAATGATCCATGCAGTTTGATTAAGTTATGATATTACAAATTCTTTCAAAATTTAAACCTACCCATGTCATACAATTTACTCATTGTATTTAATCAGATTGACTAGGTTTTTGAATGATTAGAATTAATTGAAAGCCTATACTCCCTCCGTTTTCGAATAGTTGTCGTTTTAACTATATGCACACAAATTAAGAAACTATTAATGTCGTTAGTTTTTCAATATAAAAATATCATTAATTATATACCTAAACATAATTTAACCAATAGTAAATCAAGTTGCATAATAAAAATAAATAGAAAAAATAAAAAAGTAATAAATTTTGTATCGAAAACTGAAAACGACAACTAATTAAAAACAAAAAAAAAATTCTAAAACGACAAATATTCGAAAACGGAGGGAGTACCTCAATTTGTTACGGTTATGCATAAAGGCATGTTTTCATCGAATTAATTGACAATTCTTTTTCTGAATCACATTAGCATGTCACTAGTACTAATAAAAATGGCTAAATTAATTTAATCACCATTATCTTTTTTTTTTCTTTTAAGATAATGGTGTAGCCACAATTTTTTTTTTCTTTTGAAATGTTATTATCTAGAGCATAACATGATATAATACCTAATGCGTACATATTTTTGCCTCTAGCTTTTGACTGGTATACAACATTTTTCTTTGGTATAAAAATTTGACATAAGTTCACATCATATATATTATCATTTTGTCTCCATTCTCAAAGATATTATCCAATTATTATTGACCTGAACCTATGATTTAAATCAACAATGATTATTCAAATAGTTTTTTTAATCATTTGAACTTCAAGTCATGCTTGGTTGACCATTGACTTTTACACATTTGAAAAATAATGATTTCTCCACTACATTTTAAATTTATTGGATCTAAATATTAGTTGATTAGGTTTAGTGGCTACTGTCAAATTCTCAAAATCTCATTCTCAACTTAAATTAGGCTGAAACATTTCTCCAACTACGGCACTACATAGAGCTTCAATGGTCATAACAATTAGACAAAGAAGGAACACAAAACCAAAAATCACAACTTTTTTTTTTTTTTTTTTTTTTGTCAAAGACCAAAAATCACAACTATGATCAAAGAGTCCTACTATTGAATTCACTTTTTTTTTATCACAATAAGTTTTTATCACACATTGGGAAGTCTAACATTTCATGCCTAAGAAACAAGGGTTAGGTGAGAACCACCAGCTCTATTGGCTATCACAGTATCTAAATTTTTATCATTGCATTGTTAACAATACTTTTTATCAGATCTCAAATAAATGTGTGACGCTACCGGGATTTAAGATTATATAATACACTAATGATTTGTACCACCGAGACAGTAGCATGTTTATATATTTTTAAAGATTTTAGAAAGAACAATATACAATCTCTTTCATTAATTTATTATAGGTTGACGTGTAAATGTGCCTGTTAACATATATATATCAATACATGATACTTTTAAGGAGTAATTAGTACTTTTGATCGTGTGTGTATACAAAATTATCAATACAGGTATATATATAATGTCTTATTTGCATTTACATATATGTATTAGTTATTTTTTTCAACAAGAAAACTTTGATTCAAAATCAAATAAAGGTTTGGAAATTCAAGTTTGAGTTGCAACACCTACATAAGAAAAAGCCTAATTAAAACCTCTCTTTCCGCATTATATAAAATATATGGCAATTTCCGTTTGAGATCTTTGAATATCGTTGTCATTACGAGCTCTCCAAACAATCCAAATAATCTAAAGAAAAACTATTTCTAGTGATTATGTACATTTAAGACTTCATGATCATGATTTTTTTTTTAACAAGATCAAAAAAGTATCCCAATGCCATTGTGTTCGCAGATATTTAAGTGATTTAAGATTCTCTTCTTACATCCGCATCATGCACATTGTTGATCATAATTTATCTTTCTGGATTTTTAACCTTGTTGTTGTTCATTAGAAATCTATAAAACATTGTGTAGCGCTCCTAAGTTTTGACGTTAATATCTTAGAGAACCTAAACAAGACATCACATATCGACAAATTAAAGAGAAGCCACAAAATTTTCGTAAATTTTATTTTTTGATTATAAAAAATAATCAACAACTACTATTCCTTTTTTTTTCCGTCAATAACTACTATTCCTATTTTGGATTGTTTCTCTTTAATAAAGACAAAATCTTGCTATTAAGATCTCGTAAACTTTATGGAAGCCCCAAAATGTATTAAATGTATGGTGCAAACACGGGAATTCATCCAATGATTTAATCGACGGAAGCAAATGTTCAAAACTAGAATGGTCGGATATAAAAAGGTAGCGATGGAGATGTGAGTTTACTTGAATGAATATTCAAACAACACACAATTAAACCAACTTGAATGCTCAAACTTATTCATTCGTAGATACATAAAAGATTTAGTTAATCCATACTAATACTCGAATGCAAATAGAATTCAAATACTATACACTTTGAATGAAAAATAATTAAAACGATTTAGCGAATGTTTTTTTAATGTTGATTCTTTATGGGGACAAGTCAATCTTTGTACTATATGTATTACTCATACTAAGTTGGAATTTAGTCTGATATCGATTGGTATTACTTATTGAGCGGTCAAATAAACTGACGTTCAAGAGAATGAATACTGAACAAAATTCATACAAAACAGATATATAAGAATTAGTGGTAGTGAAAAGAAGTATTTAAAAAATATTGGGGCCAAAGGAATCATAACCTCTCATGCCACTAAACCACGAGCTAATTGATGTTGTTTCTTTTGTGGGCCTTTTTCACTATTACTCTCCACTATTCGGTCCTTTGTTTATTAAAAAGAATCAATAAAGATTTATTATACCACACAAAATCACACTATAGGTGATAAGATTTGCACTATTAATTGTAATGGAAAAATGTTCTAAGAATAATTATTTCTTACTAGAAACTATTGATCTTAAAGAAATAGTCTCTTGTGCAATTGAATGGTAGCTAGAGTATAACCAATTGAAACGTTAAAAAAATATGACTTGTGATTATTTATCAATGAACTTAGCAAAATAGCATCTCTTTTTGTTGGATGAAATAATCAAAGCTAGTATTTTGCTTAATTCATAGAAATCTACTCATAAACTTGGTGGAAGAGGGCAGCGTAATGATGAAAAGGATGGAGTGTGTGACTTGGAACATGATATAAAGGCTCATCTATGGCATATAATATGATACTAAACTAATTAAAAGCACATAAAAATGTAAAAAGAAGTGAGCAACATTATGGTTATACCATAAAGTTTGTTATTGTAATTTGTAAAGTCACAGTTCTGTTCATTCCCCCACGCCTCTGCCTCGACAGTGAACATTGGATCAACCAAATTTACAAAAAAATATTTCATATGCGATGCATATTATGACTAAATTGGGTCCCAATTATTTTGACCACAAACCTCACCATATGAAATATAGTGTATTATATCAGTTTTGCAATAATTTCTATCAAAATTATTCAAGACAATTTCCAAACACCTCAACATATAAAAGGTTTTTTTTTTTGGTCAAATAAAGTATTAAAATTAAAAATAAAAAAATTCTCCCAAAATTCCAAACTTGATGTGATTATAGAATATAGACTAGGATTTCTATTATGTTCGTTTTTATTAGTGATTTGTCACCATATCACTAACTATATTCATATTGATTGTCATCTAAGATTTAAATAATTTTAAGACATATTATACAATAGTGTACTATATAGCTAAATTTCTAAATGGAAGTGTATAGTACTACACTTTTTTCTTCATTGAAAATGGTTAAAAGATCTCATAGAAACAATTTCCATTTTGATATTTAGCAGTGATCATAATTCTTTAAAGGTTCAAAATCCCCACTTGGAAAGGTAATGGATTAAAATTGTGAAATCATTAGAAACAAATAGATATGGGACTAAAATGAAATAAAAATCAATAAAATTGAAAAACTGTTTTTCTAAATATTAGTATAGTCCCTAGTTTTATTTTAAAAATTTACCTTACATTTTTTTTTGAACAACACAATTTTTGTTTATCAACAACATGTATTCTATTAGATTAATGTCACCTTATACAAATCACTATATGTCATGATCACAATTCCACAAAATCATAAGATTAATATTAAACATTAAAAAATCATTTATAAAAAAAAAAAACGATTCGATAAAGATGTTAATCTCTCTCAGAGCATCTCCAACCCACCTCTATATTTGCCTCTAAACTCTATTTTAGAGGCAAATTTGCTCCAACCCACCTCTATTTTCACCTCTAAAATAGAGATCTCTATTTTTTTCTCTATATATAGAGGTGAGAATAGAGAATCTCTATTTTTTCCTCTATAAAGAGTTAAACTTTTTAGAGGAAAAAATAGAGGAACACATTGGAGTAAAAATAGAAAAAACTTACCTCTATTATAGAGATAGAGCTAAAAATAGGGAAATACATTGGAGATGGTCTCACAATTGATATAAAAATTATAAGCATCAACAATAAAAACTAATAAATTACCTAAAAGCAGCTTTTTCTTTTCTTCAAAAAAGCCCTTTTTCTTCCCTCTCCTCTGCTTTAGCATCGTCTCAAAGAGAAACAATCTCTTTATCATCTAAATGTTTCAACTTACTTACTTCTCCTTCTCCATTCAAACTCCCAAAACCTCCCTCCAATGACTACTTCACCAATCCGGGTTCGGATCCGGACTCGGATCCAAATCTCCTTC
This sequence comes from Arabidopsis arenosa, assembly GCA_905216605.1. Classification (NCBI taxonomy): domain Eukaryota; kingdom Viridiplantae; phylum Streptophyta; class Magnoliopsida; order Brassicales; family Brassicaceae; genus Arabidopsis; species Arabidopsis arenosa. The sequence continues at coordinate 421,582 of LR999455.1, read as the reverse complement.
ATCTTCCTCCTCACCCATTTTTCTCTATCTTCATCCTCCGACCAATCTTCACTCAAAACCGACTCATTATCACTCCTCTCTTTCAAATCAATGATCCAAGACGATCCAAACAACATTCTCTCAAACTGGACACCTCGTAAATCGCCTTGTCAATTCTCCGGTGTCACTTGTCTTGGAGGAAGAGTCACCGAGATTAATCTCTCCGGTAGTGGCCTCTCCGGAATCGTCTCCTTCAATGCTTTTACCTCTCTTGATTCTCTCTCTGTTCTCAAACTCTCAGAGAACTTTTTTGTTTTAAACTCAACCTCTCTTCTTCTTCTTCCCTTAAGCCTAACTCTCCTCGAACTCTCTTCCTCCGGTTTAATAGGAATCCTCCCTGAAAATTTCTTCTCCAAATACTCAAATCTTATTTCCATCACTCTCTCTTACAATAACTTCACCGGAAAGTTACCTAATGATCTTTTCTTAAGCAGCAAGAAACTCCAAACCCTTGATCTTTCTTACAACAACATTACCGGTTCAATCTCCGGTTTAACCATTCCTCTCTCTTCTTGCGTCTCTTTATCGTTTCTTGATTTCTCCGGTAACAGTATCTCCGGCTATATCCCTGACTCACTCATCAACTGCACCAACCTCAAAAGCTTGAATCTTTCTTACAACAACTTCGATGGGCAGATTCCAAAATCTTTCGGTGAGCTAAAACTCTTACAAAGTTTGGATCTTTCGCATAATCGACTCACGGGTTGGATCCCACCGGAGATCGGAGACACTTGCCGGTCATTACAAAACCTCCGGCTTTCTTACAATAACTTCACTGGTGTGATCCCTGAGTCGTTGTCTTCTTGTTCTTGGCTACAAAGTCTTGACCTTTCCAACAACAACATCTCCGGTCCGTTTCCGAACACTATCCTCCGGAGTTTTGGATCTCTTCAAATCTTGCTTCTCAGCAACAACTTAATCTCCGGTGAGTTTCCGACTTCAATCTCTGCTTGTAAGAGCTTGAGAATCGCTGATTTCAGCTCGAATCGATTCTCCGGTGTGATTCCGCCGGATTTATGTCCCGGAGCAGCTTCACTAGAAGAGTTAAGAATCCCGGATAATCTCGTCACCGGAGAGATTCCTCCGGCGATATCTCAGTGCTCGGAGCTTCGAACGATTGATCTCAGTCTCAATTATCTCAACGGTACAATCCCACCGGAGATCGGAAACCTCCAGAAACTCGAGCAATTCATCGCTTGGTACAACAACCTCGCCGGAAAAATCCCACCGGAGATCGGAAAACTACAAAACCTCAAAGATTTAATCCTCAACAACAATCAACTCACCGGAGAAATCCCACCGGAGTTTTTCAATTGCAGCAACATCGAATGGATCTCATTCACAAGCAACAGATTAACCGGAGAAGTCCCTAAAGATTTCGGAATCCTTTCCCGGTTAGCTGTTCTTCAGCTCGGAAACAACAATTTCACCGGAGAAATCCCACCGGAGCTAGGAAAATGCACAACTCTGGTTTGGCTTGATCTTAACACAAACCACTTAACCGGTGAAATCCCACCCCGGTTAGGTCGTCAACCCGGTTCAAAAGCACTCTCCGGTTTACTCTCAGGCAACACAATGGCTTTTGTTAGAAACGTTGGAAACTCATGTAAAGGTGTTGGAGGTTTGGTTGAGTTCTCAGGGATCAGACCAGAGAGGCTTCTTCAGATTCCTTCTCTTAAGAGCTGTGACTTCACAAGAATGTATTCAGGTCCAATTCTGAGTCTATTCACAAGATATCAAACCATTGAGTATCTTGATCTTTCTTATAATCAGCTTCGAGGTAAAATCCCTGATGAGATTGGAGAAATGATTGCTCTTCAAGTTCTTGAGCTTTCTCATAATCAACTCTCCGGCGAGATTCCGTTCACGATTGGTCAGCTCAAGAATCTCGGTGTGTTCGATGCTTCGGATAATCGGTTACAGGGTCAAATCCCTGAATCTTTCTCGAATTTGTCTTTCTTGGTGCAGATTGATTTGTCGAATAACGAGTTAACCGGTCCGATTCCTCAGAGAGGTCAGCTAAGCACGCTTCCGGCGACTCAGTATGCGAATAATCCGGGGCTTTGCGGTGTTCCTTTACCGGAATGTAAGAATGGAAACAATCAGCTTCCTGCTGGACCGGAGGAAGGGAAACGTGCTAAGCACGGAACTACGGCGGCTTCTTGGGCGAATAGCATTGTTTTGGGGGTGTTGATTTCCGCTGCTTCGGTTTGTATTTTGATCGTTTGGGCGATTGCGGTTCGGGCGAGGAAGAGAGACGCGGAAGATGCAAAGATGCTTCACAGTTTGCAGGCGGTTAATTCCGCCACGACATGGAAGATTGAGAAGGAGAAAGAGCCGTTGAGTATTAATGTAGCAACGTTTCAACGACAGTTGAGGAAGCTTAAGTTTTCACAGCTAATTGAAGCTACAAATGGATTCTCGGCCGCGAGTATGATTGGACATGGTGGATTTGGCGAGGTTTTCAAGGCGACGCTTAAAGATGGTTCTTCCGTGGCAATCAAGAAACTTATTAGACTTAGTTGTCAAGGAGATCGAGAGTTTATGGCGGAAATGGAAACCTTAGGGAAGATCAAACACCGAAACCTTGTACCGCTCTTGGGATACTGTAAAATTGGGGAAGAAAGATTGCTAGTTTACGAGTTTATGCAATATGGAAGCCTCGAGGAGGTGCTTCACGGACCGAGAACAGGCGAAAAACGGAGGATCTTGAACTGGGAAGAACGGAAAAAGATTGCGAAAGGAGCAGCAAAAGGGCTTTGCTTCTTGCATCACAATTGTATCCCTCACATAATCCACCGCGATATGAAATCGAGCAACGTGCTCCTCGATCAAGACATGGAAGCAAGAGTTTCTGATTTCGGAATGGCAAGACTGATCAGCGCGTTAGACACACATTTGAGTGTAAGTACCTTGGCGGGAACGCCAGGTTACGTACCACCAGAGTATTACCAGAGTTTCAGATGTACCGCAAAAGGCGACGTGTACTCAGTCGGAGTAGTGATGCTCGAGATTTTAAGCGGGAAAAGACCAACGGATAAAGAAGAGTTTGGTGAAACGAATTTAGTTGGTTGGTCGAAGATGAAAGCAAGAGAAGGGAAACATATGGAAGTGATTGATGAAGACCTTCTAAGTCTAAAAGAAGGTTCTTCGGAGACTCTAAATGAAAAAGAAGGTTTTGAAGGAGGAGTGATTGTGAAAGAAATGTTAAGGTATTTGGAGGTAGCGTTACGGTGCGTTGACGATTTCCCATCAAAGAGGCCAAATATGTTACAAGTTGTTGCTTCGTTGAGAGAACTTCGTGGAAGTGAAAATAATAGTCACAGTCACAGTAACAGCTTGTAACGACCATGATGATCTGTTCAGTTTTTTTTTTGGTTTTTCAGTTATTTTTTTTATGTGAGAATGTATGTGTGGTGGTGGATCAATGATTAAAATTTCATTATGTATCAAATTTTTATTAATGTAATTTAAACTCTGATTCCATTACTAAATAACTGCACAGATTATAATAAATCAGAGTTTAGTTGGTGAATTGTTCTTCTTGGTTTATTAAACGCTCGAAATTAAACTAAAAGCGAACTAACTTTCAAATTTTATAAAAAAAAAATATAAAAAAAAAAAAAAAAAAATTTATACACACACAATTAGGCTTTGTAAGAAAACATACAAATGGGCTTAATTGAAGTTTCGAAATATATGTTTGGGCCATAAAGAATCATTTAGAACTTAGAAGCATTAGGCCCATGATGACTCTTTTTCCTTCAGGCCTATGAAGATCTCACAATAAGACAACATTCGTGGTCAGTATTTTTTTTGTGAGAAAAGTATTTCAAAGACAAAAGAGACTATATGTGTGAATTTATATGAGATATTCAGCACGAACTGAGATACTTATTGATGTGAAGATTCGCCGCCATGGACAATTAGTAGATCAAGAATCAAGTAGGTGGTTGTCTAGTAATTTAGTGTTTTCAAGATCAATAGTTATTTGAAAGAAAGTATTTACACCTTAACAACGGTATTATCAAACGGGTTCGAGGGGAATAGGTCAAAAACCCGATAACTTCTAAAGTTTTTGAAAAAAAAGAGATTAACTAATTAAGAGAATTAGGTCTCAAAATCATCATTATTTGAGAAATGCGCAAATCTATAAGACTATAACCTATAAGTCTATGACTATAGTATTTGTGTGTATAATATAAATAAGATGATGTTACGTGAAAGTGGAGAGCAGAGAAATAATAATATCTTAGTAGAATTCACGTGTGACAAGACATCTCGACGGTGGTATCTATCTATCGAAAGGGGTAAAATTGTAAATTAACAAAACAGAGTAAAGGATTTTGCAGGCGCGGGGTATATTTGTCTCTGCAAACCCACACTGCAATCAAATAGTTTTTCTCTTTCCTCTGTTACTGTGTTACATCAAAAATATGTAAATAATTTTGTCTTACTTTACTTTTTTTTACTGTTACTTTTTAACTTTTTATCGTCCTTTTCTTCAACTTTTTCTAGAAGAACACTATCCTTACTGCAATTTTGATGTATAGGTTAATATAAAACAGTAAGATATGAATCAAATCCTCGCAAGAATATTGATGTTTTTTTTGTTTTTATATGTCACAATTCGAATTTTGTTTCTTTTAGCTAACAATGCCACAATGCATGTTTCCTTTCCTGTGTGATCTGACACTTTCTCACAGCCTTATCTCTTTCTGGTTGGAAACAAATTTTGGTCTTTAACCAAAAGAAAAAATGTTGGTCTTACTAAACGTAATTTGTTTCCAAATTTTGTTTTGTAAGCACCAATTATTTGTTTTGTATATTCAGTATTTACTATATAAATAAGGCTTACAAATGGTAGTATACAGTTGACTTGTCACATCGTATAAAAGGTTGAGGAAATTAATAAATGGTAGCAAACAAACACTACATTTTCATATCATAGATGATAGATTGATACATAGATCATAATGCCGATAATTATTCTAAAGTCTAAACGGTTAAACTAGAATATCATTATTTAGGTTATAAGAATGAATTTCTCTTTGAATTAACCCGTACTATTGTATTGCATGTTGCATGTCTTATCTGAAACAAAATCATATTAAAAAAAAGTGATTGAATTATTAGAGAAAACAATGGAAAGTGGCTAAATGGAAGATAACAAAGAACAAATTGTGTCATGGGCAAAAATTATCTAATAAGTACACGTATATTCATAAAGGAGATTGAACAATTTATGAAGATTTAAAAATATTTCGATGGAAAAAAAAAAGAAGATTTAAAAATATTTGGAATTAAATGAGAAGGGAAAATGACAAAATTTAATTTACTAAGACCATCTGCATTGGGGGATCACCCCCCCTGATCTAAGCATTATTTAAATCCAAAAAAATGGGTTAATGGGCTTAAGATCAGGAACTGGGCTCTTGACCTGGATCTGTTCTTGTGGGTGTTGCGGGGTGACGTGGCATTTGGGCATTGGTTGGAATATTCAACATATTTGGAATAAATTTGGATAATAAACTATGTATTATTTAGATAAAATGTTTTTGTGCTTTTATTAAGTAATATGTTTGTTTGTTTATTGTTATTTATATTTTTAATGTTTTTTTCATAAATATTTAGTATTGTATTTTCACTTTTATTTTCAGTTTTTTCATAAATTTGGCATTTGCAATTTATATGTTATTTTAAAATGTTTTAATAATTGTAAAATCTTAATTTAATTTAGATTATTATATTATTAAGTCTTAAGATCTTACACATGTTCTCCCACTAATCAACTTCTAAACAAAAGATCTAAATACATGATCTTACATTATTTTAACATTATATTCTCTATAAGAACACCCTCACATGATCCCCCATTGATGATGCCCTAAGAGCTAATATAAGAACAAAACTGAAAAAGACAAAAAAAATAAAATGCCTCAGGTTTCAGTGCAAAACACAGATATAGCAAAAGGGTCCATCCATATAATAGAGCGAGATTTAATATTATCTTACACATATTTAAGCAAATAAAGACAAACCTCAGCTGATTCATCTATAATAATTAAATAAATATACAAGCCAACAAATACGCAACGTTTATGTTTGATGTGCATAGTTTTTGAAATTTATCTGTATAATTAAAAAAAAAAAACTTTGATTGAACAAAATTGATATGAAACGTTCAATTCTAATTCGGAAACAAATCTTTATTTTATAACACGAGGCTAACCGTAACCAAAATGTTTGATTTCCTTATAAAAACAAAAGAATTAATTTAGAATATGGTAGTAAGTAGACAAATAAGAGGACGAAAATACCCATTGAGTACAGGGTGTCGACTCATACATCCCATCAAGGAAGTGAGGGGTATCTTTGTCATGACATAAAAGTTAAGCATATGGTTGTTCCTTTGTGGGAAGTATGAAGCAATCCCATGTGATGAGAGATTTTCATGCTAAGCCACTTCCAAATCCAACAACTAAATACATTATTATTAAAATCCAGTAATTATATATTAGCCTATTTCTTTTTCAATATATTTGACAAGTAGCATACCTTTTGTTTATATTGTTGACAAATAAAACTCTCTGGCATAAAAGAGACTATAAATGATTTTGTTTTATATGAAACTTCTACTTGTTATTAGATGAAAAAATGGTTTGTTTGTGTAGAATTCTTTGGTATTTTGATCATATGCTACTATTTTTATTTTAGTTTTGTAAGCAAAAATTTCCGGAACTAGATATATAATGGTGTGTTAGTTTCTAATATTATCGTTGTTCGAATTCGTGAGTTTGAACTTTGAAAAATCTTCTCTTTAGATGGCTAGCTAATGTGCGGACGGCTTATTGATATATCATATTTTTTTAGTGATTTAATATTATTACCCCACGAATCTCTTTATCATATCACTAAATTTAAACACTTTACTAATGACAATATATTATTCGTGGAAGGTGAGTCATATAATCCATGTACATTGTCCATGGAAATATAGACGACGTATAAGCTCCGTTATAAACAAAATCAAACGACTAAATCTTCAGCATACAAAAATCTTCCAATAGTTCGGAATAACAAATGCAAATAGAAGTAGCTAAAATAACAAAAGTTAGCTCCTTTAGGTTGAGATAGGCATGAGCATTTGAAAGTTTGGGGGAAGAGAGGCAAATATGCACATGCTCTTCTAAAAAAATGCTATCCTAAGAGATAAAAAGCTATACCCTTTTTTGTGTTGCACGTTCCATTGTTCTTTCTTTTTTTTTATTTTAATTCGTTACAACTCCTAAACCCAACTATGTATTATAGATGGTCCGAGCAACTATAATTTATTTCTTTTGATTTGAAGCAATTACAATTTATAATCTCAAAGTACGCTTTTGCATGCATTTCGCGATAAAACGAATCGTGTTGATCAAAGTGCATATATATAACATTATTACATGAATTCCCTCATTTTATTCACATGGTTAGACATTGTTACATACATTGTTTCACATTCACGAGTTTTTGACATAAACCATCATCAAACATATGCATACATATATACTAGCTACATGCATTATATTACACACATGTGTTTGGCCATTGGTATAGAGAAAGCCTAATATGCTCTCTCTTTCTTGCTCTCTCTCTCTCTCTCTCTCTCTCTCCACCTCTCTTTCTGTGACAAACATAGCTGCAGAATCTGCAAACCTCTCTGCGTGTTGGCACAAATGATGAAAACGAGAGAGAGAGAAATAGTCACTTTCAATGCAATTGAGTGCACATTAAATGCAACGGGGAAAAAACCGCCATGGTTTTCAGTGCCATAGAGTTGAAACGGAGTAACGGGCAGGCATTTGTCACTCTCTTATTCACTTAACCCACTTCTTTAGTTCTCTCAGACAGACATTCATGTCATTTCTTCAAGTCCTCATTATTAAAGTCTTTATATCCTCCTAATTTTTGCATCGAAATTGGTCCCAAAAGATGTACAAAAACCAAACCCACCTCGGATTTTAGATTTTTGTAGTGCTTCTTCAATCTCATACGCAAAAGATCGTCTTATTTTTGTTTTTTTTTATATTTTCTTTGCTATATATGCATATATGTATGTATCTATATGCTTGCCCCAATCAAACTCTTTCTCTTTCATGTATCGACATTCATTTATTATGTATGTTCATACATCATAGACCTGTCCAATCTAAAAATATTTGGGGATTTTTTTATATATAAAAAGTTTAACTAAAAATGTTTGGCTAGAAACATGAATAATCACCATAATGTAGGAACCCCATAATGTATTAATTAAGAAATCTCAAATGTATATATCATATCAATCATGTGGCTTAACAAGTTAAACATGTACACTATTATTTTGGTACGACTTGCACACCAAATTTTTTTATTTTTCTTTGTCAAAGATGCACACCAAATTTTGTTTATCACCACAAAGTTTTTCGATGGAGTTTATCTTCTTAACGCAATGTGGTCTCCGTTTCAAAATTTATACTAATGTTCAACACTTCAACTAATCACACATGAATAATGCACAACAACTTGATAAGTGACTATTTATCTATCTCTCATAAATATTATGTGTTTTTTTAACTGTCTATTTTTAAGTTAACCAGACTAAATACTATACTAGTTAGTTAATTTAGAATCCAACGACCAGTTCTATATAAAATCTAATATAGACTATCTTGAGTATTGGTGATATGTGTGAACAGTACAATTATTGGACATGCATTTTTTTTTTATAAATTATTATATTTATTTTTATTGCCTTTTAAAAAATCAGGAACCTCTGTAAAATTTATTTCTATAGACAATAAATGAGTAGCTAGAAAATTTGCTAAAAGTTGTAATAACAACAAGTAAAAATGGGTCGGGCTGTTTTATCATCATTATAGATCAACACTTTTTGTCCGAATCTAACGAAAGATGAAACGATGTTTGTTTACGAACCTCGTTATAAGTGTAACGGTCACGGACCAAAACGACATCATAATAGTACATTTCCCATCACTCCATATATTAACTCGTGCCAAGCAACTTATAAGTTATAACTTACCCACTTTGTACTAATTTATATGCAGTATTTTTCAAACCTAACTAACATTAGATTTTGTTAATGACAGTAAAATAGTTACGATACATATGGTAATACTGTTGGACCAAAAGATTAACAACTATATGACAACCATTACATAATATATGGTAATTCAAAAAATTAACACAACCCGATCGGGTAAGTAATACACAAATATATAATAAAGTTAACCTTAATTTAAATATCTTATGCTTTTTTCTTTGGTTTTACTTAAAATCCATTTTCCAGCTCTCCGTCGGTATTCGCTGACGACATGTAACTCACGACAAGAGACGTCTCGTCAGCCGCACCCGCCGGAACCGCAACTGCTTGAAACTGTCCTTTACAAGTTTGGCAAGTGACTTGCATGATCGTTGAGCTTATCTTCTTCATGGATTGTTCCTTCAAAAACTTAGCTCTCTCGAGTTCAGCTTGTGCTTTTTGCCTTATCTTTTTAGCATTCGCAAACTCGTTTTCCGCTATCTCTCGTTGCCTCTTCGCTTCTCTTTTAGCTTCCTCTGCATAAGCTTTCTCCTTCATCGCCATCTTCATGATTTGCTCGCTCGCCATAATCTCTTTTATACGATAAAAGTTGTTGTAATGTTGATATGATGATGATGGTGCAATGGAAAGGTTTAAGTTTGTGGTATCATGATTATGATTATGATGATGAGATGGTTCTTTAACTTTTTGTTGTTGGTTTTCTTGATTAGGGTTTTGATTCGATGATAGTGGAAGAAGCTGGAGTTCGAGGTTGAGATTGTTTGATGAGTTGGTGAGAATTGAAGATGAGATTCTTTGATGAATAGGACGGCCTTCTAGGGGTAGAGGAGTCGCAATCGCAACTGAACCGCCGTAATTGGTTTCGCTAGACGGAGTGCTGACGGTTGAGGCGGTTCTAGAGGAGCATGCCGGGACTGTTACCGCGGTTTGTGGCGGTAAAGGCGGTTCACGGTGAACTCTCCGTACGGAACAGTTATCTTGATGTTCAATAAAACTCTCCACCCTAAACGAAGAAAAGAAACCTATTAATTATATAATTTCATTCATATGACGTATAGGGTTATGAGGTGACAAAGTTAATTATTTTATATTAGTTTTTTTTCTGTTTAACTTTGAACTCAAAATATATATTATTAATATGAGTTTAGGTCCAATAACAGCCTAAAAACATATAACATTTCTTTATAGATTGGGGTCAATGTCATTAATCTAAAAGATTTAACTTTCTTTTTATGTCACAAAAACCGTTTAAATAGTCAAGAGAAATATTAAAAAAAAACTCTGATGCATACACATCAATGCACAGAATTAGTAAAAATCATGAAGGATAGTCAAATCAAATAGTACTATAACTATCAATCTTGGTTTTGGGTCGCTAGAAGAATTTTCTATATTTGACTTTCTATATGATCTCCTAAATATACAAAACAAACAGAGCCAAATTACTTGTATATTTTAGAAATACTTAACAAATACGTCCAAAAGTGTGCATATCTTTCAAGAATTAATATATAGTACCAATAATTAATCGATAAAATGGGTTCAAAAATAATTAAAAAGAAAAAAAATCAAATGATAGAAAGGAACAAGAAATTATACCTGGAGAAGACACGACCACAGTCACAAGAATGTCCTCTAGTACCACAAGTTTTGAGATGAGCTTTGTAATCAGATTGAACAGCATAACCTTTAGAGCATCTCTCACAAACCCATTGCTTATGGTTACTATGTTTTCTTCTGAAATGTTTTTTGATACCGACAAGATCTCCAAGAGCATGACAAGGATCATGGTGAAGACAAGTGGGTTCAGGGCAAACATAGACTCGTTTCTTCACCTCTATGTTGTTGTCTCTTTTAAGAAGCTTCCATGGAACTTTGTGACGTCTTCGATGCATCTGGAGATTCTGGTCTCTTTGAAACCCTTGGTTACAGATCTCACATATGTATCTGTCTGATTCAAGAAGAGTTCTTGGTGATAAAGACACAACTTCTGCATCTGGATCTGGAGAGCAGATAAGGCAAAACCCATCAAAACACATGTCTTAATTATTAAAAGTTGAGATTTTAAACGGGGTTTAAGAGAAAATTAACAAGGGAAACCATTAATACCTATAAACTTTGAAATTGGTAAAAAGAAGAATAAAAAAACCTTAAACTTTAAAATCAAACCTATAAAAAAACTTGTATTTCTAATGGGGTTTAAGAGAAAACCAAGAAAACCCAATAATACCCATGAGTTGAAAATTTTCATAAGAAAATAAAAACAAGAAAAAAAGATTTTGAAAATTAAATTTTCTGTAGTGGGGATTTATTATTACCTGGTGTACCTGCAGGTCTTCTTTTCCTCTTCTGAGTGGATGTGTTTGTGGTGGTGACCCCATTTTCTGAAGAGGAGAGGAAAGGATCAGAAGAAGAAGAAGAAACCACACAACATGTGTTTGTGTTCTTGTTGGACAACATCACTTGATCTGTTCTCATCAATTACTATACTTTCTTGACCTCTCTTTTTTGACTTTATTGTATTTGGATACTAGAGATTGATTTGATGAAACAACAAGACCCAGAGACAAAAAAAAAATTATGAAAGAAGAAGAGATAGTGGAAGGTTCAGCTTTACAAAGAGGAAGGGTAATAAAGAGAAATAGAGATATAGGGGGAGAGAAAAAGCTCTCTTAAGCTTTCTGCAACAAAGGCTTTTCAAACTTTTTGGTAGGCTCTTCAAAGTTCTCTTATGTTAATAATATGATGAAAGCTTTTTAATTTTTTGGGTCTCTCTCTCTCTAGCTCTCTCTTTGCTATTTTGACTCTTCATCATAAAACCTATTTCTCTCTCATATACACTTGAGAGTTGAGAGCAAGTAAGGGGTCTTTGATGCCTATATTGCTTCTACTTATAAAGCTCATTGCACTGTGCCATCATTGCGTAAAATCTATACATACACTCGTGTAGCTATAGAGAGAGAGAAGGTGAGGTATTTATTTAGATTTAGATTTTAGATTTTTCTTTTTGTTATTTTGTATTTATTTTTTAGAATTTGTTTCTTAGAGCATGTTGGATATATGATTTTTTTGGCTTGGACCCATATCTTGTCTGATTGATGAATTTGTCTGATTTTCTTGAACCTTCAAAAACTACTTTTTAATAATTTTTTAAAACATTTTCTTTTATGTTTGTGATTATCTACATGAGTTTTCTGTAACAAATGAAAAAAATATGAGATCATACGTCCACATGTAAGGCTTACCTTTCATTGATTTGTGTGGAGTTTATATCAATCAAAATATTATGTAGGTTAGAGACTAAAATATCAATAGTTCTATTGTATCTGCAAATTAATTAGGAGAGAACGTTATAAATGTTGATTTGGTGCTATAACTCTTAGATGATGTAAAAAGCAATTAAATAATAAGGTTAACATACTTCTAATTAACTTTTTGACTGTCACTCTCAAGTCCTATAAATAGTGTGATTATACATCACTAATACATGATCTTGCGTTCCATTATTGTTAAAGCAATCCAATAATATATAGACAATTTAAGAAAATTTGTCATTGTTAACTATATATGAATGTTATGTCATCATGTTTCCAAGGTTGGTCCACATACATGTTAAGATTCTTTTCGAATTACACTTGGAAACAAAGAGAGAAAAAAAGGTATATGGTTCTTGTGAATAATCCAAGGATAAAATTGCATAATTGCATTAAATACCAAATTCTGTAAGTTTACAATAATGCAGACAAACTATTATTTTTTTCTATTTGGCTTATATAATGGATGTACTAGTGCCCATACATAGTTAGGGGAAGAAAAAAGACAAATGGATGAAAATATACATACGTAAAAAATAATTCTAGCCAAGAGTAAATGTGAAAGTAGTATTAGACTATTAGTAATGTATATAAACCCTATTTTAATAAATTCATATTCGATCCCGCACGTGACCTGATGTCTTACTCACGTGAAGTCTTTTTTCCTCCACTCTCCACTGTCGATTCCTTTTAGGCTTTTGCCTTTCTTCTGAGTCATTCCTTAGGAAGGTTTCATTAACAGATCCAAGAATGTTAGTCGATCAAGAATGTAATAAATCTTAACTAAAACAGTTTTTGTGTGTATATATGTGTCTGTGTGTGGAAGTAACTCATATGAAAACAGCCAAAATTAATCACTATTATGATCTAGAAATTCTGAATCATAAGTTCTGTTATTTTAACACATTTTCTCTAGTAATTAACAAGGGTTGAACTAAACAAAGCGACTAAAAATATAATAAAACGTGTAATCATTTTTTTTTTTCAATTGTAATTGGCATATGTATTCCGTAGCTTTATCCCTACTAGTTTTTTTTTTTTTCTTTTCGTTATTGTCGAATAACAAATTAATACAAAAGATGATACCTCATAATGTGTTTTTGTCAGTTGTCTAAAATTGGTTCCAAATGGACCGAAAGGAAAAATAGAACAAATTAGACGAGAAGATGTGATCGAGTTATGGTGACAGCTTTGTATAAAGGAAAGAAATGAGATCGTGTTTGTAATCATTTCCTAAGATGAGATTACTCTCCCAACTCTTACTCTTATCGATTATTACCATTGATCATTTATTTTCTAATGCATAATGCATGATATTTATTTCGGAACTACAAAATTCTAAATTTGTATTTTATAATCTTTTGGGACTTGAGAGCCCATAACATGTTAAATGAAAGAAAAATTCAGAAAGAAAACAAAACATGTTAAATGAAATACAATGGTCTTATTCTTATCGATAGTATCCGAACTCGTGAATTATAAAAACCAATATACAAAGTTACAGAATGTAGTAATTAAGAGATCATAGAGAAAGAAAGAAAAGTATAAATTAAGAGCAATTTTGGTGAGTAAGAAAAAAATAATTTAAGATAAATTATAGTTAATGAATTAGTTCAAGAGAGAAATTTGTTTATATAGTCATAAATAAGATGACAATGGTCAAGTGGTTGATCCAAGGTTAAAAGTTATAGCAAAAAAGTTGAAATTTATATCTAAACTCTAAAGTATAAAGATATTGTAGCTCTTAGTCTTAGACCTAGTTTTTGGACATTCAGGTATATTTACCTAGGATATCTTAACAAATATTAACTATATAATAAAGATAATATGATCATAACCATGGTAATATATAAGAAGTAAATTTAAGAGAATTAATAAAATAAGGAGAATAGTGATTATGAGTAGGAGATTTGAGTTGGAAAGAAGGATCAAGTCACATGCTCCAAATTTACAAAGCAAAGAAATGCCATCATCTCCCCCAACTCCTCCCTTTGATTCTCTTTATCTTTTCTTTTTTATCTTCATTTATTTATATTTTTTAAAAATAATATAAACATAATTTAGTTATTTATCTGAAAAGGAACATTCCTGATACATCATTACTCATTTTATTCGGATATTTGGTCTCATGCCTTCATTCTCAAGTTTGGCATACATCCATAAACTCTAAAATGCTGCCAAGAAAATAAACACAAAGTGTGTAATACGAATGTAGATGTTGGTGTGTGTTAAATTGTATACTCAATCTTTCAAATCGAATTAAGATAAAATATAACCTCAGTCAACAAAAAATATTTAATTAAAATGTATGTATGTGTGTGTTTATTAAGTTGGCTAACCTCAGTCAATAAGGTGATTATAGGCCGAAATGGCGAATATGAGTCCACCGGACGTAATTTTGATATTAAGAATTTCAATTTACTAGGTGTTTGGGCCTCTATCTGTTAATGAGTCGCATATGGGCCTGCCTAAATTATGTAACAATAAAGTTGGATCCGAACTCCAAAACAATTATGATGTCATATTTGTGTAGATTGACTCAACATGGTTTAAGTATACCAAGCCTTATAGCTGAGGATGACATTAATGCCTATATGGATATCAAACGACCAAAAAAACACTCTAAAATAAGATATGATTGATGGGCTTTGTCTCTTACAGAATTAATCCTAATTCCACTTCGTTCCAATGTTTACCCAAATACACAAATGGGCCTCAAATCAAACATTCTTTATACTTTATTATCTGCATTTCGAAATCCGACAAGAGTAAAACACTATTTTATAAGAGGTTTTGGCTAAAAGCACAAGGATTAAGAAACAATAAATGTTTTCTTATTTATAAAAATTCAACCAATTAAAAAAAAGACTGCATAATTTAAACAGTCAAAAACTATTAAATAAGTGTAAATAGTGCATTGAAACTTGAAAAAATCTATTAAAATGGAACAAAGAAAAAACCCTTAAACCTCTTATAACTTGGGACAGAGGGAGTAATAATTTATGAAGCTATTTATAAAACGCTATTCAACCATTATGCGACTACCGGTTGGAGTCCATAATTATCACATTATTTAAATGTATTTACTATTTAAAAAACATGACAAATATATATATTTAATCAAATAGTACAATGTAAAGGATAAGGAGAAGCAGTGGGCTTTGATTTTGTTTTTGTCTTCTTCTCATCTCTCACATGGCTTTCCCCAAATCTCTATACCCTACAAATAACCAAAAATAATCTCTTCACAATTTCTTTTTCTTAAAAGCCTTTTGGTTTTCTTAAATATATATTAAAGTGTCATTTTTTTTGAACTCTCTCTCACCAAACAAAAAAAACTGAGAAGATCTTTAACCTTCTCTTTCCTCTCTCTTCTTTCTTTCTCTTTCCCAATCTCTCTCAGGTTTCTCTCTCCTCTCTCTCCCTCCAGGAGGTCAAAAAATTCCTTAAAGAGCCGTTTAGACCAAACCCATGTAAGAGATTTCTCTCTCATCAATCTATGTCTCTTTCTCTCTCTTTTAATTTTTCGAAATTATAATTGGCTCCTTTTGTACTGTACTTGTCTTTCCATTTCTGCGTTGTTCTCATCGAAATATCTTATCATCAACCAACATCAAGATTATGATTCTGTGCGAAAAAATCGATGCTTTATGCTCTGTTTCTTTAGATCTGGTTCTGGGTTTGTCAGATCTACAGATCTGCTTATGGGTTTTCAGAAAAATTTGATTCTGATTATAAAAACCCTAATTTTCGTTTCTGGGTACCTTAAAGATCTGTTCTTTCATTAGACACCCTGTTACTGAATCTAAGAAAATGGATAGATCTTATGTTATAATTTCATGTGAATTTCGATGAATTCGAGGCTTAAAATCAGATTCAACAACAAATTTAGAAACTTTTCGTTTGCTTAATTGTTATTGAGACTTGAGAGTCATATAATCTTGTTCTGTTATTGTGTGATTTAACTTTTAATGGCATTGTTTATAGTTTATAATCACAATGGATGATGATGGATTTCGCAATTGGGGATACTATGAACCAGCGGCTGCTTCATTTAAAGGTAATCTTGGTTTGCAGCTTATGTCTACTATTGATCGGAACACTAAACCGTTTTTACCCGGGCGTGAATCGAATCTGATGATCGGTTCAAACGGTTCGTATCACCCGCGAGAGCACGACATGAACTATAGCTGGATTAATCAACCCAAGGACAACAAGTTCTTCAACATGTTGCCTATAAGCACCCCGAATTACGGGAGTGTGATGTCCGAAACTTCTGGTTCGAATTCGATGCAGATGATACATCAACCGGTTGTGAATTCATCCCGGTTTGAGGAGATTCCGGTTCCTCCTCCTCGTGAAGATGAAATTGTTCAGCCTAGTAAGAAGAGAAAGATGAGAGGTAGCATCTCAACACCAACGATACCGAAAGCTAAGAAGATGCGTAAACCGAAAGAGGAGAGCGACGTTACTAATAGCAATGTTAAACAGCAGCGTGTGAAACCGGTTAAGAAGAGTGTTGATCTTGTGATTAATGGTGTGAGTATGGACATTTCTGGTTTACCTGTACCGGTTTGCACTTGTACTGGAACTCCTCAGCAATGTTACCGTTGGGGATGTGGCGGATGGCAATCTGCTTGTTGCACAACTAACATTTCGGTGTATCCTTTACCGATGAGTACTAAGAGACGCGGGGCAAGGATTTCAGGTAGGAAGATGAGTCAAGGCGCGTTTAAGAAGGTCCTAGAGAAATTAGCAACAGAAGGTTATAGCTTTGGGAATGCGATTGATTTGAAGAGTCATTGGGCTAGACATGGAACCAATAAGTTTGTCACGATCAGATAGTTTGAGTTTTTCTCATTGATCGTGTATATACAACAACTTGTGACCTTTGTTTTCCTTCTTCTTCTTCAAGGTAACTTCTTCGTTTTAGGGTTTGATCATATCTTAATTCATACATTCTTAATGTTCTGTTTTTGTTTGTTTGAAGATTTCTTTGAGAAAATCTGTAGGAAGCAAAAATGTTGTTTTTCTTTTCTTTCTTTTTCTTTTGCAACATTAGATGTTGACTTGTAACATTAGATGTTGTTTTGATAAAATGTTGTATGTTAAACAATTTTAATGAAGAAGAAAATATTTTTATAATTTGTTTTCGCATTTTTCCCTTATACAAATCGTTAGATATATTAAGTTTAACTAATAATGCAATGTTAATCTTTTAGAGTGTACACATTAGCATAAGGCCATAAGCAGACATAGACTAGAAGTTGAGTAGTTAGTAATTACATGGTTAGAAGCTGATTAAATCTGATGGACTATTAGAACACTCCTCACTGGTCACCAAATCCACCTCCGCCATATCTGCCGCGGTTACTGGTATTACTTTTGCGGCCTTCCGATCTAACTCCGGGGCGATATGGAGAAGCTTGTCGAGCACTATCACTTGAGATTCCGTGATTCGTACGAAACTAGAGATTTCTTGAGCGTTGGTGACACCAAAATCTCTACAGAATTCGAAATACTTGAAGAGTTGTTCTCTCTGCGACAAAGATTTCGCCACGATCTTCATCGCTAATTCCGCCTCTGCTGACGATATCTCCAGTATATTCGACTGAACATTGGATAAGAAACTGGCGAATCCGCGGCAGATATGACCGTTAATCACAACAACCTCGCTGATTACATATTCCATAGCTTCTATTACAAGAGGCGTTTTACCAATCGGTTTAATTCTCATCAATGAATCAACGATTCGTTGCATTTTAACGATCATCTCAAGTCGAATCATGTTCTTATTATAAAAAAGAATCGATCTTTCATCAAGAAACATGAAATAAGCGCGAACGAAAATGTTAAACCGACCGGTTCTACTAAACCGAGATTTCCTCTTCCCAAAATCCGAAAGATCGAACGGTAACCGTCCAATAGAATCAACCGCCATGATTCCGGAGAAGAACAAGCCGTGTAATAACATCAAACATTTCAAAGCCACCGTCCAATTACGCGTGCGTTCCACGCGTAACGAGACGGCGCGTATGATTGGTTTGAAACTTGAAGGGTTGCTCTGTATGTATCTATAGATGAATTGAACGTTTTCGATGTTCATTGAGAGATCGTTGTGACTCGTCGCTTTGATAATCGCCGCCGTGAATTTTTCATCAGTCGCCGTGATTAGACTGAGTTTGTCCTTTATAGCTCCGGCGGTGCGTCTCCACAACTTCATTTTTCGCCGGAAAAATGTTATCGTCTCATGACAATTTTTTATTTTTTGATATTTTCTATTATTCAACGAAGAGGTTATGATTTGAATTTAGACTTTGAGTTGTTTTTTTGTTTGTTTGTATAACTCTGTTCTGGATTTTGGTTATGGTTTGAATTTTCTTAACAAAATTAGTTTCTTACTTTGAATTTTTTTTGTTAAACGTAAATTGAGAGTTTTAGTATCTTACGTGTTTAAGTTAATGTATATGTAAATTACAATTAGCATCTTTGAGATAATTCATATAACAAACAAAAAATGAAAATTTTGGCGGGTAGTTGGAAGTGTCATATCTCCAGTAGTTGACACGTGTTACCATCAGTGGCCGTTAGATTAATAATCTCTGGTTCTTATCCTTGTAAGGTTGTTCAATGGTGCAGCTACTTTGTTTGCTTTGAAACGTGAATACATGGCGATTTCAAAGCCACCACCACATTTCACTTTCTTTCACAATCAAGATTCTTCAATTGATACATCGGATGATAAATTAACATTTTCCATTGATACATCTAGAAGAAGAAGAAGACGAAGAGACGTTTTGCTCTCAATTTCGGGAACACTAATCCCTCAACTGTTTTTCTTTGATCCCAAACGCTCTTCTTCTGCGAATGCCGCTGATTTTTTCAACTTCGGCGCTCCTCCACCTGAGCCTGAACGCACCATCGAACTTGCTCAGGTTTAAACTACTACTTGTCTTTACTTTAATTACATTTTTTGTGGTTAATTGAAGAGTTTTGGAGGTCCATACATTTCCCCATCGCAATATATTAGAGAACGCCACTAGATCAAAACTCACTTTAGTTTTACTTTGATCTATTTGTTTCATATTACAACAATTTAGATGTTGTCTCGACTTAAAAATTGCTAAACATTTGAGTGACGATGTTATAATACAAAAATAAAATTTGTTTACTCATATGGATTGATACAAATTGCAATGCTCTTTAGAATCACAAGATTTACAAACTTTTTTGTTTTTAGAGTATTCTAGCTTTGATCAAGTGATTCATCCGAAGTAGGTTTACAAAAACTTATGTTTAGAGAATATTGAATGAATGCTAAGGCTGATACATAGATTTGCAAGGTATCAATCACTTTGGATTATTTGTGGTTTTAATAAGTTATCCATAATATGTTTGTGGAGGACTCTTTGTAGCAAGAATTACAATGGTTGTGGATAGAGGTGTCAAATTGTTCGTCCACGCGCCCAATTGGGCTTGTCCACATAGACACTATTTTTAGTTCCATTATTTACTATTTTTTCGTGGTATTATTTACAACTTAATACCACTAAATAAACAGAGATTATACTTATGAATTCTTCGTATATTTTTGATATGGTTCATAGGAAGGATTCAGAAAAAATGCAGAAAATATAAAAAGAATTAAAGAGATGATGATAGACAAGAAATTGTGGAAAGAAGGAGGGAAAGAGCTAAGGAGAAGTGCATCAAACATGAAGCAAGACTTTTACTTAATCATCCAAGCAAAGCCTCCTAAGGATAGACCTCTTTTTAGGTCTCTTTATTCCTCTCTCTTTAATTCAATCACCAAGGTACATTTCTTCATTTTCCTCTCACTACTATATACTCATCATTACTATTAACTTATTAACTAAACTTTGAAAATTGTAGATGGATTATGCAGCAAGAGATGAAGATGAAACTAAGGTATTGGAGTACTATAAGAATATTGTTGCAATCCTCGATGATATCTTCCCTCGAATTTAATTTTGAACAATAATATTAATTTAGGCAATCAATTCGCATTTGTTGTCATGTTCTTTCTTGTCTATCCAAAAGAAAACACTAGTGAAAATACAAGTGACAAGAGAAAAAGTTGGCAAATGTCTTTTGTACGATTTATCATCTTAAGAAACTTACCTACCTACATAAGAAATCATAGCTTATGTGAGCAAACAACCGTTCAAAAAAAGGAGAGCTAAACTTCAAAACATTGCTTAGTAAATAAGTTGTCCTACTTAAACTCAAACCCCGATGAGTTATTACCCTAGAATACTCTTTTCAAATCACTACGAGATTCATTCGAAAGCTATTCTCTAGCTCTAACATAACTCTTCCGTTTACTTTAACAAATTTTGTTTTGATTGCAAGAGTCTCTTGGCCGTTTGTTATAGGATATAAACTATATTATTTTTAGAAAATTAATTACACAAATATATGTTGGACCTTTGATAAAATCAGCAACTTTTTCTTAACAATGTTTGTTTTCTATTATAATTACATGGCTAATTATATCATACCGCTAATATTTTACCGTATAATTATGGTCTTTTATATACACTATATATGTGTATTTGTAGTAAGCTTGCTTTTTCCATTCGCATACAAAAACGGCTTGTTGAAGTAAAGCAAAGTGGTGTACCTCATGCTTTCCCCTTAACGGCCGGCTTTAGTGGTTTTGTTTTCTTTTTTTGCAATTTTTATTTATTTGTAATTTTAACGGATTACGAGCAAATCAATAGCTTTTCTCTACATCACCAATCTTCTTCAAAGCCCTAAAAGGGAAAGAAGAAAGAAAAAAAAAAGTAAGACATGAAACAAAGCGAAAGATTGTTCGGATTTTCAAAGAAAGATAGCATCTCCTTTTGTTAAAAGCAAGAAAGTGTATATAATATATTATTATATGGTAGTTGTTTTTATCATCTTTTTAGACCCTGAACCAAATAGTGATACAATTCCACATATATATACAGAAAAAAACTACATTAGTTTTGATATTGTGATTATATATTTGACTGTTTTACAAAGGAGACATATATAAATTGTTAGTTTTACTCTTTGCATGAATATTGTGATTGTCATTTATATATATTTGATAACTTGTTTTTAGGAGTTATAATTTTTATAAAAATTATTGCCTTTTATTATACACTCCATTAACACATTGCATGTTTTGAAGTTTGGCACCGATTGCTAATATTACAAAAAAAAAGGAAAACAATCTACAAAAAGTTTTATGACCCATACGCCATTTGAATGATATGAAAATGGTCCTGAAAAAAGAAAGAAAAAATAGTGGGAGGTTAAGGAATCTTTTTCTGCCTCACATCTTTTTTCACTGTGGGGTTAAAAATCCCTCCTTTTCATGCCAAAACCAACTTTTATTTATTTATTTTTTACCTCTTCGCTTTCTCTTTCATTTTTTACCCTTTTATACACACAAACTCTCTCACATTCACATTCCTTCTCTCTTCTTCTCTCATTTCATCTTTCACCAATCTCATGGACTTCGATTCCTCAGTGAGTTTTTATTTTCTCTCCTAATCTAATCTTTCTTTACTTCTTAATTTTGAAACAAACCCTTTGATTTCATTCATTTTACGATATTGGACACGTTATTCTTGAATTTTATATAAGAAAAAAAAACTTATTATCTTTTGTTTTCTTTGATTTCTTTAGGGCAAAAGAGAGAGTGTGGAGGAGACAGTGATGATGGAATACGATGAAGAAACCAATCAATTCGACGTGGAATTCTGTCCCGTTGAGCATCCGGTTGAACCGGAAGAAGAAGATCGTCCGGTTAAATGTCCCGTACCAATCTCATCTTCTCTCATTCACGTAAGTTTTACTTTCTTGGAATTAATTACACCAAAATTCCTCATTTAACGACTAGATCATAATTAAACCAACTTTAACCGTGAAGAAATCAACGGAGAAATCTAAACCGGGTTGGGTAAAACACAGAGCTAGCTACGAAACCCCACCGCCACGTCATCATGTCCGTAACGTACGTAAGAGACACAACTCGTTCGACGTGGAAGGGAACAACAACTTCTTCACGAGATCTCATGATGACGAAACCACATCTCGAAGATCTAATGTCACCATCTACCGAGTTCTTCAACAAGTTCACGAGTTCGAGCCGTGAAAATGTCAAATCTCTTTGAGATGTTTTTTTTTAAGCCGGCGATTTGATTTGAAGTTTATGTTGGGTTAAGGTAGTAGTAGTTCGATGTAGTACCAAAGTTTCGGTATACTTGTTATATTGTTATTCGGTGAGAACCGGTCCGGTCAGATTCGGTTAACAGCTTAGAAAATGATGCTATAATATCTAGTTTTCTTATGAGTGCATGGCCATTTTCAGTATAATCCTATTTTGAAATGGGCCATGTTTTATGAAAGTCAATATATGGGCTTTATTGGGCTATACTTATTAAGCCCAAATAATTTATTATCTTTTTTGTTTTCTCATCAATTTCATTATCTTGCAGACTTGCACAACATATTCTATTTATGTGAGAGTAATATGTATTTGCTTTGAGTTTGCGATGTAAAGCTGTGCTTATGTGATATCAAAAAATTCAAAAAAGCAATGGTTTAGTTTCCATAAATTTACTCAGGCATGGGCATTCGGGTATTCGGTTCGGTTCCATTCGGGTCCGGTTCTTCCTTCCACAACAATTCAAGATTATAAACAAATGTGCATTTGTGACCCCGCAAACACAATGAATCTATCCATCTTACCTATAAGTACACGCAAATGGTTCAATTTCAAAAGTAGTACTAATTCAAAGCACAAAAATATAGCAAATACGTATATTATACACAAATACGTACGCACAAGAATGACCATTCACACACTTTCACACGAGCATTACACAAAACAATAGTATTTATTATCACTTCAAAATAGAAAACTTGTAACCTCTAAAGAATAACAAATTTCACATTTATTTTTTACTCTTATCTCACCATATCTCCTAAAAGTCAGTCACCTTCTGTATTCACAAGTCTGCTTTCACCTTCTTTTTACCATTAACATCATTAACATTACTCCACAGTACCTGCACCAAATACCCAACTTCTAACATCAGTCTCTATCTACACAAAGTTTAAAATCACCACAAGGACAAACAAAATAATTTGAGGATTCTACTATAAGGGCATGTTAAGCTAATCAATTGATGCTTTAAAGTTTTGATCTTTAATCTTACCGGTGGAAAAGAGAGTCAAGTCAGCCTTGGAGAGGCGAGTCTGGCTCAGAGCTATAAATCGATGTGTAGGTAGTAGAAACAGTATCTTCCTTTTGCATAGCCACATAGTTCAAGGGAGTAGAAGTGAGTCTCCTAAATTCTTTGAAATACCCGTTTTGGCGATGATGACCTGAGTAAGATCTCGGGGTTAGAAGAAGGTCAGGAGTTGTTGTCCCTGCCGAGCTTCTACGAGGCGTGGGAGGCACTGAACCATTCCCATTGCTAATGTTGAAACCATTGGGCTTTCTGAAGCTGCTGCTTCTTCTTGGACTCGGTTTTGATCCGTAAATGGATTCCCTTTGAGTTAGTAGGAGATCCTGCCTCTTCTTTTGATCCTGCACAGGGATATAGAACTTGTTATAAGGGAAAGCGAAAATCTTGAGTGTTTTTAAGAGAGTGTTTTTGGACAAACCCTGTATCTTTTCTTTTCCTCTTCCTGTTGTTTCCTTGTCAGTTTATAGTCTTCTAGTATGTTAACCAATCGAACCTACAGAAAGTAGTCACAAGAATTAAAGAAAGGACTTTGGCTGTTAATGACTCTGCACTTACTGTAAATAGTTTTAGCTTACACCGTCGTATAGAAATGAATTCTGCATGTCATTTTCCCATACAAGTGTTTTCTTGATAAGGTTGTCAACCATTCCTGAAGTAAACAACACACAAAGGTATAAGCTACAATAATTCCTTTTATTTCATATTCAGAAACTAGAAAAAAGGTGAAAGGTGGAAAGTACCTGGGATCTTATTGATTGTAACCCGGGCTCGTTCTGCCCGCTTGAGGTTTACATGCCCACCTCTTCCAGCGCTATACCGGTTCTCATCCTGAAACCAGAGAAAGAATCTTTAGAATACATCCTTCAAAGAATCCATTTTTCTTCTGTGAGTTTCAAGCTTTAAGCTTCTCATACCAGATTATACTCTTCCAACCAATTTTCCTCTTCACATGCAGAGAGCCAACGGTCAATTCTGTCCATGATATCTTTTCGGCTCTGTGCTTCGTCTTTAATTTTGTTTATTTGCATTTCGATATTTCCAAGAAGCTCTGAAGGGTCCACTAATCCTGAAAACATGGGGAAGCTTGGCTTAAAACAAGTGGAATTGGCAAGTATATACCAATTATATAAAAACCAAATAAATCATATTTACCAGAATCTATTAAGGCAGTTGATTTCTCAGCAGATGTGCTTGTGTCAGGTTGAATGTGAGTTAGTCTGCAAAGATCCTCTAACTCGGATCTTCGTTTCATTACAAGCTCCTTCATTCTACTTGCTTTCAGTTTACTGAGACTTTCCACTTCTGCAGATACCTAAAGTAAAGGCAAAACAAAGACTCAGATCAAGAATGAGATTAAAGACATAAATGTGGAATAATAGAATTGCTTCTACCGAACCTGTTCAATTGTCTCGGTCGAAAGGATGCCCGGCTCAGTGATATTAGCTTCAGATGATCTTACAACATAAGTAACTTTTCCAAATTTAGTTCTCTCTTCATGTGGTGTGTCCATTAGATTCCATAGCTCGAACAGTGAAGCCACTACATCCTTCAGCTGCACATTTGGAAGTATTATTGGAAACACAAAAAAGACAAGTCACTATATGAATATGAAATAGAGGGATAGTATTGTGGAAACATGTTTATAAGTAGACTAGAAGCTACCTTTTGAAATCGGGCTTTTCTCTCAGTTTTTAGCTTTTGAATCATGTGCTCAAGGCCCTCTAATGTGCTATCACTAATGTTTGTAGATTGCTCTTGGTCTGTCCTATGCAAGCTAGGATGAACCTCACAAACTGTTTGACTAAAGTCAACTCCAAGAACACCACATAGGGCGTGTACTTCGTTGACATAACCCAAGACTTTGTTGAGACGATCAGACTGCATGAAAGGAACATAAACATGTTTATAAAAAAAAAGAAATGATGGATATTTGTTGTTCATTGCTCTTTATAGATGTGTGACAAAATCTTTACCTTTTCCTTCTGAAGCGTGCGGAGATGTGTTTGATACTCGTTAAGTTTCCTCAGAGTCAAGTCTTGTTCTTCAAGAGTCAAGGAACTGATCATGGCCTTGTTGAGATGGTCACTGTATCCTGAGATTTCCCCACTAATCTTCTCAATTTGCGCCTTTATATCGGAAAACTGCTTCATTCTCTCCTCTTTTTGAATTCTCAATTCCTCAACTAGAGGAGTCACTGCTGCAAGCTTTTCTTTCAATGACTTTGAACCTTTATCCAGTTTAATCTGCACATCAAAATGCAAGAAAACACACAAAATTTTAGCAATAGTTGTAAAACTCTAAACACACAATCTAAATCATCTATCATGAAGATAGCTATGTGTACCGGTGAGTTGATGTTTAACACACCAAGGGCAGCCATTAAAGAAGCAACCTCAGCTTCTATTGCTGCAACAGACTGATGAAGCTTTGCCTTAGAATTTGCAGCTTCGTCAACTTTTCTTTGATAGATTTGAAGACATTCTCTCTCCAATTCCATCAACATCCTATCTTTCTCAGTCTCACTCTCACCAATTTCAACCCATATTTTCTGTTTCATACAACCCAAAAAGCCATTAAACTCATGAAATCAACCTCCATACAACACAAAAAACAGAGATTTTCTAGTACAAGAGCTTGTGCATGAAATTGAAACCAAAAGAAAAACATCAACAGTTACATGAAGACCAAGAAAAGTAAAGAAATTTCCAGAAATTGACATGTTTTAGTCAAATTCACAGAAACCCTTTGACCTAAGAGAGGAAAAAGATAAGGAAAACAAAAGACTAAATTCAGTTAAATTGTCTCTACCAAACTCATTATGAGTCCAAAAGAATCATCCTTTAACCCTTGAGAGTTAAAAAAAAACAAAGACTTTTTTTTTTTTTCATCAACCGTCATCATCAAGAAACCACAAAGAAACCAACAAAGTAAAAGAGAGGAAGAAAAACAAACCTGAAGCTCACGGAGAAGATTATTACAAGTAGTGTTCGTACGGAAAAACAGAGCATTGGGACTTCCAATTTCCAGCATTTTCAGCTAAATTTTTCCTCACTCGAATCTTGAAAACCTTTTTTGGTTCTTGTTCACAAAAATGGTGATTAATCTAAAAAGAAGAGACAATACCTACTAGCAGAAACAAAGCATCAGATCTGAAGCTTGAAGATGAGACAAACATTATAATTAAGCTCTCATTACTTTTACTTTGCAGAGGAAAGAAAAAACAAAGAAACAGAGAGCAAAGCAGAGAGAAACAAATTTGCTGAATTAAGCTAAAGAAAAGGGAATGAACAGAGAGAAAGAACAGGTACCAACAGAGAAGAGAGTTACAAAAAAAAAAAAATCAATAATGAGTTTCTTTTAAACAGAATTTAATAATTTATTATACACTTTAATATTAAAATTATAATTATTCTGTTTCACGGAAAAATACGATAAATTGGCGAAAAGACCGACGACGGGTACGGTGCGGGTGAGTGTGCCAGACGATAAGCGCGTTGCCGGTAATAGCGCGTGATGGGTACGATCCAATTAGAGTTGAAGGAGGAAAGTCACGCGAGTTATGAGAGAGTGTGTATGGTAGTTTTGTGTCGTGTAGTGGTGATAGAAGAAGAGTCACTGACATAAGTAGCTGTGTTTTGACGGTGAAGTGTAAACTTTACGATAAATATTTTCTTCCCTTTTCAATTTATACTATTTTTTACTTATATATATGACTGGCAAAAAAAAAATATATATATATATATATATCTTTTAGTTTTGTACTTATGTGGTTATAGAAGATATTATCTCTTTTTTTTTAAATGTAATTTTTTTTATATCATTTATTATATTTTCATGCTTTAAAAATATAAGAAAAACAACTCACTAATTTCTTTTCTAATACTAAAATTTTAACGTTTCTAATTAATCAGTAATTGTTTTTATCAATTGTTTTACAACATTCATCTGACAAGTTAGAGATCATCAATACTTTTTTTGGGTTCTGTTAAAACGGAAGCTAGACATATTACAATAATTTGTCCCTTCTTACGGATTAGTAGACACTTTTCACAAGTTTTACTAAAGGAAACCCTTATTTTTTAGTTGATATTTCTTAATTATGTAAATATATTTATTGGACGATTTTTGTTTTCGATGTTTATGAGCCTTGAATTTTAGTTTTGTGATAGGAATTTGAAATTAAAAACTACGTACTCATTTGAATCCTTGTTATGGAGTCTAGAAAATGGTTATTAACTTACTCAAAATTTTACTTTTTTCATGTGGGTATTACCTATACAAAAATATGTCGAATCCTCTACAATTGCATATATAAAAGTATGTCTGTATTTGCATATATTATCTTAAAATATTCCAAATGTAACATTATATTCGAAATCAAGTATCATAATGTTCTACTAGTAAATAGTGATTGTTACTATCTACAATATTTGCATAATACCTATACCAACCAAACAATAATCATGAGAAGAAAATTTACCACAAATGGGGAGGACAGAGTCATCTATTGTTAGCGTGGACTCTGCTTAATTAAAGATGATAATGATACTATGTACCCCCTTTAATAACAAGAAAGATGCCAATTTGGTCTAATCAAAAGTATGGTCACTCATTACCGCTCTTCTCCACCAGTTTCAGCAAGAAAAGTAGATGTCTATTTTAAAAATTAATTTTAATTAACAACTTTTGTTAGTATCCCATTCCCATCCAAACATAATTATTGCCCTCCATACCAACTAATCAAGCTGCAAATCATCAATATATATATATATATGTATTAAATTTTATTTTAACAAAAGAATGTTATATAAATGAGTAACAAGCAGGTTTAAATTTTTTTACAAAATTAGTATACGTATCATTTTACCATACATATTCGACATTAATTTTTTTATGGTTAGGATTAGGTCTGTTTACAAGAAAAACAGCACTAAAATAAAGATTGAAATGAAATGTCAGACAATACATAATCGAAGTATTAAACATAGTTAAGCAATATAAAACTACTTCAAATTTTGTTAACATATATTTTAGAGTGATAAGTGTCTAAATAATTTTTTGTTTAATATAATAATATCTCTATATATATATTACCTATTTTATAGTTTTTGTGCTCAATATTTTTTCTTGTTTGGAATTAAAAAAAACAAAAGATGACACATAAACTTCTAACATAAAAAACAAGAAAAAAATAAAACATTTAAGGTGGTTGGGGAGAAAAAGACAAGTAGAATCGATTTCAACTTTGGGTGGGGTAATGAGATTTTTAATACGGTCCATGCAAATTATACAATAAGTCAATAACCTTAAGACTTCGCCGTAGCAATTTAAATTCCATGATTTTATCATTTAAGTATATGATCTAATAATAATGGGAGTAGTTATATATAAGTCTCCCAATAATAAATTTGGGTAACTTAATAAAACAGAATTAGACACATAAACTAACAATCTTTACGAAAACATTTGTTTTTTGGATTTGCTTCTGTATCGCCCACTTTAATATCGCATGTGTGGGAGACTGAATATTAAAAGTCAACGTCGTGCTGGATACAGTCGTGATACGATTATGAAGAAACATAATCACTTTTAATCCATTAATAAAAAAGAAATGTACTTAATCACATTCACATTATTCGTTTTATATACCAAATATATCATATGAAGTAGAAGCAAAAAGAATGATTTATCAAAACAAAACTAAATGAGATTTAAATAGTGAAAAGAGGTATAAAATCACTTTAATAATGTGCTAAACCCCCCTAGGATGCTACTTTGATTAAGTGTCTAATCATTCCATCTAATCATATACTTATCTAGTGGTTGGATTTTATCATCGACGTGGCACACCCAATTCACAACTCAACAATCCTGAATTATTGGTTATTTGAAAATAAAATAAAACATTAAATTCAAAAACTATCCAATTCGGAAGGGTCAAATAGTTATTTTATTGAAAATTTTTGCTAGAGCACAGCTCACTTTTGTTTTGTGTAATAGTAAATATTACTGTGAAGTTAGGATTCCACTAGAGAAAGCTCACAAACAAAAATCTATAAATGCCAAGCAAACTTAGTTATTTTCTCTCTTTATTTTCACATTTTTTTGTCTTTTCTTTTGTCAACTTTAGTTATTTGTCTTTATGTTGGGTGAGATTTTTCGGTTAAATAGTGAAACTAATTATTTGGAGAAGACAAAGCCCTAATGTGGTACAGTAAGGACAAATATTCAGAGTTAAAGTACCAATATCATTTAGGAGATGTATAATAAATTCGCACATTTATGTAGGTGAAAATAAAATTATTTTAGATGGTTCGAAGTGGATCTAGTAAATCACATGCCTGGTATGTCGCATCGCAACCGTCATTGCCTTGTGAAGCATACATATATCACTAGATCCCCATGTATAAATATATAGTAGATCTTCATCATACACATTATAGACGAATTAAAAGAAAACTTTTGACGGCCCAATCGTTGCCTCATCTCTCTCTTCTCTCTCTTCCTGAAGACGAAAATCTAGATCTCAGATCTTCTTTTTATTTTTATTATGTTAATCTGATCTTAATTGACGGTGGTGGGAGGTTCAATGAAGCGGTGGTAGGAGTCTCCTCGTTCTCCGGCAGCAAGGTGGCGTGGTGGTTTCGCTCGCTGATGCGGTTCTGTGGCTTCAATTCCGGCTCGGTGAGGTGCTTTCTCGGCGGATCTGCTGGTTGAGGACTCTGGCATGATGATCTTGGAGGAGGCGGCTCGTGGCTTGGTGTGTTGGTTTTTAACTGCAGGCTCGCGGCGGAAGTCAGCTAGCGAAACGGTGGGTTTGCTGCAAGTCGAAGGCGTTAACAGTGGATCCTCCTTTGGATCTGTCTGACTAGTTTCGGGTTTGGCTTTGTGGAGGTTGAGTCAAGCCATCTTCTCCCGAGGCTGCCGTTACTGGTGTCGCCCATGTACCGGATTGAATGGTGTTTCTTCTTCAGAGGAGGCTTGTGATGGCAAAGCGGAGGCGGAGTGGTGTGTTCGGTTTCTGGTTCTTCTCTTTGCTTGGTATGGGAGGAGGAGATCGCGGATCGGAGAGTTCAAGTGGTCATCTTTCCGGTAGGGAATTGCGCGGTTTGAAGGACGGTGACTCAGACGACCGGATTTGGTTACTCCGGTCAGAGAGATCACTGTCGTTACTTCGCCGCTTAGTGGCTCCCTAGTAACCTCCGGAGATGCATGCGGTGGCCCATGTCCTTCAACTTCCCGCACAGTCACCGTCCTCTCTCCGGTCAATGCCTTCGCCGGATTTTTCTTCCTCTGTTTTTTGTAACCTGTGGAATTGTACCGGCCCATTACCCATGCCCATTGGGTTTTCTAATATAATTATATTTAAAAAAAAAAAAAAAAAAAAAAAAAAAAAAAAAAAAAAAAAAAAAAAAAAAAAATTTCATAAAACATTACAAAATACACGTGTCCCAACTCTCAAAGCTTTAGAAGTGGAATGACTATTTTTGCAGTATTTTACCAATGATGTAATTGTGCAGAATTGCCATTTGTATCATTGTATGTTCCATACTACAGTTTTTTCAATTGAATTAATATTTCTCTATTAATTCTATCACTAATTGTGCAAAATTTAACTTTTATTAAAGGTCAAAATTATGGACCAAAAACGTGAGTGGAATTTATATATAACGATCCATATATAAAAATTTTAAAAGTAGGAAAATGCGTATTTGATGTGTATATAATATGCATGTGTGATTGTATATAGACCCTACATGTCCATATATATCTTCAAAAATATATATACACTTTATTTTTAAGTTCCATTTGTGTTTTATAAAAAGAAGTAGATAGGAAGGGATTAAAGATGCGTGTACCTGTAGGGTTTAAGGAGAGTTCGAGTAAAGGACATGAGAAAGTATGTATCCAACAAGCTCCACCACTTCCTTTTCTTCCTTATTTGTCACCATTTTAACTGCCAAAATACAAAATTCATAATCATCATATTATAAAAGAGTTATAAAGAGACAATTTTTTAGATGGGACTGTTACTAAAAACTCAAAAGGACTCCTTGGAAACTACTCCTAACTCAACAAACATCTTTGGTGTACATTTTTGGTTATATTTTATGTATGAACCTCCTAAACAAACAAACAAAGAATCGAGCTTTAAGTGAAAGCAAGATAACATAAAATATAAAATGAAAGGATACACTATTTTAGAGGGGTGTTCTGGAATTAAAAACTTTTAAAAGTTTGTTATGGGAAATTGGTGATTTTTGTCACTATCTTATAAACTAAATGGAATTGCAAAATTTCAAAGATACTTAAATTTGAAGTTGTTATTTCACAAGACCATATGCATTTTAAAAAACTTAAACTGAAAATGAAAATGGTAGGTCGAAGTAGGGCCACATAATATTGATGGATAATAAAACTGTATATCCCCTACTCATAAAAATTAGGATCATCATTGCCTGTAAGTCTTAAATTTTTGTTGTTTTCTATTCTCTAAGTCATCAATAGCTAATAACAGAGTCATGTAACACAGAAGCAGAATAAAACTATGTCTAGTGCCTACCCTCTCCTAACCTTAGAAACCTCACTCTACTTCTTTCTAGTTTTGACAATGGTCCCTAAAAATAAGATAGGCCTAACATTTTTTAAACTTTATAGCAAAGACTCGTACCACGTGGATCAACATGTACATGTGTATATAAAAACGAGTAGGTGAAAGATTTTGACAGAAATCATGTCTTCTAGAATTTGGTATTGTTTGAAAGAGATCCTATTTGTTACCATGAAATGTGAAAAACTGAAAAAGGGTATATAGAGAACAAATCTCAGAACAATTTAGTGTAGACTCCATAAATGAAGAAGAATAAATTTTGGAGAGGGACCCTTTGAAATAAATAGAAATAGACTTTTCTTCTTTCTATCTTTTGTGTGTGAGTGAGTGTATTACAGCTATAACTCCATGAAAATGAGGTTTGGTTTTTCAATAAGAAAAAGGAAATGCTGACGTTTGACTAGTGACTTCTACTATTACTGTCTCTTATTCCTATATCTTATACGGACCGGTACAATATTTGAGTGGCCCGGACCGGAGATATGTTAGGTTTAGCAAAATGTTATGGACCACAAAAGATCTGATTGATCCGTAAACCGTATACATACGTATATGGCCGGTTGTTATAAACTGATAAGTCAACCTTGATGGCTCATTATCATAATTCATAATAATCAGTATTAGGTGAGGAACATACAATGTCCAGGTCTAAGGGGCAATATGAAGAAGACCTTGAAGTGTGAACAAGAAACTCTTTTATATGATGTTGAAATGCATAGTCAAAAAGGTGAACATTGGGCCTTATGGATCCTATATGCTATAACCTGTTTCTAACTTATTCATTATCCTATGACTTGATTAATATAAATCTATCATTGGTAATTGTAATTATAAAATGGTTTTGATGGAAAGAGCAGAAACATGAATGCTTACCCCAGGGGAGGATAGGGAATTCATACTGCTGTTTAGGCACTGTTATTATGTAAGAAGAGACCTGTTGTCAAGAGAAGAACACAATTTTAACTTCATTTTTTATGTCTACTCAAACAAATTATAATGGAGATCAATTAAGTTTACCAAAATGGAAGCAGCCAGAGATTTTGAATATTGGTAGAGAAGGGATGTCTCCTCTTTTTCGTAAAGAAGGTCCATCATGTCCATACATGCTTCAAAGTTCAAATGTTCCCCAACTTTTGCAACTTCTCTAATAGAAGAAAATATGGTTTAGAAGTTAGATAATAACAACATGGACTAGAACAATATCATTCAGGAGCTTTAAGGGTTTAAATACTTTATAAGGATGAAAAAACATACTTGAACTGAATAAAAAGGTCTTCAAGCAGTGTATAGGCTATATTTAGAGTGCCTATCTCAAATTTTAAAACCTGCTTCTCATGTACATTGAGGAAGATAGACAATAAGTTCCAAATAAGCTTTCTATAGCGTAAATAACATCCCCCAAGGGTAGAATGGTTACCTTCAGAAAAACGAGTTCCTACAAAAGAAACCTCAGAACTCATTGAAACTATCAAAGCATCTATCAAATTTCAGTCACAATTCAAAATAATTCAACAGTAACTTACTGCATCCAAGAAATCTCGAACCACGAAGAGTTGCTCAGTAATCACCTTATCCCCAAAGGATTTCAAACTATGAACCGATAAACCTCGGGTACAATGCATCTGCAGAAGCAAACAATTCAGTTCTAGGTACTCATATAAGAGAACAAACACACAAAAAACAATAGCACAAGTAAGGAAGTAAACCCACTTTACATGAGATCCAAATGGAGATTAACACAAATAACTGCAGATTGCTCTCAGTCAAAGGTTGCAGTAGCCAATGTTCTGCTTTCCTTTTCTCTAAAAACCTATAAACCCAAAGCATCCAAACATGATATAATGCCTAAATAATCCATCAAACATGATTTGATCCAAATCTCGCAACTACAATAAATTGATCCGTCGATGAGTATCAGTACTAACACATCTGTGAATATATCCGAAAACAAGCACTGATCCAAATATACAGTATCATCTGTTACACTAAATCACTAATCTATACTTGCCGATAACGATTACTGATTTGTTCAATTAAACCCTAAAAACAATCGAATTCACTACAAAATTCTCAAATCAGGAATCATCGGAGGGGTAAAATCGTATACCTGACTACATTTGGACGAAATCGATCAAAGAAGAGCGATAGAGCTGAGTATTTAACGATCGGAGGAAGTTCGAGTTGCTTTCATCGGCAAAATCAGATCCAAAACAAAAAAAAAATCAAAATCAGGAGAGAATACATCAACAGATACTGATTGAGAAGAAGAAGAAGAAGATCAAACTTACAGTAGTACATTGAATCAAAAACTCGACCAATCTCCGACGAAGATGAGCGATCTCTGTAGACATTTCTCTCCCTCTCTCTGATTTTTGGAGCTCTCTGTGAAACTTTTGAAATGTTTCAATGGCGCTGAAACTCGAAAGGCCGATAATTTCATTTTTATATCATTTACCTCAATAAGATTCTGATATGGTCATGGGCCTGGGCTCGTTATCTTAAATAGGCCCACTATACAATTTGATATTCATAAATCATAATCCCAAGTTTTTCTTTTCTTTCTGGCAAATTGCAAATATAGATTGGATTCATTGGTCTTTTAAAACTTTCTTACAAAGATCCATTTATTTATTGGTAATGAGATCTTTGTGTTCCCCAATTTTTGACAACGAGTCATTTGTCTTCTTTTTTTGTCAACAGCTATTAATTAGAGCTCAAAATAATCACTCATGAGTCATTTGTTTATTTATAATGGGCTGATTAGATATTTTGTATTTCTATTTTTCCCATTTATATATTTGTGTTTGAAGATATTGACAATATCATAATATTCTACTTTTCACATTATCTTAGATAAGCCCAGTCAAAAAAATATTTTCATAAGCGAATTTCTGTTGCCATATCGCAAGTACAAAATTATGGATTCATTGATCTTATAAAACATTTCATGTAACGGTCCAATTTTGTATTGGTAAAGAGATTATCCTGTATTTTATTTTTCCCTTTTTCTTACAACGATTCATTTGTTTATTAGTAATGAGATATTTTGCATTTGTATTTTTCCAATTTATAATAAAAAAAAGTTCATTCGATATTCATATTTGATATTATCCTATTTCCAACAACTATAATTTTGGTAGACAAATTGACAACAACTCATATGCATTTACTAAAACCACTTGCCATTATAATTAACAAAACCATATCTATTTGTTTTGCGAAAACAAGATAAAATAAAATATGATTATTAGTCTCATATTATTATATAAAATACCCAATTGTTCATGCTCCTAGCCTCCCTCCTGTCCACATATAATGCCAATTGCCAAATTAACCAACCATATGGCTTGTCAACAACAGCCTTAGTTTGTATTGTTGTAAAGTGTTGGTCTTGTATGTTATTGCATGGAAAGTCACCCTCCATTTATGTTTTTAATCTAAAAAAGAGAGTTATATTTATAATTTCGAACAAAATGGATGGTCCAGTTATATACTTATATTGTGGTGGTTGGGAATTCTTTTTAGTGTTGGAGATCAAAGATCGGGGTTTACTATATGTGAATCTTCATTCGTAGTTTTTTTTTTTTTTGGGCATACTGTAGTACTATAATAATCTTTCGCTTTCGGTTTGTTTAATTTTAAAACAAATACTATATTTTATTACATGTCAGCGAGTAAGCTTTATTTACAAAATCATCATCGAAATTATTTCTTTTAATATTTCTTTTTCATTAATCGCATAATTGATTATGTAAAACTTGTTTAGCGGAAGTTTTGTAGACTGATTTTGTAATCTCGGTTTAATATCAATGAGATTATTTATCCCAAAAAAAGAAAAATATAACTGTGGACCATATAGTTGTTGAACTGCATTAATGTATATTGCATATATGCATTGTAAGAACTTGATATACTTTGTAAGTCTTGAATAATTTATTTTACCATACAACTGTCACTTGTCGCCAAGATTGCATATTTAATCAATATATCACAAATCATCTTCTATAGATTCTCTTATTGCAAAAACAACATGCTAAGAACTAAAAATGTATAAAACAAAGACTATATGTATAAGCATTTTTTACATGAAAAAACTATAACTAGAATTGGGTGAATTATATATCAACAACTGACAAGATTTCAGTACCCCGATTATGTAGATATCCACGAGTAGTCTTTGGAATCTATTTCACTATACCCGTCAATTCTGTCTTCAAATCTGTCCGAGAAAAAGAAATTACGAATCTTTTTACCACGCCGTATAACAGTAATTTCTGTGGTGAAAATAGCTTTGACAGGTCTATGATCAGATATCTTCGTTTCTCCTCTTGTATATTCATGTTGCTTCAGTCCATTTCCGTACCATATTATTCGATCACACCTATTTAAATATATGCATGCATGAGATTAACAAAGAAAAAACAAATTATTTAAATATTCTATGTAAATTATACTTACCATGCAGGAGCTCGTTTCTTCTCGTCTTTTTTGTATGTAATGCATCCGTAATATAGATCCGAATTTGGAACATATTTATAAGTTGGAGCAAATTTGACTATTCCTTCTTGCCAACCTCTGAAAATCTGACCGTTCAAGATCTCCATCCTTAACTTAATTTTATATAAATAAAACATATATTTTTTTTTGTTAAAGTAAATAAATAAATAAAACATATATATAAGAAAATAGCAAAGTTTACAACTTTCAAACGTGAAAAACATGGGATACATATAAAAATAGTTACCTGATCATTCTCTAGTAACATGTTCCATTCTTTTCTTTCCACCAATAATCTTGTCTTCTCTTCGGGTAATGAAATTCTATAATTCAAGTCTCCCAGAAAAATCACTCGACTGTAGAATTTGATCCAACAAAGAGAAAACATGAAAAAAATTGA
The DNA here is from genome assembly GCA_905216605.1 of Arabidopsis arenosa. Taxonomy (NCBI): domain Eukaryota; kingdom Viridiplantae; phylum Streptophyta; class Magnoliopsida; order Brassicales; family Brassicaceae; genus Arabidopsis; species Arabidopsis arenosa. The sequence continues at coordinate 384,387 of LR999455.1, read as the reverse complement.
CTAATTAAATCATACAAACAAGAAATATCACAAGTGGGTAATTTCTTAATTACTAGTACTTTCCAAACTAGCCTTTCTTCTTCACAATATATATCAAATCCTGTTATAATTTAATCGGGTCAACTTGCTTAAATTATATTACTTTTGGGCTGACCTTTAAGCATATAGTTAATTACTAACAAGTTGGAAATTTTCAATTTACACAAAATATATGAACCAAATGTGTTTTAGGTTATATATGAACCAATAGTTATTGAATTCATTTAAAATATAATTAGCTTACTCGTGATCAAGAATCTTTTTGGGTAAGTCTAGCGATGAGCCTCGAGGAAAGCTCGATCTCGCTAAGATCTCGTTGACGTCGGAGTTTCTCTGCCTTTCATCTCGGTCGCGGCCACCAGAAGCTAGATGGCTGCAAACGAAACAGAAGGTCGTTTCGTGCAATTGAAATCTAACCGATACCGATCCCTAATGATCAAGAAAATGTATGAAGTCAGATTAAATTAAACATCTGACTGTTCCAAATACATGGTGCAAACAGAACATTAATTATACTCTCTTTTTTATAATCAAAATGTAAAAATTAAACTTTAGCTAATTTCCAAGTTTAATAAACTTAGGTCATGAATGAAGCTAGTAGTCTTGTACAAACTATTGTTCGATATTTTTCTATGAAAAATATATTATGATATATAAATCTCAGTCAAACATGAAGCATGCATATAACTGTGAGTTCATTTTCAACCACAAATTAAAATAATCAGATATGAATACGCCCGTAATCATTTTCTATAAACAGTCAATACCTAAATCAGTCCACATCTATAACAGTGAGATTTTATTTAATTAAAAAGATATCAAATTCTAATTAAATATTTGTTACCTTGTTTCCTAAGCAACCCATGATGCCGCAACCAACGCATGAAACGTTAGGATGACGGATGTACGGCCAGAGATCACCTCGGACCCAAACGGTGATCAAGATTCCGACCATCTGTTTGCTTATGATACATCTGAAATCTTGTGAAATACCATTAATGCCCTTTGATTCCGACAATTCTTTGTCTCGATGAGGTTTTGCTCTCTTGTTCAAAGCCTCTCTTATCAAAGAGTTCCACTTTGTAGAGACCTTGTTATTATCTGATCCCAAAACATTCGAAGCTCGAAGAGGCACTACCTCTTGAAACCTAGATTTTCATTTAAACTAAATTTTAGACATCTAAATAAACAAAATCCATAGGTTATAGCTATATAAATTTAATTTTGTTGTAGTGTTTAGTAATCACCCAAGCACGTATATGTCGCACGGTGTTTGATGTGTTTCCAACAGATCCTCCATGTCAAGCCCATCGTCTGGTACAATACCACCGACGTTCCATGTGCTTACAAAAACCCTAAAAACATATAATTAAAAATATACATGTTAATTTTTAAGTTTTCAAACGTTCGATCATATATATATAGTTATCAACGTTTTGGTTAGCTTTACTGGTTTACTGTATACTAGGTTTGATTGTAGTGCAATGCAAGAAAAGTGACTAGCTAGTTATGTCAACTAAACAGTATTGTGATCCGCTCTCTTCTCTGTCCAAGTATATGCAATATTTAACAAGTAAAGATAACTAATTTTTATTAAGGAAATGAACAAAGGATATATAAAGTTATTGATGTATTACTTGTAGTTGAGATGAGTGGTTTTGTGTTGCTCGAGGAGAATTGATTTAGAAGTGAAAGAAGCTCGTTCATCAACTAATCCGGAAGCTACTAGAAGCTTCTGATCGGTATCAGGTGGGAAATCGGCAACGAAGTTGTTGCTCCCGACGCTTTTCCTTAGGATCTTGTTGGCCACAAGTCTTGGCCACATAACCTTATATATCAATTACCATAGAGTGATTTGCATATATTAATGATCAAGAGAGAATAACAAGAAGTTATACGTATATTTAGTCCGGTTATATAATCCGACACATATATATGGATTGATATTACTAATACTCACTTCTCTATAGCTTCCAAGCATTGCTAGAGAAAAAGAGAGAGACAAATTAAAGATCAAGAGATAGAAAGAGGAGAGAGAGATTATCAAGAAGAAATGGAATTGTAGAGGAAGTATAATAGGTAAGGAGAAAGAAAGAGCCATGCAAAGCCGGAGAGAAAGAGGTGAAACTCTGACGTGGACGATGATTATTATACTATATAGTTTTTATTATCATTTTAATTATTAGTCCGACGATATTATTGAGTTTTTTAAAAAAATCCAAAGAAATGAAGGTTGATGAGTGGCCAGTTATTATTACTGGTTGTTAGACTAGCTAGTTAGACATCAAACCACCTTGATCACATTGTATTCGTCTTTAAATCCCACACGAATTAATTTTAAACCTTTCAGTTTTTGTCCTTAATAGTATTACTTTATTAAAATTAAACACTGGAGACGATTACTTTTCTACTTATTTTTTAATAACGAGGAGGGTCCAACTTGTTACTATTTTTTAGCATCGCATATAATCATTTAAATGAAGATATGTAAACAATTTATTATAATGATAAATGACAAAATTGGTTGGCAACGAATAGTTTGAAAAAAAGAAAATAGTATTTGCCTCTAATTATAGAATTCTACTATTTTGGTCTCTGAATCTTTTATCATTATGTCATAAACTTTCTTATAGCAGTGAAATTAAATATTGTTATTTTTTGGTCGGTCTAATCACTGTGGCCCGCTACATATTTATATTCAAAGGCTTGCCATTTTTTGTTTAACGATAGTATTAATTTCGTAGTATGACTCTAATTACTCCACCAATAATTGCTAGTGGTGACATTGTATGGGAAATATTCGTCGTATTAATTTGGTGCTCTGTTGTAACTTGTGAGTCATACTACGGACTATATATTGCTTTTATTTTGCTGGTCTTTTAATAGGTCGGTCAAACTCAAATTATACATTATGCACAAAAATCATACTATGTAGAAGCACATGACACTGCAATAGTATCCAACCTAACTAAGAAAGAGCAACAACAATAAGTTATGCAACCCGTATATATATGTACTAATTAACTAGCTCGTGGGATTAGTAACTTGCATAATAAATTTAATTTGGCAAATGGATTAGTAGCGGTACAGGGTTACTATTCAAATTCGTTGTTTTGTTATGTAACTATTTAATTTATTACATGACACTTTAATTTATTGCATAACGCCCTAACAAAATTTTGTTTAATTAAAAAAAAAAAAAAAAAAAAAAAAAAAAAAAAAAAATTGTTTAATTCCTACATACCATATATATGAGTATAATTTTCATGTTTTTAATAATTGTCTTCTTATGTTTAGGGTTTCATGCATTTTACGATAATCTAACAAACAAATACTCCGTTCATTTTACAAATAATGTCTTTTTGACACATTTCACAAAAATTATAAATTTTTTGAATTATACATGTATGTTTCTATTTAATAAGTGTTTAATGAATTAAATTCAATGAAAATAGTTTTGAGTTAAGGGTAAATTAGAAAACTTAGTGTAAAATCATATTGAAAATGTGGAATGTCATTTTTACTAAAATCACATTTGATTTCGTATAATTAATTTGTAATTTCTAAAGATAAAAAATTAAATTGCAAAAAATGGTGATTTCAATAGTTTTTTTTCTTTAAAAGTCTCTTATGATTTATCTTAGTTTTCGGGAATTTTGAAACAGGATTTCAATTCTAGCTAAATAAACTACCATTGGCCACGGCAAAATTTGGTTAACGACTGTGAATTTAGAAATATTATAAATTTGACCAAGAAGTTATATAGTGTTACTCGATTAGAAAAATACACGTATCACTGTAGCTTATTATGGAGCAAGTTGCATGAAAAAACAAAGTATGGGTATGGAACTTGCACTTTGTGGTGCAGCCAACAAAAAACCATGTATGTCCAGTTGGATCCAACCATTCTCAATGGTGACTCCACGAAAGCAACATACTTAAAGGAAGGATTAAAAATGAGAGAAAAGTGTTTTAGGGTAAAGGGTTTATTTAATTAGTTATATCAAAGTAGAGGTGTGAGCAAAATTTTGGTCGAATTGTATCCGTTACAATCTTTGTAGACAAGTAAGAATGAACCAAAATGCAACACGTGGCAGATACAATATTGTACGCCAAAAAAATTGTGACTATAGCTAAGACATAAGACATTTTTTGTTTGGTATGATATGACTAAGACATAAGACATATGCACCTTACTAAACAACAAGTTGGCAAATGATTCTCTAGACAACACTTGCTTTTTACTGCGGCTAAAGGTGCAATTAATGTTTGATACCTCTTCAACCAAATATTGCCGTGTAGGTTTTACTACATTAACTAGTCGCCATTATGAAAAAACTATAGACATGTCAGATTTTTTTTTTTCCCCTTTTCAAATATTGTTCATTTGCACTCAAAATATCGGATCATCATAACGGGAATAAGGACGGTTTTTTTACCCTAACGATATTTTCTAATTATCGAAATTCAAAAATCTTATCATAAGAGGAATGTCATAATTTCAATATGTTCGTCTAGAGTACTAATGTCGCGGTGAATGTGTGTAGTAAGTCTTGAGACTCGGAGATTTGAAGTATGTGTTTGTCACACAAGATGTATAATACAAAAGTTCGGAACATGAGATTGTGGATAAGTTCTTGATTTCTATAGTAATTAGAGAGAGAGGGGATTTGTATGCAGAAACTTATCAACTAGTTTTACATTTGATATCAAGCAAATTAAATATATTCTTAACATTTCTATGTTTCTTATCGTATAAGAACATTGTTATTATTTTATTATTGTGGTGGATGCACGTGTCGTCCTTTCATTTGGTTTTCTATGAATTAATATATAATTAGGCAAATTATTCTATTATGTATAGTTCATTTTTTAATATTTTGGTTACAACCGGAACAAATTGTCGATTATTTCGTGCATTGGGTTCGATATATAGCATTTTAACCAGTATGTTTATAGTGGTAAGATTATAAACCTGTAATAACTTTGGTTTTTTCTGTTATCGATCGAAGCTTCTATCTTAAGTAACTATTGTTTGTTTTGGTAAACTTAACCAAGCGAATACATTTATTTTCCCAATGAAAAAGACAAAAAGATCAGGGTATCTTGAAATCGGGATTCCAAGAAAGTTGGATTTCAATTAAAATCGTAAGGGAGGGTTTGATAAATTTCCTTTTTGCGGCATGTCTATTAATATTATTAGTAACCAATGATTAATAATTAATTATAAGATAATCTTAAGAACTGTTGGGCTTCTAAGGTCAAAGATTCCTATTTTTGTTATATACACATTCCTATTATATATGAATGATAAAATTATTAGCAAACTATACGAACCGTTGAAAGAAAAATAAATTCACTGCAAATCATTTTATTCTGCAAGTTTCAAGTTTTAATTGTTATAAGTTTTCTATCAGTGTCACAATTTAAGTCAACTAATCTATTATTTAATTAATAAAATATCTAAAAATGCAATTTGTAAAGTTCTAGCTAACTGTTTGTTTTTGTTCTTTAATGATTTATCACTTTGTTTGATAGAATGATAAGTATATTTTTACTTATCTGATTTGTCAATTCAAATTATTACCGATGAGAACGATAAATACAATATTTTAAAATATTGTCATATTTAAGGAGACAATAGCTAAACGATGTATAGTTATTTTAGTTAAAATTAAATCAATTTAAAAAATATATATATAGAGAGAACTGAATTTCATTGGCTGGTCGGTGAGAGTACATTGGGATTATAAATTTAAAATCATACATATGACGTCGAGCAATATTTTCGTACAATTTTGAATTTCTTCCTACCAGCCCAGAGGATATTTAGATTAAAAGTGCAAATACTTTAGAAATAACTATTCCACGTATCTTCTTCATCTTTTGCCCAATTAAAAATATCTCAATGCTGTCAAAAAAAAAAAAAAAATCTCAAATACCGATATTGCATCACATGTTACTTCTCTTCATTAGTTCTTTACTAGATAACGCGCGAAATTTTAATTTAAATTCTTTTTCATTAATATAATTTTTGAGCATAAAATATAACTATTAAAATTTAAAAGATAAATATTTGAACTTAAATATAATAATTCAAATTTGCGAAAAGGATAAACAGTATTGACGACCATCTCATGATTTTTATCTCTAAAAAAGTTTTTTTCGTATTCATATTCCATGAAAACATTTTTAAATTTTTTTTTGACATTAATTATCGATTGTTAACTTAATTGTAGATATTATTTATGATTAAATGTTGATATGAATATAACATGATTCCATATAAAATGTAAATATACCGAGTTTCATGAATATTATTTACTGTAAAGTTACATCTATAATACTATGTTGCTATAACAGTTTTATCGAGTTTGTTTTACCCCTTGTTTAAAAAATCGCTAGGCGCTAGTCGGGCGGTGAGGGTGGGCCTAGCGCCTAGCAAGAAAATCGGAGATTAAACGGGGATTAATCGGAGACTAGTTTTAAGGCTATTTAATATTTTAAAAACATATTAATATATTATAAATAAGAAATTTATATAATCTTGTTTTTAAAATTGCATTAAACACATGAAAACAAGAATTTAAGGTCAAACTTATGATTTTTTATGAACATAGTGGGACGTTTTAAATTTTAGATCCAAAAAAAGAAAAAAAATGTTAAAAAAAAAAAAAAAAATTGGGCTAGGCGGGCTAGGCGGACGCCTAGGCGGTCTAGGCGGACAAAAATCGGATCACCGATTTTATTTACCGATTTGGACAAAATCGCCGCGGTCCCCACCCGATCAGCGCCTAGACGGCCGATTTTTAGAACAAGGGTTTTACCCATCGGAGCAAGTGCATCGTGTCGTACAAAAATTCTCGATACTCTAAAGAGAATTTCCTAATTGTATATATAAATTATTAAAAAAATAATACTAAGATCGACAAACTTGCATAAATGATATTAGTGGTTAAATTAACAACGTTATATTAAATTCATTAATATTTAGGGACCATTGGGACCATAAACTCTTTTTAGGTAGGATTACTTTTTTCTAAATTAAGCTAGATGACTATTCATTGTATAAACACTAGATTCTTTTACTATACATGTTTTAATTTGGATTGCAAAAGTTGGGATAGCTAACCGAAGGCAACCCAATCATATGTTCCATTCTTTGCTCTCTGCCAATAGTCTTGTCTTCTCCTTCGGTAATGAAATTTACTTTGAATTTGGTTGTGATTTAGTTTTTCATTTCAGTTTGATTCAGGTGGGTATGAGCAAAATCGAGTGAAAATTAATTTTAGTTCAAGTCAATGAAAGTTAGGTACGAGTTGGTGATATGGTCTTTGCATACAAAATCTGTTCAACAAGCATCTAGACAATTGGGCTGCTATTGGGCTTCATCTTTTTCAAATGGTTCAAATGTGGATTAACTACAAATGGTTTTGAGCGCTCATTTGAAAAAGTGAGTCTTACAACATCTGTGCAATTTTAAATGCATTTCAATTTATAGCAATGATTAAAAAAGGTTATCTTTACTATAATCGAGAACGAGGGGCACAATTTTGGCAGAGCCACTTAAACCATTTTTTCAACGTCAATTCAAACTTTATATTAATATGCATCAAAATACATTGTTCCATGAAATGACATGATTTTGTTTATTCATTCTTACACTTTTAGCTATATTATCGCTAGAAGATTAGCTCTAGAAGTTTTGGTAAAGTTGCAAGTTGCATTTCTTTTAGCTATGTGCAAAATGTATTAGTCATTTAAAGTAATAAGATATCATTTAAAGCAAAATGTATTAATCAATTCATCAGCGAAATAAATTGATTATTAAGTAAACGCATTGTAATTTTATTATTATCTAAAATCTGAGATCTGTATGTGTAACGAAACATGTAAGATCGATGAAGTCTTAGAGTTATCCTTATCAACTGAATTCGAACGTTATATGGTGATCAAACACTATCTTCGGTTATATCTGACTGAAGCTAACAACAAAAAGAAAACAGATGATGCAAAGCAGCAACATGTTACTATATATTACTGATGAAGAAGTTGATGAGAGGTAGATTCAAGATGCCGCATACAAAACCGATGGCTTCTCTAGCCGTGACATAGCCAAGCTCGTGGCATGTTATGCTTTCGCAAACAGACCACGCCATTCTTGTAAAAATTTCCTCTTGTTACAAAGATATTCTGTTTACAAAGATATCAAGTTTAAACAGCTTGTAAACATTTTTTGTAGGAAAAAACAATTTCTTCTTTGTTTCAAGTTTTAGAAAAATATTGACTTAGATTTATGGTGTAGAAGCTATTGACTTGGATTTATGGCATATAAGATTGATGGTGTAGAAAATATTAACTATGGATTTGTGTATAGTTTTTTTTTTTGTTTTTTTTTGAAAGTATATAGTCAACAGTCAAAATCTACCAAACTATTAATCAAAATTTTAATTTCGATTAATATATATATATATATATATATATTAGCGATAAATAAATATAATAATCTAAGCATATATCATGAAAAATATAGATTATATAGTTCAAACGAACAAAACTATACTTATGATTCATAGTTTAATAGTTTTATAATTAATTTATTTTATAAAATTTATTGGTTTTACTGTAATTCTTGTCATTTTTATTATTTCTCATAAGTGAAAAAGGAAAAAAAAATATAGAAAGTAAAATACGTGGAAATTCAGAAAATCAATAAATATGTGTAAAAGACAGGAAAAAAAACAATAAGTATGTGTAAAAATGTGAGTGTAGAAAGAAGAAGTAAAATCGCAGTATCCCACAACGACTCTAGCATTGGAAGGAGCCTAAAATTTGCATATAGTAATGTTTAAGGCTGGTGTTATGATTCTGGTGTTATAAAAATAAGATAAAAAATTTAATGATTAAAAATAATAACTATGATATAATTGGATATCAATTTCTTTTATTTATTTTAACGCTGGACATAATAAAAATAAAAAATTCATCTAATTTTTTTTTTTCAATAGCATTCTTTGTAATATTTCACATTTTTATATTTATTCTTTTAAAAAACCTTCTCAAATAATAGTATAGAGATTACAATAATTTATTTTACATCGACAGTTTAAGAAACTAAAATTTTTTTATGTTACTAATGGTAATATATTAACAAAAATAAAAGTAGATCGTTAACACTGTTTTATAATATTTGGAAAATCATAGCAATGGTAATATATTAAAAAAAATAACATATGATAAACTGTAACTGATTGCATATCCATTATTGTTATTAACTAAAATAAAATTAGATACTAGTTCATTTGATGAACATATCAAAATATGACTACAACACTTAAGAAATCTAACTACAAAAAATGTGTGTCGTCTGCTCTTTTGGCCTCCGTTTATTTCATCCAATCTCATAAAAGTACTCAAGTTCAAACTAAGCTTTTGAAATGGCGATTACCAAAATTAAAAATGAAAATAAGAAAGATGAGAAAATTATTAAAGTCTCCAAATAATAATTAACCAAAAATAAAATGGCAAGAATAGCCAATAATGTGAGAAGCTAATAAGAGAGATTACAGTGAATCTGACAGTGTCATTTTCAATGGCAAAATATATGATCGAGTATTTGCAGCGGATGATTTATTGTGCGTCTCACAAAGTGGACACCGATTTCAATTAGAAAATCATATATACGATTACTAAACATGAACTAATTTTTTATATCAAAAATCAGAAAACTTTAATATAAAATATCGGTGTGATCAGAAAACTTTCACAAATTGTTTCTGTGAAAGCAAAACGAATCAAATATTAAACGAGTTTAGAAAATAATAACATAGATTCATATAAAACATTAGTGATCAGTTAACGTATTCAGATTTGAGTACTGCTAAGGATCTATAAAATGATAAATATTTTTAAAACGACATTGCAGATTATCATAATAGAGTGGCATGTGTTGTTAGTGGGAACTCCAAGGTCTTCGAGCAAATTTTTGATCCACCTAAGTTCTTTTTACCTATAATTTTCTTTATATATCTTACACATTCTTTTGTTCAACATATTTTATATATTCATACTCAGCTCGTGATCATCATTCCGAAGCCTAGAATCTCATTTGAGATTTCGGATAGATCCGACATCATAAATACGTGGATGCTATTTATTTTAGCATTATGTATATATGAATGTATTGTCATGTTCTGTGATCTAAAAATAATTGACAACATTTTGGAAGTTTTCGTCGACTCTCACATGCCATATGGATATTTTGTTGTCGATACCTCTTGGATTTTATTAAGATAAGAAAACCACATGAACACAGAGATCAATAATTGAATATCTTAAAGAAAAAAATGGTATGGGTTCCCGTTTGGCTTGTATGACACTTCATAGTTCATATGGTGGAGGAAATATACAATATTGATAAATTCATATATTTATCTTAGAATATTATTAAAATCCATGCAATTTCCAAATATTTAGGAGCCCTATATCATTACAAAATTTCCGAAATTAAACTGACAAACTCCCAAAATGGACAAATATCCATTGAAAGTGTATGGATTTTTATCAAGGAGTAATTGACAATAGATAATTCGATGTTGAATTTATGCGGTAGTGAACATTTGGAAAACATTACTTGGAAAATAATAGTCCTATAGGCCTATTTTCAATTTCTGTGTATAAGTTATATGTATATGAATTTATGATAACAATTTAAAAACTATAAAAATACTTTTTATTCAAGCTGTAATCATACTCCTTCATGGTTGTCATCTTTTTTTTTTTTTTTTTTTTTTTTTTAAATTTTTTTTTTAATTTTAAATTTCCAATAAAAACTTTTAAGAAAAATACAAGCCAAAAAGGCCAACACAAGGCACGCAGGCCCAAACAAATTACAAGCCAAAAAGGCCACACAAGGCACGCAGGCCCAAGGGATTACAAGACAGAAGCTGTCCAGAAAAGCACACAGGCCCAACAGAAAAACAACCCAAACAGATAACATACTACGGGAAGAACCTGAACCAGGTAGAGAGGAGAGAAGAGCCAGGAGCAGCAGAGCGTTGCATCCGAGCAAGAGGATCAAGACGAGCCCGCATGATCTGATTTATGTCTCTGATGATGATCGCGGGAGTTCTGAAAGAGGTAGAGTGAATACGCGAGTTACGCTCTTTCCAAATGAAATAAACAGAAGCCTGAAAGAGAAGCTTTATGATCAGAGCAAGGTTTGGATCTGTGGTAGCAGAATTAATCCACTGGAGGCAGTCCATAAAAGTAGACGGTGGATTCAAGTTGACCCTAGAAGTGAAGAAGTTCCACACTTCCTGGCTGAACACACAATCGAAGAACAAATGCTCTCTAGATTCATTAGAACCATTGCAGAGCACGCATACAGGTGAGATTGACAATCCCCAACTCCTCAAACGGTCGCGTGTATGAAGTCTGTTCCACGCCACTACCCAGCATATGAAGGCATGCTTTGGGATACGGTCTTTAAACCACACGGATTTGTGCCAAGAGACCGGAGGACCTGGGGGATTCAAGGCCAGCCAAGTTTTTGGCGAGGAAAAAAGAGTAGAAGGTGGATGGTGGTCTGGTTTCCATAAATAAACATCATCATCAAGACAATCCATCATGTTCCCCACCGCAGGCAAGACTTCTTTAATGAGAGTAATGATAGGATTCCTACTGCGACTATTTGAAATCCACCAAGCACTTCCCCTAAGAGCATCTTTCACGACAGAGTTTAAAGGAAGTCCCACAACCTGTGGTCCAATAGAGCCAGTTAAGTCAATGAGAGGACCAAAACCAGTCCAGTTGTCATGCCAGAACCTTGCGGTTTGTCCAGAACCCACCTCACAAACCAGAAACGGTCTAGCCAAAGATCTCAGTTTGCATAACTTTCTCCAAATCCAACTACCAGAGGAAGAGGGATTCAACTCCCAAAAATTACGATTTCCAATGAGGTTTACCCTTACCCATGACACCCAAAGAGAACCAGCCTTAGTGAAGAGCATCCAAATAAGCTTCAATGCAAAAACTTTATTCCATGCAAATAACCTTTTGAGACCGAGGCCTCCACATTCTTTGGCCGTGCAAACCACATCCCAAGCAATCTTAGCACCTCTGGCCGAGTTGGGAGCGCCTTTCCATAAGAAAGCATTGCACATCTGTTCAAGTTTTAGTAGACAATGGTTAGGAAGCAGAAATATAGATGTCCAAAAGTTAATGGTAGCGAAGATCACTGATTTAAGCAATTGAAGTCTTCCAGCAAAGGAGAGGTGTCTAACAGTCCAAGAGGAGAATTTGAAATTAATTCTGTCAAGAAGAGGTTGGTAATCATGGCGTGTCATCTTCTGCGCCATCAACGGGACACCCAAATATTTAACTGGAAGAGACCCATGAGAAATACCAAATCTGTCAGAGAGACTTCTTAAAGTATTGAAATCACCACCGTCAATGAGAAGTGCAGTCTTTTGCCTGTTGATACCCAAACCAGAGCCTGTTTTGAAATCATCTAGGATTGAAAGAATTTCAGCAATAGAAGAATCTGAGCCGTCAAAGAAAACCAGAACATCATCAGCAAAACTGAGATGAGTAATCATTGGAGCCAAGCACTTTGGGTGGAGTTGAAACAGGGAGTTAACAGCGCCTCTATCCAAAAACCTTGCAAGAATGTCCATCACAAGAACAAAGAGATGAGATGACATGGGGTCACCTTGTCTAATGCCCTTCTTTCCCTGGAAATAGCCAATCAACTCACCATTGAAAGCAATACTGTAAGAAGGCGTAGAGATACAAACTTTAATCCAAGTAATGAAAATAGGAGGCAGATCCATAGCACGAAGGATATTGAGTAAGAATTCCCAGTTCACATTATCATATGCTTTTGAGAGATCAATCTGTAAGCAACCTCTAGAGACTTCACCCTCCAAATGGAAACCCTCCACTAATTCGGAAGCCAGGAGAACATTTTCACACAACATGCGCCCTTTGATAAAGCCCACTTGATTATTTTTGACTGCCTGCGAGATAAACAGTTTGAGACGAGCAGAGATGATCCGAGTAATGACTTTATAGATCGTGTTGCAGCACGCAACAAGTCTAAATTGAGATAACCTGTCAGCCCCTGTATCTTTTGGAATAAGAGTAATTGCCGTCGTGTTGAACCTTTTTAGGAGATGACCAGTGATAAAAAACTCCTTCACAGCCAAAATAATACTTTCCCTAACCACAGCCCATGTGTCCCAATAAAATTCAACAGGAAAACCATCGGGCCCCGGAGCCTTGTTCTTAGGCATAGAGAAGAAAGCCAAAGTAATCTCCTCCTCAGAGGGAATGGCCGAGAGCTTCGCAGCCAGAGTGTCATCACATCTAAAAGGATGAAGAGCTTTGATAGTTTCAACAGAAAGAGGAACCGTCGACTCATTTTCAGACCCCAAAAGATGAGTATAATAAGAAACAATCATATCCTTTATCTGCTCCACATTTTCCACCTTTGAGTCATCATCAGCTCTAAGATATTTGATGAGATTCTTGGCTTGATGAGCAATAACCGCCCTGTGAAAAAACCTTGTATTTGCATCTCCCTCCTTAAGCCATCTTATTCTTGATTTCTGTCTGTAAAAAGACTCCAAAGCCAATGCAAAGAAATTCCACCTCTTTCTGGCCACATGTTCAAGCCTGAACAGAGAATCTGAGGGAATGGTGAGCAGCTGGGACTGAATATCCTCAAGATGAGACAGGGCGTCTCTTGTTTTTTGCTGCAGATTACCGAACCCAATCCGATTTAATCTTCTGCAAGCAATCTTGGCATGCTTTAAACGCTCCCCCAGCATGAACATATTAGAGCCAACTAAAGTCTGCTCCTGCCAAGCAGCCTTCATACACTCCAGGAAGGTATGATGGGAAGCCAAAAAGGAGAAATACTTGAAAGACTTCTTAGAGTGAATAGGTGGATTCTCCAACTGAATAATACATGGGGAGTGATCAGAATCACCTGGAGGTTCGAAGACAGCAACCGCACTTGAGAAGGAGTTAAACCACTCATTATTTCCCAAGGCCCTATCCAACTTCCTGATAATAGGATTTTGTTGCTGATGATTTGACCAAGTAAAAAAGACACCACGACTTGGGATATCAACCAGGTCGTTATCTCTTAGACAATCTTGAAAGTCATCCAGTCCCCTAAGAGAAAATGAAGAAGGAATGACAGAGAAATGATCTGATGTCGCCGCAATCTGATTGAAATCTCCCAATAAGAGCCAAGGAGAAACCTTCAACGGAGAGGAAGGAGACAGACTATTTATTTCTTCCCATAGTAGTCTTCTCTCACCATCCGTGTTCTTCCCGTAAACAAAAGCCGCAGCAAAGGAATTAGCGATGTTAGGCACTTTCACGCTGCACAAAATCATTTGCTCTGATTTCTTGAAGACCAAAACAGACACTGAAGGATCCCAGACTAACCAGATCCTACCCAGTTCTGAGCAACAATAGTTGCACTCCATACGCCAACCAGGCAGGGTAGCCGCCAAAACTGAAGCCGCATTAGCCTCTGCTACATGCGTTTCCAAAAAAGCCCCCACCAGTAAATTATTTGAAGCAATCCAGCTTCTAACTACTCTTTGTCGAGATAGGCCATTTAAGCCACGAATATTCCAACAAAATATCGACATACTATCCAAAAAAGTTGTTTGAAAACTTGTTTCAACGACTTGCAGCTCCGCCCGAGGACTCGCCTCGTGCCAAAGCTTGAGCACCTGATCTCATCTGGTTGTGCCATATTTTTTTCAATTTCTTCCTTGTTTTCTTTGACATCACACCCCAACCGGGTGGAATAGGGAAAAGATCATCATCAATTACAACCTGAGGCTTGTCCACAATCGCATTGCGCTCAGCAGAATTTAAAACAATCGCATTGCGCTCCTCAGAATTCAAAACTATCGCAGAAGGACCAAGAACAGAATCAGCAGCCGTGAAGAAGGAAGTAGAAACAGATTCCCGAGGCCCCTTAACAACAGCAGCAGTCGGCGTAAACTGGGAAGTCGCCAATCGATTAGCCATTGCCTTCACCACCCACTTCTTTCCAGTTTCAGAAGAGCTTGCTATAACTTTTTTCCCTTTGTCAACAGGAAGAGGAAGTAATATCGTAGGAGGCAGGCTGGTAGAGCGTTTTTTGGACCGTGATCTCCTTCTTTTGACTTTGGTAGTGTTTCCCCCTGGAGTAGCAAGAGATTCCTTACCACTTCCAGCTCCAAACTCAGACGAAGGGAGGATAATTGATGGGTGAGTTACCTCTTTCAAGCCCGAAGGCTCAACTTTTTTAGAAGGGATCTTCTTCATTAGTGGCTTGGGGCATCGACTTATTAAATGTCCATATCTTCCACAGTTTAGACATTTGGGAGGAGGTCGTGGATACTCGACAGCAACGCGAGCTGAGTTACCCTGAACATCGCGAACAACAACCACACTTGGCAAGGTTGAATCCAACTTGATTACAACCTTGACCTTTGTAACCCCAATATTCACCGGGTCAAGCCTAGACTTTTCTGTGTGAAGAGGTTCGCCAATGCCGCTGGCAATGACACTAATACCCTCCAAAGAATACAGCTGAGGCGGCACATTCTTCAGCACAGCCCAAGTTGGAGCAGATTGTAGCTCTTCAAGCTCGAGGAGGCCGTCAGGAGACCAAGGGTAGACAGTACAGGAGCAATTCCCGGCTTGCCAAAAACCGATATCAACTACCCATTGACGAGTAGCTGTAGATGGAATGAAGATGAGAGCCGCAGTTTCCGAGATAATTCTCACTGTAATGGGACCATATCGACCCCATATTGGATTCAAATCAGAGAAGATTTTCGTCGAAGGAGGACAAAGACCGTGGAATTGGGCAACAAGGTGACCCTTCCACATGGCAGCTGTCTTCAAGAGGACAGACGGAGGAGCAACCACAACAGGGGTACCATCATCCAAGAAAGATGGAGGTTCCATCTGCTTAAGATTTCGAAGAGAAGCTTTAAACTTCGTGGCCCAAGGGCAATCCATTTTCTGAGACTTGGTCGCATCCGCGTAAGATGGAACAGAGTTGGGAACTGAGGGCAAAGAGATGTCCAGATTTGCTTGAGCTGAGGACGAGCTTCCTTGCAAAGTAGAAGTGACAACAGTGGAGGAGATCTCGCACACTGTGTCGACAACAGGAGGCGAAATCGCGAGTGTTTCGGGAAGCTTTGGGTTGGATAACCCAGCCTCGACCGGAAAACACGAGGATGAAGGAATCTGGTCTGGCAAGGCGGAGACAGAACTACTAACAGAAGCAGGAACTGCGGGAAGGTCTCCCATTAACGCCTCTTGTGGACTGGATTCAATCGAGACCAAACAAGACAGATCTGAAGACTTTGTGGCGGAGGCTTGAAGAGACGGATGAACAGAGCTCGATCCCTTCGAAGAGGCTAAGACCCGATCGAATTTAGAGGCAGGGCGAACAGGCCGAGAGGCCTTCTTCTTTTTCTTCGGCATCGATCAATTTCTCGTCCACCGGCGTGTGGCCGGCCGACGGCGGCGATTAGGGTTAGAGAGGTTTCCAATCGCCTAAAAATCGTTCTCAGGAGAGAGGTTTATTATCCTTATCTTTATCCACTTAATTTTCATGGTTGTCATCTTGTTTGTATAATGACTCTGTAACTCTTCAAATGACATAACCAAATCATCTTTGTCGGAAAAAAAGACAAACAAACTATTTTCTGTTTTAGTGATTTTAAACTTTTGTGTATAAACATTCAACTTTAGATTAACAACTCTAACAATTGGGCCCCTTTTCACAAATTTAACTACTTGGATATGAACGGTTCTACCACCACATATGTTTTTGGCAACAAAGGTTTATGACAAAAAAAAAATATGATTGCAATCAGGTCAACTTTGTGGAAGCCCCCTCGGCCCAATGGTTGTCCAAGGGTTAATTAATGCTTCTACACCAAGAGGTCTGAGGTTCGAGTCCCAGATACTGCGATTTATTAACAAATATGCAGATTAATGGAAGCAAGTGTGCAGGAGATCTCCAGCGATGTACAATTATAGCCGTTCGCCAGGATTCTACGCAGAGAGGGAAGTGCAGTCGTTCGCCAGGATTCTACGCAGAGAGGAAGGTGTCGTCAGGTCGTGTATGAAGAAGGAAGTGTAGCCTGTCGTAGATCCAATAAGGGTCGGAAGGAATTGTCAGTTGTAAAATCGTCTATGTAAAAGTTCTCATAATTTGCAATTAATAATAAATCCAGACGTTAAAAAAAAAATCAGGTCAACTTTTTTTTCCTTGTTAATCAGGTCAACTTTTTTTTCCTTGTTAATATATATGGTAATAAAAATGTTATTTTTATGCAATGTCAAATAGAACAATATACCACGTCACCTAAATATGGAACATTCAGCCAAATTCCATCCACCGCCCCTTTTCATTGACGTGCAAATAATTTTCACGTAATTGTCTAAAGTACATATTAGTCTTCTATAGTCCCGGGTTAAGAAAAACAAAATTTTCCCGACTTTTAAATTTATTGATTAGTTTGAATTAAGAGTTAATATGTTTTAGTGAGAAAGTTCACTACTTTATTTTTCTCTTGCCTGTATTTTTATTTTTAATTCTTGTCCACATAAGGACTAGCTATAAATAAACAAAGCCACACGAAAACCCACCATCAGGTTCAGGTCCATCACCTCTTACATTTTTTTCTTTCTTCAAAGTCTCTCAATGGATAGTTTGAGAGATGTTAAGCCTATCAAATTCATATTTTCTATTTTCTGTCTAATTATTATATTATCCGCCTGTAATTCAACGGCGGAGCTACCACGGTTTGTCCAACCACTAAAACCCGATGGTACACTCAGTTTTCTCGTCGTCGGCGACTGGGGAAGAAGAGGTTCTTATAACCAGTCCCAAGTAGCTCTTCAGGTACATATATATCTATATATATACGTGTGTGTGTGTTTATGTACATATATATAGCTTTTTTTTTATCAAATATCAAAAGTTATTCCTTGTCTGTAATTAAGCTAAGTTCAAGTTCTTTTTGATGGTGTGGTTAGAAATTATGTGAGAGGGCTCAAGACGAAAATGATAAGAAAAATCATATATTAGTTTATTGTAGTAGAAAAAACCGAGAAGCGTGTAAGAGCATGGGCAGTGGGGCAAGCAGGTGGGTGTGAGTCTTGGGGTGTAGGTATTAAAAAAACGAAAAAATTGTCTCTCTCTTCACACCCGGGTGTAAGTTTACACTCGGGTGTAACACTTTTTCTCTCTATCTCTCTCTTTCTTTCTCTTTCTCTTTTCTCTTTTGCTTTAAATTATAATACTAAAAAAATACTTACACCCACACAAACACATTTGCCACTACTGATGGTCTAATATGTCTTGACGTCGAATGCATCGTTTGAGTAAATTAATAATTAGCTAGTAATGTAGTAAGTAACCCATAATAATAATAAAATTGCACTAAGTATTGCCTGATAAAAAGTTGTTTCGAGTTGTATTATAACTTGTATAATATCTGAATATACTTATAATAATGAGTGAGTGGATGATAGTATCTGAGGCATATTTCATTGTTAATTGAGGAGCCGTGAAGGTGAAGTTGCATACATAATCTTTAGTTCGTTACGTAACTTACGTGGAACTAATAATCTTAAGGCTGTCCATTAGTGTTGCAATTCTACGTCATCATTTTAATTTTGGTTGCTTCTATAATACTACAAGCAAATGCTTCTGGTTGGAGAATTTATTATCATTAGTATTAAATTTAGTTTGTAGTGAAATGGATAAGTTTGTCGCAGCTAGAGATTTCTAAAAACGACCAAACAATTGCAATTTTATTTTGTTGTATCTTTACCATTTGTTTTCTAATGCTCTCTTTTATTCATACATAATTTTCTTAAATTTTTCTACTAATTATCGACTATAATTTTTTTTGCATTCAGATGGGAAAAATAGGGAAGGATTTGAATATTGATTTCCTCATTTCGACTGGAGATAACTTTTATGATGACGGAATAATCAGTCCATATGATTCTCAATTTCAAGATTCGTTTACCAATATTTACACAGCATCTAGCTTACAAAAACCATGGTATAATGGTAAGTAAACTATTAATTATATTTATACTCTAATCATAAATCTATTCCTCTTTTCAACTACAAAGAAATAGTTATTTAAATTTGTATATTTATATTTACTCTTTCATATTAACATTTTATATCTACTAATTGGTAGATTTTCATTTAATTTCCCTCGCAGTATTAGGAAATCATGATTATAGAGGTAACGTCTATGCGCAACTCAGCCCCATTCTCAGGGATTTGGACTGCCGATGGATTTGTTTAAGATCTTATGTTGTTAACGCCGGTACGTAAGTAAAAATTACCAAGAACACATGTTCCTAATAATGTATAAAACTTCTCTTTAATCAACCTTTCTTTTTTTGTAGAGATTGTCGATATTTTCTTCGTGGACACAACACCGTTCGTAGATAAATATTTTGATGAACCAAAAGACCACGTATATGATTGGAGAGGCGTATTACCAAGAAATAAATATCTTAACAATCTCTTAACGGTAAACTTTTTTTCTTACTCTACCATAAGCTAGTTGTATTATCAAATTCATCGAAAATTTATATGAGTATAAAATAGTCAAACATTTTGGCTTCATAGATGTGATTATCATTTACGGATTTACCTAATTCGTTGATATATAATAATATACAGGATGTCGATGTGGCATTGCAAGAATCAATGGCTAAATGGAAAATAGTGGTAGGTCACCACACGATCAAAAGTGCAGGTCACCACGGCATAACCATAGAGCTTGAGAAACAACTTTTACCTATCCTCGAGGTTTTAATATTTTTATTATTACATAATGGAATACTACTAATAATGACCAAAAAAAAACAATTTAATTGGTTTTCTTGATATGTAGGCTAATGAAGTGGATCTCTATATAAACGGGCATGATCATTGCTTGGAGCACATAAGCAGCATCAACAGGTGATTACAATTAAGTTTTTATAATTTATTAATCGATTAATTATGGATTTGTAACGTAAGGGAAATGCGGTTTTTGTTGTTTATAGTGGAATACAATTTATGACAAGTGGCGGTGGATCTAAGGCGTGGAAAGGAGATATGAATGATTGGAACCCACAAGAGATGAGGTTTTACTATGATGGACAAGGATTCATGTCGGTTTACACATCCGAAGCCGAACTACGCGTCGTTTTTTATGATGGTTTTGGTCGTATTTTACATCGATGGAGCACTTGTAAGAAGGCGGTTTATTCCGAAATCTGATCGATGTTCACACAAAAAAGAAGTTAAGAGTTAAAGATAAAACTATTTCTATTAGTAGTTCATTGTTTATTATGTTGATGTTTCATGTGACTTAACATTTTTTAATGTTGTGTGATTATTTTCGAATTCTTAAAGTTTGAGAATTGGTAATTTAATACATTGATTTGGTTTTGATTCGTTTACTTTTAATTTAAAATATCCTAAATAGAAGCTCAAAGATAAAGAAGGATGATACTACGCATGGTTCTCGTATTCACATTACTTTGTATATATAGCTCATTACCATCAATCCATCATATTCCACTATATATACACATAGATTTTCAATATAATTATTTTTGCTTATTTCACATAAAGAAAGAAATCCTTAATAGTTCTCTTTATGATTTAATACAAATAATTTGATATTTTACTAATTTAATACAAAACTTATACAGATATATTTATGAATCAAATCTACCAGACATTTATGGGGAAAGATATACATTTTAATTAGGAAGTAAAGTAGGAAACAAATAGAAACCAAAAATACCAGGAAGAAAAATCCTTTGACCTAAACGTGTAAGTAACAAGCAGCATTGCCCATACATTTGTCAAAAGATATACTATTTGATTACAAAACAAAAAGCTGTAAAGTCTTCTTAATTAATTTAGTAAAATGATTATATTTCCTTTAACTGTTGACCAAAAAAAGCATCCTTGAATATTTTATCTATATTAATTGCTACCAAGGCATCTCTATCTAGCTCTCTCTTTATAGGCATCGTTTTTTTTTTTTAGTCTCATCATACCAGATAAAATAAGTAAGAAGAAGATGAAGATTTACGTATGTTTTAGTGTGATTTTGATGTTTCTATGCATCTTCTTCATCAGTGGTGCTTTGTCGGAGCTTGAAAGGTTGGAACATCCGGTGACAAAATCTGATGGCTCTCTGAGTTTTCTGGTCGTTGGAGATTGGGGACGCGAAGGAGAGTTTAATCAATCTCTCGTTGCACATCAGGTGACTAATATTAATTTTTTTTTTTCAATATAACGTATGCATTTGATTGAATATCATTCAAATTAAATATATATAACGTATGCAAGATTTAACTAAAATGTGTAGATTAGTGGTTTACATCTGTAAATATGTATGATGCATAAAACTGATTCATACTTTCGTTATAATTCGTTCGAATAACCAAAAAAATACGACTTAGTGGCAATTATGTGTTCAAGGCAACAATATAGAATAATGGACACTAATTTTACCGCTAAAGCTAGCGTCGGATATCTAAGAAAATGTAATTATTAGATTAAAAGAAATTTCAAATAAAAAATATAATTGATGATTAATGTTCATAGGTGTTTAGTTCGTAGGATAAAACTATGTATTACTTATTAGATATGTTTGTACAAAAAAAACATATTAGATATGTATTTATATATTATACAACTCAAATGATTAGGTTTGATTTTTTGGTGGAAAAATGTACGTAATATTATCTGGTTATTTGTTTTCTTTTCTATATTAATTTGTTGAAAGTTGAAACACGTAATTATGTATGAAAATATAAACATCAATCTATTATAATATATGAGAAAATAAATAGTCGTATGTTGCGTCCATTATCTTTCTTGTAAGGAAGTCACTCATTCTACGCAATATGTAGACATTAATTCAAAAGGCATATTCGCGAAAGTATTCTTGTAATTGACAAATTGATATGCTTATTAGAAAGCATATTCCTAATAATAAAATTATGTTTTCAAAATTTTGTTCTTTTGTTTTAATCATGAAAACACTATTTTTTATATTAAAATAGAGAAAATTGACTAACATTCATTTTTGTTTGTGCAACAGAGTACTTAAAAAATCTCAACATGATACAAATCTGTTCTAATAGAAAAAAATTGTTTATGTAATATTTAAAATTGAAAATTTGGAAAACTGACAGATGGGAATAGTGGGAGAGCAATTAGACATAGATTTTGTGATATCAGTAGGAGATAATTTCTACGAGGACGGATTAAAAGGAGACAATGATACTTCCTTTGAAGCCTCTTTCTCTCATATCTACACTCATCCTAGTCTCCAAAAACAGTGGTATTCAGGTAATTTACTTCATTCTAATCAAATTCTATATACCTAACTAACGTGTGAGATTAAACACTCAAAATGTTATTGCAGTTTTGGGTAACCATGATTACAGAGGAAATGTTGAAGCCCAACTAAGTCAAGTTCTCACCCAAAAAGATTGGAGATGGTTTTGTCGCAGATCTTTTGTCTTATCCTCAGGTAGATTTATATTTTTTTAAAAATAGTAAAAGTATCATATAACTAAATAAAAGTTTGAATTAGTGATTTTTTTTTGTGTGGCTATAGGAATGGTGGAGTTTTTCTTCGTGGACACAAATCCATTTGTAGAAAAATACTTCACTGATCCAGAAGATCACACTTATGATTGGAGCAATGTCTTACCTAGAAATAAATACATCTCAAACCTCTTACATGTAATACATTTTCTAAAATAATTATCAGAAATCTCCATCTTCTTTTGATTTTTTCTACTAATGTTATTGAAATATTAGGATTTAGATTTAGAGATTAAAAAGTCGCGTGCTACATGGAAATTTGTCGTGGGACATCACGGGATCAAAACCGCAGGGCATCACGGTGTGACCCAAGAGCTCGTAGATCAACTTCTACCAATTCTAGAGGTAAAATAACCATTCATAATATCATTTTTATGCTAACATGTAATTTTATCTATGATAGTTTCCATGATTTCTTTCATTTATTATTGAAGGAGAATAAAGTGGACTTGTACATAAATGGACATGATCACTGCTTACAACACATTGGTTCTGACGGGTAAAATGATACTACTTATTTATAAACAAATTTCAGTTTTATTTTAGATTTTGTTGAGTTTAAATGTTTCCTTTTAAAAGTAAATAATTAGTATTTTTGTTAAGAGAAAGAAAATTAAAGATATATTATTGGAAATGTGAAGTGAAACCCAATTTCTGACAAGTGGAGGAGGATCAAAGGCATGGAGAGGAGATATTCAGCCATGGGATCCAAAAGAACTCAAACTGTATTACGATGGACAAGGATTCATGTCTCTTCACATCACTCACTCCCAAGCTAACTTCATCTACTATGATGTTTCCGGCAATGTTCTTCACCAATCCTCATTGTCCAAAAGATCTGTTCTCCTCTAAAAAATATTTTTCAAAAAAAGTTGAACACAAATTAAATTTATAACAAATTTATGTAATGATACTGAACACAATATATGTGTGAGTGAGCCGTTATTCATAGTATTTTCTCTTGTAAAATATTAAATTTTATAGTTTTCTAGTTGTAGAAATACTTGATATAAAATATCATAACATTTTTTGGACCAAAATGGGCCTTTCAAGCCTTATACTTGGAATTATCACATTACAACTTTACAAAAGGGGCCAATTTTGAATGTCAGGTGATATAATACAATTTTGTGTAAACAATCAAAAACCCCTAAGATGTCAAGTTATCTACATCTTTGCCATCAACAATGTCCACACAAAAAATTATCATCTTCGAGAGTGGTGTAGCAGAAGAAACAGAGGAAACTGAAAATGGTGGTGTTAATCTTACAGTCTCTTAATTGGTACGTACATGGAGGAATCATGAAGACAAAGAAGAAGAGACATTTGATGCGTATTGTCCAAGCCATTGAAAGAGACGATTCTTCTTCTTCTTCATCTTCAGAGAGATTCGAAATCGATAGAGATAAAGCAAGAAAAGCTCTGAAACAGCTAGATCAACAAATCGAATCTCAAGCTGATGAAAAACCAAGAATCATCATCAAGACATCATCCGATGTGGTCGGAACCAATAATGATCCAATCATGTTTGAAGAACCACCTGAGATCTCCGGATCGTTCCTCACAAGTTCAGCTTTTGTTCTCTTAGCTCTTACCTTGTTCTACAACATTTTGTTCATTACAGTGATAAAACCATCCATGGATGGACCAGAATCAGTTCCAGAAGAAAACAGTGTTGCTATGTCTGATTCTGACATTGTCAAGTTTCCACTTTCATCTTTGCCTGAAAACACTTTCAAACAGTAGAAATCTTTACGTCATTATTAGTGTATCTTCTTGTATATTACATCTTCACTGTTTTCAATGCTAAAATGTTCAAAGAAAACACAATGAAACTGATCGTATAAACAAAATTGGAGCTTTGTCTTCAGTGCAAAAGAGACATTGTTTGCTTTTCGAGCTGCAACAACATAAATAAAGTATCTTTATCTAACCTCAATCCAGCATCTTCAACTTCCTTACATATCTCTTTACATTTTGTCAATCGCCCAGAAGCGGTATAAACGTTAATCATATCGCGATAAATATCATAAGTTGGCGAGAATCCAGCTTCCTTGAGTTTAGAGTAATACCTCATTGCTCTTCCCAAATCATCCAATGCTACGAATAGTTTAATGACTACTCTATAAGCTGGAAGATCAAGGAGACAGTTTGATTCCTCCATCTCCCAAACCACATTCATCGCCTCCCGGTATTTCTGTTCCGAATACCTGCTATGTATCATCGTAGTGTACATTACAACGCTTGGTTCTCTGTTTGATTCTTTAAACCAGTCGAAGAGAGATTCAACGAGCTCAAACTCTCCTAGTTTCACACAGATCTTCATAATACCTGTGCAATCCTGTTGGCTCAACTTCAAATCTTCTCTTTCTTTCAGTTCCTCGAGAAGAGTAACAACAAGATGGTACTTGTCTGGGTTTTTAGCTATCTCCAGAATCATCTTTACGTAAATACTCGAGTCGAGTATTCGATTGTTACTCTTCGAGATCAGTATAAGCTTCCGGGCTAGATTCAACCATCCGCCTTCAATGCATCCCTTGATCATTGCTTCGATCACGTTCTTGCTAGCCAAGCTATTGTCGAACTTAAGCAATTTCAGCTCGTGGTGCTTGGCCAAAACCTGAATAGTGGATGCGAGAATCCGATTATCTGGTACTAAATGAGAATGCTTCTCAGCCCAATGATATGTCTGTAAAGCTCTCTCAGGCAAACCCATATGACCCAATTCTCGAATCGTCATAGAGAGTGACCCTTTACGCAAGAAGCTAACCCATTTATTGAGAACAAGAGAGACATCAGCATCAGAAGAAGGCAAGCTCTTAATCTCTCTAGCTAAACCGATGAGAAAACTCGGATCTTTATACACTTGCTTCGATACAGAAGACAATGCAGCTGATCTAATGTTCTTCTTTGGAGTTGGAAGCCCTAAAGGTCGTAACTTGTGAGGTTGAGGAAGTGGTAAAGGCCTAACTCGAATCGGTTTACCGGGTTTTTGAGGAATCCTTTTCTGAAAAAGCGACGAAATCGCCTCGATTTCTTCTGGTTCCCACACAACAGCATCATCATCCACTGATTCTTGATCTTGCACATCACCATCATCATCATCATTATAATCATCCACAACTGGTTCAATTTTGGGTTTCCTAAGATACAAATTAACACCAAAATCAGGAGGAAGCTTGGTACGGCGTGGATTACGGAGATTCTTAGTGAGTTTCTTAGAGTGGTTCCTTTGACTGGCGTTGACTCTTGTTACTCCTATGTTACCGAGACTCCTGGTTTGAGGATTCAAGTGGAAGCTAAGTGACGAAGAGACAGCACAATACACTATCATTCCTAAATTACCACGAAATCTAGACAAATCTAGCGCGAAACGGGAACAGCTAGGGTTTTGAAATCGAACACAAAGCTAAGAAAAGGAATAAACTTTAGGTCTAGAAACGAAACCCCATGAAGAATATTGCTATATTAGTCTAAAGCTCACCTTCTTGTGATGAATCAATCGATAGTGTAACAGCGAGCTTGAGATAGAGCACACACGAGGACGACGAAGAAGAAGAAGAAAAAAATGATTTCTTTTCTTTTGATTCAATTATCCGATTCAGTAAACCCGACCCGAAATGACCCGACCCGATTTGTTTCGGTTAATTATTTAAAGTAGGTTTGTGGATAAACCTTTGGAAGCAAGTAGAGTGTTATACAGTTGGCAAATAGCTGGCAAAAAGGAAATAAATATCAACCTCAAAACAACTAAACACCAATGATAATGAGCTAAGCCAATTTTGTCTAGTTTTTCACAAGTCTATCTCTTAGATGGTCCCTAAAATTTTGCCAAATCCTACCTATATATGTATATAAAAATAAATTGTTTGTTTCATAATTTTTTTTTTAATTTTCCTATTTGTTTTCAAAAGTTTTGTAGATTTAATACTTTGGGGCTAAACTCAAACCAACCATTCGAAACTCAAAATGCGAAATCCGGCTTGTGTAAACATAAATTGTTTGTTCATAAAGTTTGTTAATAATGATTTAAACCTAAATTGTTTTTTATTTTTATTTTTTGGAGGCTAAAATGAATTGTTTACTCAGCTCAAAATTGGTTCGAATGTGAAAGGTACCATGTGTGATCACATAAAATTTTCTTTCTATGGTAGCATATGTGCATGAACATGACCACACAAAATTAAACCAATATTCGTTGGACCCATTGAATAAAACAAGTACAAGAGAGACAAAACTTTCGTCACATAAAGTACTCAAATTGAATACAAATATAAATTCGATCAATAGGCCAAAAAAATTATGATTAAATATATCGAAGACAGCTGAAATTACAACGCAAATATTCGTAAACGACAGTATTCACAAAAAAAGAAAAAAAAACAATTAATCATATAAGTATTCAAACTCGAAAATCTCTCAAATAAAAAAATTAATTATTTTCTTTTTTATATTCATATACAAGCAACAAATGACAAAAATGCCCCCCTCTAACTGTGAAAATGCATTGAATCATAAATAACCAATATATGGACTTATTATAGGACCCCTCCAAATCTCACCCAAACACCACCATAGACTATATGTTATCATATCGACTCTGTTCCATCAACCCGGCTTCTCTTGCTCCGGTGCTTTCCATTGCGGTGGCGCCTAGGAATTCCGCCAAATGTGACTGGATCATATACTCTAAGCCTTTGAGCCTCTGCAGGATTCACCACACACTCCGATAAAGCAACCTTGTACCTTGTCCGATCATAGCAATACGAATAAGTCATGTGTTTCCGCCTGAAAACATCCATTTTACTCCTCTGCGACGGGGTAATCTCCTGCGCTGCACGGATATCCTCAGCCGCTCCTTCATCGCACCTCGGAAACTGCTCGATTGGGTCCACGGGGCAGCCGTGAAGGACTAGATCAGAAAACCGCGCAATGTAAGGCGCATATTTGTAGTTTACACCGTACTTCCCACCATCAGTCGCCCATTTAGAACCGTCCCATATTGTTGTGTAGAGAGACATCGGCTTAGACGGAAAGTCACCACCCATTGCCGCAGTACGTTTGACCTCTCTGATAGGAACATTGTCTACAAAGAATCTGCATAACCAAAAAGAACAACAATTTCACAACTTTGATCAATACCCACTACATAAATAACCAGGAAAAAAAGATTAGTTAGCTAAAATAGAAACATAATTTTTGGATTTAAGTAAGTTAGATTCTATAAACTAAGAAAGATAACATTTTTGGCATAAAATTTTTGCAGCTTTTGATGAACTAAGTAAAAGATTCTCAACTTGTGAATTGGACCCCCAAAGGAAAAACATACTCTCTATGGGGTCATTGTTGATGCCAAAAATCGAAAGCTGTAAACCATTTTAGGGGCTCACACACACTTGAAATTGACAGGAACAATACAACCAAAAGCAAATGATGTCCCAAGCATCACAAAACTTTCCACAAGAAGGAAAAAAAATTAATACCCACCAAGAATATGAATCATATTTTTCAACAAAAAGATCCTCCCATCATTAAAACCCCACTTGGGTTTCCTTAAATAGAAGATCATATTATTGAATCCATAAAGCTTTAAATCAAATGGGGTCAATAGCCTAACCTCCTTTAAAAATTTGAATCAAACAAAACAGAGATTAAGAATTTTTACTTACATGATGTAAGAATCAGACCAGAGGATACTGTATTGATGAAAATCTTCAGTTGGATCAAACCAAAGATTATATCTTTCTTCTCTTCCTAAATGAGTACTTCCATTACCATAAATGTTTGTCTGAATCCTCCATTCTTTTCCTCTAATGTTACCAAGAAACTCAAAATCTATCTCATCATGATTCTTCTCATACATATCTCCATTTGACATCTGAATTCATAACAACAAGCCACAAAAAATAAACCATTATTACTTATACTAAACCCAAATCAATAGAGAGACTAATCATATTTATGAGAAAAGATCCTTAATTAGGGATTTTACTTACATAAAAGGCAACAACAACACCAGCTGAATAATCAGAAGGTAATTTAATAGAAGCACTGAAGAATCCATGCAAGTAAAGATCATTTGAGACAAAACCAGAACCTGCAAGAATCAAATCATCACTAAACCGAGAAAACATTTAAAGATCAAGAAACAGAGGAAGATTAAAGAACCGTACCGGTTCTTTCATCGAGTGTTAACCGGACAGATTTGCCATCTTTATGAACAAACAAGTTCTTGTCACCAAAAAGTTGAGTGTAACCTTCTTCAAAAGATGTGATTGGAAGGTTTTGCAGAGCAAATCCAGAAACTAAACCGGAAAACAGAGACATGAAAACCAATAAACGACTCAAAGTTTCCATTGAAGAGCTTTAAGAGAAAGAGAGAGAGCGTTAAGAGCTTGCGTATAGAAGCTTTTGAGAGAGAGAGATGGAGAAGGAGACGAAAGGCTAATGAAGAAGAGAGAGTGAATATGGTTTACATCTGTCTTTTGGGTGGTTTATATTTTCGATTTTTAATTATTTTTTGTTTCGATTATTTCTTAATTATTTATTTTAATACGCGGAATTGGTGACATAGATCTTTTAACGAATTCTCAAATATCTTAAATTGATTTTGATTTTTATATTTGATGGATATAATTGGGTATTAGTTTCCAAAATTTTGTTAATTTTATATTGTCCAGCAGTATAGATATTTAAAGCAAACCATATTTTAGATGGCAAAATTATAATAAATCATGTTACCTAATATGTTTCCTTTTTAGTGTATTTGTGTTGTTTTCTGTCACATTTAGGGATATTTGTATTTAATGGTTTTCATTCGGCGATAAATAATTTTAATCAATAAAAGTTTACATTTTATTTTTGCAATAACAATAATGACCCTAAATACGTGTCAAAATTTACCTCTCTATGTGTAGAGTGTAGATGCGGTTTCTTTAATATTTCAGACGAAAACATTTATATTTGGTACTGCTACTCTAGTAATGATCCTAAATCATTACCATAATTCTTTTTTGATGTAAACAAAAAAAAAGATACAGATTTTTTTAGTTTCTAGACTAATATGTGACCACTTAGATACTTAAATTTCTAGCAATAAACATACTATAGAATTAGAAAGTATTATGCATAGAAATGAATTATGATGGATATATAAAAGACGACGAGAGAAAAACAAAGAGAAACAAGAAAGCATGAGAGGCTTTGCTTCTTACACATGTGTCCCGACAAATAGTCACAGGTGCTGTGTCAGCTCTACTCAACCAACACTTCAATTTCTTTTTTCTTTTAAACATAAATCACAACTTAACGTAAGCAAAAACGTTAAATAAATAATATTAATATTTTCACAATCTTGAAAATGGTACAATCCGTAAACGGTAAACCCCAAAAAAAAAAAAAATCGCCTCATGGTATATAATTATTTATGGTAAATATGAAGTTTAATATAAACTGTGTTTGCTTTGTAGAGCTTTCTTTTTTTTTTTTTTTTTTTTTTCGTCTGAATGATTCAATATATTAACCAACTTGAACGTCACATACAAAATGGAACGAGTGCAATCAAAACTACAGAACTCATTACTAAAAAGTAATGCATTTATCATTTTCGAACACCTTCTGAAGCCAAAAAGGGTAGCCACTTGCTACGTATGATTGAAAACGTTCCTCCCTTGTGACACTTCTAGCAATCAAGAAAGCACCAAGGTTAACCTTCCTATCATCATGCATCACACGCCAAGACGGAATGAAAGACAAGGCTAGAAGCAGACTCTCATAATGGGATTTGAAACTAGGCCAGGCTGCAGGACGAAGTATTACACCTGCAAACTCTTTTGGCTCAAAAGCAAAAATCACTCTAGGGATATGAAGATCTTGCATATCTTTAATAGCCCATAAACATCCTTGTAACTCAGCCTCACGTTTAGAATTGATCGACGTCAAGGCAGCCCTACTATGAAGAAGAACATTTCCTTCAGAATTACGCAAAACCCAAGCCACACCACAAACCTTCTTCTCCTTACACCAAGAAGAAGCCACATTGCATTTTAACCAAGGCTTTGGAGGAGGTCTCCATTTGTGGTTGTAGTCTTGAGTCTGGGCTTGAGACTCTTGATGTTTGCTTGGCGTAAAGAGCCATTATTAATATACTTAATTGTTAAATGTACATTATATTGAAACATATTGGGTCTATAATACTTTTATGGGATTAAATAAAAAAGTTTGTATAATAAAAAAGTTTGTAGAGCTTTCTTTGAGAAGGGATAAAGTGCAAAATACCTAATAAAAACTCATAATACAAAACCGAAAAAAAAAGAATATAATTTTTTTTTGAGTTGTCTAATAAAAAAGCTGTGGACCAGAGATCTCTCCTCGAAGACAAACGGGGTACATTTTAAGAAAAGGTGAATCATTTGGGTTTTAAAAAAAAACAATTTATTTTGAGACTTTCAGAGTCAAAAATAAAAGACGTATCATTGCATTTTCAATTTTTAATTCATATTTTTAGTTTTTAATTCTAATTAATTGATATTTCCCATAAAGTGCATATAAAAGTCGGATTTGGTTAGCCGCCCCAATACGCCGTCTCTGATAATACATTCCCCAAAATACCCTTCTCCGTTAAACAAATTCACGGACACCGTCCAATGGTATTTCCGTAAATAAGGCTGACATTAAGAGGACAATAAGACATTTGTCCAACGGTAAACAATTTTTGAAAAAAATCGCGGCTCCGTTAAATGAGAATCGCGTGAAGGAAACGCGGGTTTAAATAAAGACACGTGGCGAGTATTGTGTAGAGCGGGTGGGTTTAAAACGCACGGCTTTGTGCCAATGAATGCATCCTTAAAACGGTGTCGTACCCGTTACTGTTTCTTGTGCCGTCGTTAATTAGCAGCGTTAAGAAAGATGGGTCCTATATTTACCTAATATCCGTCGTTAATTAGCAGCGTTATGAATCAACTTGTTTTTTTGAAGTGTCAAAAAAAGGAAATTTGTTCTTTTTGGATTTTGGTTATGAAGAGTTTTGAAAATTCTGTATATTATCCACACACACAAAAAAAAAATCATGTGTTATATATGTTTTAATCAATTCGTATAAATTTTTATTCTATAAATGTAAAAGGAAAATTCAGAACATTTATTAAAATCTATATACCTAAATAGTTTTTAAGCGTTGATTACATTAGTGTCATGTTTTTATCGCTTGTGATTAGATTTTATAGCAGTTTTCTTGAAGAAATGTCTCAAGAAGGTTGTTGAAAATTTTACCCAATACTTTTGATATTTCAGTATTGTACAATTTGCTATTTAGATTTTTTAATCAAAATTTACGCATCGTATTATATGAAACTTAAAATTTTCTAAGGATAGATGCTCATCATACGACATCTTATGAATTTGAACTTCTTTTTTTTTTTTTGAATTTAAACTTCTTCTCACATCACATTCATCAAAGTGTCTAGATAGCTCATATATCTTACAATTAACATTGCGTTTTCAAGTAATCCAACATCTATAGTTTTCAGTAACCAATTATCCATTGGCTCCATTACATTTGTTTCAAAATATAACACTTGAGAAAGAAAAAATTACATAAATAATACGATTTAAAAAGCTTATATTAAATACCTACTTCACCGATGAAATACAAATTCACTTGAATACGAATATCACGAAGATTTGTTCGTACACAGTTTGAAATTTTCCGATCAACAGTTCTTTTAACTTTGATGCTAACACCGTCTCTGTAGTCAAGATTATGAATTTCAGCTTCAATATGTGGAAGAGCATGTTTGTAGGAACCCTTTGGTTCTCGTGTCCCACCACACGTTGGTGAGAGCTTTCATGGTCATGAACTTTTGTTTTGTAAACTTGGTAGCTAACCGATGCATCATCATCGTAGTGCAAGCGAAATTCACATTAAACTTTCTTTTGAACAATTAAAAATGTGTTGTAGGCAAAAAAAAAAAAAAAACTAGTACCAAATCATTTCTATTTCACATCGAAGAAACTAAAGGATTAGTACCAAATTCAAATGAAACACATGGGATTAAGTGTTTGTAGTGAACTTTCAATTTGTGCATGAAAACATAAAGATCGGACCCAAAGATTCATATTTTTAGATGTTGTATATATTCACTCACTCATGCTATCATCGAACAGTTCTGTATCATTATCTCTAACACATAATCTTTAAATAAAATAAAAAGCTCTATTTTTAAACACATTTTTCGATGATAAAAACGCAATAAAAACATTTAATGATAAAATAAAGCTAAATATAAAAGTTTTATCAAAAATAAAGACGTACTTTGAGCTAGCATAGTTAATTAAGAACATATTAACCTTTCCATTTTTTCTTAAATGCAGTTGTATTATGAGCCACACAAGAAAAAAAAAACAAAAAAACAATTTACGAATAGCCTGGTGTAGTTGTTGTGGTTATGTGATCACCTACCATTCAAACTCATAATTAGAGTAAAAACTATCATTATCCTAATTGTTATAGGAAATAAACTGAAATACGAAATTATGTACACGTACTTACACAGACGGCGACAAATTGTTTAGGTAAATGCGGATTTACATAAATAAATAAATAAATAGTTTGATCACTGAAATTTATTTCACTTGTGTATCTTCTTCAATATTAGTATATTACTAGAGGAAATGAATAAACGAATATTAGTGCTACTTGTAATTTGTCAATAAAATAGAATATGACTGAAATGCCCCTGTCAGTGAAGTCATATTACCTGTCTCCGTTGGATTCACCTACTACTTTACAACCAATGTCTTTTGTCTTATTGCTTTTTTTTTTTTGGTAAGGATCTTTTGTCTTATTGCTTACCAAACCAAATCGTATTTTATGTAAATACAAATATTATCATATTCCTTTTTCTCTTCCTAAATCTATATTAATTGTCGTAAAAAAAGAGTTCAAAAAATAAATTGAAAAAAAAATCTATACTAAATATGATCCAAATGATAAAAAATAAGAATGAAATTTGTGAGAACAAATCATTACCTTCTATGAAATAGTATAAAACATTCATTTACGAGGTCTAGTTTTATCAAAAAGACATTTATTGATGATTTATATCTTGTTAATCATAGATATTGTTATCATGCAGTCAATATTTGTTGAGAAACTTTGTAGTTCCGACATAGTCAGTTCACTATTTCTAATGTGGTGTGTAATTAAATAATAATATATACGTGACACAAACAACAAATGATAAAGCTAGCTAATAACCATGTGATTATATAACGTAAATAAGATCAATTTTATATAGTGCATCATGTGAATAATTATTGCTTTGTATTTAGCTAACATGTTCCTGATCATATATACCATATCTTTAAATAGTAGCTAATGTAGGAAAATGATGATTGGTGTTCTCAAACAGTTTTATCATTAACTATAATTTAGGGTAAGACGACAACGTATATGCCCAAAATGATAATTGATACAACTCAAAATTGTATATTTTCATTTACCATTTGTATACATTTTGGTTTATATAAATTAAACATGCTCTTATATCGTTATTTTACTATGAACATGGATAACTTGGCATTCAAAAAAAAAACCTTAGCATTCTAACTTTAGTATTTTCTCATGTAACTCGAGCTTCAAGTTTTGAATTAAATCGGCCCTATACAATAATTTATTTTCTTCGGTTGTTATATATAACGTTCTAGTCCACATATTTTGTGTAGTATGCAAGTGGATGGATTTTAAATCATTAGATTCCGCCGAACCAATGGCAATTAGGCCAAACGTTATGTAGTGTGGTAGGGTGCAATTTCATCAATAACAAATAGAGCACATATGTACACAAGATTCATTAATAATTATTACTATTTTATTTTGTTCTGAAGAATTTTGGTTCTTTCTTTAATTTGTAGGTCCGTTCTCATCATATATTCCCGACATCACAAACATACAATGCAATCTTCGTCACAACTACTTCATCTATATATAATATGTATAAAAATCAGAGTGGTTTTTTTGTTCTTACGGTTTCTAGTTATTTTGCTCATTGGAGATAAGAAGTTGTTAGTTATAAATTTCAATTTTTTCTAGCACATTTTTTATGTAATAGACGATAAAAAGCTTTAATATAATTATAAGATTACTTGTAGGTAGATTCTAATCTTTGTTTTTGGTTCCATGGCGGATTTTTTTTTTAGCTTCTTAATTATAAATGAAAATAATTATTTGATTAAACTTCTTTTTTTAATATTTGATAAAATTTATTAATATAGTAGTGGCTTTTTTGTAGTTCCTTTTTTGTTTCTTTATAACATGAGTGGCTGAGTGCTAGTGGATGAATAGTTATATGATTAAGCAGTAGGGTTCATCACATTGGATGATTCATGATCCCATAACAAATCATTACCTTTTTTTATCTCTAAAAATATAATTTGAACGTTCACAAAACTTTATGATATGTGCTATCATCAATATGATCCTACAGATCTTATTTATTTAGATTCTAAATGGGTGTAACTAAATTAGTTGTATTCGACTATTCATGAATGCTTTTTTAAATGGTTTGTATAAGTTAAACGCTGTTTATCAAGGTTTTTTTGTTTGTAAATTACTGTTATAGAGAAGTTAATTGACATATACTTATAAAAGCGTAGTGATTTATTGCATCTTATGTCAACATAAATAAAGGATCATTTATAAACATGATAATGTCGTTGTTGGTATAGTTAGAGTTACGTGCAAGTAACTTAAATGAAATAAAATCTTAGGTAGAGAGATAAAGACAGCTAAGATAAGCATGAAGTCGTGTTATGGATAGACCGTTTGTATTGTTTTGTGGATGTGAATTTGTCTCAATCTCAAACTGCCACGTCACCACTTTTCGAACCATTGTATGGCAATATCCATAGTTCGCAACCCTCGTGACGATTTTGATTTTGAACAAAAAAAATGTTTTCGAGGAAAGCAAAGCTATAAATTGATTTCAGAATATAATCAATGAAGCTTCTTTATTAAATCAAATATTTATAAATGAAAATTTGTTTATCTTATCCATATAGCTTGAAATGTACTAGCTCGTGTGGACCAAAGGCACCAATGGGTCCATTTTATGTACCTAAGAGTCAAAACATCAATCCTCAAAGGTTCGAATATGCATTGTTTTTGTGTACGAATTGAAATATATAGTCCGTTATATTAATGTTGATTTTATGTCATTGTGATTAATCGAAGTACCTTCTTAAATAGGGCAACACCTGTGGTGATGGGTCCATGTAACCTAACAACGGAAAAAAAAAGTTTGAAACTATGATTACAAATTATATAAAGTATGTAATGTAACTTGAATGCTTTTTTCTCCAAAATTGACAGAATTTCATTGGCTGGAGGGGTATTTTAAAAAATCACTTGTATCAAAGAGTATTTTTTTTTTCTAGAAAACGAAGATTTTATTTTTATTATGTGATAAATATTTACATTCATAAATTAGAGAAAATTCTTTATATATAAATAAATAAAAATAGAGAAAGCAGTTGACAAAAAAAAAGGTCAGATTTACCAATGAAAAAATACTGAGGAAAGTGTATGCAGCCTCATGACAGCTGTGGACCAAAGTATTAGGCAGATTATTTAATTTTATTTATCATTTTCTTAACGACATTTTAAAGATGATAAGTTTAGTGTGACTGTCGCATTTAGTTGATGATTTCGTAGATAAATATCATGTGTAAACGTTGACGAAAAAAAAAAAAAAAACATGTGTAAACGTATAAATGTTAAAAATGGAAAAGTAATGACCATCCAATTAATCAACTTATGGTGGTCATGAAAAATCACTGTACAAAATATAGTTCTATTCTATAAATATAAGAGATGTAGTTTGATTTTACTTCTAATTAAGGTCCGATGAAAAATGACCATAAAAAAGTTACGTAAAAGGTTAAAAAGAAAATAAATCTCAAATTATGTATATTTTGTCTTGGGAAAATTTTGAAGAAACAAAATGATTAACAAAGGCACTAAAAAGATTGAGAAGAGTGCTTTGAGAATTGTGGCAAAAACAGTGACAACCACTGTAAGCCACCATAAAGTATAAACCACTTTAAAAATTATTAGTATCTTTTAATTAACATTATATATTGGTATTAGTTATAATTATACTATAATTAAACAACAAAATGTCAAAATCTATTTTAATTTTTCTCTATTTCACAATGAGGTTTTCTATTATGGGAATGTTCTCATTTAGATTAAAACTGACAGGGCACGAATATGGGCCTTAATTTATAAAGCCCAGTAGAGCACATTCTTCTACTATGTCAATATCTGATGATACATTTCAGAGGGGAGGATCTATAGATGGGAAGTCACCTCTTTATCTCTTAAGAATTATAATACTCTTTAGAAAACAAATTTTCAAGAAAACAGAGAAATAACCCAAATTAAATATAACTTATTAGTAAAGATATACCATGGAAATAATAGTAAATTACACAATATTCATCTATCATCTATCAGTTTCTCCAACACTTAACAACAAACGTAACAAAGACTTGTAACCATTAAACAAACATGTTTTTGTTTTTGCATATTTCTTCAGACATATTATTGTCTTGTAACTTCCATTCTCTTCAACAATCCAGCAATCTCAGCTTCCATTCTCACCTTCATGTTCTTATAATCACAATGTGAGTTCTCAAGTCCCTTAAGCTCCTCAATTTTCTTCCTTCGTCGCTCTTCTGTTTCTTGCAAATACAACAGCGAAAGCTTCACCGTATACTCTTCCTCCTTCTTCTCTGTCTTCATCTGTATTACTCTCTCAAAACTTTCTGCTTCTCTCCTCGCCTTGTTGCTTTCTTCTGAAACATTCTTGATTCTCACCATTTCTTCTTTAATCGAATCAATTATCAAACATGCATATTTCATTAAACTAAAAACTAACCATTTCTTGTTAAAAATAAACCATCGTAATAGTATGAATTATTATCGATAGTAGTTAATAAACTAAAGTCAATATTTAAATCTGCTTATAGCCGTTGACTTTATTTTCTGTCATATGCATGTACTTATGTGGTCGTCTTATATATTCACGTCCAAGTCCAATAAGAGATGGATAAGTTTTCAAACCGGCCCATCTCAATAAGGTCTTTAATATATCGCAATCTAGCCCAAATTTGAAACCTCAAGTAAAAAACCCACTTACTTATTTAAGTCGGTAGAGATAAAATAAATTGTATATAGTATATCTTAAAGGTAGCAAAAATTGATAAATATTAGAACAATGATTTTTTTTTGTTAAAGATATACAATATTTAGCGGCCCAAAACAATATAAAAACGTAAGAAATTCTGTTATGTAAGATATAAGACGCCAAAACATAATTGATATGGAAATATTATAAAATTCAATTTTTGGGTCCTGCATCAAGTTAATAAAATGGAAAAATAAAGCATAAAAAGAAAATAATTTGACAATGGAAAATGAAACCTCCAAAGCCGATTAAAATTCAGGCAGGTCATGAGATGCGATCTCTGGAAAGCCGAGTAGATAGTTACCATTTAAGGTGTCATCCTTGATTAAAAGTTTTAAACTAGCTATAGTGTTCGAAAAATAATTTAGACGGCCGTCTAGGTCCGATTAGGTTCTAGAAGTTCATACGACGTGTAGATGACCGTCTCGACTACTTAAATTACATATGTTTTGTTTTAGTATATTTTTCAATTTCTAACAAAATTTTATATCCATAAACATAGTTATAAACATTTTTATATTATTTGATATAAATTTAAGAAATGTTTTGTCTAAATTTTGTTTACGATTTAATATATTATGTTTTTGATAAATATTTTTATTTAATTTTTATATATAGTATCATATTTATAATATTTATGTTATAAACGTTTAAACCCCCTAAAATCGTATAAATTTCGATTAGGCGTTTTAGGCGCTAGACACTAGGTCACCGCCTACTTAACGCCTAACGTTTTCTTGTACATTGGCTATAATATAAGAACTCAAACACTTGTCTCTTAACTTCATAGTGAATCTTTCAACCACTAGATCACCATGAGTTTTATACATTTAAATACATCAAACTAGTAAATTTTATCTAATGTATTAATGATTGTGACCATATTTTTGGTATAAATTTATGAATCTTCAAGCATTCGTTTGTCTTGTTCATGTACATGGACAATCTTGATTCTTGAAAACAAATACCATGTAATATACTATATATATATATATATATATATATATATATATTGTGTGTCATTTGAGTGTGATATCTTTGGATTTTTTCACCTAATTACAATAACTTTTTCTTGGTCAAAGAATCATTGATCGATGTTGATTTATGAGTGATAATTATAGTTTAACATAGGATATCATATTTAATGAATGTAGTTGATATTATCTCTATAGAATATTCTATTGGACTTTTGAATTACGATTGATTGAGATAGTAATTATTAAATCGTGATTGTTTATATAACCTTTGGGAAAAAGAACGATTACACTAGTCTGCTTTTTTGACTCAAAATAGTGAATACTTTGTGTGAATTGTTAAAAGTTATAAACATATACTAAAAGATTATAACTAACTAAATAAATTTATGAAATAGAGTGGATTGGTTTTGGTTTTATGTAAATAAAGGAATTGGTTTAATGGAGTGATTGTCGAGCTCGAGCATGTGACCAAAACATAATTAGAGATCTTTAACAAAAAGAAAAACATAATTAGAGAGTAAATACAAACACCGAAAAATAGAATATGTTACAAAATCTTATAAAATCCAAATAAAAGAGGATAATTTGAAACCACTGAATGATTTAATGATATAAAGTCAACATAAATCTCACATGGCCGACATACACACATTTTGTTAGCACCACTTCCTTTATGTACCACCTTTTTTTCCTCTCTTTGTGTACTACTAAATCCACATATTCTACTTTTCATATCTTTGTAAACTAGTCGAAAAAATCGTGTGTCCTACATGAACATGAACATTGATGCTTTATGTGAATATAAACGTCGGAAAAACTCCGCATTATCTTCTAATTCCAATGTTTTGGTCAAACATATTACACTTTAGCTCGAAAGAAATTATTGCTTGTTAGGGGTTTGTGTTGGATCAATAAAAAACTGTTTCGCAGTTAGTCTCAAGCCCGAGTTCGAGACATTTTATAAGTATAGTTTGCTCAAAAAAAAAAGATAGTAGAAATATATGAAGGAGCATGAGTGTAAGAAAAAGAGGAAACAATGGTCAATGCCAAACCCATCACTTTTTATTATAAGACATTTCCCTGAATAAACCATACATAACAAAAAAGAAAATAGTATTTCCATCCACCCATTTGGCCAATTCTCAATCTTCAGAAAATATTTTTCAATGCATTGACTAATGACTAATGATATATATTCACACATTAATTGTCTATTTGTTTAGAGTTATTTTTGTTAGGTTTAACAAAAGCCCCAAAAATGTTGCGTACAAACATACTTATAATTTTTTTTTAATTACCATTAGTCAACAGTTGAATCATGTACCAAAGTCTAAACCTACTTGTACTTTAATTTAATGAAAATTTCAGAATGAAAATGCTTGAATTTAATAATCTGATTTTGAATTTTACAATCAGCTGACTTACAAATATCATACAATCTGATTTGAATTTCATAATCTGACTTTGAAAAAAATATTAAATTCTTTTTTATTATAAATGTGATTTGATAAGAATTGTTTTGTTTTGATTTATTCACAATATTTGAATCCTACAATCCCCTGCACCAACTCATGCAATTGTCTGAAGATAGATTTACACGTGGATATATGATGGGCTTACGAATCAGGCCCATATAATCAGGGTAGTTTCGTAATTAGGAGGCTAGAATGGTGGGTATTTCAGGTAAAATGCTCATGGGGCCAGATCTGCGCTTTGTCGCGATGTCATTATCACCAAGATATGCGATAGCGACTTTCGTAGTACAAAGTCTCTCACTCACCTATATTTTTTGTTTCTATTATTTTCAACAAAACGTTTTGTTTTTCTTTGGTGTAAGAAAAACAAACAAAACAAAACGTTTTATTTCTAAAGTTAAGATAACTGGTTTATTTCAAGGAAAAATAGATAATAAATTTGTGAATGTGGTGAGTGACTGGGTGGTATCTATTACTTTACTTATTTATAAAAATATAAACATGTTAAATATTATTCTAAATGTTAACTGACAATTTAAGAAGAATTTGAATAGATGTTGCGGACAGAGCGAACTAAACTATTCTATTTTCAGGACACATAACAGTCCGTCATGAACCAAGTTTATTTATGTGTAAACGGACAGATAGATACTCACTCCGTTTCACAAAGAGTGTCGTTTTAAGGTTTTAATCTTGTTTCACAAAGAGTGTCGTTTTATGTTTTCAATGCAGTTTTTAATACTAATTCTTTTTTTATCCCTACTTTTTCAGCTTATTAATTAGAGAAAGGGTATTATGATATTATCTAGTGTATTAATTAGGGGTAGAAAAGAAATTTGTTTACTATTCTTAATTTGTGTGAAGAATGGTAGAATGACATTCTTTGTGAAACAGAGGGAAATATTGAATTTGTGAAGGTGGTGAGTTGTGCCTATTACTTTACTTATTTATAAAAATTTAAACATGTTAAATGTTACTCTAAATGTTAACAAGGATTTGATTAAATGTTGCGGACGAAGCGAACTAAACTATTCTATTTTCAGAACACATGATAATCTATAATGGATCAAGTTTATTTATGTGTAAAAACGGTTTATAGTTGATTCGCGGAAAATTTCTTCTATTTTCTTACAACCTACTCCGTAGAGTGTAATTTATGAATAGTAAATAAAAACGGTCTAATACACAAGCAGATTTGTTCGTCCTAATTGTCGCAGCCATTCAAATTCGAAGTATCTAGCATTTAGTTGATTAATTATGGATTAATAAAATTTAATAGAGATAATGAAATTGGATAATCTTGAATCATCTTTCCAACTAAAAATCTTGTTTTTGAGACAAACCTAGCTAGTGTCACAATAACTATATCTATTTCGGATAATGATGTTAAATTTGAGAAGATTTTGCTAAAATAATAACTTTTGTTGGATGGATCATATCATGAGCCATTAAGAAAAAGTCCAAAACTTTTCTTCTTCAAAGTTGGACTCAAGTTAGAAAAAGAAAAAAAAGAGCTACAGAGATATAAAAAGAAAATAAAAAGAGTAAAAAAATGAAAAGAAAGTTCAGAGCAAAAAACTGATATAGACAGAGACAGAGAGAGAGAGAAACGTATCTGAAGAAAATCTAAAAAATTCGATTCAATTTTCTTTACTTTTAAAAGCAATAAATCTCATTACAATTTTTACTAAAACAAAAGAAGAGAAAAATGGAATACATTTGAATCTGTTTGTTTAAGTGATGAGAAGAAGAGATTTTGAGTTTAATAATGCAATGTTCAATCCTTTCACAACTCATTACAGGTAATGCAAAAAATAATTTCTCCATGTGCTCCGATTCTCTAAAGTTTTTATTTTTATTTTTGTGTGTGCTTAGTTGTTGTTCTTCTGGTGTTATGTTTCTCTGTGTTCTTTCTTTCTTTGGTCAAAGCTTTAATTTTTTAAAAATGACATTTTTATTGTTGGATTTGAGACAGTGAACAAAGCTGTGTTCTTGTTCCGAGAAGAAACAACAATAATAGTAACTAACATTCACGCCTGTAAAGAGCTTATGATTGATTAGTGTGTTTTTTAGTATTAATTAATTTCTCTGACAATAATTAGTGAAAAACATTTCTTTAATTCTTCTCTGTAACAAAACCTTTGGAAACTGAGCAAAGTTGCTTCTTTTGAGAACCATGCGTTGAGAAAAAATTTCTTCTTTCTCTCTTTTTTTTTGTTCTTGAATTTGCAAAAACATGTCCTTTTTCGTGTACAGGTTTCTAGGGTTTGTTTTTGTATAAACAATGTTTATGGTAAAATTCTTAATCATACTATAACACTACGCATGCTTTATGTTATATGAATGCAAAAAAAGGCTCTAACTTTTGATTTCACTATTGTTTTCTTCTTGGTTTTTCTCCATTGTTTTAGCTCAGATATGAACTGGGCACTCAACAATCATCAAGAATTAGAAAACCCAGAAGAAGAAGAGCCACGAAGAATTGAAATTTCTGATTCTGAATCACTAGGAAACTTGAAAAGCAGCGATTTTTATCAACTGGGTGGTGCTCTGAATTCGACAGAAAAACCGAGAAAAATCGATTTTTGGCGGTCGGGGTTGATGGGTTTTGCAAAGATGCAGCAGCAGCAACAGCTTCAGCATTCAGTGGCGGTGAAGATGAATAGTAATAACGATCAAATGGGTAATAAAAAAGGGTCAACTTTCATACAAGACCATCGAGCGTTGTTACCAAAAGCTTTGATTCTGTGGATCATCATTGTTGGGTTTATAAGCAGTGGGATTTATCAGTGGATGGATGATACTAACAAGGTTAGAAGAGAAGAGGTTTTGGTGAGCATGTGTGATCAAAGAGCTAGAATGTTACAGGATCAATTTAGTGTTAGTGTTAATCATGTTCATGCTTTGGCTATTCTCGTCTCCACTTTTCATTATCACAAGAACCCATCTGCAATTGATCAGGTCAGTGTCTGGTTTATTAAAGCTCAAAGCTTTGGGGAAAGTTTTTTTGGATTCATAAATGCAAAGTTGACTTTTTTTGGAACCAGAAGTTTTTGAAAATTTGGTCTTTTATGTTTGGTTATTGAGTAAATGAAGGGAAATTTTGGCTCTTTGCTTTGATTGGGGTTATAATCTTTACTCTTGTGGTTTGTGGCGAAATTTTGCAGGAGACATTTGCGGAATACACGGCAAGAACAGCATTTGAGAGACCGTTGCTAAGTGGAGTGGCTTACGCTGAAAAAGTTGTGAATTTTGAGAGGGAGATGTTTGAGCGGCAGCACAATTGGGTTATAAAGACAATGGATAGAGGAGAGCCTTCACCGGTTAGGGATGAGTATGCTCCTGTTATATTCTCTCAAGATAGTGTCTCTTACCTTGAGTCACTCGATATGATGTCAGGCGAGGTAATATAAACATTATCTGACACTTCTGGTTTTGATTTTTCGGGTTATGTATCCCACCTGCACAGCTTCTGAATTTTGGCTTTCTTTTCTGCAGGAGGATCGGGAGAACATTTTGCGAGCTAGAGAAACCGGAAAAGCTGTCTTGACAAGCCCGTTTAGGTTGTTGGAAACTCACCATCTCGGAGTTGTGTTGACATTCCCTGTCTACAAGTCTTCTCTTCCTGAAAACCCGACTGTCCAAGAGCGTATTGCAGCCACTGCAGGGTAAAGATTTTCGAGATTTCAAGATTGGTTTATGACTTTATGTGTGTGATCATCATGTAAAGGAAAGAGCTTTCTGAGATCTAAAGATTGGTTTATGTGTGTGATCATGTGAAGATTGATGCCTGAATTTGAAATGCAGGTACCTAGGTGGTGCGTTTGATGTAGAGTCTCTTGTCGAGAATTTACTCGGCCAGCTTGCTGGTAACCAAGCAATAGTTGTGCACGTGTATGATATCACCAATGCATCAGATCCACTTGTCATGTATGGCAATCAAGACGAAGAAGGCGACACATCTCTCTCTCATGAGAGCAAGCTTGATTTTGGAGACCCCTTCAGGAAACATAAGATGATATGCAGGTACCACACAGAATATCTTTAAGCTATAATTCTTTCTGATATCTAAAAACTGATATCTTGTTTAAACAATATCGAGTACAGGTACCACCAAAAGGCACCAATACCGTTGAATGTGCTCACAACTGTGCCATTGTTCTTTGCGATTGGTTTCTTGGTGGGTTATATACTATATGGTGCAGCTATGCACATAGTAAAAGTCGAAGATGATTTCCATGAAATGCAAGAGCTTAAA
Organism: Arabidopsis arenosa; assembly: GCA_905216605.1. NCBI lineage: Eukaryota > Viridiplantae > Streptophyta > Magnoliopsida > Brassicales > Brassicaceae > Arabidopsis > Arabidopsis arenosa. Next base: position 339,703 of record LR999455.1, on the reverse strand, counting down.
GTCCGAGCAGAAGCTGCTGATGTCGCTAAATCGCAGTTTCTTGCCACCGTGTCTCACGAGATCAGGACACCAATGAATGGCATTCTCGGTACTCTATCTTCAAACAAGTTACAATACTTTTCCCTTTCATCTTGGTTTCTCAATCTGCCTCACAGATTTTGGTTTTTATATTCTCTGCAGGAATGCTTGCTATGCTCCTAGATACAGAACTTAGCTCGACGCAGAGAGATTATGCTCAAACCGCACAAGTATGTGGTAAAGCATTGATTGCATTGATAAATGAGGTTCTCGATCGCGCCAAGATCGAAGCTGGCAAGCTGGAATTGGAATCAGTACCATTTGATATCCGTTCGATATTAGATGATGTCCTTTCTCTATTCTCTGAGGAGTCGAGGAACAAAGGCATTGAGGTAAGTTTTCGATCCGAGGAATAAAGATAAGTGTTTTTGGAGTTGTTGCTGCTGATTTCTTGACTTCAAATTTGGCAGCTCGCGGTTTTCGTTTCAGACAAAGTACCAGAGATAGTCAAAGGAGATTCAGGGAGATTTAGACAGATAATCATAAACCTTGTTGGAAATTCGGTTAAAGTTAGTTCCTTTTTCTATTGTTTTTGTTTCTCCGTGGAACTTGGATTTTTGTTTGATAAGATGTTGTCTTTTTGACAGTTCACAGAGAAAGGACATATCTTTGTCAAAGTCCATCTCGTGGAACAATCAAAAGATGAAGCTGAACCGAAAACCGCATTGAATGGAGGAGTGTCTGAAGAAATGATTGTTGTTTCCAAACCGTCGAGTTACAACACGTTGAGCGGTTACGAAGCTGCTGATGGTCGGAATAGCTGGGATTCATTCAAGCATTTGGTCTCTGAGGAGCAGTCATTATCGGAGTTTGATATTTCTAGCAATGTTAGGCTTATGGTTTCAATAGAAGACACCGGTATTGGAATCCCTTTAGTTGCGCAAGGCCGTGTTTTTATGCCGTTTATGCAAGCGGATAGCTCGACTTCAAGAAACTATGGAGGTACCGGGATTGGTTTGAGTATAAGCAAGTGTCTTGTCGAACTTATGCGTGGTCAGATAAATTTCATAAGCCGGCCTCACATCGGAAGCACGTTCTGGTTCACGGCTGTTTTAGAGAGATGCGATAAATGCAGTGCGATTAACCATTTGAAGAAACCGAATGTGGAGCACTTGCCTTCTACTTTTAAAGGAATGAGAGCCATAGTTGTTGATGCTAAGCCCGTTAGAGCTGCTGTGACTAGATACCATATGAAAAGACTCGGAATCAATGTTGATGTCGTGACAAGTCTCAAAACCGCCGTTGCTGCGGCTGCTGCGTTTGGAAGAAACGGTTCTCCTCTTCCATCCGGGTAAAACGTCGAAAGCTTAAATATATTCTTTCATTTGTTCTAGTTCCATTGGACCTAAGTCATGGAAATAACAAAAGGATTGGCCATTTGAAATTTCGGTTGGATTGGCTCTCTGGTTAATTCGATTTAGAGGGTTCAATACCGAATTATAACTGAGCTTTTGTTTCGGTTTGGTATGGTAGCATAAAGTGTTCTTTCTGTTTGCGTTGTTTGGTATAAGAAAATTGGTAACTGATCAGTTTAGCCACATTTCGATTCGATCTAATATGCCTCAAAAATAACTCGTTTTTTCCGCCTTTTGCAGAACAACAAAACCGCAACTTGATATGATCTTAGTAGAGAAAGATTCATGGATTTCAACTGAAGATATCGACTCAGAGATACGTGTATTGAATTCAAGAACCAATGGAAACGTTCATCAAAAGTCTCCAAAACTCGCTCTATTCGCAACAAACATCACAAATTCGGAGTTCGACAGAGCTAAATCCGCAGGATTTGCAGATACGGTAATAATGAAACCGTTAAGAGCAAGCATGATCGGGGCGTGTCTGCAACAAGTTCTCGAGCTGAGAAAAACTAGACAACAACATCCCGAAGGATCATCACCCGCAACTCTCAAGAGCTTGCTTACCGGGAAGAAGATTCTTGTGGTGGATGATAATATAGTTAACCGGAGAGTAGCTGCAGGAGCTCTCAAGAAATTTGGAGCAGAAGTGGTTTGTGCAGAGAGTGGTCAAGTTGCTTTGGGTTTGCTTCAGATTCCACACAATTTTGATGCTTGCTTCATGGATATTCAAATGCCACAGATGGACGGGTAAGTTAAATGACTAAATCACAACTAATACTGTTTTTGGATTATTCTGTTTTGTATGAAAATTTTCCCGCCAAAATATAACCGAACTTGGTTTGGTTCGCGGTTGAAATCTTTATAAACTTCATTGATTGTTTTTACCCTTTTAATTTTCAGATTTGAAGCGACTCGTCAGATAAGAATGATGGAGATTGAAGCTAAAGAGAAGACGAATCTCGAATGGCATTTACCGATTCTAGCAATGACCGCGGATGTGATACACGCGACCTATGAGGAATGTCTGAAAAGTGGAATGGATGGATACGTCTCCAAACCTTTTGAAGAAGAGAATCTCTATAAATCCGTTGCCAAATCATTCAAACCTAATCCAACAATCTCAGCTTCGTCGTAATCCAATCTTCCGGCGAGTTTTTTTTTCTCTCAGCAGCCGGAAGAATGGACCGATTCTGCTGATTGGTTGGGATAAATATGCATTTTGGTTTCTGTACATATAGGTTCACAATCCAGAGATTTTGAAGGTTTTTTTCTTGTCACCTAAGTAATGTAGCTTGCTATGACCAGTATGTTGTTAAACGACAACGTCTCGACTGTTCAGTGTTAATCTTAGCGTAAGTATTAATCCCACGGGAATCGCTTGTACTGTATCAGATTTGGTTAGTCGTTTAAACATCAGTTTCGTGTAATTTTCTAATAATCACTTGTTTTCTTATATAACATCTTGTTATAACCTGAGACGAGACGATTTCGATTCATCTTTTGAGCTCGTTTAACAACCGAATCGGTTCAACTGAAGTGAACGAAGAACAGAGAAAGAAATCGAACAACTGCCTCTTCATTAGCTAGCTCAGTCGATAACTTGAGCTTCCAAACCGCAGAAACAGAGCAATTGAGCAAAGTCTTAAAACGACTGCGTTTAAGTGTGCTCTTGGTATTCAATCTCACTAAACCGATGGAGATAACCAAAGCCAATCAACAACCCTTTAACCGGAACTGTCGATGTAATCTATAAAGGATGAGAAGAATTAGGACTTGTCCAAGAAGAGTGAGTGAATATAAAATATCTGATTTTTATATTTATTGAGAATTGAAGTGATTGAAATAAGAAGTAAGTGAAATAGATGTGGTTGATGTGTGACCGTAGCGAACAACATTGTGGACTAGTTGTTGTTGTCACGTAATCTTTCTACGTACAAGTGTTTGATCTACATTTCGTGCGAGTCTAAAGTATGGTTGGTGCGTATAATACACCAATCTTTAGCTACTTTCTTTCACTATTTTTTCTAAAGATTAAGATTAACAAGAAGTTATAAATGTCGTACTATATTTTATTTTTAAAATGATATAGTAATTATTAATTTAAAAATATTAGAGAATAAAAACAGACATTCAATACCATAAGAAAAAGAATAGTTCTAGGTTAGAGTGAAACTGGTAAGTAATAATAACTCCCAACCTAACGAACATTAAAAATAGTAAACGGCGTTAAAAGACAAAAAGAAAAGAAAAAGTAAACGGCGTAAGATAACGACCGTTATAAAATCAGCCGAATCAAGATTAATGCGTGGCTAATATGCTCCGGATTTCACGGCGTCTGTCTTTTTAACAGTTAAAACTTTTTTGTCGGGACTGCATAATCACATTTATCTTGTTGGTCAAATTAGACCATCCGCAGTGGTGTAAGCGTGAGGGAGGGGTGTAAGATTTTTTTTATTATTATAATTTAAAGTGAGAGAGAAAAGAGAGAGAAAGAAAGAGAAAGAGAGAGAGATAGAGTGTCTTACACCCGAGTGTAAACTTACACTCGGGTGTGAAGAGAGAAACAACTTTTACATTATTTCTGTATTTTAAAATAGATACACCCCACGCAAGGATACACCACTGCGGATGCTCTTAGTCATGAGAAAGATTAAGACCATGCAAAGTACTCATTAATCTTCTAATTTTTTTATTAAAAGATAAAAAAATAAATTACTATACACTCACGAAGTCGTGACTCATTGAGTCAAAAAAATTAATTAAAAAAAGCCGTATCTTAAACTGTCATTAGCACGTTACGATGAAATTTTCAATTATCCACTAATTTGACCCTAAATAATAGATAACCACCGTCACCGTATTAAATGCTTTTCTATTTTAATGAATACAGATAAGTTTCACGTATCGGAGAGTATTTGTCACACAATGTTTATAAGAAGGAATAATATTCTTTTTATAGAAGCAAATGGAAATAATGTGAAGAAAAATCCAAGATCTATTACAAAAAAATATTTAAAAATTAGGAAAGACAATCGATATTATTAGCAGTTAGTCGAAAAATGCCGAAATATACTCAATCATAGAGATACACATACATATGTAAGATAAAGAACAAATCAACACCATATCATTTTCTTATCTTCAGTAGATATTATTTTCTTCTTATTACCAATTTTGACATAATTAATTGTTAAATCTTCTTAAAATGGTAAAATTCTTCTATTGGATATTCTAAGAAAAGAAACTTCACATTGTCATTTTGTTCTTGATAAAATCAAATGTTAATATAAATACCAAAATTGAAAAAAATATATAAATGTCATAGAATTTGTATCTTATTCATAATTTTGGATTTTTTTTTGATATTTTCAGATCTATGTACTTATATAATCTCATTTGCTTAATTATGGATTTTTTCGGTGATTTTATTACTGTTTTTACCACTTAATTATGCCGCCTTTGCCAGCTGTACTCATAACGTTTGATTTTTTTTGAATAAATAAAAAAAAACTATTAAGAAAATATACACTTTCTCACACACACTCTTCACAAGCAAAACTTAAATTCTACTTTTTAAAAATTAATTATGGTTCATCCATTTTTCTCCAGAAGAATAAATATTTTGTTTGAATGAAAAATAAATAAAAAGGTAATGCTTTTATGATCCTTGCCTTAACTTTAATCTTGTTATCTGTATTGCTCTCTTCTTCTATCTTCCTCGATCTCCGCCGATTCCTTCGTCTTAATTTGTCTCTCCCTTTCCTCTGTAATAAAAAAAAGCAAACCTTTTCTTCTTCTTCATCTTCTTCTTCAATGCCTCCCTAAAACCCTAGAATCAAAATTCTCAAAGGCGACTACTTTAAGCTCCACTGAGTTTTTTTCTTCTCGCCGACAAAAATGTCGAAATTCCATTTGGGTACTCTCTGTTTCCTCATCTCATTACTGGGTTTGGCCAATTTCTCAGTTTCTCAAAACGGTGTCGATGATTCGACTATGGAAGCTCTCAAATCAAGTCTGAATCTTACATCAGACGTCGATTGGTCTAACCCTAACCCTTGTAAATGGGAATCTGTTGAATGCGATGGAAGTAATCGTGTTACTAAGATTCAGCTTAAACAAAAAGGGATTCGTGGAACTCTTCCTACTGATCTTCAGAAACTCTCTGAATTGGTTGTTCTTGAGCTTTTTCTAAATCGAATCTCTGGTCCGATTCCTGATCTCTCTGGTCTTAGTCGTTTACAGACTCTCAATCTACACGACAATCTCTTTGAGTCTGTACCTAAGAATCTCTTCTCTGGTATGAGTTCTCTTCAAGAAGTGTATCTCGAGAACAATCCGTTTAACCCTTGGCAAATTCCAGACACCATTAAAGAAGCTACGTCTCTTCAGAATCTAACTCTCTCCAATTGCAGCATTTTTGGAAAGATCCCAGATTTCTTCGGTTCTCAGTCACTTCCGAGTCTGACGAATCTGAAACTGTCTCAGAATCGTTTACAGGGAGAGTTACCGGTGAGTTTTGCTGGTACTTCGATTCAGTCTCTGTTCTTGAATGGTCAAGTGGGAGAGCAGCTTAATGGATCGATCTCGATATTGAGGAATATGACTTCGCTCGTTGAGGTTTCTCTTCAAGGAAATAAGTTCTCAGGTCCAATTCCTGATCTCTCTGGTTTGTTATCTCTCCGTGTGTTTAATGTTAGAGAGAATCAGCTTACTGGTGTTGTTCCACAGTCTTTGATTCGTTTGAATTCGCTTACTACTGTGAATTTAACCAACAATTTGCTTCAAGGACCGACTCCGTTGTTTGGCAAATCCGTTGGTGTTGATATATTCAACAACACGAATAGTTTTTGTACTAGTATAGCTGGTGAGGCTTGTGATCCTCGTGTGGATACTTTGGTGTCTGTAGCTGAATCATTTGGATATCCAGTGAAGCTTGCGAGTAGTTGGAAAGGAAACAATCCGTGTGTTAACTGGGTTGGGATTACTTGTTCTGGAGGTAACATTACGGTGGTTAACCTGAGGAAACAGGATCTTTCGGGTACGATATCCGCGAGTTTAGCTAATCTTACTTCATTGGAGACTATCAATCTTTCTGATAATGAACTCTCTGGGCCTATACCGACTGAGCTTACCACTTTGTCTAAGCTTCGGACACTCGATGTGTCTAACAACGATCTATATGGAGTCGTGCCAAAGTTTCCGGACACTGTACATTTGGTGATTGAAGGGAACGTTAATATCGGAAAGACCGGACCTATCTCACCGAGTGGTTCTCCTGGAGCTTCACCAGGAAGTAAACCTTCAGGAGGAAGTGGTGGCAGTGAAACTTCTAAGAAGTCAAGCAATGTCAAGATTATTGTTCCTGTGGTTGGTGGAGTTGTTGGTGCATTGTGTCTGGTTGGGCTTGGCGTGTGTCTCTACGCGAAGAAAAGGAAGCGACCTGCTAGAGTTCAGAGTCCATCCAGCAACATGGTTATTCATCCACATCATTCGGGTGACAACGATGACATTAAACTCACTGTTGCAGCTTCTAGTCTTAACAGTGGGGGAGGAAGTGATAGCTACAGTCACAGCGGAAGTGCGGCAAGTGATATTCACGTTGTGGAAGCTGGGAACTTGGTTATATCGATACAGGTCTTGAGGAATGTGACGAATAACTTCAGCGAAGAGAATATTCTTGGGAGAGGTGGTTTCGGGACAGTTTACAAAGGCGAACTCCATGATGGAACGAAAATAGCTGTGAAGAGAATGGAGTCCTCGGTTGTGAGTGATAAGGGACTTACTGAGTTTAAATCTGAGATCACTGTTCTGACTAAAATGCGCCATCGTCATCTCGTTGCACTTCTTGGGTACTGCCTTGACGGGAACGAGAGGCTCCTTGTCTATGAGTACATGCCTCAGGGGACACTGAGTCAGCATCTGTTTCATTGGAAAGAGGAAGGGAGAAAACCACTAGACTGGACTAGACGGCTGGCGATTGCATTGGATGTAGCTCGAGGTGTCGAGTATCTGCACACACTTGCGCATCAGAGCTTTATCCATAGGGATCTAAAGCCATCAAACATCCTTCTTGGTGATGATATGCGCGCTAAAGTCTCTGACTTTGGGTTAGTCCGTTTAGCCCCTGATGGCAAATACTCCATCGAGACTCGAGTCGCTGGGACTTTCGGATACCTTGCCCCAGAATACGCAGGTTTGTAATCTCTTTGTACTTACCCAAATATTAAAGATGCAGCCTTTCAATTGATTTTCACTTGCCCATATGTCAAAGTTTCATACTTTGGCCGTTTTGCACTTAATAACCCAAATGTTAAATTTTCATGCTTTGATCGTTTTGCATTTACCCAAATGTTAAAGTTTCATCCTTTGATCGTTTTGCAATTGCTCTAAACTCTGATTTTGGCAGTGACGGGAAGAGTGACGACGAAAGTTGACATTTTCAGCCTTGGGGTCATACTTATGGAGCTAATCACTGGTCGTAAAGCCCTAGATGAGACGCAACCCGAAGACAGCGTTCATCTAGTCACCTGGTTCCGACGGATAGCAGCCAGCAAAGACGAAAATGCCTTCAAAAATGCAATCGACCCAAACATCAGCCTCGACGACGATACCTTAGCCAGTATTGAAAAAGTCTGGGAGCTTGCTGGTCATTGCTGTGCCCGTGAGCCTTACCAAAGACCTGACATGGCTCACATCGTTAACGTCCTTTCTTCACTCACCGTCCAATGGAAACCAACTGAGACCGACCCAGATGACGTCTATGGGATAGACTACGATATGCCACTTCCGCAGGTGCTTAAGAAATGGCAAGCTTTCGAGGGACTTAGCCAGACCGCAGATGATTCGGGATCTTCTTCTTCAGCTTATGGAAGCAAAGACAATACACAGACAAGTATCCCAACTCGTCCATCTGGATTTGCTGACTCGTTCACTTCAGTGGATGGACGTTGAAGAAATCAAGATTGCCTAAAACGTTTTAGTAGAAGAAGAAGATGAAGCATTGTGTGATAAATCTCTCTCTCTCTCTCTCTCTTTTTCTTTTTTCTGAAGCATTTACTTATGACTTCGTTTTTATCTACTGCAAGCTTTTGGTTAGTGTATTTATCTATCTACTTTGTAGTTTTTATGCAAAGAAAACGATCTTTGAGGTCTTAAAATTATTTTTCCGTCAGAAAATACGATTTTGTAACAAAAATTGAAAATCCATCTCCTAAAGACATGTGTATAAAAAGCCCACAAGCCTAATAAAAGCCATGTGTTTAGGGGTTTGGACTTTGGACCATACACACACCCACTGGAATATCAAAGCAGCCTTTGAAACACATTCTCCGTATTCATTCAATTTGCTTTGAGCCAGTTGGTCTTACCCCTTCTCAATTTAGCCAAAGAGCATTCAAAGAGACAATGCTTGATTACAAGCCGAAGATCCAATACATCTGCAGTTTCAAAAGTATAAGAATAACACCGATCAATATCGAAATATATGAAGCATCTACTATTAAGCATCTACTGTTTAGGTTCACTGATCATATGATATAAAAATCGAAACATCAAAGGTTATACACAATTCTACATAATATAGTGAATGTTGACATTTAGTCAGTTTTTGCTAAGCCTACATTGAAACTGATCCTAGAATCAAAAAAGGAGGAACATGAGAAACTAACGAATAATGCGGATTTGTCGGCTCAACGTTGCTGGTCTATGCTGATAGTAACACTAGATAAAAGATTAGAAGAAATACAACACTAGATAGTAACACTAGTACCACTTGGCATGGTGACTCAATGATGTCTTAACCCAAACTAATTTTTCCGGTCTCGAATTAATCCAGCCTAATAATTAATACAAATCGATAGGATAATAAGATAATAATTATTATTTAAAAAATTAGAAATTAAGATAATTATGATCGCATCAATATCATAAATTAATAATTATATAAACTTATCAATATATATCTAAAACAATTTAGTGAAATATGGATTTTTTTTGTAGTTGAATTTGCATTATTTTTGGAGCTCATATCTAATCTTTTTTACTAAATCAAAGAAACATCTAGTGTTATCTTCTCTAATTACATCAAAAAATTGTGAAGGGTTTTATAATTGATGATTGGTTCTTTACGTGTAAATGGTTAAGTTTTTCTAACTTAGTTATAATTTTAAAACGTGCGAAATAAATTGAACAAACACTTGTAACAAGTTTTTGTAAATGGTATGTATTGAACGAAATCATATTTCCAAAACGTAAAAATGTGAAAACGGTATATCACATTTTTAGTAATTCATGTGTGGGCTATACGTATTATCTCGAATAGGGAAAATTTTCCGTCATATGTTGTATCGCGGTGGAATGCCATAGAACTTGTGCCTAAAATTAGAATTTTAATTTATTTCTTTATTTTTTGTAATATATAAATGCTAATATAGTCCTTATCAAAATACATTATTATTATTTTCTGGTTTTAAAATTCATCCTTACGATTTTTAAGTGATAAATATTTATAATTTATAAATTATGAACAAACGATAAAATATTTCTTAGGATATTTTAAACTAAATCTGTAACAAATTTCACCAATCTATTTAAATTTCAATTGTCTATGTATGCGAATATCAAGCAATAATCTAGTCTCCCCTTAAGTATAGTATGTATGTGCTGGATTTGAATTTGGCTAAGATATTATTATGTGTACTTGGAGCGGTTTTATTTTCGACATCTAATATTCCTATCTATGTATATATAATTATGTACAGTATATGTTGAAAATGATATAATTCTAAATTTGATAAGTTGTTTCCTTGGAAATTTCGGAGTAAATATAGGAAGCTTTGCTTACCTTTATCGCACCATCTAAATTATAAAGACTACCTTTATGCCCCTCAAAGTCAAATTATGTCCACTCATTTAAATTATTATAATTTGCATATTAATCACCTCATTAGTATTAGTTACATATTTATCTAGAAAAAAACAATAATTTTTGTGAAGGTTAAAAACTTAAAAGTTACATATGTTTCATATTCCCGCCTGCTATCCATTTTAGGTATAAAAGAGCCACAGTTATTGTTGACTCTGTGGACTTTTGATTTTTCCCTTATTTTTTATATTAATTGTCATTTATTTTCCTTTTTTAATTTATTATTCTTCGCAAAACACAATATATAATTAATTGAAACATTCCTAATATCATTTCTTTGATATTTCGTTTGCCTTCTTCTACTATTTATTCACACTACAAATCACATCTCTCTTCTTCTTTTTGCTTTTGGCCTTCTTCTTCTTCTTCCTCAAGAACCCTAAATATATTTTTTGGATGATTTTGATCGGAGAAATATAAAATCTGCTCATCTGATCTATCAAAGGAACTCAGTTTCTCATACCAAAATGAATCTGGTACCAAACCTTTTTTATATTTTCTTATTAATTTCATGTGTAATCCATCCCCTGTTTCTAATTTGTTCATCATAAATCCTAATAAGTTTCAAAATTTCTGCAGTGTTTTTTTTCAAACAAATCTCTTAAATACAAAAAATATATATATTAGAAACAATAAAATTTCTGCAGAATTTATCCTTTAAATTCAAAGTTATGATTATTTCATATAATCCATTTATAAGTGTCAAATTTCTGCAGATTCGATATCCTTCAAAAAAGTAATTATAATTTTTTTTTTTTGTTGCAAACTGATTTCTTCATATATAAAATCTTCATATCTAGTCAATAAAGTTTCAAATTTCTACAGATTTTATTTTTTTTCCGGATTATATCCCTTTAATTTTTTTTTTCATATAACCCATGTATGAATTCATTAAAAATCTTAATCAAGTTTATGCAAATCAAAATTATAATGATAATTTGTTGCAGAGTGAGAAGAGAAGAAGTGAAGAAGATTGGATTGATACACTATTGAACTCAGAGTTCTTTGGGATATGTATGAATCATAAGTATCTTCGAAAGAACGAGAAAAATGTGTTTTGCATTGATTGCAATGTCGAAATCTGCAGACATTGTTGTAACACAGTTACAGATTCTCATTACCTCCATCGTCGTCTTCAGATCTGCAAATACGTTTATCAAGATGTTCTTCGTCTCTTCGATATCCAAAACTACTTCGACTGTTCCGAGATTCAGGTTTTTTTTTAATCATTCAATAATTAATTAGTAAAATCATTAGCTGAGTCTTTAATTCTTGTTTTAGAGTCTATAAATTCCAAATTAATGTTTTTGTTTTTTGGTATTGGTTGGCAATAATTTATGTATGGGGAAAAAGACATATAAAATAAATGGAGAGAAGGCAATACATTTGAATTCAAGACCACAAGCAAAAGATGCAAGACCTTCAACAAAATCCAAGAATGGTGCTTCATGTGTCACTTGTAAAAGATATATTCAAGATCGTCCTAATCGATTTTGCTCTATCTCCTGCAAGGTAATATATGGTATCTCAATTTCTATTTTCTTAAAGTTTTATATTTCCATATGAATTTCGTTTTGATTGGTCTATTGGTAGTTATCAAGGATTAAAAAAAAATCTTTTACAGAATAATCTTGAAATTCTAAAAATGTTAGTCTTGAGGCATATATTTTGACATAACATATAGGAAAATTATGAGTGATTTGCATTTCACACATTTTAAACTGTATAATTGTCTACACTCAAATTTTCATTTGTTTTCGGTTAGAAGATGCTCAAATAAAATTTTTAAAGTGTTTCATTTTAATATTTTTTATTAAAAATAAATATTTTGTTTTGAAATTATCTTAATATAGAAAAATAATCTTCTATCAATTAAAATATATAATATATATCTATATATAATTTTCGACACGTAATCTACATTAACGAGCATCATTTAATAAAAATTGGAAATTACTTAATCTGTGAGTTGTATACACGTTAAACATGCTTTAAAACGTATATCGTTTGAAGTCAAATATAGGAATTTATTTTGAGTTTAGAGCATGCTCTAATAGTTGAAAGACATTTGCTTTATATTTTACCTTTTTTAATATATTTTTTTCTCTGTAGATATCAACTCCTTCAAAAAAGCATAAATTTTGTTTTTCTCCAAAATTGGAACAGAGTGTTTTGGAGAAAGAACACTCTAATCAAGAAGAAAGCTTAGAAGAAAAAAAATCGTGCACATCGTCCCTCACTGATGTTTCAGAAGATTCTGAAGTTTTATTGAGTAATTTTTCATTGAGACCACTCATGAGAATACTCAAGAGAAAAGGAATTTCTCGAAGATCTCCTCTTTATTGAATTTTCATTTTTATTTTGGATTTTGTCATCAAACCATACATTATGTGTATTTTATTTTTAAAAAGATATTATATCGGGTATCAATATTATGTTTAAAAGTTAATAAGTTTTAAAGAAAAATAGTGATGTGTTTTTTTTTGCTAATTGGCTAAGAATAGTGATGTTGTGTGACAAAGAAAAATAATAATAGTGATGTGTAATGCGTATGAGTGATTTATTTATTATTCATCATGGAGAAAAGAGAGATATGGGCCCAAAAAGTTTTCAAAGTTTTGGTGTTCATGAGATTGTGTTGATTCACTGGAACCCACACATTTTACAAAATAAAATAAGAAAAATGAATATTATACAATATTCTTAACGCTTTTTAGGATAAATTGATAGATACAGGTTTTGATGACAAATAATGGAATACATTCGTCGTAGAGTATTGTCATTTATACAAATTATATGGTTTGGTAAACTCTCCATAACTCAATTCCGATTCTGACATTTTTGCAACATAAATGAAAAAGTGTATATTTTTTTTGGTTAAAAATAAAAATGAAAAATTATACGATTAACAGTCCAATGATATACCTGGAAACCGTTTTTCTCTCTCGCCATAGACGCTTTCTCCAAAGCCACCGGTTCACAGGAAAACCTTCTTTCTCCACCGTTTCCGGCCGGCGTCGGCTTCTTCCGGCGTCGGCCATTGTCGTTTTCTCTATTTAATTGCTTCCTCTAATTATTGTACAGTAATTAATTATGGCAAATCGGGATTGTCAAACCCAAGTCACTTGCCTCTTCGCGACGATTGGGTTTCAGAGATTGAATCCGTCAATTCCAAATCAGATTTGGTTTATTTCTCATTTCGTTGGGATTTCACTGATCAATATGATAGATTCATCTCATATCCATTGTCGTTCCCACCTTATAATGTTGATTCGATGGAATCATGATGTCTTTCTCTATAGAAAGTTTGTTTCCGGTGTGCTTGTTCATTGCCGGTGGAATTTCCGGGTCTTAACCGGTGAATGTTCTCTTACCCAATGGTATAGAGTTTCTACATGGGTTTTTGATCCCGGAATCAATGGAAGAATCAATCCACTTGATGGAATCAGAATCCGAGATCGAATTGGGTTGGAATATTTCATCTCGTTGATTGATTATATGGGTAGTGTACTATATGGTTATAAAATTAAGGTGGCAACTTTCTTTGAGGATGATGATGTTGATTATTTTTCAAGGAAGAAAGCCTTTCTTTTATCGGCACGACTCCATTGTTTTATTCAATTGAATTGTCTTGGGTATAAATCCAAACAAGACACAAGCGTGAAGGGAAGGAATATGGCGTCAAGTGACTGTGATAATGTTGTTCTCTCTTTCCCTTGGTTGGAAAATTTTACTTCTATGAAAAGAGAAATCGTGACCACTAACCGGCGTTTCCAGCATATCGTATTGAGTTTTAAAAGACAAGAAGCAGAATCATTTCAAGCAACAATTCAGTTTTTTCTTTTAACTAAAGTAATGCGAAAAGCATTTTGGAGTTTCATCTATATGATGATAGCCAATTACGAGTATGTAAAGGGGGGACGTAACAGATTTTATCTGTTAGCCTGTAAGGCTTCCGATCGGCAAGCAGGGTCAATTCCACTTCTTTATCGAAATTGTGTTCAATTTCCTTTATTTGTGTCAATGGTTGTATATGAGTGGTTCATGTATCTTGTAAACCTTTTTATGATATAATAAATATGATTTGCCGAAAAAAAAAAAAAACAGTCCAATGATATATACCGTTTTATGTAACAATTCTTTTTTTCTTTAAATTAAAGACTTTTCAATTTGTCAATATGCATTGTTACAAATTAGAGCAATGGCCCGTAGTTGTTATCGTGACTTTTTGGGTGTTTAGCAAATGTGTCATTTTCCGTCAAAAAAGATATAAAGTACTATCAAATATATGTGAAATTTCCATGATCATTGGTATATATCAGAAAGACTAAATATAAATCAATCTTTAGCAGAAATATACGAAGATATATGCGTACATTATATAACAAATGATCATGATAATGGGTCTACGGCAACTTGTTTTATATATTTATTATATCAGACAACTTTATTTTTCAATTAAAATAGTAATACCCATCATTATCATTTCTTCTCTTTATTATGATAATATATTTGAATATACTAATGTTAATAATTCATAACTAAAGAGATAGAACCGATTGACAAAAAATAAAAACACCGAAGCAACACGATTATGATATTATATAGATTTAATTTTAATTTTTCCGTGAATAAATATAAATTTAACTTAATATTTCAGCATGCTATATAATTTGTAAAATATCTGAAATTGATGACAAAAAAAAATTATTTACGTTACTTGTAATTTGTAAATACCACCACAAGAAAAATTATCAGATCCAACAAGTATTTCTACTTGGTCGAAATATTCATGTCTAGACAATTTTATTTATTTAATTACAAAACTGAAACTCTAATAAAAAGATGAACATATACTTGTTTTTAATATGATGCAATTCGTATTAATTTTATTTAAAGATATTTTGATTAGAAAATTTCCTAATTGTGTTAGTTAGAAATAATAAAACAATTAGAAGACAATTAAAGAAAACAAAAAATAAATATTGACCACCTGGGGCTCACTAGTCAACATGGAGCGTTTTATTGGGCCAGAGCCTTTGTCGCGATCTTTGTCTCGAACAAGAATGAAATTAAACAAAAACAATACTATGATAATCTTTAAAACCAACTCAACATTCAACAAAATAAAAATCTTTAATCATATAGCATCCTCGTCTTATGGCTGGATCACTGTTATTGATAATTATTGACTCGCATTATCAAAAAAAAAAAAAAATCAATGATAGAAAAAGAAGAATGATGGTCATAATGTTTTGGCAGCAAAATCCACTTTAGAAAATTAGAATATCAAATAGAAGTAAAAGTAATGCAAAAAAAAACTATTAATTGGGTATGATTATGGCAGACAAAAAGTAAAGAATAAAAGAGGAATGTTGTGAGCCAATTGGAGGATATGACAGATTTAACTCAAGGAAACGAGAGAATAATAATGCATGTGCTTTTTAATCTCAATGTTATGCATGTTCCACATGCCATGTATAACAACAACATCTCTCTTTATAAAAAATAAAACTCTTCACTCTTCCAATATTTCTTCTAAACATATATTGATGCAGATAATTTTTTATGCCAAAAAGTCTTCATCATAAAATTTAGTCTATGGCTATGGTTGGTAAGTTTTGAGTTTTTGACCACAGTAATGGATGATATATAATCTCCTGCAACACAAGCTAGGGCTAGCGAATGCTGAAATTGCGTTTCTTGGATCTCAAGCTATCTTCATAACACATGTTACAGAGAAACACAGAGGGCACAGCTTCATCGTCTTCGATGGAATTGCAGAGTGTGTGGTGCCAAACCTTGCAAGCATCACAAGCCACCATTCTCTCACCATCATCATCTCTAGCTCCGCATTTGCAGTCAACAGTCCAGTCATCAAAACCACCTTCATACCTTAACTCTGTGCCTATGTCCAGACCAAACCCTTTCACCAGAAACTCTGTATTCCTTTGTGATTTTAGAGCCAAGTTGTCGTCTAGCTTCTCGAGATACCTGTTTCTTATCTCCAACACTTCAAATGTCTCCGTTATGAAGTAAGTGTCCCTCAGAGCTTTCTCTGCTGCAAATTTCAGTTCTTTGATGGTTGCGTTTTCAGGAACAACCACGAGTTCACCAGGCGGTAATAACCGTGTGAAGTCTCTAAGTAGTTCTTCATGATTGGGCAGAACTTGGCAGCTAACTGTTAAAGGATTTTGTTCCTGGTAAGACCATTCTTTTATAAAGCTCTTGCAGTTCAAGATAATCTGAGACGCTTCGCAGTATGTGTCTGAATCAAGATGAGTTAACAAGAGATTCTGATACAGATAGAGAATGTCATCGTACGGACTCAGTCCGGGAGTGGTGGATGTCCATTCATTGATTTCCTGCGGTTTCATTTTCCTTTTCTTTTTCCCTTCTTGCTCTTGAACACGGGAATTGATTGTCCGGAGGGAGAACTGTAACATCCGGCTTTTCGAGTTTGTGAACCTCTGCACTATCTGGTCACCTATTAGAACTTTGTCAATGTGTTTGAGCAAGAAATCAATCAATCCTGTATCACCAATGCTAGTTCTAACAGCCTGTCGAAGCTCCTGACGAGTAATGGTACTTTTTCGCTCTTTAAACACTTTGAGAACTGCTTGGGCTGCCTCATTCAACCTCCTTCCAGGCCATCTAGAATTTTCTCTCCTGCCCAAATCATCAAATGAGTAATACTCAGGGGTCTTTATGCCCGCCATTCTAATTTCATGATCATCAAGGACAGTTTCTCTGCCAGATTCATATCCGTTATCATCTGATTCCTGATTAGGGGATGTGCAGACCTCAGTGTTCTCATCAGCTCTAAGGATAGGATATGAAACAGGATCTAAAGACATTGCTACTAGTGTCATTGCAGTCTTCCTCTGAATGGGAGCTTTTGATCTGAAAGCAAGCATGAACCGAAGCAGATCAGAGAGAGTGGCCAATGGGGTTTCACTGGATCCTCTGTAGAAATCGATGATCGTCTTCATCACTCTCCCTTTACTTGTTCCAGAAAAATCTTCAATAACCTTGTCAACTTCTATAGAGCTAAGAGTGAGGATAGCTCGCCAATACTGATCTTTTCTGACCCCAAAGCTTCCATGAGAAAACATATAATCCCATTTCCCAAACCATGGTCGACCATATGCAACACCATGGAGCAGCCTCAGATCCATCGCTCCCTTCTTAGATGTATCATCCAAAGAAATCTTCCTGAAGCCAAAGACATAATCATTGATTAACAACTTTATAAACACTACTCAGTACTCCTCACTTTACATTATTCACTCTGGTTTATAATTGGTTTGTGTTTGCTTGATTTTAATATATATTTCCATATGGATTTTTGTATAAGTAACTAGATTTTGTTGCAATCCATAGTTTGTGTAAAAACACGAAATTTGGTTTCAATAAAAATACTCATGTTCAATCTTAGTTTACCCAAGAAACAAAAAAAAACTCAAAGGGTTATGTGATTCCATCTCAAAATCAATATATTAGACTAAGTCTCAATTTATTGTCGATGTAGGACATCAATGTCATAGTCGCTCCTATAATTAGCAAAAATCTATTCATGCGTCCCAACTCATTGTCAACTTCAATTCTAAACATCAACGCCACAATTTCTCTTATAACTAGCATACAAATAATTATACAAGTAGACTTCTAACATCAATGCTATCATCATCCTCTCTCGTATGATTACCAAAAATCTATCCGTTCCATGCGGAATTTCTAAACATCAATGCTACCATCATCCTTATGATTAGCAAAAATTTATCCGTCCGACGTCGAAATTCCTAACATGAATACAACAAATCATTCCTAAGAATAGCAAAAAAAAGTATTATATGTCAATGTGGGAATATCTAACATGAATGTCACAATCTCTCCTATAATTAGTAAAAAGAAACAGCTTTTAAGAGTGATCGATGTAGAGATAAATTTGGTTAGTACCTAGTGTGAAGAATAGTGCAAAGACGATCCCAAAAGTCCATGATTTGGACACCAGAGAGGTAAGCAGGATCATCAATATCAGTGTTGATACAAAGCAAATGACCAAAACCATTGCAATGAATCAAACCATGCATCAAATGTGAAGAAAGCTTCAAGCTTTTGCTCGTCAATGGTTCATTCCATTCATCAATCTTTGGTATTATCATATGATACTTCCTCTTCGATACATAGTGATGACCCCAACCTATAATACGTAAACGATCCAAAATCAAAAATCGAAAATTTAACAAAAACAATAGAAAAAAAAAAACCTACCAACGCATCGACAGAAATCGCAGAGAGGGTTTGGAGAAGAAACAGAGATTTGTTCTTCGATGATGTAAAGAGGGAAAACGACGCCGTTTGCTTGGTTTCCAAGGAAAAGGGTAGAGACGGTGGCTCCGTCGATGGTGTAATCTTCAATCTCGGCGTATTCATGGAGGAACGATCTGATGTTGTCGCGGAAAGTTGCGGCGAGGTTGATGAAAGGTGATGATGATGATGAAGAAGAAGAGGGGATGGCAAAATCGTTAATAAGGATGATTTTGGGGTTTTTTTGTCTCTCCGTGAGAGCGTCGTCGTTTACGGTTATCGCCATGACTGGAAAAAGGACTACGAGAAAAGAGAGAGAGAGAGGATTGGTTTTATCATTGGGATCACGTGACATTGGACTGATTTGTTTTTGATAGTGAATTGGCGGTTTTGCCCTTGTGGCGGCGATCGTTTTTTTTGGTTTGTTGTTGTTAAAAGTAAGAGTGGAATTTCCGGTTTACTTGGTTTTGGTTTGGGATCACGTGACATTGGCCTGATTTTTTGTGACGAGATCGTCTCTTCTTTCGTGTGGTTTTGTTAATTGATGATGGCGACGATTTTGGTTAATTGTTTTGTTGTTATTGCAAGAGAGGGAGTTCCGGTTGAAGTGGTTTTGATTCGGTTTAATTTGGTTTGGGACCACGTAACATTGGTTGATTTGTTGCGACAGGTCTTTCGTATGGGTTTGTGTGAATGGACGATTTTGGCATTTGGCGGCGATCTTGTACTGTTTTTTTTTTTTTTTTTTGGTTCAATGGTTTGTTGTTAAAGGAAGAGTGGGAATCTCTGGTTTATGTGGATTGGTTTGGTTTAATTTGGTTGCTGCAATTGTTCTATTCATTTTCTAGCTATTTCAACTTTGATTCCGACGAACGGCGTACCGGAATAAGATATTCGTGATGTCATCATATAGTTAATACATGTATGTATGCGATAAATTTAGTTCGCTTAGTTGACTATACATTTCTTAACTTCTCTGGTCATATATTCTATTATACATCGTGTAGCTAGTTATTTTTTCCCCTAATTTTAAACAATTTGGAAAATGTTTACATAGATCCAATGCACATCTCGGCTAGATATAGTAATGAAATGGATCAGAATTACAAATTAAAGTGTTAACCATCCTATCTCGAAGAGAAGAAGCAAAAAAAATAAAAGACGATGATCTTGATTGGACCTCTGTTTTGTTTCGGATGGAGATTAAAAATGCTTACTCGTTCCTGTGTTCTCCATCTCTACCAGCAAGCTTCCGTCAACAGAGACTCTTACTAGCAACCGCACCAATCACCATAGTGTCTCACAAAGCACTCTTTGAGTTGGGTTTCTTCAAACTCGCTTCCAATCGTTGGTATGTCGGCATTTGGTACAAAAACATGTCCGAGAGAACCAGTGCCGGCTCAACAGTTTTATAGGCCCTAGGGCAAAAAAAATTTTAGGCCCTTAAATTTTTTATTTTTTGTGTTCTTTGTGTTATATAAAAAAATTGTATGATATTTTTATTAAAAAGTTAATTATTAAAACTAAAAACAATAATAATAAAAATTATGGGATCTTCTAAATTTTATTTTTATGTTGTAATTTAAAATTTTAATACTTTTATAAAAAAAAAAAAAAAATGGGCCCCTTAATTATTGGAGCACGGGATTGGACCCCTGGCCGTCGCACCGCTCGCCCCCTATTTGAGCCGGCACTGGAGAGAACATATGTATGGGTTGCTAACATGGATGAACCTCTTTCTAATTCTTTTGGAATCCTCAAGTCTTCCAACAACAACTTCGTCCTTGTCGATCAAACTGGAACGTTGTTAGCTCAACGTTGGTTGTAGAGCTTCTTAATGATGGAAACTTCATTATCAAGAACACATGGGACAACGACACAGCTGGTTTCTTATGGCAAAGCTTTGATTTCCCTACTGATACTTTACTGCCAGGTATGGAGTTTTCACAAGGGGATCAATCGATACTTGATGGCTTAGAGGTCAGTTTCTTGTGTGTTCAAGAACTTTTTGTAGATAGACCATATATTAGGATATATTCCATACCTCAATTAATTTGGCATGCGAAGTAGTGACTCCCTCGATAAAACTGACTCAACATCCACAATTTGTACTTTTACACGTGTTCATTAGCATTTGCTTATCTTTTTATTAGGTTTTCCTTATTTTTTAATTATGTTTTGCTTATTTTTTTTTTTTTTTTTTTTTTTTTCAATTTTTGCCATATCCTAACGAAGAGAAACCGAATAATGTATCCAAAAATGTGTTCAAGGCATTTAATTTAATTACATATCAAAAGTAATAATATTTTGGTCGTGAACAAGCCTTAAATTTCCAATTATATATATTTTTTTACTTTAATCTTAAAAAGTTTACTTATCTTATTCCAGAAATGAATACATCAACAACCAAATTAGTTGATAAATTTTGGAAGTAATTAAAAACTTAATCAAATTATAAAACATCAGATTAGTTTCGTATAATTTTTATTTTTTTTGTATTCTAATTAGCTAAACTAAAGTTTTTAAATGGATCAATCGAATACTTATATAGAAAATGAAGATGACATTTACCGAACTGTAATTATTTGTAACCGTGTGAACATTGGGAATTTGCTGATTATATAACATTCTCGTTATATGTTATGTGTCAAATGAGACTTTGAATGTTTCCAATAATCTGATAAATGGTCACAGAAAGTTAAAGATGAAATACATGAAAGGGTGTGAATTGGAACGTTGCATATGGCTTCATGTAAATAAGCTTTTTTCTCATGCATTCTTCTTTTGCAGACTCATATATAAGATTTGTTGCTTTCTCATATAACTTTCTTTTATATTTTTAGAAAAGTTTCTTGTGTCCACGTAGAAAATGCATAAGTGGCTTCATGTTGTGGACAAGCATGTGGCAAACACGCTCAATTTTATCTGAAGTTCTGATCAAAAAGTTCAAAACTTAAAACTATTTCTTCTTGTCTTATAGAACTTGTGTGGAAAGCATAGGATCTTAATCGGTGAATAAAGTTTTACAGATGAGGTCACAAGACTTTTAGCGGTTAGAATTAACTCATATGAGATGGTTCAATGTTGGAAAAAAAAGAAAGAAAAAGAAGATTAGAGGATTATTGGAAAAACTTTATATATCATCCCTAGCGACTTATTAAGAGTAATAAGAAACACTCAACATCACTTCAAGCAACTTCCAAAAGACATTAGAGTTTGCCTTCTTGAACTAATCATTTGTTTTGATTTCTCAAGAAGTTTTTTAAATACTTACATTAAATTAGTTATGAATTTTTCATGAATTTCTCATGAATTTTTTTTCCATATGAGGTATACATATAAGGTATGCCGATGCTCTTAGATTTAGCGTAGTTAAAAATTGATCTATAACAATGTATTTTTCTCTTCATTATATTAGAAAATGGCTTTCAAATAATCTCTCTTTTTAATGAGGCTTGGAATAATACTTATGAAATATATACTTTTACTTACAAAAGAATTAAAAGGTTTTGTTTACCAAAGAAAAAAGAATTAAAAGTTTTCTTTTGAAATTGTGTTTATATTTATATGTAAGAGATTTGACACATTTTTATTGCAAACTCATGGAAACTTGTGGCCTATTTACTTAGTTTTATCTTTTGTAGCTTTCTTATAAATGGTAACAAATCAATAATTAAATAATATGAAATATATTATACTAAAATGAAACTCATTGAAAAAATTTAAGTAAATTTAAAACCAAATTACAAAATAACTCATTTGATGTAATGATTTTTCCCCTCGTTCTTTGCGTGTATATATACATGTTCCCACACTTCACAACTTTATCGAGAGAGAGAGAGAGAAAGAGAAAGAGAATCGATCATCAATGTCGTCGGACGAAGACAAGATTACAAGAATCTCTATCGAACCGGAGAAGCAATCACTTCTCGATCATCACACCGAGAAACACTTCACCGCCGGAGAAATCGTCCGTGACATCATCATCGGCGTCTCCGATGGTTTAACAGTTCCTTTTGCCCTCGCCGCTGGTCTCTCCGGTGCCAATGCTTCTTCTTCTATCGTCCTTACCGCCGGAATCGCCGAAGTCGCTGCCGGTGCTATCTCCATGGGACTCGGCGGGTACTTCTTCTTTTTCATTATTAATTCCGTTTTAATTATATTGACACGTAAACTCTCTATAAAATCTTGAAATTATGACTAAAAATTTAAGTTTATTAATCATATAAAACTAATCCTACATGCAAATGATGATTCATTTCCTACTTGTGGTATAATTACTACAAACATTTATTACGTATGATAAATTGTGGTATAAAAGTTGTTAAAATACTGATTTGTTTTAATTTACACGTAACTCTTTATGAAATTAGTCCCACATCATTTTGTTGGGTTTAAATTAGTCCTATAGATTAATTTACCCAAAAAAAAACAAAAATAGTCCTAGATCATGCAATGATCATATACATGCATGTATCCATATGTAATAAAAAATTTTTTTGCTACAATATATGTAATCAATTTTCATATTTCGTCTTAAGTAATAATCATATTGTAAGAAAAATAGTGCATGATTTAACTCTTGAGTTTATTGCAAGATTAAAAATTTGAAAACAAATTTAGGTATTTAGCGGCAAAGAGTGAAGAGGATCATTACGCGAGGGAGATGAAACGAGAACAAGAAGAGATCGTGGCCGTTCCTGAAACTGGTAAGACCAAAATTACACTCAATCTAAGCCATCCATAAGAAAATTAACACAGTTTTTTTACGATATGGATTTAAACAGAGGCAGCTGAAGTGGCAGAGATTCTGGCACAGTATGGGATAGAGCCACATGAATATTCACCTGTGGTTAATGCTCTTCGTAAGAATCCTCAAGCTTGGCTTGATTTCATGATGAGGTTAGTCTCACTAATTTCATTAGTATTGTTTTATGTATATTATATAGTCTTAATTAAGGAGAAAATCGAGGGATACTTTTAGTTTTCTGCAAAAGCTGAGCTTTATACTTTCCAGGTGTGGGCAAGATTCTTATATGGTCCGATTTCCAATTTTAATCTTTTTTTCCAACAAAAAAATTACGTGAATATTAACAAACAGAAAACAACAAATTATGTGAATATAAAAATTATCGAGTGATTTTGTTATATCACATAAATGTTTATATTCCTACTATAAGCATGTTACATTGTTATATAAGTGAAAGTTTAATTGTTTCATACAGGTTTGAGCTGGGATTAGAGAAGCCTGATCCAAAAAGAGCGTTACAAAGCGCGTTCACGATTGCAATCGCTTATGTTCTTGGCGGTTTTATACCGTTACTTCCTTACATGCTCATACCGCATGCCATAGATGCGGTAGTAGCGTCTGTGGTTATAACTCTGTTCGCTCTCTTCATATTTGGCTATGCAAAAGGGCATTTCACCGGCAGCAAACCTCTTAGAAGTGCGTTTGAAACCGCCTTTATAGGAGCGATTGCCTCAGCGGCTGCTTTTTGTTTGGCTAAAGTTGTGCAACATTAGCAGTAACAAAACTAATGTTGCGTTTTATGTACTTATAATTTGAGACTCTGTTTGTTGCATGCCTTGTGGTTATTATCACGCTAAAACTTGAGGCAACCATAATAAAGTAAGAGATAACAATTCATAATATTTAGGATTGGTAACATAATTACTTTCCCATTAATAGCAACTAGCAAATTACAAATACATGACTTGTCCGAAGCTAACATTGCAGACACACAAGTTTACTTTAGACTTTAATCCAAAAAGTTTCAGAACCAATACGAGAGCAGAGAGCTTCCTCTTCTTAAGCCAATTCATGATGTTCAATATCGTTGTCTTGAAGACCTTTCCAAGATCCAAGATTCTTCATTAACATTTGATCCATACCCTTGTCTGATTCTGTTGTTGTTAACATCACCTCTCTGTCTGAAATTTGCTGAGGAAGATAGACCATGAACCGCCACAGAAACAGGACGGTTAGAAGCCGATGATACATCAATCGAAAAGTGTTCATTTTGAGATCTACCAAGATGATCATCATTAGGAATCCAAACTCCAAAACTAGCCGAGAGATGATTATCTATTGGTTGACCATACAATGCAGCTAATGTTTGTGGATGTAATTGTCCTGAGGAAACCAGAGCTTGAATGTTTTCATATCTTTTGATTGACTCCGTGTCATTATTCTGCGAAGCTTCACCGCTTAATCGCTTCAAATACATTCGGAATTTCTGTAATTATATTGATTCAGTCATAACCCTTATATAGAGCCTAGTAAGAAAGATTCAATCAATCAATCAAACATACCTGCAAATGACTAGCAATGTTTTCTCTGCTTAAACCGGGAACTTTCATCAACTCGAGAATCCGCTTTGGTACAGCTTCTGAAACAACAAGAGAGATTCTTATAAGCACAAATTACTTTGAATTTCTTATAAGCAATAGATAGTGTTTAGGACCATACTCTCAATTCCAAGTTTGTTAACGGCATTAACGAATTGTTGATGCAATTCAATAGACCAAAGAACGCGTGACTTCTTCGAGTTTCCAGGATCAAGAAGATCAAGATCATCCTCATTATCATCTCTATCAACACTTCTCTTCTTCTTCTTCTTCCTACGTTTCATCAAACTTCCCTCTGAGCATTCACTAGCCGAAAAAACCGTCTCGAGAGTACCACTGTTCTTGTTATCCTCCAAAGCTTGAGAATTTCGAAGCTCTTTCTTCATTACACATTTCCTTCGAACAACATGTTGCCAAATGTTCTTAAGCTCTTCAGGACGAATAGGTTTAATAAGATAATCACAAGCTCCATGGTTGATTCCAGTCATAACTGTAGTTGTTCTTCCATCAACAGACATCACTAGAACAGAGCAAATGTAAGAAACATTGATACAAAGATTCAATCTTTAGAGACAAACAATAAAGAACAGAGTCTTACTAATGACAGGAAGATCCAATTCAAGAAGACCAACTTGTTGAAGAAGTTTGTAACCATTCATACCAGGCATATGAACATCACTTAGAACCAAATCAAAACAGTCTTTTCTTTCTCTTAGAATGGTTAACGCAACATCAGCTTGTGAACAAATTGTAACTACAAAAAGAAGAAAAATGTGAACTTTCTTGAGAAAATCTATGAAAAGGTGGAAACTTTGATAAAGAATTAGACCTTGGTACATGAGACGAAGAAGCATTTTCTCGAGAATGAATAAGCATGAAGTATCATCGTCTACAACAAGAATTCTTAACCCATTAGGAAACTGATCGTTGATCGCCATTAGCTTTCGTGTGAATATTGAAAACCCTAGAGAATTGAGAAAGAGATTTTGGGGAAGAAGAAGAAGAAGAAGAAATGATTGAAGACGTACAGTGTTGAGTAAGTAGCCACTGGTTTGAAGAGAGAGGCAACGAAAGCGATTGGTAATAGCTGTAGTGGCACTCTGATGTAATTAATCCAATTGATACTACCCTTACATGTAAAATATACACATGAGTACTTAAAAAAAATCTTATCTAGACAAAATCTTTGGTCTCTCTAACGGTCCTCATGCACTACTATATCACAATGCTTATCACGCCGGCGAATCCATGCGGTGGCATAGCCGGATTATTCGTTTTCCGACAGAAAGCTCAAATGACTAAAATACCCTCGCTCACAAACTTGAATAACTACCGAAACACCCTTTTCACCGCCCCTCCGGTGGCGGAGAGAAGAGCTTTGAAGGCATTCCGGTGCGGTGCTCGGAGAAGGGTGAGAGACGAGGGAGGTGAAGATGAAGATGAATTGTATGGATACAACGAGGAGATGGCGATGTTGGAGATATATAGCCAGTCGTGTAGAGAAGAAGCGCTTATAGTAACGGCCATTGTCGACGATGAAGAAGTGGAAGTTGTAATCTTTAAAGGAGTGTCGGCGTGCTTGAGCGGAGAAACAGCGGTGGATCCGGCGAGGAGTGTGTTGCCGGAGAGAGCAGTGATTACAAAGATTGATAGAGTGAGAGGTCCTTTTGATCCTTCACAGATTCATTACATTCAAAAGGACATCTCTTTTCAAGCCTTCAAGGACACCAGACTCAACTAATGTTGATGAATGTTGAGTTTGGATCAATGAAGCTAATGAAAATTTCAATTCTTTCACTATTACAAACCACTAGTGACTCTCATCTCTGTTTCTGAACTAATTTTTCAGAACTAGAACCACTTAGTTATTTAAGGTTTCAGGTTTCTTATAAGACTATAACATACCTCAAAATGAGAAAGAGTTAAGTTTTTTGAATATCAGATTTATGTGTAAATGTTACAAGTAAATTGGACAAAGGTAAGATAGAGAGATAAAATAAATCACACACTAAGCTCAAATTGGTAGTTAAAACACAAACCTAACTCTTTTTTCTATATATAGGGAAAACAATAAACATCAGCCAAGAAATTAAAAATCAGTTTTTCTCTCTCTTTTTTACCTTGAAATCTTACTATGTTAGAGAAGAATCACACAAACCTCCCATATTGGATTTCTACATTTGTATGCTTTTTGTCATTCCTTCAATCTATTAGCCACTGAATTGAGATTCATATTTTGCTCGTGGAATCGACTTCTTTGTTCATTGCGTGCTCCTTGTCATCCCCATTCGTCCTGAACCTCTGCTAAAACACCGATTATGCAAACAAAACATTTAAGTATTATAGTTAAAGAACTAACCTAACCAACTTAAAATTATAATAATTGGATCATTATAATAAAGTACCTTCCAGAAAGTAACTGTGCAGTTGTTGAAGCTCCTTTTGAGTTAGTAGAGGGACGTTTCGTTCTACTATCTGATCCTTTATTATCCACACGCATAGCTGAAACCTCTTTCTCCATTGCTGCTACTTCTCTCCTCATCTTCTTTGCTTCGACTTCCATCGCCTTTGTTAGTGTTTCAACCTTCTTCGCCAACATCTAAAAGCAAACACAAGACCGAGTATTTCGATCAGAGATTATAGAAGCAAACCATTTTTCTGGAAAAGGTAAACCTAATGACTAACCTCAATAGCTTCGTCTTTATCTCTAAGGCTTTGATCTTTATCATTAGCAGCTTTCCTTAAAGTTATCACCTCCTTCTGAAGCAAATCATGTAATACTCCTGGGACACTATCATTATTTGTCGCTGCTGCTTTCTCTGAATCTCCTTGTTTTGTTGAATTAGGTGACTCGCTTCCGCTTGTTCCTTCAGAAGATTGGTTCAACGGAAACTTCGATCTGGGTTCGTTTGTTAGTAGTTTACTCCTATCTAAAGATCTGCTGCCTCCGTCAAATGATCTGGATGTTCCTTTAGCATGCTTCAATATTGTACTTGTACTAGCACTCAAAGATCTAAACTGAGAACTCGGTGTCCTCTTGGAGAAAAATCCATTTGATGTCAGTTTCGGAATAATATCAGCTCCGCCAAGGGATTGTCTTCGAGAAGGCCCATTGCTAATACTTCTTCCCTCAGGCGTCGATCGGTTTCCACTGCTTGAAGGCCCTCTTAAACTCTCTTCTAAGACTCTAAGCCGCAGTTGAAATTTCTCCTGCAAAAGACAAAAGCAGCAATTCTAATTAAAGCCTTGAAACATAGGGACATAAAGAAGAGTAAAGCTATGTGGATCCTAACTCCGATTCTTACCTTCAGCTGAGCTTCAGATTTTGCAGCTCGATCAGCTATGGCAAGTTTGTCACGTAGTTGTTGCATTTCTCCCTGTCCAAAATGAAACAGGACAAATGGTCAAAGAATGCACTTACACAAGTTACAAAGGTTTCAGTGCATATGAATGCATATGAACACAACTCGAAGCAGTAACACAAGTACAGAAAAAAAAAAAAAAAAATATCAAAAGTAACCTGCAAAAATCTCCGTTCTTCGAGCCATTGTTTCACAGGCATCACTTTGTCACTACCATCTTTCCACTCATTTGCCACTACAGTTGCAACCCTGCTTGCACTTACTTTGGCACGAGCCAATTCCCGATCAAGGACTCTCCTCTCTTCCTAAGGAAAGGATTAATGGCCATAGCTATGATTAGCACAGGAATTGAATTTTAAGAACAAGGGTAGCAATACGCTACTGAGGCACTATACATGTAAGTTAATTATTACATTCATTTCTTGGAATTTCCTCTGGTAATCCCTCACTGCATTTGCAGCTGTACCACCAGCAAGAACAGCTTCTTCAAGCTCTCGTACAGTCTGGGTAAACTTTTCAACTTCTGCAACCTTTTGTCTGTGCAACTTGTCCAAAATTCTGTTCTCTTCCTAGTTTAAACAATTGATAAACAAGGCATGCTCACGATAACGAAGGAGAGAGATCCAGGAATTAAAAGTACTGCTGAGTAAAGGAGGTGAAAGTAATACCTGACAAATTTCTATCTGTTTCATTAACTCTTGGTTTTTATTCTGGAGGTCATCAACCATTGAAGCCTTCGCAAGAGCAGACTGAACAGTTCTTTCAGCATCAAGCAAAGCTGCTTCCTTCGATTTAGTTAGGCGGTCCAATGCTCTGTTGTCTTCTTGAAGTTTAACGATCTACAAATGAAAAAAACAATGCCCAGTTTTATAAAAAGATTCTAAGACGCAATAAGCCAAGATATAAGAGATACAGTTGATTGAAAGGAAGTACAATACTTCATGTCTCGCCAACTTGAGTTCAGCCTCTAAAGGGGCGAGAATAGCTTCAATAAGAGGCATATCATCATCCTTCTGGGCAGCATGAACCCTTCGCAAAGTGGCTTCTGCAGCAAATTGAGCTGCCATGGACGCCCTTTTCTCTTCGTTAATTTTCTTGATTTCAAGGTTCTGTAACAACATGTGATATCATCAAATATAGAATCCATAAAGAAAAGAAATTGAAAAATAAAAGGTAATTGAGGGAAACATTGCAAGCATACTTTACTGTCAAGAAGGTTTTCACTCAGTTTGAGCTTCTCCGAAATCTTTCCCAACTCTTCGGTAAGCTTAAGCAATCAAATCAAAGAGTAGAGCGTCAGCATATACAAAGATGGAAAAAAAATAGGATGATCTAGAAATCTTTTAAGAAAAAATAACGGGAGCCCAATCATAACAAATCTTTTAAGAAACAGGGATTCAAGAATATGTATATGCTTCGTAGAGCGACTGATCATAGGCCAAACAAGAGTGGAGCCAGGTTTACAAAGGAACGGTAACAGAAAAGTACTACAGCCACATACCGGAAAACTAATCAAGATCTAGTAAACCACATATACTACATAGTAAAGAACTCAAATGCAAATTGAACAAAAACTTATAGCTGAAGGATAACAGTTTTTCAGAATCTACAAATTCAAATTGTGCTTCACAAGTTTAACTTCTTCCTAACCATTGATACGACCCAAACAATTTCCCAACGTTCTGTTCATGTGAAATATTCAGTTGCATCAAATCTAATCCAAACAACCTTACAGGACATTGTGAAATGTATAGGGAAAAGACAGATTAACTGCAGATATTACACAATCCAAACTAATTAATGTGATACTACGTGGTCTTAAATAGTTTCATCTTCCCAATCCATATATAATCAACACAAATATCAATGACTAACAAGACTTGTTCATCGAATTACCTCTCAAGTTTAAAAGAAGAAGAAGTAGATACACCGCAATTCAGACAATCTTAAGAAGGACTAACTAACCTCTTCAACAGCCTTCTCTCGTTGTCGTTCAGACAACCTCAATGCCTTAATCTCAGCTTGAGCTTCAGATAATTCCCGATCTTTATCTGAGCACCAAAAAGTCAATGTTTAAAACCAAGAAATGACACTCATGCACGTAAGGAAAACTTCAAACATATATCCAAACCCCAATTATACCAAATTACAAAATCAAAAATGTCAACGGAAACTTGAAATCAACCAATAGAATAAACAGATCGAGTATCAAATAGTACCTCTGACATCGTTCTCAAGCCTATTAAGCTCAATTTTAACCGGATCTGAGCCATGGAGTAAAGTAATGAACTCATTATCCGCGTCAAAACTCGGCTTCATTGACCTCCGTCGTGTTAAACCCTTACTTCCTCCTCCTCCTTCACGGAAAGACGATGACATAGTCAATGACGGTGGTCTTCCATTGTTAACCTCAAACGCATATCCTCCTTCCTCCATTTTCACCGATCTATAAAGCTTACTTCTCTAATCTACACATCAAAATCCTAAACTATTGAATCCCAAATCCACCAAGGAAAAAGAAAACAACACAAACGAGAAGGCACATACCTAAAATCAGCACATTCTCAAATCGGAAAAGCAAAATGTAGAAATAAGAGGCGCAACAACACTGAATCGTCAAGAAGAATCGAGGAATCAAAAGTGTTAGGGTTTGAATTCGGCTTCACCGGAGCTAAATAGCAAGTTTTTATTTTTCAAGACAAGGAGGATTTAAAAGAGGTTTATGGCTATAGTGATTTTGTGTGTAAATAACGAAGTCACAGCGAATAGAGAGAGAGATAATTAGTTAATTACTGTTTTTGATATAAACTTGACCCGCCCGATTTGACCAAAACCAACTTTTGACCCGACCCAACATAATAAACAAAAACCAAGAGAAAAAACGAAAAAACAATGGGCTTTGAATGTTTTCACAAGCCCATTCGATTATCTGCTATTGGGCTGAGACTTGCTTTGTGGAGAAGTCTCTTGCCGAAAAAGAGTTAAGCTTTGACCATGGTCGCTTCGCTTCTTACTTCTTTTAGGGTTTAAGCCTCTCCGTTTGATGTTTTAAAAACTTTGAAAAAGTTGTTTCCTTTCGAATCATCTGAAGAAACCCATGTCCATGAATGGTCAAAGAAACTCTTCAATTTCTCTCTCGGCTGAGAAAATCCTCGAATCTCCCAGACCCAGTCACCTGCAACAAGCATATTCATCAGCTAATCAATTCCAATTGCGGCGCTCTCTCTCTCAAATTCTTAGCTTACTTAGTCTCCAGAGGTTACACTCCTCATCATTCTTCATTCAATTCGGTCGTATCCTTTGTTTGTAAATTAGGGCAAGTTAAATTCGCTGCAGATATCGTCCACTCGATGCCTAGATTCGGGTGTGAACCAGATGTTATATCTTATAACTCTCTCATTGATGGGCATTGTAGAAATGGAGATATTAGAAGTGCTAGTTTGGTTTTAGAGAGTTTAAGAGCTTCTCATGGGTTTACCTGCAAGCCTGACATAGTTAGTTTTAATACTTTGTTTAATGGGTTTAGCAAGATGAAGATGTTAGATGAGGTTTTTGTGTATATGGGTGTTATGTTGAAGTGTTGTTCGCCGAATGTTGTTACTTATAGTACTTGGATCGACATATTCTGCAAATCCGGGGAGTTGAAGTTGGCGTTGAAGAGTTTTAACTGTATGAAGAGAGATGCTTTATTTCCAAATGTGGTTACTTTCACTTGTTTGATTGATGGGTACTGTAAAGCCGGGGACTTGGAGGTTGTGGTTTCGTTATACGAGGAAATGAGGCGCGTTCGGATGTCTTTGAATGTTGTCACTTATACTGCTTTGATAGATGGTTTCTGCAAGAAAGGGGAAATGCAGAGAGCTGAGGGAATGTATTTGCGGATGCTCGAGGATAGAGTTGAGCCAAATTCTCTTGTATACACAACAATTATCGATGGGTTTTTTCAGAGAGGAGATTCTGATAATGCCATGAAGTTTCTGGCCAAAATGCTCAATCAAGGGATGAGACTTGATATAACAGCTTACGGCGTAATCATATCAGGCCTTTGCGGTATTGGTAAACTAAAGGAGGCAACAGAGATTGTAGAAGATATGGAGAAAGGTGATTTAGTTCCTGACATGATGATTTTTACTACAATGATGAATGCATATTTTAAATCCGGGCGCATGAAGGCTGCAGTTAACATGTACCACAAATTAATTGAGAGAGGCTTTGAGCCAGATGTTGTAGCTCTTTCGACTATGATCGATGGGATTGCGAAGAATGGACAACTACATGAAGCTATATCTTATTTCTGTACAGAGAAAGCTAATGATGTTATGTACACTGTGCTTATTGATGCTTTGTGCAAAGAAGAAGACTTTATAGAAGTTGAGAGATTGTTTAGCAAAATTTCAGAGGCTGGACTTGTTCCAGATAAGTTCATGTACACTTCTTGGATAGCTGGTTTGTGTAAGCAAGGGAATTTGGTGGATGCGTTTAAGTTAAAAACCAAAATGGTTCAAGAGGGTCTTGAGCTGGATTTGTTTGCGTACACAACATTGATTTATGGGTTAACTAGCAAGGGTTTGATGGTTGAGGCTAGACAAGTTTTCGATGAAATGTTGAGAAGCGGAGTATGTCCTGATTCGGCTGTTTTTGATCTATTGATTAGAGCATATGAAAAGGAGGGAAACATGACCGCTGCTTCGGATTTGCTTCTCGATATGCAAACAAGAGGGCTTGCAAGAGCAGTAAGTGATGCGGATTGCAGCAAACAATGTGACAATGAAGTGAGCTGTTCTTGAACTTACTCATGATTTGAGCTATGAGCATCAGGAGCTGTTGTATTCTCAAATATTGGCAAATATAGTGAAGGGCATTTGTAAAGTGTGATCTTTTACATTTAAAAATGGATGCTTTTAACAAAAGATACATGATTTTGATATAAATATATACAGAAGCTTTTTAATTGAGGAAATGGAATCTGTTTCCATATGTGCAGAATCTTACTCCCTCTGCTTGGTTGGGTTTAGTCTTCAAGATTGATCAGTGGTTCCTTTAAGGATGTTGTATTTGCAGAGAGGACATGTTGCTCTCATCTTAAGCCATTTAACGATACAGGTCGAATGAAAATGGTGGTTACAAGGAAGAGCATGAAGCTCTGCACCATCCTCGTATGAGCTCAGACATATGCAACAGTCCTGTTAAGAAAAATCAAGCAGAAGAAATCTTTGAAACTTTATAAAAGTAGAGTTTGTAAGTAACAAATTCCTGTCATGATAGATTGGCTTATACCGCATCCTCAGCAAGCAGAGTTCTTTCAGTTGCTAAGCATAAGCCATCTGTCGGTATAGGAACCATTTTACCAGGACCGGTAATGTTCTTCTCGTTGCTATGGAAAGCCTTAAATTTGTACAGTGGAAGAACACCGAGCTCTGCCTCTGATACTCCTTCCTGTATAACCCGCAAGAAAAAGGCGTTTATAAGTCTTTAAAGTAGTAATCTTTTGAGACAACAAAAGTCGATGATAGGCTTCAGACCGTTCCTGCAACGGCATAAAGAAGAGCGATTATGCAAGGAAGACAGCAGCAGAGAGCTATTCCAACAAGGCAAGCCAAAACAACACAGAAAATAGCAAAGAAGACATCAATCGCCAGAAAAATCACCGACAACCTGCAAAATACCCGTAAGATTTGGGAAACACACAAAGCAATTCCTGTTTTTGAAATGATAAATCTGTTACCAATAAAGATTAGGAGCTTCTCCTAAAAGCTTATCACCACCTTCAACAACCCAGTAGAATCCAATTATCCACCATATGAATGATATCACTGTGTTTATCGACTCACATCTCTTCGCAAAACTGATTACAAAATCCATCAAATCATAATCAAAATCATAAAACCATGAAAAAATTGAGATTTAATAATCAAACCTGTAAGTTGTTGAATTGTCACTGTCTTGTTCATAATCATACTCAGTGTAATCTTCATGATCACCAGACTCCAAATCCCTAGCTCTACGAGTTGTGTTTC
The DNA here is from genome assembly GCA_905216605.1 of Arabidopsis arenosa. Taxonomy (NCBI): domain Eukaryota; kingdom Viridiplantae; phylum Streptophyta; class Magnoliopsida; order Brassicales; family Brassicaceae; genus Arabidopsis; species Arabidopsis arenosa. The sequence goes on along the minus strand of LR999455.1, from coordinate 305,307 downwards.
TTCTCCAATACTCAGACCAAACCAAAACCACATGGATCAAACACTGTAACCCATACCCACAGATCCAAACCCTAATTGGTTCATTAGGTCTTTCTTCAACGGTACCGACAAGCATAACCGCCGACGCAAGCACTAAAGCAGCGTTCCATAGTATATCAGCAGCAACTACAGGCTTCGAGTAACCCCAATCGATTCGTCTTTCCTCGAGAGCACGCGCCGCCGTTTCTCTAACCAGCATCGACGGTGCACGGTGACCGGTGATCCGTCCTAATAGAACGGCGAGAGCTGTAGGTCTGGCTGATGAAGAAGAAGAAGAGCCGTCGTGACGTGGACGGAGAAGCGGCGCATGTTGATCACGCGCCGCCGTGGAATCTGAAGAAGACATCAGTTTCTTCTTCTTCTATGGAACTAACGAAGAGAACAATTGAGATTCTTCGTTCTCTCTCTCTCCTCTAGAAAACGCTAAGCCATGGCGGACAGTTTTTAAAAATTGTTTTAATTAAATTTTAGGATTTAAGTATTTAACTAAACGAGATTAATTATTAATTAACATTGATAATTTAGACAGAGTCAGTATTACTACTATAATCACCTTTGACCTTCGGATTATTAGCTACAAATTGGCGCTAAAATATGGTCAGTTTAGTTACTAGTGGGTTAATTTTATTACTAGGATAAAAAAAATGTTTACATAAATATTAGAACACCGACAAGAAAACGACAAAACATCTGAGATCCAAAGAGTTGCCACAAATTCGATTTCACATGTTTTGTTTCATTACACTGATGATTTCCCAACCAAGTTCTAAATCAGCAGCAGACCAGTTGCAGCACAAGAACACGACAGCTTCACTACTACTACTTATATCTCTTCTATGCACACACTTGTCTTTCAGACACAAAGTTCCATTGAAAGATCCAATCTGCAAACAGTTTTCAGATTCATGGATCTCAGCACCAGACACTGTCTTCAAGATCTTTGCAGACAACTGTTTGATCAGATCAACATCATCGGATTCTCCCTTGACTTTCACTGGACAACAATAAGCCAAAGAGACCACATGGTTTTTCTCATGTAATACATCAGAGACTTCATCTTGGTGAACTATCTTTGCCTTTTTGCTCTTTTCTATTACCAAAACCCCGTCTGCGGTTCTCTGATCTGTAACACGGAGCTGAGTAGAGTTTGAGAATTTGAAATTCGGGCTGGAGCAGCTTGTAAGGAACATATCAGAAGCGTTTGCTTTTATATAAGTGGTCGAAGCTACTGAAACTGTTTCGCCATTGGCAGGGACGAAACAGGGGATGTCAAGCTCTGAGGTTATCTTATCCTTAAGAGTCATCATGCTGGGTTTTTCGCCATGCACGAGTACAACGTTCTTTGGGGAAAGGAACTTTGTGAGATCCATGATTCCTTTTGCATCTGTGTGAGGACTAAAAGCCACTTGATGTATCTGATAACAACGGAATCAAAACTTTTAACTTTAGGTTCAACGTCTGAATAAAAAGGTGATTCATTGATATTTTCTTGTAAAGTTTTACGTATTTTTGTGAGAACCAGAAGAAAGAGTATACAAACCTTGCAACGGACATCAACCTTGGTGCCATTGTAGAGATCAACCGTTGTGGGTTTACCAGACATCAATTTGTGCCCAACGGTACCAGCCACGGAGTATCTGTATAAAACGGATCCACAAGGAGATACAATTGTGTGTTAGATGCTAAGTAAAAAAATTGAATTGCTAGGAAAGGGGAACACAAATAGGTATAGTACCCGGGCAAGGCAACGAGATTTATGGGAGAAGGAGCCCAGTGCTTGAACACTTCAAGTGAGAAGCCAGCACAAAGCATACCAGGTGTGGCAAAGAGAACACATGGCCCAGGAGCATGTATAAGAGATCGATCAAAATCTTTAACTGCAGAGTGTGTCAGCGTGAAGTATTAGTTACAAAGCAAGGAGAGTTGCAGAACTAAGGTAGTTTATAAGAACTAAAAAATGACGCAAAGGATTTATCAATCAATTACACAACCACTAGTTTACAAAGTTTTGATATATTCAAGCAAAACTTCGGTTCCATTTGATATCAATTTCATCTTCAACGTTCTAAAATTATTTGCAAATGTTAGTACACATACCATTCTTAAAATCAAATGGGTTATGCGTATTGTGCTTTTCTTTAACGTTCTGGCTTGTCCAGCTGATGAGCATTTTGTAATACATATTTGCTTGGATGGTCAAACCTGGAAAAATACCAATTGATCTTTAGAGATAGCAATCTTCAGAAGATAGAGATCAATATTTATAAAATAAGATCACGACTTTGTTGAGCTGACTAATCTGCAGAATTGATTTCATATGAGGATTGGTGGTGATTTAACAGACCTGATGAGAAGTAAATTGGAACCTTTATATTCATGCGCTCCCAGTAATCATCAAGCAGCATGCAGAGTTCCTGAACAAGGAAACGCAATTGTCAATGAGACATAAGAGAAGCATAGACAAGTTTAAGTAACTGACTTGTTTCAAGACTATCACAGGGAGCCTATTCTGTAAGAAGACAGACCTGAGCCCTTCCAAGAGCAAATGAAGGAATCAGCGCCTTCCCTCCGCCAGCAACACATTTATGAACCTAGAAGAGTTTTCTGAGATATCAGACAATTTTTAAACGAAAGCTTAAGGCTTTCCTAAAGGGGTATATTGATCAGGAGCAAGCCAAAAGTGATGCCAGAATTATAATCAAAAACCATTTAAGAACAGATTTAGAAACCATGTGTTAATAGCTACAAGTAGACATACAGCTTGAAGAAACTCTCTCTCCCGGGGATATTTTGAGCCTCGAATGGTAGTTGCATATGTAGACCTAAAACGCATAGTCAAACATACATCAGGTATACTTGTTCTTTCTAAGTTTGTTGAAAAATACCAGCGAACAAATTTGTATTTGTTTTCCATACTCTGATATGAGAAGATCCAACTGGAGTCTGTCAATTTTAGCTGCTCCTAGATGTCTATCTGTCGTCATATTGTAATCTCCAGTGTACACAATCGCTGCATCTCCAACCTTTACATAAACCATCACTGCTCCAAGGACCTTATGATCATTACAAAAGAAGCTTTAAGAAATACAGAAACTCTGAAAATAACAAACTTAGAAGGAAGTTCTCTAAAATCAGAATGAATGTCTTACATGCCCTGCGTAATATGCACGGATATGAAGATCTTCGTCAACCTGAATTGTTTGCTTCAAATCTATTGCAATTACTACATAGAAAAAAACAAAAGGAAGCCAAGATATAGACACTGAATCTGAATTTACAAAGCAAGTCACACATTCATCAACCAGATGAAACAAGTTCGTGCACAAAGACCTCAAATGAACTAAATCCAATATTCAAGTACCTTTCTTCATGCAGTTTGCGATATGGGCAGTGGTGAACAGCTCATCCTCGCCTCTTCTATCCACCATCACTCTTCGGTAGTCCTCAAGCATTAAAGGAGACAAAGCCTTTGTGGGATACTACAAAAGAGACAAATCAAAGTAAACAACCTTTACCTTAAATAAAAAAACAAGTCAGTCAAACATTTCATCGAACACCTTAGGGACGATATAACTCACCGACATATAAATCGGGCCATTGTACCCACAAACCTCCGTGAAGTAAGGAAGCGCTCCAACATGATCCATATGGCTATTAAAACTCGAATACACACACTATTAGAACCCATACGATCCCACAAAAACTAAGAAAAATGACTTTAACAAAAAGGGGACAGATTGTGGGATTGAAGAATCATTACAAGTGAGTGATGATGATACAAGAGATCGCGTTATCAAAATCACCGGATTTAGAGACGAGAGAAAAATCTGGGTATCGATTGTGATCATCGCAGCCCATATGCATCCCACAATCGAACATTATCCGTTTACCATTAATCGTCACTACTACGCAGCTCTTTCCAATCTCTTGTCCAGCACCTGGAAACAACACAAAAATAAGAACACGAAACTTTGAAGAAGCAAAGAAAGAAGAAGAAAAAGAAAAAAATGTACCGAGTACGAGACAATCGATCGCCATGGCAGAGATGTTAGTGAAGAAAATAAAACACAAAATTAAGCAACTTTTTTGAGCTTTCAAGCTTTGCAATGGACAAAATTCGCGTATTTGTTCGAATCAGAACACGAATTCAAGTGACCGGAGAAAATTTTGAAGATGGCGAGAGAAGAAAGAGAGTTAGGTCGACAAACGAATTTGAATGGCGGCAAAGTGTTCAGTGACATCGGAACCGTTCAAAGTCATACACGTGTCTGAAATCCAACTGTTGATGTTTTGTGGTATGAAGCCCAATAACAGCTATACTGCACGGCCCATAAGTTTTAAAAGTTTGTAAAACGACAACGTCTCATGTCGTTTTGGTTCTGAGGAAGAAAAAAGCTCGTAAAGACTAATCCCTAAATCACGAGAGAAGTGAGAGAGACTGAGACTTTGTAGTTGACCGGATCATTCTCACTTCGCCGGCCGACGTTCTTCCTTCCGCCGTCGGTATCTGTCTTTACGATCCACGATCTCTCTCACTCTATCTTTCCTCATCGGTCAGTAACTTTTTTCTGACTGATCTTCCAAATCGTATCAATTCGCCATCTCTGAGCTCTTTCGTTGATGAGTTTTGTTCTTATTGCAGTGACGAAAATGGCTGCTCGTATCGGGATCTTCTTCGTCTTCGTAGCTGTATTCTTATCTATCTCTGCATTTTCCTCAGCTCAGGATCTCCAGATCGTAAATGCCGAGCGAAGGGTAAGATTCTCCGATCTATCTTCTGTAACAAATTCATAAATTTCTGCTCTTTTTAATGGATCCGTAATTCAAGTTAATGAAGTTTTCGTTGGGATTTGCCGTTTCTCCGATCTATGCTTGGTTTGTAGAATTACTGTGTGATTGCCTGATTGGTCACTTCACTGTTGATCATCGATAGGCTTCATATGTAATGTACATTGATAGATGATGTGACTCTTTGGGTGTGACTTTTCACCAGTTATACGTTTAAGTTTAGTAATCAGAAAGTTTTATGATAGAGAAGCTGTTTGCAGAATCTTATTGCCTCAAAACTGAAATGCTCCTCCTTTGTGTTTGTATTTGTCTACAGATTGATTTAAGCTCACATATCGTGAAGGCCTTCTTGACTCTCAAGGTATCTCTAATCATATGTTTATAATAGGTATTCCTATTAAATATACACTGGAAGGTTGGAATTTGGAACTGGAAAATTAAAGCTAATATTGGTTTAATGTCATATGAAACTACAAGCTTCTTTTCTTTCAGTCAAATTTAGTTATTGTAGTGATACTTGTTGAAAAGGTTGGAACTTATTGGCTTTGATTCGTTGTGACAGTTCACTTGATATTTTCCCTTTTCGCCTTCATCATCCTTAAGTTTTTCTATTAGGAGGTGACATTTTCTTGTCTGGATTTCTTTCTTCAGGTTGAAAATATTGGGAAAGATCCTGCTGCAGAAATGCTTCTTGCTTTCCCACCTACCCAGATCAAGAATTTGGCTATGGTCCAAGCCCTGGCAATTACTGGCAAGAAGAAGAAGAAAACCTATTTGCCATTAGATGTAAAACCAACTGAACGACCTGATGCACCAAATGACACTGGATACTACCGTGTTAAGTTTATTAGCCCCTTAGGTCCGGGTGAAACTGTTTCACTTGAGGTGCTTTACATATTGACTCATTCGTTGGAACCTTTCCCAGTGGAGATAACCCAGTCAGAATCTCAGTTGGTTTACTACCATGATAGTGCAGTGATATTGTCACCATATCATATTAAGCAACAGACAACTTTTGTTAAGACTCCTACTACTAGAGTAGAGTCGTTCACTAGCATTGAACCTGCTAACCGGGCTGGCAAAGAGATAAAATATGGACCATATGAGAATCGTGCTTCATACTCTTACACACCTGTCATCATTCACTTCGAGAATAACAGTCCGTTTGCCGTTGTTGAGGAGCTTGTGCGTGAAATTGAGATTTCACACTGGGGTAGCCTTCAGATTACAGAAAGTTATAGGTTGACTCATGGGGGAGCGCGGCATAAGGGTGTTTTCTCGAGGTATGTAATGGGCTTAATGACTTTTATTATGTATGAGGTGACATCTGGAAATTTATCTTTAGGAATTAGATGTTGCAGAATTTCTGTTTATGTGTTTTGAGTTAATGGTTAAGGTGCCATTTTCCATTACTGAAGACAACTTTTCCATGTTATTGAAGTAAAAATGTCTTTTTAATTAGCTATTTGCGTTACTGGTGAAAGAGCTCAATGGAGATGTTGTTAATATATGTATGCTGTTCTGCTGAAATGTTATACTGAAATCTCAATTTTGGCAGGGTTGATTATCAATCTAAACGGTCCGTCAGTGGTGCATCCTCTTTCAATGCGCTACTTGCAGTACTGCCTCCCAGAGTGAATTCTGTCTACTACAGGGATAACATAGGAAACATCTCAACTTCACATTTGCGTACAGGCTTTAGAAAGGTATTGTTGGTTCTCTTCTCTTGATCTGTGGCCATTTAGGCAGTGATATTTGTTCCCTGAGAAAATCTGCCAATTCTCTAATTTTACAACAATCTGTTGCTTAGGGGGGTATACCTCATAAAAGTGATCTGATTTGTTATTCTCTTTTAAGTCTTTGGATTCTTATAAAAAATAGTTGGTCTTTGCAGTCAGAACTTGAATTTGAACCGCGGTACCCATTATTTGGAGGGTGGAGTGCAACTTTTGTCATCGGTTATAGAGTTCCATTGGAAGACTATCTCTTTGAAGCATCTGATGGCCGACGTTACTTGAACTTTACCTTTGGGTGCCCGCTTGTCGAAACTATAGTGAACAAGTTGACTCTCAAAGTGGGTTTAGCATTTTCTACGAGTAGTTATTTCTCTCAGTTGTTAGTAGATTGCAACTTAACATAGGAAGATATCATTGCAGGTTGTGCTTCCTGAAGGATCAAAGGACCCTTCTGCTGTTTTGCCCTTTACAGTAAATCAAGAGTTAGAGGTACTTCATCAGCCACACATATACTACATGAATTGCATATCCAAACTATATAGTTATTACAAAACATGTTTCTAATATGATCTTGTCTCAGGTCAAATACTCATACCTTGACATTGTGGGAAGAACCGTGGTTGTGTTGCAAAAAGATAATGTAGTTCCCACTCACAACGTACCCTTCCAGGTAAAAAATGCCTTAACACTTACAGCTATCTATGTGTTATGTGTTGTAGTATTAGAAGAACCCTAAAAAATCTCGGTGTATTAGTGTTATTAGCCATAGGCTCATTTTGTTCCATAAGTTACAAACGGTTTCTGGCAAAAACGCTATAAAAGTGCTTAACATGTGTGACGTTTTTGCAGGTGTACTATACATTCAAACCAATATACATGCTTGCGGAACCATTCATGCTTGTAACGGCTTTCTTCTTAGTATTTGTGGCTTCGCTTGCGTATGTACACATTGATCTTAATATCGTCAAGAAGTAGAAGTCTTATGAAAAGTCCTTTGCTTTCACTTATAGACTCATAAAAGAAGATACTTTTGATCATTACTTTTTATAAGAAGAACTAAACTTTGTAGTTGTTGCCTTTAGTAGTTGTATTGACTAGGCCTGGGCACAAATATGGATCCACATAGAACCGAACCGAACCGAACCGAAATTGATGGGTATGGTTCGGTTCTGGTTCTAATAAAAATATAAATTGGATCTTGAATTTCAGATCCATGGGTATTGGTTCGGTTCGGGTAAGAACCGAGATCCAAATGGGTACCCGAAAAATATAATCTAGTTACCTATATCTATATATCCCAAAGCCCAAATCCATACAAACCTAAACCTAAACCCAAGCCCAACAACCCACTATATATATTTCATAAACCTAAAGAGAAACCTTGTAATATCTGAGATTGAAGATCAAGACAAGCTTGAGAAAGGTAATATCTCTTGTCAATTTTCTTGAATACTTGTAAATCTGTGTAGTCTAAGTGTCTTAATTATTGTCTGTTTTGATGTTTAGAGTTTGAGTTTGGCTGCGAAGGGAATTAAGCTGACTCACGTTTTGTTAAGGAGATGGTGATGGACTCTAGTATCTATTCAGGTCATTTTTTCCCTTTCTCTAGTTCTATTCTATGTGATTCAAATTTCATTTCATTGTATTAAAAGTCTTTTTGTACATTTTATTTCAGGTTTTGTGGTGTTTTTTGATACAATCTTTGGAGAGAAGAAGAAGCAGAAGATTGTAATTTGAAACAGATTTAAACTTCGGGTTATTTTGGTGTCTTAAAAACTTGTGTTTTTCGGTATCTTTGAAACTTTGGGTGTCTTTTGACATAACACTTTCCAAGTTTCGAATATTTTTTGGATTTGTAATGGTATGCTTACAAATATGTGATTGCATACTTACCTAATTGCATTTGAATATTGTATTATGATTGTTTTGTTTTCTCGGTTCCAAAAATACCCGAAATAATTTGGTTCCAAAATTTATTACCCGAACCGAACCGAACCGTAGAGGAACCGAACCGGAACCGAACCGATTTTGATTTGGTTCCAATATGGTTCCTAAATTTCAGAACCAAAATACTAAGAACCGAATGGTTCGGTTCTAGAACCGAACCATATACCCAAACGCCCAGGCCTAGTATTGACGCTCTTTACTTGTAATGAAGTGTTGGAGTGGAGGTAGTATTTTCCTCTCCAATCTTGATTTCTTCAATTTTGTTTACAGAGATAAGTGTTAATCCATCCAACAAGTGAAGTGGAAAAGAGCGAGATTGCCAAATTATAATGAGGAAAAAATAGATTGTTTTTACTCTCCTAGTCAATGTAAATGTTTCAAAGCAAATTATGATACAAAGATTTCGAATAAGAGAGGCAAATCAAGATAAAACAACCGGTAATAACAACAAAATACAGAGAAAAATGGCAAAAATGAAAACAAATGCATAAAAAGTTATAACAAGTTAAATTAACAAACTACATAAAAAAAAAAAGAAAAAGATTACACTAAGACAACAAACACTGATCCTAATCTTCCTTGCCTTAAAAAAAAAAAAAAAAACTTGCCTTTTAAAATTTTTTCTCCATATTTGACCATCACCGGAGATCACTAAACCGGATTCTTCTTCGGCCTTCCTCTTCCTCTCTTCTTCGGCGTTCCATCTAAATTAACTCCAACGTTGTCTCTCTTCCCCGCACCACCTGACCATCCATCAAAGCTAACCTGAACACCATGCGAAGAAGACGGATGACCAACCCCGTATCCGCCACCATTAACACTTGGAGGAGCTATCGGAGCTGCAACGCCGCCAGATGAGAAAACCGGAGGCATCCAATTAGGAAATTTAGCCGCATCAACTCCATTAGCAATGGCAGCTTCTCCTCCTTTACCACCAACAAATCCCATCGGAAAAAAACCCCCAACAACAATAATACTCATCTTTTCCAGGAACCAACGGAGGCAATTGAGGAATACTCGCCGCATGAAACGCTCTTTGACAGTTTTGACATCTGATACAATACTCTTGATAAACCCTAGGATACTCATGAAGACTGTAACAATACGGACACGCCGTCCAAAACGTAGCCATCTTCTCATTAGTTGTTGTTTTCTTCTTCGATTTTTGAGTATTGAGATCTACTTTTGTGAAGATGAGATTCAAATCTCGATCGAATTGAGATTTCTTTGAAGGTGTTGATAGAACTTCCCATGCATCAAGCACGAATCTGAAAGCTTGATCAGCGAAAGGGAAACGGTTTTTGTCTGGGTGGAGAAGAAGAGCTAGACGACGGTATTGTTTCTTGATTAGGTCATTGTCTGTTGATGATTCATTTGGATCTTCGATCTGAAGGATTTTGTACCAGTTTGGTTTGGTTTTGATGCGATTCTCTGAGGAAGATGAGAGGAGAACATCGACGACGGCGAGGATTTGATCGGTGCCTTCGAGGAGTGGCTCTGTTTCTTGAGCTAAGATTGCAAACTCTTTTGAACCGTTGAGATCTCGTGACTCGAGAAGCTTCTCTGCGATTCCGAGAAGACGTTCGGCTTCTGGTCGGTTAGGGTTGTTGTCTCCCATCTTTGGCTATGGCGGAGAAATGGTGAGCAGATCTAATATTATCGCCTTCTTCGACAAGACGATGAAACAAAGCTCTGATTGGCTGTGTGTAAAAATATGGTCAGGAAACAAAAAAAAGTAACATTGGAGTAAACGGAAAAAAATCTTTATGCGTTACCAAAACTATTTATTAATAATGTTTTCATTTTTATATTATTATTTATTTATTACATTACCATAAAAAGTAAATAAATAGAGTGGAGATAATTTTTTTAAAATTTTTTTTATTATAACTAATTATTGGAAAAAATCAATTACTAATAAATAAGGGATTTATTTGAGGGGTGTTTATAAGTTTTGCCATTTGGCCAAGAATACTTTCAAAAAAGCCATTTTCTTTTTTTTTGTAAGGTCAAAAATGCCATTTTCTTATATACAAAAACATAAATTTATACATGATGTTTCGGTTTATTAGATTTCATTTTTTTAGGGTATAGTTTTCGTTACGAAATATGTGTGTTTATGAAAAAAATTTCCGAAATTTTTAGTTTTTACAAGTGACAAAAATGGCAAATTTGAAAATTATTGGAAAAATGACATTTTTGAAAAATGGTTATGCAAAAATGGCATTTTGGACAATAATCCCTTATTGGAAATAAAGCTATATTATCCACAACACCTACAAACATTAAAGGAAAAATATATGGTCAAAGATAATATCAAATGTTTTAAGAATGAAAACTTTCTAAACCTAACAATATTGGAAATAAAGTCCATCTTTGACTCACTCACAAGAATTACAAATAAAACATGATTATATATACCCTATTTACAGTAAAACTTCTATAAATTAATACTCGCTAAATTAATAACCTCTATAAATTAATAAATTATTCCGTTCCCGAATTGGGACCAGTGTAAAAAATAAAACAAATCGATAAATTAATAAGATAGCCAGAGAAGAAAACATGGCCAGAGATAAGAAAATTTTGATTCAATGAAGAGAGTTACAAAAATAACATAATTATACTTTATTCATTTTACCCACACCACATAAAAAATAAGTAAGGGTTTTTTTTTGGTAAGTAAGAAATTAGTAAGGTTGGAGATAATATAAACTATTTTAAAAGAGAAATTTTTCAATTGTTTTGTAAATAAATACTATATTTGACTCATCGACGAACGTTACAAATAAAACATAATCATCGTTTATTCATCTTATCCACACCACATATAAAACAAAGAAAGCATGGTAAAAAATATATTAAATGTGGAACATTAAATTTAATTAATATACCTAATGATATTGGAAATAAAATTCATATATAACTCATCGACGTACGTTATAAATAAAACATGATTAGTGTTTATTTGTCTTATCAACACCACATACAAAAGTAAAGAAAGCATGGTTGGGATTATGTTCAAAGTTTTTTAAAAAAATTTTACTATAGGTAATTGTATTGGAAAAATTTCATATTTGTTTTGCGGGAGTGTGTTACAACTTACAACTAAAATATGATTATCGTTATTCATCTTATCTTTAACGTCATATGCAAAAACATGATGAGAAATAACATTAATTTTTTTAAAACACACAAATTATAATATCTAATGGTATTGGAAATAATGTCCACATTTGATTCACGGGCTAACGCTACAACTAAAATAATTATTTTTTATTTATTTTATTAACATCATATATACAAAAGAAATAAAAAATATAGTCAAAGATAATTTATATATTTTGAAAAAATAATAAAATTAACTATATGAAAATAGTACAGATATTTCATTTACTTGCAAATTTTGCAACTAAAACATAATTATTTTTATTTTATTTTTTCTAATTAGAAAATATTTTTTATTTATTAAAAAAATTGTAGTTGGAAATAATTGAATGTTTTATATAGAAAAATTTAATTTAGCAAAGAACCTAAAATTATGAAAAGTTCAACTCTTAGAAAATACCGATATTACCCCGGTTGTCTAGCACTGTACTAAGGGTGAATTTGTCATTTACTACAGTGATCACGCACTTTTCACTTGTCTTCTTTATTAGTTTTTTTTTTAAGACATCAGTTGTGTGTTCATTTTTTACCAAAAAAAAAATCCACTTAGGAAAAAAAAAAAGAGCAAAGAAAAAAAAAATCAGAAATATGTTTATGCAGAAATCGAATTGGAGAAACCGAGTAACTGGTAGCCACAGATGAGTTCGTCGTTTTTGACCAGATCTGATTGTTTTCGTCTTTGACGTTGAATAATCCTCCGCTTCTCCTTCTTCTCTCATCCGATCGCGATTTTGGTTCCGAGAGAAGTTTTGCTTTTTGGTGGATTTCATCTGACAGACATGTCAGACGCTCTTTCTGCGATTCCGGCCGCCGTTCATCGCAATCTCTCCGATAAACTCTATGAGAAGCGCAAAAATGCTGCGCTTGAGGTTTCAATTTTCTTCTCTCTTCTCTCTTTCTTTCTTTTGTTGCGTCTTAGGGTTTTTCTAGTTTCTGAGATTATAGTTTTTTTTTTTTTTTTTTTGTTGTAGCTTGAGAATATTGTGAAGAATCTCACTTCTTCGGGTGATCATGACAAGATCTCGAAAGTCATTGAGATGTTGATTAAGGAATTTGCCAAATCCCCTCAAGCTAATCATCGAAAGGTCTCCAATTTTGAGATTATTTCTTAGCATTTGCGTTTACTTAGATCGGAGAATTTTGAGATTAGGGCTTTGATCATTGAACCATTTTCCGGCTGCTTTTCGTTGTATAGGGTGGTCTAATTGGCTTAGCTGCGGTAACAGTTGGTTTGTCTACAGAAGCTGCTCAATATCTTGAGGTATAACTGTGAATTTATTCAATGGTTTGCACTATAACACATAGTTAATCTGCTCATAGTAAGATTTGAAAGTTATGTTATAATCTTATCAGTGTATAAATCCATCGTTAGTATTAGTGTACTTTCTTTCTTGGATTATAGGATGTTTTCTAATTGTTCTTTTTGATTCATGACATGTGAAGCAAATAGTGCCACCTGTGATTAATTCCTTTTCTGATCAAGATAGCCGAGTTCGGTACTATGCATGTGAAGCTCTCTATAACATTGCAAAGGTAAAGACTGTAGTAATAATATACATGTGTTTCGGATCAGTGTTCTATTTGATTTTGGTATTGATGCACCATCGCCTTCTTTTCTGGTTTGCTACAGGTTGTGCGAGGCGATTTCATTATTTTCTTCAATAAGATTTTTGATGCCTTATGCAAACTCTCAGCAGATTCTGATGCCAATGTCCAAAGTGCTGCTCATCTTTTAGATCGCCTTGTTAAGGTATGGACATTTCTTTCCTTACACATGAGTGGTATTTTGATTTTAAACATATGTTAAATAGATTTAATACCTTGTAAAGCAGGATATTGTGACGGAAAGCGATCAGTTCAGGTGTGTTTAGTTAGCTTTTTTGTCTGTGTATCAAAAAAAACCTATCACTATTAACTTTACTTGATTCTCCATTTTTTGGAATTTGGATTTTTGCAGTATTGAGGAATTCATACCTCTTTTAAAAGAGCGCATGAACGTTCTAAACCCTTATGTTCGGCAATTTCTAGTTGGATGGATCACTGTTCTTGATAGTGTTCCAGACATTGATATGCTTGGGTTTTTGCCAGACTTTCTCGATGGTAATTGCGATTTGCTAACTTCAGCTAGATGTATATGTCCATATTCAAGTTTAGTTATTTGTGTGCTCAGCTGACTCAATTTGTCAATCAAATTCCAGGGTTATTCAATATGTTGAGCGACTCTAGTCATGAAATTAGACAGCAGGCTGATTCAGCTCTTTCAGAGTTTCTTCAAGAGATAAAAAATTCACCAGTAAGACTTCTGTTGCAGCCTTAATTTTTTTGGACTAAGATAAAAATGTTGCTATAAAATCCCATTTTCTGTGGATCTATCTTATCTTGTTAGTTCGTGTTTGTTTTTAAAGACTGTTTGTATGTTTCATCGGTAAATTACTGACTGGATCAGTGCTACTGTTGAAGTCTGTAGATTATGGTCGCATGGCTGAAATATTGGTGCAGAGGGCTGCTTCTCCTGATGAATTCACTCGATTAACAGCCATCACGTGGGTAAGCAGAAAAAACCATTCTTCTTCTTGGCCTCTTCCAGTTACATATATGCGTAATACTTTGACTGCTCAGAAGATTCATATGCTAAGAATATCTGCTTTCTATTAAATGTGTTTTTCTAGATAAACGAGTTTGTAAAACTTGGGGGAGACCAGCTTGTGCGTTATTATGCTGATATACTTGGGGCTATCTTGCCTTGCATATCTGACAAAGAAGAGAAAATCAGGGTGGTAAGTTTGCTTCTCCTCCTACTCAATGATGGAAACTGTAGGTTTTATAACTTATCACTTTCTTTGTTTTTTTTTTTGCTTTGTATAAGGTTGCTCGTGAAACCAATGAAGAACTTCGTTCAATCCATGTTGAACCCTCGGATGGTTTTGACGTTGGCGCAATTCTCTCTGTCGCAAGGAGGTTAGTTTTTCTCTATCTTTGTTTTTTTTTTTTTCCTTTTGAATATTATCAAATCTCGCCTGTTTGTGATTTGTGAGTTTTTGCATTGAGCAGGCAGCTATCAAGTGATTTTGAGGCTACTCGGATTGAAGCATTGAATTGGATATCAACACTTTTAAACAAGCATCGTACTGAGGTGAAGAAACTGATTTTTGTTTGGACATCATTCTTTTCTAGTTAGCCCTTTTGTTTATTGCTTTATAGCTTAATTGGTAATGTTGTAACAGGTCTTGTGTTTCCTGAATGACATATTTGACACCCTTCTAAAAGCACTATCTGATTCTTCTGATGACGTAAGTTTTATCTCCATTACTGTTTGTTTGATTGGTTGGTGAACTTTATCATATAAAGGTTTGGTTTTGCCTAGTAATAAACTTATTTGATATGTGAACTATCTGGACTTGAAAATATATACTTTAGGTGGTGCTCTTGGTTCTGGAGGTTCATGCTGGTGTAGCAAAAGATCCACAATACTTTCGCCAGCTCATCGTATTTCTAGTCCACAATTTCCGAGCTGATAATTCTCTTTTGGAAAGGTTAGTTGCATCTAATAATCCGCCTTTTAAGTTTCTGGAATAAAACATATTATTTAGTTGGTTAAAACATATCTCGTTATAGGCGTGGTGCCCTTATCGTCCGAAGAATGTGTGTACTTCTGGATGCCGAAAGAGTCTACAGAGAGCTCTCTACAATTCTGGAGGGAGAAGATAATCTTGACTTTGCTTCTACCATGGTTCAGGTATTATCTCCTTTTCTACATTTCTTCAATTAAGGAATGTTTTAAGGTCAATACAGTGAGTTGATTGGTTTTGTCTGCGTGTTTTATTTGGCCCTTTGAGAGTTGGCTGGCTTTTTCGATTATATCTATTAATCACTAGACTGTCTTTTTGTTTTATTTCAGGCATTGAATTTGATTTTGCTTACTTCCCCGGAGTTATCAAAACTAAGAGATCTATTAAAAGGTTCACTCGTCAATCGCGAAGGGAAAGAACTTTTCGTTGCCTTGTATACTTCATGGTGCCATTCACCCATGGCAATTATAAGCCTTTGCTTATTAGCTCAGGTAAATAACAAAAAGAAATGTAACTTAAATACAATGTGATTGTGTTGACTATCTATGTTGAATATCGAGGAATTGGAATTATTGACAGGCTTACCAGCATGCGAGTGTTGTGATTCAATCATTGGTAGAAGAAGACATTAACGTCAAATTTCTAGTACAGCTTGATAAATTGATCCGGCTTCTCGAAACTCCAATCTTTACTTACCTTAGATTGCAGGTTTGCTTGAATTATCTCAAACAATCTGTTTCCTTTTCCAGATTCTTTCGTCGCTACCAAAACTTTATTTTCTTCTGCAGCTTCTGGAACCAGGAAGGTACACATGGTTGCTGAAAACACTTTATGGTCTTCTAATGTTACTTCCTCAGGTAAAACGAAATGAAAGAAGAGACAGACTTATTTGGTTTATCGCAGAATTGCTGTTTTTAAATAAACAAAACTGATAGTTCCTGGCTTTTTAATGTATGCAGCAAAGCGCGGCGTTCAAGATACTTAGGACAAGACTCAAAACTGTGCCAACGTACTCATTCAGTACTGGAAACCAAATAGGCAGAGCAACTTCAGGAGTTCCTTTCTCTCAGTATAAGCATCAAAACGAGGACGGTGACTTAGAAGAGGATAATATCAACAGTTCTCACCAAGGAATCAATTTTGCTGCGCGGCTACAACAGTTTGAGAACGTACAAAATCTACATCGCGGCCAGGCAAGGACTAGAGTGAACTACTCATATCACACTTCCTCTTCTTCTACATCAAAGGTACACTCAACGCAACAAATATTTATCTGTTAATCTGCGGTATAACGTAACAGAATGGTGGAACATAATTGCGAAGATTTACCAGTTTCTCCCTCAAGCAATTGGAGTAATAATAGATATGGATAGTCTCATTGTGCTGTAATTTGATGTATTAGGAGGTGAGGAGATCTGAAGAACAACAACAGCAGCAGCAGCAACAACAACAACAACAGCAACAACAACGACCACCACCTTCTTCGACACCATCATCCGTTGCAGACAACAATCGACCTCCATCAAGATCTTCAAGAAAAGGCCCTGGTCAATTACAGCTTTAACCTACCTGGTAATCAATCATAAATAATAAATAATATCAATCCCCGACAATCATCATCATCTTCTTCTTCTTTGTGTGGACACCACCGATCCCTTTTGTCTCCTGTAAAATTGTATATCTCTCTTTTTTAGTAACTCTTCAAGTTTCGACGGAACTTGTGGAAAAGCTACGGTCGTGTCCATCCTCTCTCTCTCTGTCGGGTTTTTTTTTTTTTTTTTTACGAGAGATTCTTCTCCAGTCCCTCAGTCTACCTTATATTTTTTTGGGTTTCGTTTCTTGTTTCATTGTTTGGAGCTTTTATATTCTACTTTTGTGGATGTAAGAAAGAGAAGTGATCATGTGGTTTTGTGTTGTTTTTTTATAACTGGAAAACCACATGAGTTTGTAGAGGTGACTTATTGGATATTTTTATGTTGAATGATGCTCCTTTTTCCATTTCCCTCATCTCACAGTGATATTTTATCTTATACAATGTTTGCTAATAAGAAACATTGCACTTCACTAGTACTCGAATGAATTGCATATACTAAACAGTAGAATAACAAAAGAAACAATACAGATATGGTATACCGGTGGCGACTTTATTGCTATATATGATACAGATACTATGTACCAACAAGATTTTTATTCTAAGAATACAACACAGACTTGCGTTGGAAAAAAGGTAAAGAGAAGAGACGATCTATACACAGATGCTTCAGCAACATAGTGTTGCGAGATTTCAAAGAGCAATAATCTTCTCGAAATCTGATTCATCTTCAAAATCGGAAACATGATGAGAGTAAGACCACGAAAACGACTTACTACTCCCTCTCCTAATCCTTCTCTGAGAATCGTTACCGCTCCTAAACCGCTGCCGAAACACGAAATAACACATACTCGCCAATGTCCCTACCAAGATCGGTGCTCCAAGCAATGTCACGGTAATCGCCATCCACGAGTTTCCCTTTCCAACAACCGCAAACGCAATCGCCAAAAATGCTCCGAACGTGCAAGCACAAGCTGCCCACATTAGCTTATTTACCACAGACACAACTTTCTTTTGCGCCCGTGTGTCCCACGCCACCAGGGTTATCTGAACTACCACAACCGCTAGTGATATAAACAAGGATGTCGCGTTTAAAAGACAGAACACACGGAATCCAGTTCTCCCTGCGATCTCTGCTTGTCCCACATGCGACCCCTCCGTGAAATACTGACCCGGCAAGTTGAATATTGCCAAGAACGCTATCGATGCAAACAGAACCGCTACCACAGTTATCGAGTTAGTGGTGTTCTGAACTGCTTCTCTGTGGAGTTTCCTCAACTCTTTCGCGATCCCAGAGACACGGCGGTTGGTTTTCTCGTTCTGCAAAAGCTGCGATTGCACCTCGTGTTTGATATCGCTTACAGCTCGCTTCAGTGCTCTCGCCTCATCTTCCCGACCAATGTACCTCCCGTGCTTAGCCCCAGCTTCAACTAAAGCCTCATTTATCTCCAAAGCGGATTCGCTATACTGAAGCTTATCCGCCAAATCCATAGCAGTTTCTTTCTGGTTGTTAAGCGCATTGACTTCAATCGCCGTAAACGTCAGCAATAAGCTCGTAATCTAAGAAACAAAATCCAAAGGCATTTACGCAATTAAAGTATTATAGTGGATATTTGAAAGCTAAAGAACGATACAACAAGACGAAAGGAGCAGTATAATACCTGTGGCCGCGCCTTTCGAGTAGCGATATGCAAAGCAGTGTTCCCTTTTCGATCTCTCTCATTCAATATTGTGTAATCAGCCTGCAAAATCTCTTCAACTACTTCCAAACTTCTCCCTTTAACTGCCATGTGAAGAGCGGTCTGACCTTTCTTATCTTTAACACCAACAATTGCTACGTCTTTCTCTATGAGAGCTTTCACTATCCGAAGAAGCCCGTACCTTCCCGCTGTGTGCAGAGATGTTTTCCCATTCTTTCTCACGATCATTGCACAACTCGGATCAACATCAAGCATAGCATTTACTATTTCTAAGTGATCTTGAACCGCAGCTGCGTAAAGCGGACTCGTGTTGGAAGCATCGCAGATTCTGCAAAGCTCGGGCCATAGTCTCAGTAGCTCCTTCACAATCCCTGGAGATCATAAGCAGAGCCAAATCAAATTATCTTCCAAACTAGAAATTCATATCCATTTTCAGCAATCGCAGATTCAAAATCATAATCACAGAGCCAAAGTTTGAAGATTTGAAATCAGCAAAAAGAACCAAAACTCAATGAAAATTGCAGAAATTTTGGATTATACAAAAACAACATTAGCTCGAGCTTCGAATTCAAGTCAGAGAATTGAAATTGAGTTTCATAATTAGTGAGACATACCCAAGTGACCACGCTTAGCAGCGACATGAAAAGCGTTCATGTCGGATTTGGATCTGATCTTAACTGTTTCCAAACTACAAAACCTAATCAAGTAACTGAAAATCTCTTCAAGATTCTCCGCGGCGGCGATATAGACGGCGGTCTCTCCGGCATCATTTTGCACAGACATAAGCTCAGCCACAGCAGAAGACGGCGATGACTCATCGATTAACTCATCTCCGGTTAAATTATCAACTAACTGTTGAAGTTGACTAAGATCTCCTGATCGAACAGAGGAGAAGAAAGCTTGGTGAGTAAGAAACTTCATCTGCTTCATCTCCATCTCTGTAAAGCTCTGTCCTTTCTCTCTCTAAACCCAAAAAAGTTCTCAACTTTACACAGACTTAGTACTCTCTCTCTCTCTCTCTTTCTAGAAATCTCAGCCAAAACCCATCAACATGAACAGATTCGATCTCCAAAAAGTCTTCTGCTTTGTTTTTAGTTTTGCTTTGCAATGAAATTGGGATTCATGTGAAACCGTGTTTGGTTCTTTTGCTTTTTTGTTATATAAAAAAAAAAAGAACAAAATTAGTATTTAAGGTTTTTGCTTTTGTTGGAGAGTTGACACTAAAAACTAAAAAAGATGATAAAATGGGAATCTTTCTTTTTTTTTGCATCAATCAAAACCTGAATGGTCTCTAAATTTCTCCTTTCAATAATTCGTTTCTCTGTATTTTAAAATGTTTTTTTTTTCCAATTTCGACGAGACAGAAACATTTTTTTATCAAAACGAATTATTTGTTGTTTTTTTAAGTTTTTGTAGTATAGATAACGTATGTGGACCGTTGACAGTTGGAATTATTTTTTAATTTTGGAAATATCTAAAATGACATGTTATTTTCAATCATGTAAATTCATTATTAATCAAAAAAAAAGAGTGAAACAGTCCAAGCCCAAGTACAGCCCAATTATTTACTCCCTCTGTTTTTTAAAAATTGTCGTTTTAACTGTATTTGGACAAATTAAGAAAATGTATACAATGACTATATTAACCTTATAAAAATGACAAGTAATTATTTACAAATAATTTGTGTTTAATTAAATGAGGGTAATTTGGGTAGTTATTGGCATAAGTTACATTATTACCTTAAAACGACAACTAATTTAAAACAAAAAAATGCTCTAAAACGACAACTATTCGAAAACGGAGGGAGTATATGTTAAGAAATATGGATTTATATATTACATGGCTTCTGTTTTGTTTAACGCCATTTTTGTTGGGCTTGAAGCCCAATTAAGTAAATATTTAATAAATACTTCATATTGACGCCAATATCGCACCGTCAACGTCTCCGTAACGGAACCACCACCGACCCATATGACCTGCATCACCGTCGATTCATTCGTCACAAATGTTATCTAAGTTTAATTCATTTTATTTTGATAAAATTAAATTATTTTATTGATAGTCTTTTTGTATATAACGTTTTATTGATATTTTCAGAAAATTAAGAATAGTATAACGAGTATGAACTATGATCCTTATGGTTTATTTTAGAAATATAGAAATAGCTAATTAATACTTTGACACTTATACAAAAATTCTTTAAATTTATATGGATTAAGAGACAGAAATATAAATTAAAAAAAAAAAAACTACATTGTAGAAAAAGATCAGGTTGCAAGTAAGACACGTCGAAAGATAGTGACTGTAATTTTTGGATTTTATCCACAAAACAACCAAAATAAAACAAAAGAAGCAAAATTCAATTAATTTAAATTATCATATTGTGGAAAATTATGTGTTCTAGAAAAAACCATATAAACAATGACTTTAATATACATTTAATATATAAGTAAACTTTGAAAAAGATGTGCCCTTCAAAGTCTTCGAATCCTACTTGGATCCAATACATAGAAACATTTTTTAAAGTACACAGTTTTGTATTTTTGCTACAAATCATTCGCAATTTTACATAAAAACAATATGGGTGAATAAAACTATTTGTAAAACAATTAATTAATTGACATTGGTATATAATACTTCCTCTGTGATGTTTCAAGTTTTGCACACTAATTAAGTACTCAATTAATTTTTTACTTAAAATTATGCAGGTGTTCAAATCTTCAAATTATATGATAAATTTACATGCACTGGTGGTCCTTCATTATATACTTATATCTGATGTAAATCAATCAATATATTAGTTGGGTCCGTATTCGTATAAACTTGACTCTAACCATTGTTTATTTACTAATGTAATCTTCAATGCAAATATAAACAAATTTTGGGTTTGGTTGATCCAACAAAATTGCCCCCACATTTGTCTACGGAGAGCCCATCAGGTCACATGGTGGCACTAATTGAATCTCACTTTAATATATTTATATAAACAAAGGTATTTTTTCATTATGGTATAATCATTAGAGATGTTGGAGGATTATCATACATTTGGAATAATTAAGCATGTCCATAATTAGACAGAAAAAATAAAACCTTTTGTATAATTCATATTTTGAGACAAAACACTCTATTAAAAATAAAAATCCAACTACATATCTCAAGGCAACGATTGGTTGGAATTTTTTTATATATGTAATGACAACAAAACATAAACAAAAACAAAAAATCAAACTATATCTTTGGTCTAAATTGTGAAAACTATAATCAACTATACTGGTCTATTCGTCTATGATTCGTAGAGTTTTTCCAAACCTAATAATAGGACAAACGAATTATCGCTTGGGACCATGATGTACTCTGTTTTTTGGAATTTAACGTCACAAGATCATTATTAGCATAACATTTTTTGGTTAAAACTAATATATATCTTCAACGTTTTCACGGTCATTGCATAGGTTTCATAAGAACTACTCAAGGCTTTAAGAAATAATGATTGAGCTTAACATTAGCAGACGATCAAACAAAACAACCACGGGAATGAAAACTATTCGTATATAACTAGAATCCATAACCATGATATTAGCTTTAATAGTTTCATTTGTTCATAGTATCCTCATCAGAATCAAACTATTTTCATACTAATTTGTTTTGGCTATATAGAACTCATCATGCTTTTTAATAAAAAGAAACTCGGTAGCAATGTACAATTTTGTTTTGGACCACAATTGTTGGTTTCAATCATAGTTAGTAGAATAGACGTTCTAAATTATAAGAAAACTTGTCTCTTCTACATGCTCCCAGGAGTATTGTGGAATAAGTTGCTTTGGAATATTCCAGTTTTACCAAGTGTCAATAATTCGAATGGTATTTGAAAAAAACTCGATTAAATGTTTTGGTTTATGGCCTGAGGAGAAATACGTACGAATCCGGTTCAGAACCTTTTAGTTCTTCAAAATATATTTTTTTAATTTCAAAAAATAAATCCTTAAATTTACACTAAAACGTAAACTTTTTAACAAAATATTAGAAGAAAATGAAATAATATTATTTTAACCCCTTTAAGACAAACCTACTTGTATTAAAAATACATAAAACTATATATATTGAGTTTTCATAACAATCATAATTTGTCAATTAGTCATAAATGAAAGCAAAAAAAAAAAGACAAATTATAAAGAGAGAGTTGATAACAAATGTATTATTAGAGAGGGAAAGAGAGCATGTGGTGTCCGACCATTTCAACTCTCAAGACTTGCTCCGGTCTTCCTCTGATGCCGACATCTTCTTTCTTTTTCTTTTTCTTCTCATAAATTATAGACTGTGGGTTCTAGTACTATCTCACCAATATATTTTAGTCTAACATTTTAATAGCTAATAAAAAAATTAAACCGAAATTCAAACTAAGGTCCCAAATCTACAACTGATCGATGCATAAACTTTGTAGTGGTTAAGAAAATAAATCCAGTAAAACGTTAAAGGTCGATGCAAAAGTTCGACCAACCGAAAGAAATGGTTATTTTAAAATAAATTTTAAAACTCATGTAACCAATTTTCTACGCTTTTTCATGTCATGCGTTTATTTAGCAGTTTAAATATAGACATTACAATATTCAACGTCGTTTTCAGATTTTGTTTTATTCATAATAGTACATAATATAAATATATATGTGAGAAGGAGAAGGGTTAGGTTTAGGTTTTGTGAGTAAAAATATAATATTTCTCATACATTTACGAAGATTTCTTTTCTTCTTTGAGACTACTACTCAACATTTAATTAAAATGGAATTTTGTGCATGAAACAACTAAAATTCAAATCAAATTCTAGAAAGTCGCTTTTCCTTCTTCTCGATACTATTATGGTTTTATAATTTTAGATGCATGGAATCGTAGAAAGTATTCCAAATTAATTTCAATGTGAAATCTAGAAGAAAACTTTAATGGGCAAATTAAAGTCTTTAATTGATCGTTAGTTTTCTATAGACTGTAAATAATATTTCTAGAAGAAGAATAAAAGAAAGTCATTAACAATTCAAGAAAATAACACATAAATATACAACCCGAATCCAAATATAATATGTATATTATGAATTATGCTTATTTCATTTACATAGATGTTCCAAGTTTTATTATTGCTTTATACGGTTAGATATTTTTATGAATTTCTATCTAAAGTTTTAAATGGATTTTTAAATATACATCTCTAGCTATATTGTTGCATATAAATAAAATGATGTTTTTTTAATTAAAGTGTGTCAACAAACAGATGAGAAACAACTAATTTCTAGTTAATCTGTTTGTGCTATTGGTAAATTGTGCTGGTTTAGTTTATTACTCATTGCAAAACAAATTGAACATTGGTTCCTTTAATTCGGTGCGAAAACATAGATTATTCAAATCTATTTTTTTAACTAAAATAAATACTATAAAAAAATATAATGCCATTTATTGTCGATCTATAATCCCATGCTGCCCTCGTGGTCGTGTCCATTTCCTAGTTTTTCGGAAATTATTCTCATATCCATAATTTCAGCCAAAAATAATAATTCAATTATATTTTGCTATATATTCCAACAAACAAATGTGTTTGTAATAAAGTCGCATGGAATCCAAATATATTAAGAAAATCAAAAAAATGAGAATGATTATTATATTAATCTTTAAAAAAAAACATCAATTGATCATTGATTAATGATTATTAAGACTCTTTCCTGTCCATGTAATTTGTATAGCGAGTGTCTTAATGTCTTTGTGGCTGAGAGAAACATATTGTGCGGCGGTATCTCTATGTCTGACCAATTATATTCCATTGCTTATTCCATTTATGGTGGTCACAGTTTATCCAGAAGTAGCTTCGAATTTGATTATGTTTTTCATATTTTGTAGATAACACAATTTAATCGGTAACAAAATATTTCGGCGTCTGTTTTGGATTAGCATATTAGAATTTTCGCATAACCTTTAAAGTTTGAATAGTATAACACTTTTAGTTATCCATCACTATGGGGCTCTTGATCTACTTGCCTTTTGTAGTAACATAATTTGATGATATGCATGCGAATCGTCTGTCCTATATTTAACCTGCCTGCGAAAAAAGAATATAAATTATTGTTCAAACTTATCTAGATAGCAACAATCAAAATAATATTAAATCGTTAAAATTGTCATATAAATGATTAATAAGCTTAATAAATATGATTGAAGCTTTGTCAAATGTTACAAATTTGGATATATTATCTTTTTAATTATTATTAGAATAAAAGAACCATGATGTATGTCATTATGCTTTAAGTTTCATGTGAGGTGATGAAAGAAAATCCTTTTTGGGTGACTAAAGAGGAAAGATTCTAAAACGGTGGCTAAAATTTAAATACTGATGGTTGAACCATTAAAACAATACATATCACACATTTGCAGGAAGGTTTCATATTCGATAAGTCTTAATTTATAATAATAGTTTTTTTCCAGCAAAATTCATTGAACCTTTATGGTGCATTTAGCTTATATGTCTATGTTACCATACCTACTCAATCCTCAAGATTGTTTCTTTTCGTATTTTTCTACAATCTGATTTGACACTTGGACTTACAAAATTAATTATCAACTTAATAGAAGTAATGAGAACATTATAAATGTTTTTAAATTTCAACTACATTATTGAACTTACTAAATACTCTCTATTTTACAACAAATGTCGTTTTGCCATTTTAATATATATCATACTAGTTTCGCAATGAGGTTAATTCGTTTAGTTTTTTAGTTTAAGTGAGCTAAAGAAAGGCATCGGTAGGTCCTATTTTTTGTGCCGTAGTGTATGTTCCATGCATGGGACTCTATATATCGTAGTCAAACAAAAACTTAATATAATCATGAATTCATGATATTCGACCCATGAGGTTGGTATATAATAATTAAGGAGCAAAATTATGAATCTTCTTGGATTAAAACTGGTCCAAACCACGCCTTATACATTAGCAGCTTTATATTGAATAAAACGATCGGATTACTTGTAATATATGTAAACGACTGCATCACTCTCAGGTAAGGAAAAAAAACGTAGATACATCGAACATACATCAAACGCAGACTAACCGCGATTCAAACACGCACTTGATCGATCTAGCACATAGGTTAGGAGGCGTCGACGCACGTGACCATGTCTCTTCCAAAGTCAACATAAACGTGCCGCGTAAGGATAGAGACTACTTTTGTTGTTGTTTTACTACGTTTCTAATTTTATAAATTTTACGTGTTTAATTAGTAAAACCTAATGGCTAATGTCTCTCGTTATTAACCAATTAAACCCTACAAATCGAGACCACGAAGCGACAGAGAAACCCCTTAAACACTTTGACAGGGACAACGTCCAATTATTATTTACGTTGAATTATATATTGGCTTTTATGCCTTAAATTGATTCTCTTGCTTCTTAATTTTGTTGACCTATACAAATTTGTATAACCGGGCGTTTATTGTTGAAATCCATGCTACTTTTGTTAAATCTACACTACCATGAAAATTTTACAGTAAGAGCTAATTAATGAGACAAAAAATAATGACTAATAAGTGACCAGAGCTTGTTATTCAAAAAATATCTCAACTTGTAGCATTATTCTATAGAGTATCATATATTGTTAAAGTGTATTGATGCACGCTAATATGTCGTTAAGTTAAATGATACAGAAAATTGCCCCACACTTGCAATATATACAAAGTGTTTTTAATTATCAAAGTTTTGTTGCTTTGTCCATATTACTATTTAATATCTAACACTTGTTGTTTGGGCCTAACTACATTGTTCCGAAATTTACAAAATTTATCGAATTATTTCCCGTATAAAATGTAAAATAGTATATACGATGAAAATAAGCATCATCATAATAATAATAAAAAAAAAAAAGCATCATCATATTTGGATTCATTGAGGAATAAATAAAAAAATTTTAATTAAATTTCCGAGTATACAAAACACTAAAGTATGAAATAAGATCCATGTGCTGAAATTATTGTTTGTCAAATAAATTGACATTTTAATGGATAATATTATGATGTAATAAAGCTTTAGAGATGACATCATTGATAATTTGATAAACATATGTCAACAATATTAACATAAATTAACTAAAAATGGATATGATAGAGAAGGGATAAGTTTATATTTTATATTTAAGAAATGAGATAAATTTAGACTTTTAGATATATGTTATGGTACTTAAATTAACATTAGCTTAATTAGCTTCTCGACCAATGAAGAAAATTCCATGTATTCATATTTGTTTTTTTAAAAAAAAAAAAAAAAAGAGCGGCCGTTTTATTATATAAAGAAGATAAGCTATTGGAGGTTGAAACAACGCTTTTTGTCTCATCTCCTTCTTCTTCTCCTTCTCCTTCTCTCTCTCTCTCAAATCTTGTTTCAGGCGTAACGAATCGAATCATAAACACTTAAGCAGAAACAAAAACTAAACTTTCGATCTTTTAACCGACCAAAGATTCGTGGGTTCTTCTTCGTTTCGACAGACTCTGATCCGTTTTAGCTGTTACGCTCATCTTTGCTTTTATACATCAGACTCTTCTCTTCCTTCTTTATCTAAGAAAAATGGGTGTTGAGAAAATGGTGTGTTTGGCTTCTCGTACGGGTCGTCAGTTTCAGAGATACAACAAAGGTCGTCGTCAAGTCGTTGGGTATGTTCTTCTTTATGTACATATAGATCTGATCTCATAGATTTTACCCAAAAAAGGTTTAAACTTTCTTGAGTTTCTAAAATGGAATTTTTCTTTGGGGAAATTTGCAGATGTGTTCCTTACAGATTCAAGCTATCTAATGATGGTAAAATCAGTGATGAAGTAGAAGTTCTTGTTATCTCTTCCCAAAAAGGTCACGCCTTGATGTTCCCCAAGGTACAATAAGAATCTTCTTATAAAAAGTTTGGATTTTTATGTTTACACAAGACTTGATTTGATGATTTTTGATCAAATTTCAGGGTGGTTGGGAGCTTGATGAATCTGTAGAAGAAGCAGCTTCAAGAGAATGTCTTGAAGAAGCTGGAGTTCTTGGCAACGTTGAGGTATTTTAAAGTTAAAATCTTTTTATTTCTTGTTTTGTTTGATATTTGTTGTTTTGTTCTGTTCTTAATTTTGTTTTGTTTGAATTTGGCAGCATCAACTTGGGAAATGGGATTTTTTAAGTAAAAGCAGAGGAACCTACTATGAAGGACTAATGTTCCCTATGCTTGTTACAGAACAACTTGAGCTTTGGCCTGAACAACATGTTAGGCAAAGAATTTGGGTCAGTAGCTAAAAAACTACTCTTTATTTGATATTTTGAAACATATCTAGCAGCTTTTGTTTACTGATTGGTATGATTATTGGGGATTGCAGATGAATGTAACTGAAGCAAGAGAAGCTTGTAGAGATTGGTGGATGAAAGAAGCATTAGATGTTTTGGTTGAGAGACTTTCATCACCAATGAATCAACCAAAGGAAGAGAAGACTATTTCAATATCTATTGAAACAATGTGTTGATGAAGTGATGATTGCTAAATTGCTGATTGTGAGTGGAGTTTATGAGCTAATGGATCTCTGTAGGTATAAAATAGATGGGTTTCAATTAGTTATTGAGACGGCGAAAAATCGATTTCGAAAAGCCGATGCAGAGCAGGACAAAAAAAAAAAGGGTAGATTTTTAGGTTTTGGAGGAAAAAGATTAACATCATGTGATTTAAGAAGTCTTGTGTTTGTGTTTATAATGTTTCTGCAAGAACTTCTTAAGGTATGATTAAGAAGAGGGAAGAAGATAAACTTAGAGTGCAAGCAAAAACTGTATAATTGTGTTTCCCTCTGTTTATGTTTCCTCTCTCTTCTTTGAATTTGCAATGGAGACATTTGATTTCATCATGATGCTTTGTGATTCAGAGATACTAAATTATGCAAGTAGATGATACGTGGCGTGATGTGATTGATTACAAGAAACAAAGCAAGAATAAGTTACTCTAATCATATAACCCCTATGAAAAGAAAGCATGTCATTTTCAAACTTTATTATGAAAATATAAAAATAATGTTGATGAGTCATCATCAAAATTGGCTTTATCTTTTGGAAATCTTTGGTTCACATTTTGAGTAACTTGTTTTTTTCCCAGCTACTTATTCACTGTCACCAACCAACATCTTAGCCATGTAGATGGTATTAAATAATTATAACAATAATAATAATGGTTTTGATTGGTAACATCGTATCGCAATACCACTTTCAACCATAAAAACGATACAAAATAAGAACTTTCAGTTTTTTCTACCGATATCTCTTACCACTACATCTTACCGTTTGTAACTTTTTCTATATCGTTTTTTTATACCGCTAAAATACGTGTACCGCTTTGCCTTATCAATCAGACTCAATAATTACTATTATTATCATAACAGTGTTGTTTGCCTTTTAAACAAAAAAAATATATATATTGGTAGTCTGCTGTGTTGACTTTAGTACCATTAATTTTGGGAAAATGTGAAAGATCTCTTAAACTTAATCTATATTTATGGGAATCTAATGGTTGCAAAGAGTTTTAATCAATTCTTATGTTTTATTTATTGTTCATTTGAAGAATTAATTATTATTTATTTTAATAGCAGCTGATTTTTTTTTTACTAATATAACATATGTAAAGAAATAATTTTCACAATTTTAATTCCCAATTTCTTAAAATATTTTGATAAATATGTATATTTATCTGTGTTTCTGTTCGTTAAAGATTTCTTTTGTTACTAATATGTTTTAATACTCGTTCACATATTTGCGTTGAATTTTATCAAATTAATATCGGATATATTACTATTTTATAACTTTTCTTTGTAATTAATTGATGAAAATATGAATTAAATTTTGAGCTGTGCCATGCCATGCATGATCAGCTTCATTTGGGTGAGGCCCGTTATTTAAATTTGGGCCTATATTGATTCACATGAAAATTAACAGCGAAAAGATTTTATATTACATAGATTAAACGATGTCGTTCGCTGATACATCTGCTGGTGGGCTATCGTGGCCTCTTCCTCTATGACTTGGCCCACTATCATTTATGGATTCTACTGTCCCCGCCATTCCTAAATATTCGGCTATCACAAAAAGCATTTGTACATAGTGAAAAAATATACAATTATACAATGTGATCTCAAATTCTCAATGGTTATTTTATAAAATCTATGTTAAATGTCTTCAAATCAAAGTTGATGAATATCATGTAAACAAGTAAACTGTATCTTGAATTTTTGAAAAACCAAACTAAATTGAATTTTGAATTTTAGATAATAACATAACTACATAAGCAATATGATTGTATTTTTTTTTTTGGTTTTTAGGAGCTAGGTGAGATCGTTTACCAGGTGCACTTGGCTTAGTGCGGCTAGGAACACTAAATAAAACGACGTCCTTCATTGCCATATTAAGGTTCTTGTTCATCATTTCCGCGGATTGCAACCTTATACCTTCAACAGAAGTTTCAAAATGGATCGAAAACACCAAAAATATGGTACAAATGGTGAAAACAGTTGAACAAGTCATAGTTTTAATTTTAAGGTCAAAGTTAAAATTGAGTTATTTTGATGAAAAAAATATTATAGATCAAATTGTGTTATAACTTATCACATATAATGGATTAAAGTACTTTCTTAAAATTGGAGTTTAATTTTGATTATCTTTTTTGGACAGTAATTTTAAGTAGTACATTTTTAATTTACTTTTCTTTATTTGGCAAAGATTTTAATTTGTAAGTAGTAGATTTGATTAACCAATAAGTAAATAGAGTTAGATATATACACTCGTTACATGTTTCAACTCCCCCATTATTTAAATGAGTATTACAATTATAATTTTTAAGTTCTTAAATTTATTGCAAAATATTTATAATAACCACTTGTAGAGAAAGAGAAGTAACCAGATCATATTAGAAAAATATAAATTAATCAAGAAAAATAGACAGGAAAAACAAATTAAACTACTCCAAATTCTTTTATTTGGTCAGTAAAGTAAAACTATGCCATATATTAAAGAGATTAACTAAGTAAAGTTAATTAAGCTAATCTCTTACTAAAAAAGAGTTTGTATATTATTTAATTTAAAACTTAGAAAATTTGTAAACTATTAAGTAACAAGTTATTAATAATTAATTATATTGGTTCTACTAATTATGATAATAGATACTCCCTTTTGTTTCATATTTTATGATGTTTTAGGCATTTTGTTTTGTTCCAGTGTTTCACAATATAAGATGATTTAGAAAGAAAAATAATACAAGTTTCTATGCTAAACATTAAATACATTCAATTTTGTGACCATTTATATTCTGCAGTAAATTTTATTATTGACCAGATTATTTTTAGTTATATATTAAATTATGTTTTTGTATAAAAAAACAAACAAATAAATAAATTAATTAGTTTTTTAAACGGTGTGCTTTTATCCTAAACATTTTATATTTTAAAACACACAGAGTATTTGCTAAAAAATATGATGAATAATGTAAAAATGACCTCTAGCATATTTAGCATATTTTTGTTGGTAATAAAATACTCACATTTTTCATTCTGGCACAGTTTAAATAGTTTGAAATATTCCTAGTGATCAAAAGATAATAGTTATAATCTCTGATAGATCTGTTCATGTAACAAAGATCACCTAAATCGCGAATGCATGTGTGTAAAATTAACTTAACAAAAATAATAAGCGATGATTACATTAGTAACACTAGATGAATACCCACGCGTAGCGTGGGTTTGTTTTAAAAGTTGTTAATAACAAATTATTTTGATTGTTCTTGTTGCTAGTTAATCACCCACTTTACGCCGCGGTTTTTTCCGGTTTTTTTTATTTTGATTTATTTGATGTTATATTTTGATAAATGTAATTTTTAATTATCTAATCATTTACTCATACAATGAACAACTACTCTTAGTATTAAAATATATTTTCAACCAACATACTCAACAATGCATCACTCACACAATCCGTAAACAATCTTTCCTAATCCAATTTTATAGATGGTAATGTTGGGATTATAGAACCTCCAAAATTTGATGACCTTACGTACTCTTCACCCTCAGTGTCATATAGATCAAAAAATTAAGAGAAAAACTTACTCAAACCATTAGCTAATCCACTATACTATTATCCACTCATATTTTGAGTTAAGATTACAAAAATTAGCCAAAAAAAACTTAGGAGTATATAAAACCAATGAAATAATTTCATGAAAAAAAAACATAAAATAACAAAATAAGTTAGTATTAGTAAAAATCAATATGTAAAATTAAATAATATATATAATTAAATAATAAATATATTATTAACTTGTGAAATAGATTTTCAAATTCATATGGGCCATCCCTCATGGGCTATTATTGTGTTTTCCCCATTTGACATTTATAATTAGAAGCTGATGTGTTAAAAATAAAAGCTGACTCATATTAATGAAATGTTTTGATTGGATGGAAAAAAACTGATGTGGCATCTCCAGAAGAGGCTAAAATGCTGACGTGGCGACCATATGGAGAGAGATAGTCTCCTTTCATATATATGATTACCAAGTACTTTAATAGAAAAAAATTTACATTACCAAGTAAAATAATGTTGACAATACAGTATATAGCAATTAGCAATTACCAAACCATACTGATAAACAGATGATAATAAGATAAAATAATCAAAGTGTTTCATAATCATATAGTAACGCACCAAGCATAAAAAAGAAAAAAAATAACAAAACAAGCATAAAAAAAGTTGCGACGTTCTCATACTTTCTCGAACCACATACCACAGAGACAGAGAGAGAAAAAAAAAAAGCAATCGTCGAAAGTCATGTTCGCTACAAAACTAGTTCTCTTTATCGCCGTCGCGTCACTTCTCGGAACATTTTCATCTGCCGCCGTTG
The DNA here is from genome assembly GCA_905216605.1 of Arabidopsis arenosa. Taxonomy (NCBI): domain Eukaryota; kingdom Viridiplantae; phylum Streptophyta; class Magnoliopsida; order Brassicales; family Brassicaceae; genus Arabidopsis; species Arabidopsis arenosa. Next base: position 272,853 of record LR999455.1, on the reverse strand, counting down.
ATACTTTCATCTACGGTGGTTGCTCACAAGCAAAGTACTTTCCGGGATCGCCTTACGAGTCAAACGTAAACTCACTACTAACCTCATTCGTTAGCTCCGCTTCTCTCTACACATACAACAACTTCACCCTCAACGGAATCTCAGGCGACATCTCCTCCGTCTACGGATTGTACCAGTGTCGCGGCGATCTATCCTCCGGCTCGGGAGATTGCGCAAGATGCGTCGCGCGAGCCGTTAGCAGACTCGGGAGTCTCTGCGCCATGGCGTGCGGTGGCGCGTTGCAGCTCGAAGGCTGTTTCGTTAAATACGACAACACGACGTTCCTCGGCGTGGAAGATAAGACGGTGGTGGTTCGCCGTTGTGGACCACCGGTTGGTTATAACTCGGACGAGTTGACTCGTAGAGACTCGGTGGTTGGTTATTTAGCGGCGAGTAGCGGTGGTTCATACAGAGTAGGAGTGTCAGGGAATTTACAAGGTGTGGCGCAGTGCACCGGAGATCTCAGTGCGACCGAGTGTCAAGACTGTTTGATGGAAGCGATCGGACGGCTGAGATCGGATTGTGGAGGAGCCGCTTGGGGTGACGTGTACTTAGCCAAGTGCTACGCGCGTTACTCTGCGCGTGGAGGACACTCTAGAGCTAACGGCTACGGTAATGTCTTCTTTGATTTTATAGTATTTAATTAATTATAAGTTTTTTTTTCTCTTATTAGTAGAGGTTTCTATTTTCAAGATTTGTTTTTTCGTTTATTTTCAACTTCTTCTTTGCATAGAATTTATAAAATATGCATGTAATATTTTTTATAATTGTATTGTTAAAAATGTTTTATTTTTGGGATTTAATTAGGTGGGAGTCGTAACAATGATGATGATGAGATAGAGAAAACACTTGCAATCATAGTTGGCTTAATTGCTGGAGTTACGTTACTCGTCGTATTTCTCTCTTTTATGGCAAAATCGTGCGAGAGAGGTAAAGGTAAATGAAATGACCCATCCCTAACTAATCTAATGAACATTATCATCACAATCAAATATTTTTATGATTAACGGATCAATATGTAATGGAGCCCAAAGATAAGGCACTATGATCCGACTTTTTATGTTGTTGTTTATATCATTTATTAATGTTTTTTCTAATATATCAGGTGGGAAGTAAATAACGTTATGGGCTTTTGCCTTTCGCATCTTGACTCTTTGTATCATCAATATATGTTTTTTTAAAAGAATTAAGAGAAAGAAAAGCGAAGAGATTCTTCATATTCTCCACTATAATCCTAAAGGATGTTTCTTTTTTGACCCACTTTAATTTAAGTTTTAGTATTTTTCAAATGTATAGAAAACTCTCGCCGTTTAGATTTGTGATCGTATCTTTACGTAAGAACATTTAAAAGTGACGCATATGCAATTTATTTATGATATATATATATATATATATATATATATATATTATCATAATCACTTAATATTGTAGATTAAATGAATTATTCTTGATTTTGTGTTACCGTTCGTGACAAAACAATGTATGTTTCTGTTCTTTGAATCTAAACCAAAACTAGCTATACATTTTCTTATTTCCAGTATATAAATAGTTTTTTGTTCTTTCAAAACTATTACTATCTTCAATTTCTCTCTTAGCTTTCTCATTTGCAAAACGCATCGGTGTATCATTTCTATTATATATTAATCAAACAAGTCTATTCATGTTCGTACAACTATAAGTTCTGAAACCCCTTCTCTAAATGCTTATAATCTTAACTCATTACAACGTATTCTCGCATCCACGTTGATTTAAAGTAAAATAATGTCAATGGTAGGTGTAGTTGATTGAATTAGATACTAATCATACTAAAATATATGAATATTTAGTAAACAGAACTTTATAAAGTGTTCAAATTTATATCATTATGTTTCGAAAAAAAGTAGGAGAGAACTAGCTAAAAGCATAAATGGTGGAACAATCAGCTTACGTGACACAGTCTCTATCATCAATTATTCGACCTATGCTCTGAAGTAGATTAAAATTTGTTTGAAATGTTTTACTTCTTTTGTATTTCTTTTCATTTTATGCGTTCGATATTGTCCTAGGCCAAAAAAGATGCAGCTACACAAAAAACATTTTTGTGTGTGGATCATTACATCATTTGATTTTATGCTTCCTTTCTATTTTACGTTCTTAAAAAAACCAAAAAAAGGTTGCTAAAATTATCCAATGTTAAAGTAGCCATGGCTTACTTAACAAAACTCGATATACAGAAAAAGACTAGATTCACAAGGACTTTCCTAGCGTAAATTTTTATCATCTATATAGTCTCGATTTTTATAAAGATTATGTTTATGATTTTTGTTGATGTTTTACATTAAACAGAGAGGTAAGGAACAAAACTACATTTTCCAAAAGTTGGACGAGTTCATTCCCATCATCATCAACCAAAAAGAGCGATAAACTTTAGCTACAATTTCCTTTGCTCAAAAAAAAAAAAAAAAAAAAAAAAAAGAAAAACTTCAGATACAATTTCATCTTATATTTTTCTCTATTGCAAACAGAATCAGGTAAAGAAAAACCTTTTTTTTTTGTGTGTGTGTGGTCTTATTAGATACTATTATTCTTAAATAAAAAAAAATCCAAAAAATAAAATAAAATTAGATATGTAGTGCAAAGGCTTGTTGTTTATTAACTTTACTTGGGCCAATATGAGATGACCCAAAGAAACAAACTTGTTGGTATTAGTAATCAATACAATGATTTGGCCTGAAAAGGCCCATTAATTAGAATTATGACGCAGCAAGGTCAAATTTTTATTCGGCTTAATTACGAAGCGAAGCAAAGCAAAACAGAACAAACACAAAAAGAAGAGAGAAGCAAAGCAAAACAGAACAAACACAAAAAGTCTTCGACGACCAAAGAAGAAGATCATCCTCTGATTTTTCAGACACAGATTTTTAATTTAAAAAGTTTGTAGCTTTTTTATTTTTAGCTTGAGATTACACGGAGAAGAAGAAGAAGATGGATGACGTTAAAGATAAGCTAAAGGGTTTCATGAAAAAAGTCAATCTCTCTTCTTCTTCCGGCAAATTCAAAGGCCAAGGTAGGGTTCTCGGATCTTCTTCTTCCTCTGCACCTGGACCCGTTAACCCGATTCATAACCGGTTTAACTCTTCCCAAGCTCCCAATCCGACTCCTAGACCCAAACCCAATCCTAATCCTACTTCGACGCCGTTGCCTGAGAAACCCATATCCTCCTCCGATCAGAAGATTAGTGGGTCAACGAGAAACCCGGATCCTGACCCGGTTCGTGCTCCACAAGATGGGTTTGACCCGTTCGGTGCTTTGATAACGTCTTCGAACAGATCTCAGAATGGTTATTCTCTGAATATGTTCGAGTGTCCGATCTGTAAAAATCCATTCACGTCAGAGGAAGAAGTCTCTGTTCATGTCGAGAGCTGTCTTGGGAACACTAATGGAGACGAATCTTCATTTGAGAAGGATAATACTAATGATAATGATAAATCCGAAATCGAGAAACTTGTGGTTGTGTATCTCTCTGGGAAGCCAAGTGAGAGCTCCATTGATGTTTTGCTTAGGTTGTTTAAGAACATAGTTAAAGAACCTGAGAATGCTAAGTTTAGAAAGGTTAGAATGAGCAATGCTAAGATTAAAGAAGCCATTGGTGATGTTGCGGGAGGTGTTGAGCTTCTTGAGCTGGTTGGTTTTGAATTGAAAGAGGAAAATGATGAGATTTGGGCTGTTATGGATGTCCCTGGTGAAGAACAATCGAATTTGATCAGTAAAGTTGTCGGGTTTCTAGAAAAGAGAAAGACAGAGAATTCAGGATCTTCTGTTCAGGTTATGGAACCTGTGGCTCCAAAGAAGATAGATAGAGAGGTATAGTTCTTTGCTTGATCACATTTTTGGTGAGACTTGTTCTTAGAATGGTTTTATTTTGTTTCTTGGTTCAGATTCGCGTCTTTTTCTCGGTTTCTGAAAACGTAGCATCGAGAATAGAGGTACCTGATTCATTCTATAGTCTCTCGGCGGATGAAATAAAGAGAGAAGCGGATTTACGGAGGAAAAAGATTGCGGAATCACAGCTTTTGATTCCTCGATCTTATAAGGAGAAACAAGCAAAAGCAGCTAGAAAGAGATACAAAAGAAGTATGATAAGAGTGCAGTTTCCAGACGGAGTTGTGCTTCAAGGTGTGTTTGCTCCATGGGAACCTACTATTGCTCTCTATGAGGTTAACATCTGAATTCTCTTTAAAAAGGCACACACCATTTTGGGTTTTACTCAATCAAGGCAAAAGTTTTTGATATTTCTGTGATTTTTTGTTGTCTTCTCAGTTTGTGAGCTCTGCTTTGAAAGAACCAAGTTTGCAGTTTGAGCTTCTTGATCCTGTACTGGTTAAACGGCGTGTGATTCCACATACTCCAGCCCCGGGACAGAAACCAATAACCTTAGAGGACGAAGAGCTTGTTCCTTCAGCGCTCATCAAGTTCAGACCGATAGAAACAGACTCTCTCGTCTTTACAGGACTCCGCAATGAACTCCTGGAGATCAGTGAACCACTCTCGTGATCATTTGTGTTCCACAGAAGATTTAGCTTGAAACCATAAAATAAGTTTACAAATTTAGGTTTCTCTCTTGTATGGTGTGATTAATGAGATGATTTGTGTTGGTGATTCGAGCACATTTTATAGGTTTATGAAAAATTTGTGTCATTTGCACAATAACAAGGATCAAATTTAAAGATTCTTCATTTCCAAGATCATGTTTTTTGTTACTACTATAACAAAACAACAAAACAAAACATAAGTAAACTTATCTCTATAGGACAAGATCAGAAATCCATGGATTCAGCCTTTCCTTTTTTCTTATTCCTTTTCTTGCTTCCATTTGTATTAGTCTTCTTCTTCGGCTTCTCTTCCTCCGGTGGCTGTTGACTTTGCAAATGCTGAAATATCGAACCAATTGGATCAGCTTGAAAAGCTGGATGGTCTAGAACCTTGTTCAATCTTTCCCCTTCCGTCAATCTAAAAACACACAACACAATCCTTCAGATTCAAATCACAACAGAAAGTTCAACCACAGTGGAAATGGAGAGTTTACACGAGCTTTTGTCGCCTTTTACAGTTCATCTTCAACTCGGGTGCAGGAAGAGCTGATTTCTGCAAAGCAGCAAACTCAGGAAGAAACTCCGAGAGGTTGGTGAGATCATACGCCTTTAACTTCTTTTGACGGCTGCGGATTTTCTTCTTCTGAACAAACCGTAATTAGAGTTACCCTCATTAGCAAATCAAAATATATATAAAAAGTTCAAAGCTTTCACAATAGCAACCAACTCCATAATAGAAGTAAGCTCATTTAAAAACTCCTACAATTCCTACAATGCCTGAACTAAACAATGGACTCAAATTGCAGTATTGCAACATTCTTAATAATTTCTAACAAAGATTGATACTTTCACTAATGGGAAACATAATCCTAGAGGAAGTGTTTACCTTGCCAATCTCCTTTTGAACAGACAAAGAAGTAACTGTATCTTTGACCTCTGCATTCACAAACAAAGTTTCAGACACATTGCAATTTCTTTGTTTAGGAGAAAAAACTTCGAATTCGACACAATCCGAGCTTACTTGTGTAAAATTGAAGCTTCTTATCGAATTTCTTATCAGATTTCGTCGTCACTTCCGATCTGAAAGTGAAAATTATGTCAGAAACTTGGCATCGGTAAAGCAAATCTCAAACACAAAACCATTCCAAAACAAACAAAACAAATCTGAGCTTCAGATGAATAATTGTTCGAACAAGAGAAGAAAAGACAAACCCTTTGCTTGGTTTGCCCATTCTGACAGATCTAAGTGTCTTCAAATCTTCAACGATTTCAAACTCAGGTTACTCGCGAATGCTGATCGAACAAACAAGACTTAGGGTTTTAGATTGAACAAAGAGAGTGAAATTTGAATGCCTTTGTAAATTCGGATCTTATGACCCGACCCGGAAAATGGAACTTGTTTATATCAGTAATGTTGGGCCTACCCAGACTTATATCTTTCAACCCATTATGAGCCCAAATGCTGCTGTTTAATTATTATTACATCATTTTTTCGCACATAGTAAACAAATTAAAGATCATTGCATTTTGCTGACCAAAAAAAAAACAATTTATATAATGTTCATTTTCTTTTCGACATAACATTTGGCTTTGAAAGACTAAAACAATATCCTATTTTAATTGTTGTATTTTACTTGTTTTATTATCTATCAACATTGACGATGTATTGAAGTAAATATTTTAGAGATACGAACCTTATTTAGACCCGAAATGGCAAGAAGAAAATAACAAGAAAAAATAAAAAGAGAAAAGATAAGCAACAAAAAGACTGACAAAAAAAGCAACCAAAAAAATTCCAGCCTGTAAATGATTAAAGAATCTCTCATATAAATTCTTTATAGGAAAAAAACAGTAAATAGTTAACAAATGAAAATAGATGTTGCACAAAAAAAGAAGTTGACAAAAAAGAAAGAAAAAACAGAAATAAATGGGATTACTCGTGTGATATATAAATAGTTCAGACTCAAAAATTAAAAGAAACAAGGATATTTTTTAAAATGCATAGATGACCGTTGAACTGAATCAACTGTGATTCACTGCCACTGCAAAGGACAATTAAAACATTGGCTACAAAATACACCAAACAAAAATCTATTTACCATAAATTTGAAGAAACAAAAAAAGTATCCTAGAACATTTATTTAAAAGTGAGTAAGCTTAGTTTAAAACGAAAATAAAAGCAATTTTTTCCACCGAAAAATAAATTATTAATATTTAGTGGTACGATACATCTTTTTCAGCTAAAAAAAAAAACTCAGAAACCCAACTTTAGCCTTTAGGCCACAAGTTATATATAAATCTTTTGAAGCGAACTGATTCTTAATTTCTCACTTTCTTTTTCTCTATACCTATTTCTTTATAAATATAATTTTTGTCTTGGTAGGATTTTGTTCTCGTGGGTTACTACAGAGAACCTCGAGACCTGTCTTGTCTTTATGCTTCAGAAGCAAATCAAAGCATCTCCCCAAGATTTGAAGCTCCATCAATGGCTGCCCTTCTTCTCCTTTTCCTTTTCCTCTTTGCAAGTTCTGCTCTCTCTCAAGGTAATAATTTCTGAAATTTCTTCTCTTGAATCTTTAAATCAGCTTAAATAATAAACCCATTTTCTTGCTTAATAAATCTGTTGATTTTTCTATGTTTCTTCTCTCAATCTCACTTGTGGAATCTTCTTCTACTTTAGTGGTTTAAGTTTGTTTGTTTCTTTGTGTGTTCTTTCTCTATAGGATCTCTCTGTTTATACAATTAATCTCTGTTTATGCTCACTAATTAGAAAATGTGTTGTTTCTTTGCTTCCTTAATTTTCATGGAAATGTTTATTTTTCTTTTTAGATGATTCTGGTGTTCTTCATTCCATTAAGGGTTTTACTTTTCCCCATGAAAAGATGAAGACTTTAATTGAAAAATCTTAGTTTTTTTAAATTAATATTCCAATGTTCCCATTCTTTTTAATGGGAATGAGAATCTCAAGATATTGCATCCCAGCTCATATGCTTCTCAGTAGTAGTACTCTGCAATCTAACTGGACCAAACTGTCCTCAGAGCTGGTTGCAACCATACACTTCAGTCTAAGGGCATTTTCGACTTTTACGCACCAGCCAATGACGAAACTCTTTTTGACTCTTTTTGCATTAGCAATTTGGTTTTAATGCTTATTGTTGAGAATTGGACCGACCAGTTTACGGATTTTCATTTGAATTGTTTCGTCTTTAATATGTTATTTCAGATTCTTTGATCGGTGTGAATATTGGTACTGAAGTGACAAACATGCCAAGTCCAACACAAGTAGTAGCACTCCTCAAATCACAGAACATCAACCGCGTCCGCCTCTATGACGCAGACCGCTCAATGCTTCTCGCGTTTGCTCACACCGGCGTACAAGTTATAATCTCAGTACCTAACGACCAGCTTCTTGGTATCAGCCAATCAAACGCAACTGCAGCCAATTGGGTCACTAGAAACGTAGCTGCTTATTACCCTGCGACCAACATTACCACAATCGCGGTTGGATCAGAAGTCCTAACCAGCCTACCAAACGCAGCGTCTGTCCTTGTCTCAGCCCTCAAATACATCCAAGCTGCTCTCATCACCGCCAATCTTGACCGTCAGATCAAAGTATCGACCCCTCACTCTTCAACCATCATTCTTGATTCTTTCCCTCCTTCACAAGCTTTCTTCAACAAGACTTGGGATCCAGTTATTGTCCCTCTCCTCAAATTCCTACAGTCCACAGGATCGCCATTGCTGCTCAACGTTTACCCGTATTTCGACTATGTTCAGTCCAATGGAGTTATACCGCTTGACTATGCGCTTTTCCAGCCTCTCCAAGCCAACAAAGAAGCTGTAGACGCCAACACATTGTTACATTACACAAATGTTTTTGATGCAATTGTCGACGCTGCATATTTTGCAATGTCTTATCTTAACTTCACCAACATTCCAATCGTGGTCACAGAATCCGGATGGCCATCTAAAGGAGGCCCGTCTGAGCACGACGCAACTGTAGAGAACGCAAACACTTACAATAGCAATTTGATCCAGCACGTGATCAACAAGACTGGAACGCCAAAACACCCGGGAACTGCAGTTACTACATACATCTACGAGCTTTACAATGAGGATACGAGGCCAGGACCGATATCTGAGAAGAACTGGGGGCTGTTTTATACAAACGGGACTCCGGTTTACACATTGCGTTTGGCGGGCGCAGGGGCGATTCTGGCAAATGATACTACAAACCAGACATTTTGTATAGCGAAGGAAAAGGTTGATAAAAAGATGCTTCAGGCAGCTCTTGACTGGGCTTGCGGTCCAGGGAAAGTTGATTGCTCGGCACTGATGCAGGGAGAGTCATGCTATGAACCCGACGATGTGGTTGCACATTCTACTTATGCGTTTAATGCTTATTACCAGAAGATGGGAAAAGCTTCAGGAAGCTGTGATTTCAAAGGAGTGGCTACAGTCACCACCACTGATCCAAGTATGTGAATCTCTCAAACATTATCATTCACCTCTTAGCAAAGAGAATACCTATTGCGCTGTATCTGAAAATGGGGTTTGTGTTCTTCTGATTGTCTCTGCAGGTCGAGGAACATGTGTGTTCCCTGGAAGGTAACATACTTATTCTTCTCCTCACAAAAGATTCAACTTTAAATATCCAAACGAAACAAGCTCACCTCTTTTGTATCGACTTCTCTACGTTTTGCAGTGCGAAAAGCAATCAGACAATTGGAAACAACACCACGGCGTTAGCCCCCTCAGCGAACTCTACAACATCTGGATGCATCCCAAAGTACTATCACCCTCACGCATCTTTTAGTGACTTAACATTACTCTCCCTTCTACTGATCGTTGCCTTAGTATTCTTGTAGAAACTCTGAAAAGAACAACAACAACAACTCTCGATTCTTGTTTCTCTAAATTTTAACTTCTTTCTTTGAAACACTTGAGACAAAAGAGCTCGGTGGGTTTGTTCTCTCTGAGTCTAGTTGTCTACCCAGTTTTGTTGATCATCTCCTTTTAACAAGGAGTTCATTGAGGGTAGCTTGTAGGTTCGGCTTCAAGATCATCGATGATTGTAACTAATTCCTGTGTTGAAAGCTTGATTCTTTCTTTCTTATTTCTATCCATGAGTATGGCTGAATATTTCACAATCCAAGCTTTTCATATACAAAATAGAAAAAGTTGCAGACAACAAGTGTTTTTCTTTTAGATTTGATAGTCGACTTCATATGGGTTTGTACCTGCCCTATAGTAACAAGCTTCGCATTCAAAGGAAGGCCGAGACGCAGCATCAGTGATTGCAATATCATGTCGACGAGTGCTGTGAATAGTGCAATAGGGTTTATTGCAGAACCTGCACTTGGGAAGCACAAGCCAACATTCAAGACACAGAACGTCGTCATTACCACAGGCTGCTTCTTGACTCTCAGTATCTGGAGCAACAAGGCACACTAAGCACTCTGCACATCTAGGGATACAAAGCCAGCATCCCCGGCACTTGCGCTCATTCGTTTGCTTCTGGTTCTTCATTCAACCAAGAAAAAAACATGATATTAGTAAGTATTAAGAGTCTCAAAACACTCTCAATGATCTTTATCTTCAGAGTTTTACTTACACATGATTCTCTTGAGCAAGGCGGAATCATCATTACTTGATCGCATTTGGGGCAGACCTCGACGTCGATCGTTCCCTCGGAAGAAAGGTAAGTAGAAAGTACTGAGAGATGTTGTTTGGTAAAGCCATGGACGCCATTGATGTGAAGTGTCTCCAGTTTATGATTGTTCTTGGACAAGCTTTCAACACATTCCATGATTCCTTTAGGAGTCAATCCACAGCATCCAGGCACAATTATCTGAGAGAAAACGTTTCAGATTCCAATTCCAGATAGATCTAATTCTAGGGTTTCATCATGAATCAAATGAAATTACCTTGGTGATGAGAGGATTAGCATCCACCACACGACGGAGTCCCTTGTCGGTGACCCTAAGACACTGACGGAGAATCAAAGTCTTGAGCTTTCCGGCGGATTTCGAAGTGATCTCCGATAGAATATCATCGGTCAGACGAGAACTCAACGGTGGTTCAATAACGAAGTTTGTCCACAAGGCGGTTTCGTCTCTGATGGCGTCTCGGAGCGATCGAGAAACGCGAGTCATAGAGAGAAGCTCAAACAAGGAATGAAGATATGGAAGAACAATTAATAAAACCTCGTGAACTGATCGCCATTCTTCTTCTTCTTCGTCCTCTCTCATCATAGTTCTTAGAATTTGCTCTGCTCTTTTTTTTTTCTTATCCTTTAAGCCAATGATGATCAGATGAATCAATGCCACTTCTTCTTACAAAGAAGCCAAATGTTTGAATAATTTGACTCGCCGAGAGCTATTTGGGCCCAAATTCCCTTGTGGATTATAACATGTTGGGCGTCAAAGCCCATATATAAATTCTGTAAGCAAAGAATGACAATACTACTACTAACTTCAGGCGTTTTTCATTAGAAGCCCATAATTAGGCCCACGTAATTGAAGAACAATAGCAATGAGAGATTTGATTTATTGTTTCTGTTGCTGTCGCCAATAGTAGTAACAGTAAAACCAATCATATTCGTTCGTTAGTGTTGATTCAATAAGACATTTTTGTGACATTTTTTCGCAGCTTCACCTTTGCAGAGGTCTCTAGGGACCGGATATCATAGTCAAATGAATTACATGATTAATCCTCTCACTATTTTTTTTTATTCTTGCCAATTTTTGTGTTACAAAACATTGTGTTTGTTCAAAGTTTGTACTAGTTATGAATTGACACATTTAGAAACTAATGATAGTGATAAACTATTAACAGTGCCAACCGATTTCGACGTCGTTGACGATGTTCTGGACTACGTGGAGTTGTGTCAGTTTCAATACATTTTTGGTTCGGTCCCATATTAGGATATAACTATCACTGGTTGCAAATATAACATCTAATATGCACATTGGACTGCAAACAAGGTAACATTTGATCAAATAAAATATTCTTTGTCTATCTAGATTCTTCAACCTTTTTTTTTAATACTATTTATTTTTCGGTTCTTAGGATCATGTACATATGTCATTAATAAAAGACGATTTATGGTCAAAAACCAAGACGACCACGGTATGTCAGTACATTATAAATATACTATGTTCAATTAATCTTACATCTTATATTTAAATAAAATAAAAGTATACATTGACATTTTTTTTCTTTAAATTGTTGTTGGGCAATTGTATTTGCAGAGCTTGTTTCCACCGTAAGACACCTCTCGATGCACGACACAATTTACTTTGAGTATTCAGCTCAATACTTGGTAGATTTTACTAGACCGAAATTACGTTGTTTATCTAGAAAGTCAGCCCACTTTTGCTATCCTCTACATGTGAAGGATACATTGGACTTCATCAGCAAGAATGGAATTGAAAGAGAAGATGCACACCCTTTCCGCCAAACCTGTGAAGAAGATCTTCAACCTTACTAGGATACATCGGAGATGCGATCACACTGGATAAATTTGAAGAAGTTGTTGAAGCATTACATCGACATCCCATTGTGTGCGATATTCCAATTTTCAAACCGTATACTAAAATAGGAGATGTAAGTTCTAAATATCTTAAAAATCAAACATGCAAGTTCTAAATATCCTGAAAAATCTGATTTGTTTTACATATCAATTTTTTTTTCTTTTGGAGAAAATTTACCATGGACATACTTCTCGGATTTCCCGATATGTGTCACACCATTCTGGAAACAATGACTTTGACTGTGATTTTAGGTCTGCTGATAAAGCACAAAAAAAAAAACAAGGTGTAAGGATATGATCATTAGGATACCAAGATAAATAATTAAGGGTTTAACTAATCTTTTTTTATATATAAGCAAAGTGACATATTTTTTATTGTTTTGCTAAACATATACTCCCTCTGTTCCTAAAAGATTGATGTTCTAGTTTTTGTTATTTGTCCCACAAAGATTGATTTTCTACCTTTGTTCTTTATTTTTATTGATTTATCGTAAACTTCAAGGCGTAATGATTGAAAATAATTAACTTTCTTAGATTACTATTGGTTGATAATTATTTTAAAATATGTAATATCAAAATTAATGTTCAAATGATTAAACAATAATTAAATTCTTAATATGTGTGAAAACTTCAAAACATCAAACAATTAGGAACAGAGGGAGTATTATGTACGTTGGAAAATGCCAAAAAAATATTTTACCTCCTTTTTACTACTAAGTATATGTGTGTGGCTTATTGCTATTTTGCACGACTAAATATAATTACAAATAACAATAAATTATATATTTTCATATACAATAATATTGTATTAAAAAAATTTGTTTGTTTGTTTAAAACACTTTTTATTTTTAATAATTTAAATAATATTTAAGTGAAAAACTATATATATAAAAACTATTTGAGAACAATATTAAGCTATATTCCCTCTTTTTCATTATTCCACGCAATTCATGTTATATTGATAAACTTTATTTTAGTAATTTAATCTTGAAAAAATTTTCACTACTGATTAGGATTATCGAACCGTTTTAAATAATTATAATCTATAAACAATATAAATATATACATGTTAGATTATTATGCATATGCATAAATCTAGATCGATGGATTGTGCATATAAGTTACGAAGACTCGAAGACTATTCACAACAAAACAAATAAAATTTATTATACATGTATACATTATAAAGAAAATTAACTTTCTCAAACAAAAAATATTTGTTGATACCATATGAATAAATCTAGATGGATTGTGCATATAATATAAGTTACGGTCAAATTTGTTGAACAACTATACTTTCAAGCATTCTATATTTTCTTCAGCAATATACGAGATTTTTTTTATCGAAAGAATATTTTTAGATTTCATCAAATGAGTTTTAAATTAATTTTCTTGTATTATCATATTGTAGACAATAAAAACTATCCATAGAAAAGAAAAAAAACTGCCTCTGAAAAAGAGTCTGAAATCAAAAAGAAAATGTAATAATTGCATGAGAACTTTTGTTTCAAAACCTAACCACAGCTTTTAAACAACCCGTGCATGATTGTATCATCTATGTTGCCATAATTCACGGCGTTTGAACGTTGGAAATGGATATGAATGATAGCTGGTCAATAATGTTTTTTTTTCTTTTTACTTTTTTCACTCGCCCTCACAAATTCAACTCTAAGTAAAATGAACATTAATAATCCAATATTCTTTTTCAAAATCTCGAACCAGTAAATTTTTTTTTTATTAATCAATAAAAACATCGTTTGTTTTTCTCAAAAATAATTTGGTCGAATTTGTTAGTTAAAAAAAACAGGTAGGTAGTTAATTAGAGAGAGCTTTAGGAGCAAAAGATATCACCATAGAATAAATGTTCCCATGTGGCTTATATCCTATCTATTTTTCTTTTTTCTTGTAAATTTAACTAATCAAGTGTAAATTTTGAGCCAATCTCGCCACGAATTTCTACAAAGTTAAAGTCCGTAATCAACTAAAACCATGATTATGTATTTGATTTTATTTTGTTTCTTGAAAAGTTGACTAAACCAAAATGGACCCTCCTCATAGTCATAGCTAGATAATGTTAATGGCCGTCTTCTTTATCTTCTAAAAGAAGACAACAGAAGTCGTTAACTCCATCTCCATCACATTCGTAACCAAACTAAAAATATTTATATACATCAATTAGAAAATATATTTAACCGTAGATAAAAAGGAAAATTAATTTATATCTAACGAGTATGCGTGTATATATACACTGTCTTACGCAATAACAATGAGTCGGCTACCTCCCCACTATACATATAAGTCATCATAACCCTAAGTATTTGCTTTCCAGAGAAGTACCATAATATTGAGTTTTCTACGTCTCCATAAAAAGCATGGTTGGTCTAATACCATAATAAATTATTTCCAAATTGATAATTTCCTAACAACATGGCCATAATGCGATTTCAAATCCTATAGTATAACAAAAGGTTTACAATCCTATAATATACGTTAGAAATGTTTTGCTTGTTATCAATAGGTTATGCTATATAATCAAGTAAACATTCATTTGGTATTTAGATTAGCCGAAGAATTAATTCAAAGAAATGAAATTTTATACAAAACAAATGGGGGAAAACGTTTTGAACGTCTATTGTATCTATATCTTAAAAATGAAAATACATTTAATAAACTATTTTGGATATGTAACCTCCTCTGAACCTTCACATCATCATATGTACGCACTAATTTGTATCGTTAAAATAATTGGAGATGAATGGTGCTTAAGTATTGCGTGACCGAACATTACTCTAACGTATTAATTACTTTGGTACGACAAATAAAAACACCATCCCACAATCGCAAAATGAAGAAGGTAGGCGAATCTCCATGGAATCTCCCAACGTTTGTGGCTCCCATTCGAATATTGAGGTTTTTTGTCACCTAATTAAAAGTTGCTACCCACCATCTAGCTTAAACACCTTGTAAGACTTCGAACTTATAATTCGTCGCAAAAAGTATTTTATCTTTTCCAACTATTCCCCAAAATAATTATAATATAAAAAGTTCACTGTTTTGTATAATATATACTATCGACCAATGTGATGCAATATCAATTTTGATTTTTAATTGGCTGTAATCAATTTGTACACAATATTGTTCGATAAGAGTACTGAAAATTTAGCTAGTTTATTTGTTTTAATGTTGCTTTTTCTCCATCTTTTAGATACATATAGAGGTAGAAATACATTAATTGAACTAATGTATTTATTTGGAATTATCGAAAGGATAGGACCAAGTATGTACTTTCCTCCTATCAAAAAAGTATGTAGTTCCATAACGACATGGCTCATCGTAATGTGAAACTATATAGGTCTTACCCTTTTAACCGAAAACATAATCCGTGATTTCACACATTTCAGACAAAATGATTAGTGGCAATCTAGTAAATCCACGTAATAAGGATGGATAAAATTGTAACATCAAAACCCATCACTAAGGCCTACATAAACCGCCAATCACTCCTCTAAAATCTTACAGGAGAAGAAGCAATTTCGGAAAATTGTGAAAATGGTAGGCCAAAGTCATCCGACGACGTTTCTATTCTTCACCACCTTTCTCTTCATATGCGGAACAATCTCAGCCGTCCGTTTGCCTCCACGACCAAACACTACAACAACCAACGATCTAGATTTCATCCGAACAAGCTGCAACGCGACTCTATATCCAGACGTCTGCTTCACGTCACTCGCCGGCTACGCCTCCGCCGTTCAAGACAGTCCGGCGAGGCTAGCCAAGCTCGCAATCGGCGTTTCACTATCGCAAGCCAAATCCACGGCGGCTTATCTCTCCAAACTCTCACGCTCTGCCGCCGTAACCTCTGCGGCTAGATACTCCGGCGATGGCCACCAAACTGCTTCAGCCGTAATCCGCGACTGCGTTTCGAACGTTGAAGACGCGGTGGACGAGATGAGAGGATCTCTCCGACAGCTACGCGACATGAACGGCGGCAGAGGCGGCGTCATGGCGGCTCGGAGGTCGGTGGAAACGTTTAGGTTTCAGATGAGTAACGTGCAGACGTGGATGAGTGCGGCATTGACGGATGAGGACACGTGTACGGATGGATTTGAAGATATAGACGAAGGAGGAGTGATTAAGACGACCGTTTGTGATCGGCTCGAGGAAGTGAAGAGGTTAACGAGTAATGCTCTTGCCCTTGTTAACACTTATGCCAACAATGGAGCTCCATGACCATGAGGCATGAGACCATGAGGAGTTTTAACTTTGATTTAAGTGTTTCTTTGATAATTTAATACATTATGGGGTTTTAAGTTATAACTTATAAGTAATAGTTTTGTGTGGAAGGAAATTGAAAGTTAAGTGCAAGCTTCTAAAATGTACTAGGGGTTTATGCTTGGTCATCTTTGTTATGTGGATATGATGATTACGATTTCGTGATGTTTTAAATTTGGTTCATGTTTTAATCCGAGTTTAACGGGTTCAGAGAGATGTTTATCTTTAATATGATTTACTAATTAAACTGCATGATAATATAAATATATAATATTAATGTAAGAATATGTATGTATGAATATAGTAGATATAGATCACAAATTCACAATCACATGGAGTGGTTATAAGTTTTGTTGTGTTTTTTTCTTCTCTCTCGACCCGTGAAATGAGTAGGACATATCTAATATCCAATAGACCAAGATCAATGTGTTTATACTCATTTCATACACACTTTTGTGTGTGTCTTTAAATTTTTGTTAATGGTCCCACTCAAGTCCTTCCACCTTCCTAACAGCAACAAAATAAACGTCTGTCTTTTACTCACGAGATTGCACTGTGTCCAAACTGATTACACTGGTTTTGTTCACTACATGCCGGTTTTCGTGTACATGTGAAAAGGGTGTTACCTAGCTACTGGTTATGAGAATAGATATTTAAACTGTTGGAACTTGAAAAGCTTTTTTATATATTTTTCTTTGGAATATTATCAAGATTTCAAAGTTTGTAAATTGATTTTACATACTGTTGTAGATTTGACTATTATCTAACTGTTTATATAGATATAACTAGAAGTGAAAATTTTGTATATTAAAGATTGTTTCTTCTATACTCGTATGTTCGTTTGTCTTTTCATTTTTTTATTATGCTAAGATATGTTACTGTTAAAATACTTATCTAGACTAGTGTTGAAATTTTCACAATAAAAACACTCTGATCAATTGAAGAGACTATATGGTTTTTAACATGAAATGATAAAAAGCTATAGTCCACTCGCCCGAATTGAAAACTAAAACAGTAACCAAACAAGCAATTAGCAAAAAGCCAAAAAAACGTGAACCATTTTGTATGCTTAAGAGTGCTTATTCTCCAAGCTAACACAACTTAGACTATGGAATTATACGAGTTATATTTAGCTAGAGAGCCTTTTGTCAAGGAGGCTCAAACATGTTGCCGAAGTGTTTTTCTACTTCCGTTTCACTGTATTCCTTAGGCCCATTATAGGTTCATGAAATTGAATTTGGGCCCTCTTCTCTTCAAAGTTTAAACCAAAAAAACAAGCTTTTTCAATCACCTCAAAAGTGCGAAAGGTTACCAAATACCAATACCACCATCATTAGATCAATCCAACCATGTGTATTCTCTCATTCATTAATCCAACTGGGGGACCAACTACGTTTCCAAACTTTTGCTATCATTTGAAACCTCTACCTCCCGCCTGAACAACACCACCTCAAAAGTCAAAACTTCTCAATTCTGCTTTCTAATTTTGAAATCATGTTACCAAATTCTCCAACATTCATTGAACTTCTTATAACAGACGTTAATAATTTTTTACTGTTTTGCCACCAATTCTAATTGTTACTCTTGAATCACTCATAATAAAATATCAAAACGAATAAATACACCAACCGTTACTTTATAAAAGGGTCATGACCCGAAATTTACATCACACACCAAATGCAAAGTCGAATTACATCCTCTAATCAACCACCTAAATAATAACCAACACACGATTAAAAAAAAAATTAAACGAAATTAGGAAAATACTAAATTTTTTTTAATAAAAAAACTCTCTTTCTAACGAAGGAGCATTTGCATTTTACTCTAACAACCAACAGGAACCATCGCTGGTTTCACTTTCGGTGGCCTTCCACGACCTCTACGCTCACCTTCAGGCTTAGCCTTCGGTGCATCCGCCGCCTTAACCGTCTCTGATTCCGTCTTCTGCTTCTTCGGTGGTCGTCCACGTGGCCTTCCCGAAACACTCGGTGCTTTTTCTTTTGGCTCTGACGGAGCCTCCTTAGACTTTGGAGGACGACCACGAGGCCTCGACGGATAAGTTGACGGAGCTGGAACCGCCGCCGCGTTACTTGAACCGGCTTCCGGTTTAGGCTTCGGAGGACGGCCACGGCCGCGTTTAGGAGGACCATTAGGATCTGGTTTCATGTAATTGTTTTTGAAAACCATGAGCTGACCTGATTGTTTCATTTGATTGAGATGGAAATTGAGAAGCGTCATGTGAGACGGAGGTAAAGTGATCTTAGTTGATTCGATGTGTTTTGCAATCGCCGTTTTGCTGCATCCGTACGGGTCGTTTGATGCTTCGATCGCTTCCATAATCATCTGAAATCCACAGAGATAAACAAAAGATTTCTCAGATCCAAAGGAATCGAATCACCATAAATAGCGTTTGAAAATCCAATCTGATATACCTTGGGGTACGGAGGGAGAGAGAATGGAAAATTCTGTGCCGCCGTTGGATCTAGTTGAGGATCGTTCTCCGGCGTCGTCATGTCAAACTTGAATTCGCAGAGAGAGATAGAGAGAGTACTGTTGCTGCGCTGAAGCTAAGAAACTGTGTGGGGATTTTAAAAGGGAAATAAAATTATTAATTAGGTTTTCTTTATGATTTAAATAAAAAATGTTTTTGTTGATCGGACGGCTAGGGTATCGGAACTCGAGAGATGATCTGACGGTTATCGGACTATCAGAATATTATCTTGCAGGATCGCTGACGTGGCTGAAGGTGATAACTCATTAACTTGTGTGAATTTACGTTATTATCCCTGATTTTGAACTTTATCATCATCAAAGAATAAACAATTGGGCCAATAATTCGATGATTCGGCGTGTTATATGTCAACGCGTGTTGAAATATTAATGGGTGCAATAGGACGATAGGAAATGAGAACCTAAGACGAGACACGTCATATCGGCCCATTAGAACAAAACATTTAGAGCACCTCCAATGGGAGGTTCTCTCATTAAATTTGTGGGTTTCTCTGATTTAAGTACAATTAAAATAAATAAAAAATGCTCAATAATGAGAGAACCGTCTCTTTCTAGAGAGATTTAAGAATCAGAGAGAGACGCATACGTGTCAATTGGGTAACGATTTTTAACAAAAGAAGAAAAAAAAACCTTGTTCTGTCTCTCTCTTCCCAAATTCTTTCTCGACTCTCTCTCTCTCTCTTTATCGGCTCTGCTGGTTGTGATTCACTGAAGATTTCCTTGAATCCGTTGATTGCTCTTCGCGATGGCTCTTATCCTGATTCACCAACCGTTTTTCAATCCCCGATAGCCATGGATCTTCTCCTCACACGATTATTCCGACTCCATCTAAGGGAGCTGAATTGATCAATTATGTGCTCGGCCTTGTTTGAAAGGAAGATGGGAATTGCAACTGCTTACAAGGTAAGACTCACTCACTCTCCATTTCCATATTTCTTCATCAATCGGGCTTAATTCAGCTTTGTCGCCCTTTAATTTTGTCAGTTTGAAGTGTTTAAGAGTTGTGGATTTGATGTTCTTGTTATTGATTCAAACGTTTGAACAAATTATGTTTGGTAGTGTATGATGAGAAACATACAGATCTATTGATTATGGGACTGTGGCATTGAGATTATTAGATTTTCGATTGTCAATGGGAATACTACATTGTATCTTTCAAAAACATAGTTGGCTCTTATGTTAGTTCCACTAATCTCTCTCACCTCATTGCCACCAATTCTCATCATCTCATCATCCCTTTCGTCTCCATTAAAGGCTTAATCTTTTAAACTCAAAGATTCCACTTTTGTTTTACTCTCTATTTTTGCTTACATGTGTCAATGACAAGTGAGAGTCAAAGTGATGATCTTTGTTGTGTTGAGTAATAATAGATAGATTGAAAGAGAAGATAGAGTAAACGTTTGGGTGAGAGTTTGTGCATTTTATTGACTTCACAGGTTTGTTTAATTGTTTAACTGCTACAAATGGGGAAGTTTTCAGCAGTCCATCGATAGAAAAGTTGACGTTTGGTACTTTTACATTTTATACATTCTCTTATTGATCAGTATATTGGTTCTATATAAGTTAACAGATTCATTATATACTAATATGTCACCTTGTTATGGGCAGTTTGTATCAAACTAAGAGAGAGGTAGGTAGACTCACACAGGAGGAACAAAAACTGTTGACATACTTTTCCAACCAAATGTATCCACTTTTGAAGAATCTCAAAGAGTTTGTGCAATGTCTTAGCTTAGTGTTTTTGTTGGCATGGATCTAATGACAATCATATATGTTATGGAATCAGAATTCACAATACAATTGTTTTCCTTTTTGCAGGATATACACAAATGTTGTAGAGAAAGAAGCTGTTTAAAGAGAGCAAAAGGTGGCTGTGAAGAAAGAAGCTGTTAAAAGACCAGTCTCCTATTAAGATAGTGTATTTATAGAACAACATTTGTTTTTGAGAGATTTCACAATGACTGATTCTAAGTTGCAAAATATCTTGACTCTGAGTATATGATGAATTACTCCTACCAATTACTTGAACAATATCAGTCTACACAAAAGACGAACTGAAACAAACAAAATATGAAGTTAACTCAGTTTTGACACCATATGAACAGAAATTAATTACTCAGTTTTAACAGCTTCATCTTTCTGAGATTGCTCTGTTTTTGGGTTTGTTTTACAAAGACACAAACAATACTTCTTGTTTTACAAAGACAACATTTTTTCTTGTTTTACAAAAACACAAACAACACTTCTTCTTGTTTTACAAATACACAACACTTCTTGTTTTTCAAAAATTTAAATGATTTATTCTTAAGAGAACCCTACCATTGGAGGAAGAAAATTTTAAGAACTCTTAAAAATATTTTCAACTTTAAATTTTACAAAATTTATATTAAACAATGGGAGAGAACCCATAGTAGGCTCTCTCCCATTGGAGATGCTCTTATAGCTAGCTCTCAAAATAACACATGAACATAATAATTTTAAGAATGTTCTTTTGGGGATATAACTCATATATGCATTATATATAATCTTTCTACAAGCAATAACAACAGAGATCATCAAACAAATCATCATGTGGTTCTATTACTCACAAATAAAACCATTTCCCTCTCTCTCTTTCCCTCCACCAAAACCAATGAAGATGATACAAACGTGAATAGACAACATGATCAAAGGAGGCCAGTGCTGCGGAACGGGTTGTTATGTTGGTTTACCGCAAAATCACCATAACCCGTCGTATTTGGCTGCTGTGAAGCCGGGTTCACCGGGAATTCCCCAAAATCACCAAATGGGTTACTATTATTGGTAGGAGGGTTGGACTGATGCTGATACATTGGCTGGGGCTGATGCTGATATGTAGGCTGGTAAGCACCGAAGGGGTTGTTGACCGCTGGCTGCTGAGGTGGGGGAGTTGTACCATTGGACGACGCAAAAGGGTCATGGGACGCAAATGGATTGGGAGCTGGTGCACCGTAGACAGGACGCTGGGAAGCTATGTAGGCTCCATCATCGTATAGACTGCTAAGTGTAAGCGTATCTAACCCTCCAGCCTAAACATTTTTTATTTTGATGCACAGAAACAATGGTTTTTCAATATTAGCTTACAGCCTTACACACTATCCTCCTATAGAAGCACCTAGACCAACAATGAACTTCCTATTCTCACGGTTCCACTTCCAACTTCCATAACTAGATTAATAGCAAGGTTCCTAGTCTCAAGGTTGACATATTTCGGTAAAACAATGCATGTGATAATCTTTCATTATGAACTAACTAATTTGCTAATAACAAGGTTCCTAGTCTCAAAGATTTAAAGATTGAACATCTAAAGTTCCGACTTTCCAGCCAAATTTTTAGCCGGCAACTACTAACTGGCGTTGATTTGTGTGATTATGAATAAGCGTATGGCATTATGAATAACAAAGAGAATAATACTTACCAATTTCCTCTCGGTGGCTGCAGAGATATCGCTGCTAGGTGCTGTCACCAAGGCAAGCTCCCATCCTGTAGGATCGTAATCATTTGGTTGACCAAAACGAGGCGTTGGAGGATTAGCTGGAAACACAGAGATCAGAAATGAGTCAGCAAAGGGAAAAAAATATAAAGTAACACAGACTGCCAGAATATTAGTGGACATGTAAATGGTCCAACAAGACGCTCACCATCTGTTGAAATAATGGCTAAAGCAAGCGCATTTTGGTCTTCGATCACTGATGCATCAGGAGCACCAGTGTTCAGACCCTGTGGGGAAAATTGAACAAAAAGAACTTGAGACATAAGAATCGCAGTAAGAAACAAAATTGAAAGAAAAATCATAAATGATCATGATAGAATTTTCACCAGTAGATCATCTGTATCAATGAAGTTCTGAGCGTTGGCTGAAGGAGGAGGCGGGGGAGAAGGTTCTGTTTCTTCAGATACAACAACGACATCATCTGAAGGTAACATTTCACGTTCTTCATGCGACGGTTCAGTATCTTCGGCAGTCAATCCATCATCCGGCCTATATGTTAGAAGCTGAATGTAGACAACTTCATTAGCACATAAGACAGAAAAAAGGCCGAAAGACCAAAAAAATTGGATCACTAATATGAGAAAATATGCATACATACCAGTGGTTCCGCTGGGACATCGACAACCCGCGGTGCTTCTTTAATATACTCCTCCATTGTTGTCAGAAAAGATTGTGGAGGCTGAAGTAAACAAATGTAAAGTAATGTATTAAGTGACAGAAAAAAGCAATGGTTGTCAATTAAATTTATCAAAAGTTGTCCTCAGTTAGTACCTCTCTTAGAACAGGAAATTGAAAATTCCTTGCAAGTTCCAATCCTTTGCAGGCTTCATAGAAATCAGAAAGGCTACGAGCCTGAAAAACACATTATCCCTTGTTACACACAAAATGTGCGACAAGTAAAATATATACCAACTGAAACAGTCCAACAAAATCACCTGCTGACCCGCACGCTTGTATATCTCAAGGGAAGTGATGGCTTCATGTTTTGCCATTTCAAAGAACTGCAATATATGAAAAGTTAAGCAGGGAAAAAGGAAAGCAGATAGAGAGATATGATAGCTATGATGGCAAAAAGACAAACTAGACCTACCTTGTCAATGAGATTGATGATTCCATCATTAATAGCACAATAGACTTTAAAACTCTCTTTCAACACCTATCATACGATGACAAAGAAGTTTAGAAAATTTCAAGCATTGCTTTTCCAGATGGAACAGAAAGCTTTTGCAGAGCAAGACACCAACAACTGTGTCCAGTAGTGGAAATGTTAATCCTAGGATCAGGGATAATCTGTTACGTACCAGAGCAAGTGCATATTGTATAACATGATTGTGGTTAGCAGCACCTTCTGGCTGAAAAAAGCAAAGGGGTAAGACAGTTCATTGATCAGCAAGTGCAGCCACAACACAATGTCACAAACTATCAACAACCGAAACTAATAACATCAGAAAAAGTACCCTGCAACCGATGAGACGATAGAGAAGCTGCTGCAAAGCTGGCAACTGCTCCAAGAGTTCTTCACCATCTAAATCCCTGGTTCTACTATACCCCTGGCCATCCGCAATATGCAAAACCGAAACAATCAGAAAAGAAAAAGAGGTAGAAACACCAAAAAAAAAGAGAGTAAACCAACATTTGATACCTTATCCTGCCCTGGGGTAGACTTGGGAAGACGTTCTGCCTCAGTATCATATTTTAAAACCCTGAAGCATTCAAGCCGTTCCTCGAGAAATAGTGCATAAGTACGTACCCAAGCTGAACAATCCCAGGCTGTAAGAGAAACATAAAAGCATACAGTGAACGTTAACTCTCTATACACATACACCCACAAACAAAAGAAAAACACTAAATAGACTTACCAATAGGGCTTGAATCATCCTTAAAATTAGAAAGCTGCAAAATACGCCCTCTCTGCGAAAAATTCAATAGTTCCTCTCTGAAAGTTGGATCTCCTTCCCTTAGAAGCCGATGAATAACAATTAGTGTCTTCAAAGCAACCTGTTGTAGCAACACAAGAGAGAATAGACTTCAAAAACTATCAAAATGCTTTACTCAAACACAATTTCAAGCATTAAAGATCATGTCATCAAGAAACACAAGAGAGAGTAATGAATCAGTACCGTCCAATTCCTGGTTTTATGCAAACGCCGGGAAAGAGCGTGAATACAATAGGCAACATCTGCTCGAGCACGAGTCACTGATGTTGCAGCGAAGATTTCTGCAACAATAGAAGAAACCAATTCATTCAGAGAGGAAGAAGGGGAAAATCAGATCTAAGAGGAAAGTGAATCACTCACTTCTGAGATGGCGATCTTTGGGAGGACACTCAACATGATTGGTAGCTTTGACTATGGCGACATCTAAATCCTACAAATTACAAAGAAAATTCCAGAAATCAAAAACCGAATCTATCGGAGATTTTCTTCAGATTAAAGAAATAGACAAAAAAGAATGAATGGAAATCGGAAAGAGCGTACGGCGTATTCGCTGTTGACACGGACAAGGCCGACTTTGGTGGAGTCTTTTAGGGCTCCGTAAGCTTTTCTCCATGACTGAAGCGTTCCCATCGGAAATTCTATAGGATAAGACTCGTTCGTTCTTCAGATCTCTCTACGAAACCGGAGATGACGTGTCTCAATCTCGAATCTTCTTTAGATTATTTTCCCGAGAAAAGCTCCGGGAAAATTCACGGGAAATTTGACAGAGAGACTATCGAGAAAGAGAGAAGAAAGTGAGAAGAAGAAGAAAAACAAAAGGGACGCGTTCCGTTTCATTTTAATTTTTCCTATTTTCTTAATTTAAAGTCAATTTGTTCAGATTAAATAAATAAAATGAGTCAAATTATATGAAAATAGCCAATTTTGAATTTTCTTATTGCTTAGTTTTTATTATCTATCCGTTAATAAAATTAATTGAATTGTTTTTATTTGACCATACGAAATAAAATAGGTTAGATACAAAGCAGGATTTAAATATTTGATCAAAGAGAAATGGGATTCATAATAATGTTTATTTGCTCAATGAGATTTCATAATTAAAGGGTCACGCAGAGCATAAAAGGTAATGATATATCTGAAAAATCTGACAGTACTAATGACCTAACTCACTAATTAGAATCGAATCTGCTCCTCTGGATTATCATCTGTTATAGAGCACTTTTCCCTATAATAAAATCAGAAAGCCATGTGTATATTAGTTATACTATATACTACACTCATCAATTTTTAAAATGATGACTATTTCTTCTAAAAAAAATTATACTTTTAAAATGCGGTGGATAATACAGATGTTGAGAGTGAGAATTGTTGGCCACCTACCACTAACTACGTAAATTGGCCAGCTTCATATTCTCAATTTTGGACTCATCAACGTCCAATTAGTTGAGAGACTTTCTTTCCTTTTCTCACAGAAACAGACTGATTTTGGTATAGGTATTGATTGAGTTTTTTGCTGCTACAAAACTTAGTTTAAATATATATAGAGTTTCGATTCATTTACAACATGTAAAACGATGATGAAGTGGGGGAACATAAACAAATTGACATGCCATTTTGTCAAAACTTTCTATTGATAGCTGCAAGATTGTACTTCTGACCAATTTTTTTTTTTTTGATAACCCAGTGTCCAGACCACACAGTGATCCGACTAGCCCACTGGGCCTAAGCCCGCGTGCCTGGGATTTTTAAGCCTCCAGTTAAGGGCCCCCCGGAACTGGTGGTCTGGGACGCTGCGCCCCGCAGGTAAATTGCGCAGTGGCCAAGTGGAGATCTAGCAATTGCGCGCTTGCGGGGAATCGATCCCTGGCCTAGACCAACAGGGCAACTCCTCCACAAGTGGCAACCACTAGACCAAGAACACTTGGCGGGATAGTATTTATGCATACACCACCATTATAACCAAAGATTAGTAAAGAATGTCATCGAAATCGCGTAAATGGGTTACTACTATAGATGCATTTATCAAGCTATATATCATAAGATCACTAGAACTAGAAGTAACGAGACATGGTATAGTATATATATAATTAAGTGTGTTGTGGTAGAATCACATGATCAAGTCATCAAGTAATGGGAGGCTAAAAGGGAGTTTGATAACTCCACAAGCTATGAGCAGAGACATAATCCATATGGGAAGAATCCATTGAAGTGTAAACATCAAAACTCGTTTCCCTGCAACATCAATGAATCATCCGGTTAAGCCAATATGGATTTTAGATGTGATGATTAGCATGAGATTATAATCACTAAACTAACCGGATGAACGAAGCTTTGGCTCTGTTCGAGCTACGAAGATTTCGCCAATCTCTCGTAGTTTCTTCTCCAGCTTACTTTCGAATTTATTAGCATGGCCTAGTAAAAGCTCATCGAATACCGTATTCATATCCATTTCCCTTTCACGCGGCAAAAAAATACAAAATTCAGAACCGCGCAATTACAATTATATAAGTACACATTTTGCAATCGTAATTAGTGTCTTTACCCTTCGGAATCACGATATGATCCAGCGCCAAAGGCTCGCTCGATCTGAGCTATCGAAGGCTTGTTGCCTCGTCGTTGCTTCCGTAATTGCTGGTTTTGATTTCCCATTTGTTTGCTCACTTTGCTTAGTTGTACCGGTTTTTTCGACGGAGAAGAAGAAGAGGGAAGCTTCGACGGTGAAGAAGAAGGAAGTGGAGACGGTGAGTCATTAGTTAGAGACGCCATAGGAGGCGTTGAAGCTCTGGTGATGGAGAAGATGGTGGATAAGACCGCCATTGCCTCCTCCTATTCTTGTGTGGTTTGAAATTTTTACTTAAGAAGTTTTTATATTTCATCCTCTTGAATTCTCCAGCCAATCAAAACTTGAGAACATGCCACGTCAGCCAAGACAAGCTTGAGTTTTGTTTCTTTCTATTATTAGTTGTTTAATCTTGTGACAATATATTAATGTCTTTTCAAATACGCAACAACGTTTTAAGTTAACGTGTAAATTTGCTACAAGGTTGTGTTGTTTTACATGTGAATAAAGTTCAAAATTTTGGTTACTAGAAGAAGCAATTTTCTTTCATAACAAAAGGAGAAAAGTGTGTTTACCTTCCAAGACTTGAAAAAGATTTAATTATCATTTAACATAGAGCTATCGTTTTCCATTGGCTAATCGTTCTAAACCAAACACCACCCACTCTTAAACAACATTACCAAATCAATCAAAAGGAAATCATAAGAACACAACAGAAGATTATGATCCACCACCATTAGAAGCTTTTAAGCTATCAAAAAAAGAAAAGAGATCCATTGGTAATGGCAGATTCCGACATAGAGACGAGCAGCAACCACAATAGCAACAGCAACACCAGCCGTTCAACCTCATCGACCACGAGTGTTCATGTTACGGCTCTCGATGGGATTGTAAGTGCTAATTCTCTCTTCACGGTTGCAGTCTTTGTCGGAATCTCCTTCGACCAGCCACGTGACCTTAGCCTCACGGACAGATCCGAGTGCAATGCGGGACTAGACGTGGAACGGGACCTAGTTGTGTTTGAAGTCATCTCATTTGCCTTCTTCCTCTTCTCCTCCCTAGTGGCTCAAGGGATAAAGCTATCCATCAACCTTTTGAACAGCAAAGAAACGGATGAAGTGTTTAAAGCAAATATCAATAGTGATGTGCTTCGTTTCGGTGTGCTTGGTGCAGCTGGTGGATGTATCTTGGGCTGTGTATTTCTTTTGTTGTCAATTGTTGATGTTATCCAACTCCGTCTCGGGCTTCTCTCCTGCGGCAATGCTTTGACGATTCATACCGTGCTAGCGCTTGTGGTCTTGGTCTCTTCTGCTCTCAGTGTTTACATCTTCACTGTGTTTTACTCTTTCAGGAAATGATTGATCTAGAGTAACAAATAGTTGTGAACTTAGCAATATATATATATATATATGATACATATGTATCATGGATAATGTTTAATAAAGCAACATATATGAATCAGTTGAAAAAATAGTTTCTGTTAATCTCGGTCATTCCCTTGCAAAACCAATAAGCCAGCGTTTCCCAACAATGAAATAAGGCAAGTCCTTGAATATTGAGGTCATCACTAGAGACTAAAAGATCATACAAAGGTATCAGCCAGAATAAAAGCTTGAAGTTGCAAACGAAGAGCTTCACGAAATCATCCAGAAACAGTCATGAATATTGCAAAAAGTAAGTTCTCAAATAGTTCATTTGATCATTAGAACATGATTACTATAAAGTATAAACTAACAACTTCTTGCTCATACTCAGTGGAACTGATCAAAGCTCTGAGGTCCAAGCAACTATAACCAATTTTATCAAATAAGACAAGCCAATTACTGCATACTATTAAAGTAAGTATGTGTATACTTGTAAACTTGATCTTCAAAACAACCAGGCAAATTAAAAATATCAAATTGTTTTGAAGGGTTTAAGAGAAACACAAACACAATGATTCATACAGAATTTTACAAGACCTCAACAACAGTATCAAGTGTTTCAAGAGGAACCCACTTGCCAGTTCTCGAAACAGAGCCGGAAGATTCAAAACCTACACTATTTCCAAGAATCAGCTAAGTGCTTTTGTTCCACAGTCTAGCTAACCTCACGGAGATGGCATTTCGAAATAGGAATTTTCAGCTAAGTGTACCCTAACTCCAAAAATCCTATGATCCAATGTCCTCTAGCGATAACCAAAACACATTGAGAGATTCAATTTAGAGTACCTGTGGCTAGAAATCGCGATGAGATTCAACGACTTCGCTTACTCGATCTAGACTCTCAAGGCTAAAGACGCCATTGTCGTCGACTTGAAGCGCTCTCTCTCTCTCTGTCTCTGTCGAGCCCCTTTGGGTTTGGGTGGGCTTTGGGCTACGAACCCTTTTTGGGTTGTGCTTCTTACTGATGTTTCTGGTGGATAAATTAAACGACGTCGGTACTTGTTACATGAGGTTGTCACAAGACTTTTGCACTAACATTTCCAATCCACATTAGTACATTACGATTACGTATATGATTAGATATTCCCAAATAAAAGACTTGGTATCATGATTTTGTTGTCAATTATTGATAACTTGGAAATTGGAATCATGAAATATTGGTCTATATTTGGTAAATCCAAGCGATTGTTTTTTTTTTTTTAATTTTTAAATACGTACGTTACCAAAACAAGAAGCTACTTATCAATCATGTTTGACTTTCTTTCGTGCATAAATGAATTTACTATAAAATTATTAGTAGGGTATCAATATAA